>JAUPMV010000009.1:3648984-4248984 GCA_030848855.1 Branchinecta sandiegonensis
GAGGGAGGGAAATCCGAAATTTTCAGTCATGCGTAATTTTGGAATGGGTGATCGGATTCGAGTGAAATTTAAGAATTCAACAGAGAACATTTCTCCGATGATTTTTTTCATATCCGGACCGGATCCGGCAACTATTGGGGGGGGGGGGGAAATACGTGCCCCGTTTAGAATGGAGGGATCGGGATGGAACTTTGTGGGAAGAACAAACAGATGCTCTAGGTAAGTCATTTGCTGAATCGGATTGGCTACGTGCACCGCGGGGGAGCTGGGTGGGGTGGGGGGGGGGGGGTTTGGGTGGACCGGAAATCTCGAGAAACGGTTAGAATGATGGTATCGGAGTGAAACTTGCTGGGAAGAACAAACATCTGGTCCATGTAAATCTTTTACATAATTTGACTGGATCCGGACACTTGAGGGGGGGGGGAGGAGGGGTATCCCGGAATTCCGTTTTTTGGGGGATTTTCACGACGAAACTTGGAAGGCATATCAGGGACCCGGTCAAACTGACTTGGAATAAAAAAAAAATCCTCGATATGATAATCTTGGGGGGGGAGTTGAGGGAGGGGAATCCGGAATATTGAGTCATGCGTAACTTTGGAACGGGTGATCGGATTCGAGTGAAATTTAATAATTAAACAGAGGACATTTTTCTCTTGTGACCTTTTTCAGACCGAATCCGGCAATTATCGGGGGGAGGGCGGAAAATACTTGACCCGCTTAGACTGGTGTGATCTGGATCGAACTTCGTGGGAATGACAAATAGATGCTCTGGATTAATCATTTACAGAACCAGATTGGCTCCGGTTATTGTGGGTGGAGTTGGAGGAGGGGGAGGGGGGTCTGGGATTCCGGTGATCGCGCGTTAAGGTACTTCCAGATGTGCTAGGACGATGAAACTTCGCTGGAATATTGGAGACTCAACAACATTTGCTTAGAAATTGCTACTTCCCAAATCCGATTATTCCTTAAAGTACCAATCTTGACCGCAAAGTAAAAAAAATACTTTTAAGCAATATATGCATTTTCGTGGATGCCCATCAGCCCATTAGCAGTTTTGCCTCAAGGGTTTTGCTTACAAATGAAGTTCCAGCTCCCTTAGAGCGCGCATCTCAACCGCAAAGTCGAAACTTACTTTTGATCAATCAAATCATCTTGACACATGCAAGTGCCATATGAGCTTACAGCTCTTGTTCGAAGAAATTTTGGAGCTCTTTTTCACTTACGTGAGAGTTTTTAGTCATTTTTGTTTTCTAATGGGAGGCGCCCCCCCCCCCCCGGCATTCGCCAAATTGTCGGTAAAGGCGAAAATTCCGGTCGAAACAGGCATCGCGGCGAAGTCACGAATCACCGGACTTTTCTCAAGTCCGTATCTGTTCTGTCGCATTTGGTCAGTCCATTTCATAACTCGGTGCTTAATCAAACTTGTTTGGTTCTGATTGGTTAGCGAATTCGGTAATCCACCGGACTTTTGTTTAGTACGGATCTATACCAGACTTGCCATATTCGGTTGTTTTAGGTGGTTCTAACAAGAGTTTTATTCCATTACAAAATTCGGCTGTTATACTGCTCCCGATCCGTTCCTTATTTTTCAGTTAGTTTTTCGGTATTAGGAATTCATTATTTGGTTCATCCAAGTTACTTAATTCAGTATTTAAGGGGCATTTATTTAGCTCTCATTTACCGGTAGGTTCAGCTGGTTGTCAATTCATTACTTAACTTGTACTTCTAATGATTGCAGTACTTCAGTTATAAGCCCGTCTCTTGACGTGAGAACTACCCTACTTTTGTTTGCTGTAAATTCAGAATCAATGTACTTTGCGTCTACTTTACCCTGGATGGCCTCTTTTTTTCGCCAGAGAGCTCTGTGGTTTAATAGGTAGGCGTGAAATCGCAAAAAGGGACTTTGATCATCAGTGTATCCATTATTTCGCAGTCTTCACTTTAGGAGAAGGGTGCGTAATTTAGTTGGCATTTTGGGGGGCTTGAACCACATTGAAAGCTAGAATTTGCATGGAAAGTAGTTAAATGTTGCCAGAAAAAAGGCGGATTCAAAAAATTTCGTCTGCGGCGCTTTAATTTGTCCTGCATGGGTACTTCCGTTAGCGACGTTGTCGCTTTGCAGCAACGGCGTTTTTTGTCGGCACATTTTTCAAGTCCCGTTGGCAAAACTGGACGTCCCCCAAAAGTAAAAGGCTAATGACCTGAAAAAATTGAAGTGGAAGAGCGTGAGAACGCTCCAGATTTTCTCGTTAAACTTGATTTTGTACATACCATACAACTTTTTGCATCGTAGCTTCTTGAAGACAACTCGGTGTGTTTGTAGAAAAATGCTCGGGACCCCCCCCCCCCCTCCCCCCCCCCCCCCCAGGCGTTTCGCTACTGTTACTATTTTAACTAAGCCCGCCCGATAACTAAGCTACTACCTGACCAGACACAGTTGCAAATCAGATAAAAAAAAAAATTAAGTGTCAATAGAAAATTTAAGAAAAGTCTGTGAAGAACCCTCGCGCCAAGAACCCTCAGCAGTATCGGAAGATAATCAGGATTATGGAGGACGCACGGGCTCGAAGACGCGAGTCCTCCGTTAATAATTACTGATTCTTGCATTAAGGAAGGTCTGCTGTAAGAGCACTCCGTGACATAAATCTTCTCAGGTCTGTAGCCATTGAGCCGTTCATGTTGGTGGCAACATTTATGGGCCCTTGGTAACCGTCGCCGCTGGATAGCTTTAATGTACGTACCCGCACGGTACGGTTTTCGCAGTTGGACGCGACTTTCCTTCTTCGCTACCAAATTTCGACGCATCGCATGCAGGGGGTGTTGACTAAATCTCAGCCGATTAACCGAGCATCGTGACGACATATCCAGTTCATGTTTTCAATTTCCAACCTTAATGACTGATTGTCCATAGAACGAATTATAAATGTAAACGCGTCCGGCGCTTCGCTGGCCGGTCGGCTATATAGATCCAAATATATATTCAACAACATATTTTTAATCAAATTTCTCAGCTTTCTTCTCCGCCCCTGCCGGGAGGATTTGTCTCTGCCGTGAGTATTTGTCAATTTACGCGTGTACAATTAGTGAAAATCATAAATGAACATCAATCCACAGGTATCGGATAATCGGCTGAGATTTAGTCTACACTGTAAAAAAAATCTTGCAGTATTTGCTACTGGGATTAATCTTGTCTCTACCGAGATAAGATTTTCTACAATTCGGATTAATCTTATCCCAGTAGCAAACACTGCAGTTCACTCTAATCCTTACTGGCAGAAACTTTTTACAGTGTAGACCCGTGCAGGCTTCCCCACATAGTGACGCAAATTCCGAATGTGTATTTTCGGATGTGAAATCTATTGGACTGTGTGTGCACCTACTAGTTTCCCTAAGAGCATTCGTGCGAAACTACTTCTGCCACATCTAGTCACTGCGGAAAGATGAAAAGCTCCTGTTATGTTTCCAGGTTAAAGTGCTTGTACTGTGAGAACACCTTCAAGAGTCGAGACGTATTGATGGAACACATGAGGAAGAAGGGACACAAGCAACTCAACCCAGACAATCACGAATATGACAAGTTCTATGTTGTGAACTATGCTGAACTTGGAAAAAATTGGCAAGATTTGAAGGTAAGTTGGCTGCCATTCAGTTTGGATCCATCAGTTGTCGTTCGTTTCTCAAGAAACTGGATCAGGAAATTGTACCCACCTTTTCCCCCCTTACGGCTCAGCAACAGCATGAAAATATGTGCATTTTTTGGTTATAGGAGGTGTTAGAGTTCGAATCCGCTGCCAAAATTTCACATCCGATGCTCGCGTCAGAATAAGCCAGATTTTTGTATTTGTAACAAACAACGCTTGCTAAAAAAAAATTCATCATGGTCATAGGCCATTTCATTTTCTCTCTGACTGAAAAGTTGGGATTAAGCGGACAGGCTCGCCCGCTTCCTCTGTTGCCCGCATAGCAGATACTTTAGATAAGATTAGGTTTTATTTGCGCTAAGAGCCAACGGCCATGGCAAATACATGTAGAACAAAAAACACCACACACACAAAATATTAAACTCCTATACGCAACTATCCCTATGGACTAGGGCTACAATGAGGAACCTCACCAGCTGGTTTATATTTCCAAAACAGTTATTCCCCATTACACCACACTTCCATTCTTCATCCATACGCCTTCCGTTCACTCCAAAAATTTCTAACCGAAGTTCACTCAAACTTTCGCATCCACACAATAAATGTTTTAAATTCTCATCCATGCTGCCACACATCGGACATGAATAAGGAGCGGACCGACCCTTTGCCCTCCCAATTATTCTCTCCCCCAGTGGCAGACTGTCTGCCCAACAACTAATCAAGTCCCGTGTTTCCTCCCTTTTAAAACCCGCTTTAAAATATACTTCCTCCCCCCAAATCTCTTTAATTTTTGCAAAAAACCTCAAAGACATTGACTCCTCCTTGGCAACCTGCCAAGATTGAATTTCCTGATCCAACAGACGACTTTCCACCACCTTTCTCACATAACCCACAGGGAGTCTAGGCCCATCACCATTATTCCATAATTCTGACAAACCGCACTGGTCCAATATCTGCTTCACCTGTGATGCCCACGAATCTTTTTTGGAGTCCCGCATGCTTTCCTTATATGCTGCCTTGCCGACTCGAACCCGTGGCATCTGCAGCAGCTTCTCCCAAAATGAGATCATACTTACCCGTCTCTTTTTTCTTAAACTACTTAGGCCCAGGTCACCCTTCAGAACTATCGAATTTATTTTGTTACTAACTCCTAGTACTCTCTTAAAATACATCAGTTGCAGTTGCTCTAACTTTTCGTACTTCCCCAAAGCTCGGATGCGTAATGCGTAATGTAGCAAATCTAAAACATTTTTTAACTTTAGTTTTTAGTACTGTCCCGATGAAAAATGTGTAACCTATGTAGTTGTATGGTGGCTATACGAAAAAGTTGCATGTACTGGTATGTAATAGTACATAATACTATCATTTAATGTACCTCTGACTGGGCTAATCTTAAGCAGTAGTATCCAGTAGCATCACGTCTCGCTATAGTAGCATCCAGTCATGCTAAAGCAGCACGCAGTGGTAACAGTTACTAGTGTATGCTATTGAAACTTATAGCTCCATATAGCACCCAATAGCACCTTTGCAGTGCATTGTAGAAATTGTGTGGGGAGGGGGGGGGGGGCTGCAGGCCACTGACTCCAGTCGCAGAGAAGAAAAAAAGAATTGGAGTAATTGGGCGGATACCTAACGGATTATCGGAACACACTTGTGCATCGGCAAAAGGACGGCGTCAGTATGCTCTAGGCTACTCAGTAAAACAAGACAGTCAGACTCAGACTTGCCAACAGTCTTCAATGTGGTGGGGGGGGGGGGATCGATAATCTTTTGTGAATATCAGTTGGCAGACGTTTACGATCTCTGTATTTTTCAGGAAGAAAGTTCTACAAGTGGTGGTAATTATTTGTGTTATCGAACCGACAAAGAAGTGAGGATAGTGAGAGACGACGAAGACAAAGACTGTGAGGTTGACGACTGGTCGGACTGGACCGAAGAAGAAGCTTATGGCTTAGGGGCTGTGTGTTTGTTTTGTGAAGCAAAACTGTCTAGCACGAGTGACTTCGAAGCGCATTTGAAAGATAGGCATAAGTTCGATTTTGCGGCTGTGAAGACTAAGCTGAGCTTGACCTTTTATCAACAGGTAAGTATTTTCTATTTATTAATCAGTCATTTAATGATTTGGTCAAGCTGGTCACAGCCAATACGTGGTTCATAATCAGACAGTACAAACATTACAACGATCTGCGTCAGTACATAGGCCACAGTCAACCATTCGTGAAACTCCACACAACTTACTTCCAATAATAATTCGCTACTATCGCTATTGTAACGTTTCACCAAAGAGTAGATGAGCTCTTCTCGTAGCGCTCCCCTCATGAAAAATCAATGAGAGTTTCAGTTCTGGTATGATATTAGCTGGTGGGCTAACCGGTCTATCTTTATACTAATCGGTCCATCAGCAATGCTCGTTCGGGTGCGAGCTACTAATACTCTTGATGGCTAACTCTCCTTGCCAATGCAAAATCGCCGGGTACCTAGCGGATGAGTCGGAACCGGTATCACATCTGCTCCCAAAGATCGCCGTGATTGGTTGACACGGGATTTGAGTTGTTGAGTTTGAGTCGTTAGTGGGACGTTTACTCGTTCTTCGTGAGGATCACTGGCGTGTTTTGGACTTAGTCATACAGAGTATTAGCATTAGTTGCGTTTTTTGCCTTTCCTCCGTAGGTCGGTTAACCTACCTACTTGCCACTATTGACCGTTTTTTCGTCTCGCCGGTCGGTTCGACTGAGCTCTAAAAATGGTTTATAAGAAAAAATGGCGTCTTCCACTCGCAGGCGCCTATCTCTCCAATGAGAATTTTGAATTTCGCGCCGTGCCAAGAGCGTAGGTCGGTTGGACGGAGCTCAGACCTCAGTCCACAGGTCGGTTAACCGACCGACGAACGGCGACGAAAAAACCGCTTATAAGGATTTAGGTCGGTTAACCGAAGAAAGAAATCGGCTTATAGAGAGAAATCTCGCAGGTCGGTTAACTGGATGACGGCAAAAAACGCAGCTATTGGTCCGAGACTCGCCTCTTGTTTTCTGAAAAGCTCGAGGCGGGAAAAGCTCTATTTTCCAAGTTATGACGACTCGCTACAGCGACAATTTCCCAGGGTGATAAACCTCGATACAAACGCGGAAATTCGCTGCATCGACATCTTGCCACAGTGATAGCTCGCAACGCCCCCTGACTGATATCTTGCTGCAAACTCTGAGAAAAATTGTTTATTAAAGAAAACGCGCATGGTCTCACGCTCCGGGAGTCAATACTGGCGAGGCTTCAGTCTGTTATTCTTCGATTTGTAGGATACAGGAACAGCTAGTAACTGAAAGATTCGCTGCTCAACCAGCCATCCCGTACATAGAACAGTGGAGGCGCAGTGCAAACACCGAACAATCCGACTATCATCCTCCATATGTAACAGTGGCATCTATGACATCTATAGGGCAATTCTGGTGGTCTGGAAAGCTCCGAGAGCTTATGCGCCGGCTGTTTTTGCGACTTTGGCTAAAACTCGCTTCGCTTTCCAAAGCTGTTCTCGCGCTCCGCAAGTTTCCGCCAGCACTTCGCGAGTGGAAAGTGATTTCGGCAAGTTAGCGAGAAGTTGTAAAGGTGCAACTAAGGAGCAATTACTTTGCCGTTTGTTCTTGCACTCGGCCAATTCGTCGGTTTGCTTTTCGGAAAGCGAATCCGAGAGATCGCCTTTATAATTCGTGAAGGTGCGGAAAAGTCCTCTTCTTCCTAATAGCGTAATTTTTGGCTTTCGGTTTCATTTGAAAGTGCATTACACGAAAACTGAGAAACGTCCGTTACAAGAGAAAACAAAGTACCTTTTTGCACTAACTTAGATTATATCAGTACACTATGTAGAAAATTAAGATAACAATCGTAGCCTAATCGTAGGTTACTGTCAGAGTAAAATAACCCTAGGGAAAAATATTCTTTGAGCCCAAGCTGACTTTGAAACATTTATTCAAACAAATCAACATTACAGGATTACAGGTTTGTTTCCTTCCCCGACGTTGAACCAGAGGATTGACAGCCTGACGAGGACCCTTGCCAAGAAGGGCCGAAATATCGCTGATGAAGAATCGTAGCTGACGTATCCGTTGTAAACATTGTTTGAATAAACACTAGGGAGTAGCGCCAAAACTTGAAAGAAGTGACACACACTCGAATAGCAGCGACACTAGCACCACTAGCGATAGATAATGTCCCTAGTTAAACTCATTCAGCCGTTCACCAGCGCTGGCTCCGATAACTTCATATTCTGGACATAGCAAAAAAATGATACAGCCTCCATTGTTTCCTTGGTGTGTGCGAACCGCACCTTAATAATAATAATAACAATTCCTTTATTCTCCATAATAGCATAACTAAGCTTTGCTTTACTGAAAATTTCTAAGCCCGCAAGTTTATCTCGCTTTAAATGCCGCAAGCGTAGTGGGCGGCGCAAGGAATATGGCCCGTTTGCAAAGTATCGAAAGCATAGGTCTTGGCACTCCTCCTTGGTTTTATTTTGCTCTGCTCACAGTAAAGCACTTGCAACATTTTTTTTATTAACTAGGTGAAGATGGTTAATTATATTCGACGGCAGATTCACCAGAGGAAGTGCATATACTGTCGAGATGAATTCGAAGACTCAGCATCACTTATTTCACACATGGACGTGCAGGATCACCGCAAAGTTCCTGAACTGTCTGTCTGGGACCAGCCCGAGTAAGTAACACCGATTTCTTTAGCCAACTTGAGTCTGCCGTCTCCAGCTTTACTTGCATGGTCCCGTGATCCTAATAAAGCTTTTCTGCCCCCCCCCCCCACACCCCAATATCCTCATTTTTGTACAAAAAGGGCGTCGCTTGAGTTCTTCCTTTATTTTATACTCAGTCCTTCGTTGTAGCTTCCTCATACCTATTCTTCTTGCTACCATGTAGGGCTTGAACATTTCACTGCCAAGAACTCGTTCTCTTAAAGGAACAGAAAACTTGACTCAAACTTACTCGGAGAGCTAGCTGACATATCAAGAATGTACCCTGAGTCGATATTGAGAGCAAGAAAGAATCTCGTTACGACCATTGCAGTTTCCAAGCAGTTTCCGAGAATTCGACTTTTGAGTTAGTTGAAAAAAAAAGCAAAAGGTTTGTGTGCCGGGAGTAGGAATCGAACGCACGACCTCTTGACTACTATCCCTATGTGTTAGTCAACACGGCCAAAGGCGAACTTTTACAGTGCATAAGGGGCAAGGGCCTGCCAGCTAGCTTTGGGAACACTAAGGAGGGGGTTCGAGATAACAACGAAGGGCGGTCATGTTGAAAATAAGCCCCTGTATCTTTATCTAAGCCCCTCAGGTCGGTTTGATGGCCGAAAGTTGCGTAGTCAAGTTTTGTGTGCCTTTAAGCCGCTTTGACATTGACGCGTCGTTACAATGCGTCACGTATGCCTTTATCTTGCGCTACGTACAGGTTGCGTAGCGTATCTTTCACACCTGCGCGAACAAATCACTCTGGATGCGTATTTACGTTTTCTTCTGCCAAATTTTACTTTCTATCATCAACTAGTAATAACATAAATACGTATTGCCTACCTCACCTATTTTACTTAGCCCCGGTGTACCCTCTCCCCGAAGAACAAGCAAAGAAAATCGAGAGAACGATCTGGATGTTTGTGTGGATGGGAAAACTAGAGAAACTAAGCATGAAAATGCTATATGTTCCGTTAAAATTTGGTGGGCTTGGCGTTTTGGATTTCAGAGTCACGTGTAAATCTCTTTTCTTGAGGAATATTTGTGAGTTGATAGTAAAAGATGAAGCCCCGTCTACGCTAGTGCGACAGTGGTTGCTCCCGGTTGTTAACCAAATAGAAGATGAAACCGCTGATGAAATGTCAACAAAATTACCAGTCCCCCTACAGTGTTCCGTGAGTGACCTTAGGAAACTAAAGCAAGCCGGCGCATTTTCAGCTAGTGGCAAAGATGATTTGAAACAAATTGTAGCTTCTACACTGACAAATACTGACCCCGTCAGCTTTAACGCTAAATTGAAAGATCCTTCATTCGATTTCGAGCTTTCGTTTTCGAACATGCACGACCTACCATGTGAACAACTACATAAAGAATTGGCCTTTAGCATAATACACGGGATTTTGCCCTACAGAAACAGACTTAGCCGGATGCTACGCTCCGAACCCCCGGAGTGCACGTTCTGCCATGAAGTAGTAACCGACGGTTTATTACATGAGTTCGTTGAATGCCCGGCAAGTGGAAACGTGTGCTCAGACCTCTTTGCAGTTTTCCGGCAAGAAGATGTAAATGCTGAAACGACAGAACAAAGGAAAAGGGTGCTGAAACTCTCTTTTTCGCACAAAGATGAGAGAGAAAAAAGGCACTATGTGTCCTTGCCGTATGTGTGTGCGTGATCATATGGAAAACAAGGAAACGGAAAAAGTGGGTCGACAAAATAAAGCTAAATTACTGGCTCGTGAATTACTTGAAGGTGATGTGTGAAGGTCTAAAATGGAAATCCCATTTAGATGTTGACTGGCTGTGTAAAATAAGTTTGTGAAAAAAAAAAAAAAAAAAAAATGTAAGTAAATAATTATTAAAGATTTTAAAATTTGTAAATATAATTTTGATACTTTTTATGTTTGATAATATTTGAGCAGTTAAAAGGGATTATGGTTAAATAAATGTGAAAAAGTGGGGAATAAAATCCTCTATCTACTTATGTTTTATGGAGTTTTGTTATATAGTTGTGTTGATTTTTTTGTTGAGATAGAGTATTTTATTTTTAGGTCTTTTATTGGGGGGTTTGGGAGTTTGTAATGAGGGTTTAGTAAAGTGGTTAAGAGCCGTAAGAGGATTTTTATTTTATTTTATTTTTGGTAATTTTGGTCACGGTGGAAGGGGTTCCCTATGCTGGAAGGGCACCCTGTGATACCGGCTGAGCCATTATTTTAATGTGAATGTTATAGATTGATTGAAGGATACGGCTCTTTTTGTGTTTTTTTGGTTTAACTGCTCAAATAAAATTAAAAGATTGATAATTAATTAAAGTAAGAAATAAGAAATAATTTGATTTTAGTGTATGAGTAAAGTGTAGGTGACGTATAAAGATAAGATATTTGATTTTGTAATAATAAAGAAAGTTGCGTCACTGAGAGGAGTGGAGGTGGTATAAAAAAAAAAAAAAAAACTAGTAAATTTTTAATCATCATCAGTAGGTTTTTCTTGATCATAGGTAATAATTCTCCAGTTTCTAAAACTTCCATTCTTCACTGAAAAATCTGATGCATAACGCGTTGACGCAACGCAAGAATATAACTTGGTTCTGTTCTTGCGTTGATTTGTCTGCGTAAGCTCTGCGTTGCGTCGCCGCAACCGTGACGCAGAGGCTGCGTAGCTTAGCGTGAAAGGCTCTACGCGTCAATGTGAGAACGGCTTTAACCCAGGCGTCACGCATGAGACAACATGTTGGTTGCTCCCGTGGCGCGTCGATAGACAGTTCTTCAGCATTGTCGTACCTAAGTTGCCCCATAGTATATATATTCTTCTGTGAAAGCAGCAAAACTTTTCTGCGTTTACATTGAGCGTGTTCCACCCTACTTACCGTAGTTACTACGTATGACGTCACGAATTCTGTCTTTTTGCCGTCAAGGCTGGAACGATTGTTCTGTTCCCAACAGAATATCATGCCACGGGCGAATCCGACCAATCACGTTGCAGAGATGCCTAGTTACCACGCTTACCACGCTCCCGAGCATGGTAAGCAAATAGTTACTATGAGTTACTATTTCGAGAAGGCTGGAACGGTCAGCGTAGTAACTTTTTACGAGGTTGGAACGAAAGTAGTAACTAATAGTCACTATCGTTAGAAGGGTGGAACACGCTCATTGATTTCTAGAAGGAACTGACACAATTCGACCACGTTGTTTAAGAGCTTGAAAACCTTGCTGAAGAGACGGGTTTTTCAACACATTCCGTAATGACCCAATAGTACGAGGTCGTAAAGGCATCTCAGTCCCAAGATAGTATTGCCTGGATAGTGTAGAAGAAATTTTAAAATAAACGGCTGACCGGAGGTCGCTCAGGTGGAGAAAAATGGTACCTGAAAAGTAGGCTATTAATTGACTTTTTACCATAGATTTGCTTTTTTAGGTATTTTTTCCCGACTTACGAAGATGACTCTTTGCTTCTTCTGCTCGAAGATGAAGACACGCATAGAGAAAGTGCGAGTGTCGCTGACACAAATGTGATCCCTGAAGAACTAAAACTGCCGTTAGAATCTGTCCTATTAAGCGAGCAGCTGCGAAGTGAGTTGAATTGAGCCAGTATAAGAACTCGGACTTTGTTTTGTTTGACAATTCACGGGATACAAGTATTCGTAAACATCTTGCAGATGAGCAAATGGCACATGGTTTTCGGTGATCGATGGCGATACCGAGTGCATGTCTCCAAGAACAAATAATCTGACAGAACCTCCATCTCCCTATCTCTGTAAGACGACTATGCGGAGTCGAATATTTCTCCATACCCCGTCCGCTACGAACGAGCAGAGGTTAGTAGCTTCGCGCCACTTCACGTTTCGTCACCTCTACAAATAGCTAAATCGCTGTGAAACCTCCGGTGAGGAAAAGTAGCAGCCAAAGCTGATTGGTTCTATGGACGCGCTCAAGAGCGGGTCAGCGCGCGGAGGACGCCTCCTGCACTATTTTTTCTGCGATTAGCAACGGCGAAGACGGAAGATCAGTAAACGGATATCAACATCAGCTCAAAGCTAGAGTAAATACCTATAGGTCCGCTCAGTTTTGTCGGGTACTCATAAAGCGTATTCTCGCCGTTCCTCTAGGAGTCCTCGGGGACTCGAAGGGAACGGCGAGAATAGAGGGAGTCGCTCCACGCGGACTCCGCGTACAGAAAACAACGAGAACACTGAGAACGCTTCCAAAATGGATTTTGTTCGAAAAAAAATATGCGGTTGACGAAATTAGTCTGGATCCATTTTATTTTTGGTTTTGTTTATTCTGATTGTTTTTATTTTTTTTTACATTGCACCAACACCAGCAAAATTAATTCCCCTCCGAATCCGAAAGGGAGTCCTTTTTGATGACGGTGATGATAACCGGAGCATTCCTCGTCCGTGGGGACTTGGGAGAATACTTGGAATGAGTCCCCGGGACAAACAAAAACGTGGGGACTCCTCAAGTGGAGTCCTCGGGGAACGGCGAGAATACGCCTATAGACGCTGCATGAGACTAAAGACAGAAGTTCTATCAGATTATTTGTTCTCGACGTGTCTTCCTAGGCCCCAGTGTTGTAATTTTCCTCATACTCACTACTTTGCATAAGCCCTCCTAGCAGTGGCGGATTAAACCCTTCGGAGGCCCCTAGGCGGTCGAAGTTACGCGGCTCTCCTTGCAAATTCGGCTGTCCTCCGACAAAACCTAGTATCTGCACCTGAGTAGCTTCCGAGAAAAACGCGAAAACGTTGTTTTTTAAAGCTGCTTCTTTTTTCGTATACATTCAGATAATTAATGTAGTTTTGTAAACAATAAAGTGATGATGCCGGTGATTTTATTGCTGGTGAAGCGTAGGTTTGTCAGGTACTAGGTTTTGAGGAAAAGCACATTTATAGTATGTACATACTAGGTAAAGCCTGAAATTAAAGTTGAGACCTTGTGTAGATACTAGGTGAGATCTAAGAAACTAAGCCTCGTATAAAAATACTGATTTCACCACTGAATTCCCCGTGGTCTGATTGGGTGGGATCCACTTTTTTCCACCACCAAACTTTTTTGTAGATACTAGGTTTTGTCGGAGGACAGCCGGGTTGTAATTCAAATCTGATCCGTTATCGCGGGGCCCCTAATAGGAACGGGGTTTACAGGCAGGGGCCTGCTCCGCCTATTTGATAAACCCCCGCACTGTCCCCTCGTGCTGGGCATGTCAGATAGACTGGGTAGAGATGAAGGATAGAGAGGGAGCCCCAACTCCAAACCCGTAGTAGAGTCGGCAATACTAGGCGGGACGCATATGGAGCGGTCGGGGTATAACCAATTAATCGTTTCATGAACCACGGAGAGTATGGAGCTACAGGGAATTCCCGGGGAACGCATACTACACATATATGGTCAATTGCTATAGTAGGCAATGCTTAACGCTAAATGTGTCAATAAGCAAAAACAAACACAACGGTGCCCACGCCCACCTCACTCACAGTCGTAACGACGGCGGCTCCACTGCAGAAACTTAGGACTCAATAAAACCTATCAAAGAAGAAGCATATCGCGATTAGATCATAGCATTCATATTCCCCTGAGAATACGACCAGTTATAAGAAAATTATGGACTATTAGTTAGGTCACGAAGCAGGGTAGGCTACTCATGAAAACCATGATAACCAACATAGCAATACAAATGTGTAAACCTCTTTTTAAAAAATCTTGATCCAAAAAGTCGAAACATTAATGTACTAATGATGGCAGTTGTTCTCCTCGTAAAGTACCAAAATCTAGACGACCATCCAAGTCCTCATCCACTTCACCGATTAGAACTCTGAAACAGTTTTCAAAGTAAATGTAAGCATTCTGGATACTCGGTACACTGAAACTACCATGCCACAAAGCGACATTTATTCGGTAGTAGAGAAGAGAATTCGTTCACAAAGGGTAGGGACGCAACGGGCCCAAGTTAATAATGACTAGTTATTCTAGGGATTCCCGTTCCCTGAGGATCCTTGCAGTTCACAATCCTTTATAGCGGGGGCGTAAGTGAAGTCCCTGTTCTTTCGTCAGGGGAGAGGGCGCATCGATTCATTGTACCGATGGAATTTAAAAATGTTCCGACTGGAAACTGCATATTTCGTGGTAAAAAAAATACTACACTTGACATTTTTTTTAGTAGGAACGAGAAAAACGTACATTTTGCCCAATTCTCATATCAATATTAATTTATTAAAGGCACAGAAAACTTGACTACGCAGCTTTCGGCCATCAAACCGACCTGGGGGGCTTAGATAAAGACACAGGGACTTATTGTCGACAGGACCGCCCTTCTTTCTTATCTCGAGCCCCCTCCTTAGTGTTCCCAAAGCTAGCTGGCAGGCCATTGCCCCTTAGGCACTGTAATTATGCACTTATGCACTGTAAAAGTTTGCCTTTGGCCGTGTTGACTAACACATCGGGATAGTGGTCAAGATGTCGTGCGTTCGATTCCTACTCCCGGCACACAAACCTTTTGCTTTTTTTTCTACTAACTCAAAAGACGAATTCTCGGAAACTGCCCGGAAACTGCAATGGTCGTAACGAGAATTTTTCTTACTCCCAATATCGACTCAGGGTACATTCTTGATATGTCAGCAAGCTCCCCGAGTCAAGTTTTCTGTTCCTTTAATGGACACCTGAATGAAGAGTACCAAGTATCATCTCTATCTGTATGACTTCCGTTAACATTGCCTGCAGAAAACCCAATCCAAATACGAAATAGTGTTTCCAAGCTATGATTTTTGCTCCATTTTGCATCTGTCCTTATTTCAGTACCGAACAATTTTAGAAATGAAAAAATGTCTCCAATCAACCCTTCTTCTGGAATATTTTTTAACCAGTTAAGCCCAAACGTATATCTAGAAGAAATTCCAATACGCTTTGTCTTGGAGTCTGCATGTGCAAACCTCCACAAACGAACATCCCTATTTTGAAAACGTCACGCTCAGGAGAAGAATGCTCTCCGTGGCCATGTCTGTAAATGCATTCTCCATGATATGTTAAAGTATGGTTTCATCGTTCAGGTGTCCTTTAAGGAACAAGCAAGTCATTAGGAAACGTTTGCGTGGAAAAATGCTGGCCAACAGCGCCGCCGATACCAAACGCAAGCACGGGGATACAGTGAAACTAGCAAGGGAGGCCGATGACAATGAAGTAGAAACAAAAAATTAGAGCAGAAATACGAACTGTGTGACATGTAGAACCAAATGCCACGCCCCCCCCCCCTCTCTACCTACAATTCTTCTCGGATAAGGAAGATGGAAATACTGTGATCTTGTGCCACAGGTGATTACAGCCTTGCTCACTTTCCTAGAGCCAGAATCTTCTTGTCACTCTAAGAGGAATACCCTACTAGATGACACGTCAGCTCTTTAGCAGACAAGAGCCGCGTTCGATTCACAGTTATCTGTTATTGTCGACGACCAGACCTTGATTCCGTTTTATTCAACTACGGCATAGCACTATTGTTGTTTTATTTAAAGCACAATGGGCACTTCTTATGCTTTACTTTCTATTAAATGCTTCACAAATAAACATTTCCGACTTCCTTTAGAAGACGCTACGAAAGTCGGCCGTTTTCTTGTTATCCCTTGTCTTTACCTCTCTGGCATTTCGGCGATCCAAATCTTAGGAGCTGGGATATCGTGGCAGGAAATTCAAAAACTCCCAGCAATGCTTGATAGAAACGGATATATTTGAGGTGTCACCGAAGTCAAGCCGCAGATGCAGTCTACCTGATTGTTCTAGTGTTTCATCAGAAGTTCCATGGCTTAAAGTGCCTATTAAACGTTTGTCTTTGTGGAATAGTGTGTGAAGCTTGATTAGCTTGCTTTATAAATGTACCAGAATATGCAATAAACTTATAAAAAATAACATAGCTACAAAGATCATTCAAGAACAAATAACCTATTCAAATCTGAATTATACAAGCTGATTTATGCATAAAATAAAGGTCTACTAAGTATTACAAGAAACATCACTTTTATCTTTGTCCAAGCTAGTAAATTGAGCATGTACTGGCCCAAAAAATTACGCTTTGAAATATCACAGAGAGAAAACTGTTGAAAGGCTGCTGATCCAGGGGGTAAGCATTGTTCCTAGGTTGTTACAGAGTGGGATTGGGGTAGTTTGATGTGCCCATTGAACTTTAAAAGCTGTACTCGTGGTTCTACAAACTGTCGGATAATATCCGAAATTCCCGACGGAAGTTTTTTTTATCGTTCTAGGATTCCCGTCGAACTTCTAGCGATGACGAAAATGGTTCATCTGTTGTCGTTCGGTTGGCTCGACGAAAAATTAAATTTTCGTTGAGAATGACGTCATTATCCGTGAAGGAAACGACTAAAGACAATTTTAGGATAATGAAGGTGGATGCTGGGTGGATGACTGTTGGTGAATCGAACAAAGCAAACTAGTTGTAAACAGACAAAACCGCTTCATCATCAACGGGCATGCATCACCTACCACAGAGAGCGCTCGATTTAAGTCCTCTTTTTATTGGTTACTGCCTTATCAAGGTCTACAGCCGTTTTATTTAGCCGTGTCAGAGCCTTGTTTTTGTTGCATGCTGCAGGTCCACTTCTCGGCCGATTCCGGACTGATTCTTTCTACAGCCGTTTTTGCACTGCAGTGCTTCCGAGGAAGACGGCAGTGCTTCTCGAGAATCACGGACTTGCTCACCGACCAAGTCCGTGCTTCCCTGCAAGGTGCTACAGCGCTGCCGCTTCAACCAAGAAGAAAGTGAATCTAAAAACGCATATTGTGCAAAAACAAAGAAGTGCTGCAGCAGCGATGCAGCGGCGCTTTTTCAACGAAAAGGAGGCTCAGGTGAACGATTCAGCAGACGTGCATCAATAAAAACAAAACTCGGTCGAGAAATCCACCTGAGACCGCGCCGAGACGTGCTCCCAGATCCCGGTTTTTACACACAAAATGCTAACTTACATGTTGTCACCTCTTAGCAACTGCAGTCCAAGTGGTACTTGCTCAACTCCCTGATTGGGGTTGTATACTCGTTCATGTGTTTCTTCTAATATCACATTAATGGTTTGGTCAAACCCCTTTAAGGTACCCTGAAAAAAGTTGTGACTAAAGCAGACAATATATTTCTAACTGCAGAACCTTATCTTATCTAAGTCGACCGGTTATCATCCTGTGATTAGTCCCCGACGTCGTGCCGAAAGTAACTCAACGGCCGAACTCACGGGCCGCCGCCGAAACATTCCGGCGCGCCGCCACTATGGTCAGTGGCGGCGGCCCGCCGGTAAAATTCTGACGCCACATCTGTTTAGGTGAAATTTTTCAAATTCTCTTTCTGCTAAGCCCTCTCTTCGAAGGGTCCCAGGTTGCTCCAAGGTTCTCTAGACGTAGGGAAACGCTCGGAATTCCCTGGGAATCACCTCGATTTCTGGAGTTCCTGGTCCCCCCCCCCCTTCAACAAGTTTTATTTATGATAAATGAGCAGAAGCACATTCCAGCGATAGGATGTCTCTCCGTCGGTTCGTCTGTCCCTAGAGACGTATTCTCGCTGTTCCCCGAGGGCGAGAGACTCCCTCTAACAACGAGAACATGTGGAATGCTTCCGAAATGGATTTTGTTCAAAAAAGAAATATGCAGTCAGTGGAATTAGTCTGAATCCACTTTGTTTTTGGTTTTGATTATTCTGATTGTTTTTAATTAGTTTTACATTGCACCAACACCAGCAAAAATTGATTCCCCTACAAATCGGAAAGGGAGTCCTTTTTGATGATGGTGGTGATAATCGGAGCATTCCCCGTTCTTGGAGACTAGCGCGAGAATACGGGGAGTGAGTCCCCGGGACAAACAAAAACACGGGGACTCCTCAAAAGGAGCCCCCGGGGAACGGCGAGAATACGCCTTAGGTCTCGCCTTAGCTAGTTGCGGCAATTCCATATAAACTACGAAAATGAAACTTGGCATGCATAGAATGAACCCAACCTGATACTCAATGAAACCTTCTTTTTCGGATCCTAGGATCCGTGCGGTGGTGAAGCGAGGGGAGATCCGGGATCCACGTAAGCTACGAACGGGTGATCCGGTTCCACTGCGGGTGGTTCGAGCAAATGCAGGAGATCCTCAGAACCGCATCCGACCATGGTGGTGGGGGGGGGGAGTATGGAGGGGGATCCGCAAATTTTGTAACATGCGTAGGGACCATACGGATGGAGGGCTTGGGAGGAAACTTGGACGGTACAAACGTCATGGGTCCTAGACATGTAATTTTGCGGTCCCGACCGGATCCGGATTTTGTGGGGAGAGTTCGAGGGTGGATCCTGGAAATCCATGTATAGCTCTCAAACGGGATCTGATCCGGGCTTGAAAGCTGGCGAGAGTACATGTACTAGATTTCCGATTAGTATGACCGGACCGTACGCGACCCTTAGGCCTTAGCTAAACTACCCTTGCAAGTGCAATATGAACTTTTAGCTTTTCCCGTATCTCTCGTGAAAATCCCCACTGAGGTTATATCTGATTGGGACACATGAATGTCAAATCTAGAGCACATATGCACCTAAAACTCACACTGGAATCTGAAAATTTCTGGAAAATGTCAGCTACCTTTCATCTCTGAGTAGATTTTCTAGGCCACTGTCTGCCATTGAGCTACATAGGAGCTTGTGAGACAGGAGCGGATCACTGGAACAGTGACCCCGCAGAAAGAAAATTGATCTAAGTAGTTCACATCACCAGATATTCCTTCTACTAAAAATCTGCCCGTGTCCGGCCCACACGGCATACATGACGATTGATACATAGTACTTGCCGAAGGCTACGGGTACCACAAAATCGCTCGGGATTTGTGGGGAAAAAACCCGAGATTTTTTAGAAAAATTAAAAAATGCTTAAAACAGAGCAAACGCGGATTAAATTTGGCGCAGCTTCGGGGACTACCTGTGATGCAGATACATCAGATTCATTGCTACAGAGCATCCTGGCACCGCCCTAAGTAAAAGACAGTGGCGAAACCGCGAATCCGTTACGACTCCTTAGATCATACTATTTTAGAGCTAACTTATGCACAATAGCCCAAACCCTATGGAAGGGGGGATTTTATTCGATCAACACGACGTTTGTTTCTTCTTGACTTTAAATAACACTTGGAGCAAACTGACAGTGATACTGAACTCTAGCAGAAAAGACATTTGTTTGACCAGCTACCAACAACGACAATGCACTGATGAAGGCGCATAAATAAAATTTTCATCTGAACTGTCCGTGTAACAATAATGAACTTAAAAAAACCTTTAAACTCACCACAAAATTTCTTCCATCCGAAGTGATGACAGAAACGATGTCTAAAAGACAGAAACTCATGACAAAACCCTACAGTGAGCAAAAGAACCCTCCTAGAACCAAAAGAAAAATTTAGCGTGCCACAAATTTAGGCAAATACCATCCAGGATACCAGCAGTGAAAAAGGCATCGGGGTGACAATATGGATAAAGACAGAGACGGTTTAAAATTTATGTTTTTGAGCAGTTCCTAAGCACAATACTCTGACCTCCTTGAATTCAGATCAAACTTATTTCCCGAAAGTTTTCTCACTAAATGCAGTGAAACTGGAAGCAACTAGGTGTGTTCCAGCCTCTACTTATAGATATTAAGAGCTCAAATCCCGGCTGAGGAGCATTTTTGTTCACTACTTGTAAAAGATATTTATAGTCTGTAGAAGCTTCAGTTATTTATTAAAGGTTTGTTCATTCACCAACGTTCACCCTGAAGATTGACAGCCTGACGAGGACCCTTGCCAAGAAGGCCAAATATCGCTGCCAAAGCATCGTAGCTGACGTTTCCATTTTATGCATTATTTGAATATACATGGCCTATATTTTTTTTTTCTTATTTTTTGCTAGATGGCTGTATTCAAGACAGACATTTACATTGTATGATGAGAAGTCAAGATCAATGATATATAACTGAAGGTATAGTCAGATAGAGAGTGAGAGAGTCAAAGGCTAAGAAGCGAGAGAGTAAGATAGATAGCAGAAAGAGGGTAAATAAGAGCAAGAAAGCAGACTGCTATCTACCCAAGTTCCGCTGAAATATGTAGCTCTAACGCTTTCGATCGTACACCAGGAAAACAGTTTTACTTCGTTAATTCTGCCACACCAGGAAGGTGGTTTATGACCGTCTTTAGATTTTCCTTAACTCAGAGTTTCCTTGTCTTAGAGCTCTCTGCACCTGCTTGGTAAAGTCCTTCGTAAAATTCCTTACAGGCCGCACCAATTTATAATGGATTTTTTTTTTGCGGGTTGCATAGTCGGGAGCGTCTGAGCTTGCTAGGATAAGAGAGGGAAATACACAGATAGACAAGATGGGAGAAACTCGTTCGGTTTGAAAACTGTATTCAAGACACATTGTTTGGATGAGAAGTGAAGAACAATGATATAACTGAAGGTATAGTTAGATAGAGAATGAGACAGATCTAGTCAAAAGACACGAAAGACAAGAGCTGAACAGAAGATAGACTAAGACTAAAAAGAGCAAGAGATAGAGAGTCAAAGGCTAA
The DNA here is from genome assembly GCA_030848855.1 of Branchinecta sandiegonensis. NCBI lineage: Eukaryota > Metazoa > Arthropoda > Branchiopoda > Anostraca > Branchinectidae > Branchinecta > Branchinecta sandiegonensis. The sequence goes on from JAUPMV010000009.1 coordinate 3,669,901, forward strand.
GGGGATGTTTTCGCGTGGATGGCTCTGGTCCCGTCCAGGTCCTGGCATGGGGATGCCATCTTATGTTTTTGCATTTTAGTGTGTATGGATGAACAGGTGAATGGGCCATCCAGCTCAATGGATGCCTCCCGTTCGACACCGCTCCGAGGACAGTGTTGTGCTGAACGGGGATACTGTGTGGATCTTGTAGATAGGGTAGCTATCCTAGTTCCCGAACGATTTTACACTTCCTGGCAGATTTCTTTTTAAAAATTGCAATGAATTTCCCCCATCAGATAGAAGAGAACTGTCATCAACTGATCATGCTTCGTAAAACTGGCCTACTTACTGGCATGTGCCACCTTTCTACTTTGAAGCGGATGGTGGAAATAGTATTTTTTCCGAACCATAGTAGCATTTCTCAGTTTCCGAACGCCAAGAGATCAGAAAACCGTCCGGGATACCAATGTTCGGAACCCATGTTCCAGTTCGCGGATTTTTCATCTCAGTTACCGTATTTAGAATCAAAACCGAAACTGATTATTGGTTCAGTTTCCAAACGGCACACTATGTCTTCCTAGCCGCCGCACCGGCGTAAAAGATAATGAAGGTTAGAGGCGTTCGTTTTCGTCGTTCCAACAGTCATTTTACTTCAAGCGTACTTTTTATAACGCCGTTTACGAGAATAAGATGTTATCTTTGTACAGCTGAACTGCCGTTTCATTCGTCGTTAATGAAACGACGAACTAAGGTGGAAAGTCAGTTTCAATGTTTTGGTTCGGTAATTAGGCGCGAATTTTCAGTATATTCTCGAAAAAAAAAATGGAACTTACTAACCAGAGATAACTTTTCTCCAACAGGTATGTAATGCATATCCTTCTATGACCGACGGTCAGTTATATTACAATAATCTTCACACAGAAAATTAGGCGGTAGAAATGGCAGGATGATACGAAGTCATATCAGCCTCCAGAGAGGATGATATGAAATCATCAGCCTCCAGAGAGGATGATATTAAGTCATCAGCTTCCAGAGAGGATCTCTGTTTGACGAAGTCATAACACGAGACCTACTCAACACACAAGGCCTACTGAGTTTCTGGCCTTCACCTAACTTCGTCCATGGTACCAACCAATAAAAGTAAACCAAAATGATGAATTCAAAATCTCAGATCATGGAAAGTGTTACCACTTGATCAAGGAATTATAAACACTACCGATAAGTCCTTTTTTTGCCAGATTTCGTATGAACTAATTAACAGATTTATCGTTGTTTTCAACCCTTTTTCACCCGTAAATTAAATCTTGGCTTGAAACCCACTCCCTCACCTTAAATATTAGGCTACGGGGCCCATCTGGAGTGGCCTACTTGGTACTTGTACTTAAAACATAGAAGTACTTGGCACAATACTGCCCTGAACGTTTGTCCCACATATTCTTCTCGTTCAGATTCATAAACCGTATGTACGAGAACCGGGATTGTTTTTCCAAACAATTTTTCTTCGACTGTTCGGGGACCGGAAATCTGTCGTTCGGATCGAAGTCCAGTCTTTCTGTTTTTGTAAAAGCCTGAAAGGTAAGTAAATTACTTGATAAACAATTTATTAGAGCTGTCCTAGACGATGAAACTACAAAAACAGACAGAAACCATCAGAAATAGTGACTCAAAGACTTCGTTCAGAAAATGAAACACGCATGCAACCAGATTCTGAATGACAGTACCCACGGTCAAAATTGTATAAATATGTTGTAGGAAGCGACATCAGTAAAGCATTTTTTATGTTTTGTAGAGAAAGATGCCCTCTTTCGAATGGTATCAAAATTTTATAGTTTAAAAACGTACCAAAACTGAAGCAAATGATTTGCAGAAGAGCTCTTTCCAAGTATCAGATTTACTTTCGGTTCTTTTCTCATTTTTGAGTGTGGGCTGATGGAGGAGCATAACGAGTAGGACAAAAATGCCCCTTTACTCTATGGTAATAAACGTGAATTTCAAAATTTTATCCCAGTGTGCAAACAGAAGTTCTGGACTTTTGTTTTTTTTTCCAAACATCGAACTCATTGAGAGGTATGACGTTCCGGAACTAGGATAGTTACCCCAGTCCACCTCAGAGACAGAATGTGGTACCAATAATTTATGGTGAATTCTATGATGCTTATTCAGTATATTCTACTCGTTCTTTTATGTTTTCTCCAAACCTGTCATTCTGTACTAGACACAGCACTCTTATACTTACGGTTAACGTAGGAGTCAAGAGTGTTCGCCATATTCCTACAGATTTGAAAATTGCGGTGGAAAAATCTCGGCTGACAGACGATTTCTAAAATCCGTACAAATCCCTATCTGACTAAAATCCCTCCTGACCGAGTTAAAACGCCATCTATGTAATTACAAAATCATCTGATCCTTTTAAAGGTTTTCAAGTGAATTTCAGCCATGTCTGTTGTGAGAAAAATAGTACATTCCAACCTCGCTCCAGCTGCTATTGGACCATACAGGTACTATTATTGAGCAAACTTAGCTGCAGGTTAGAATCGAACTAAAACTGGAGGCATAAATATAGTTTTCTAAGAAGTGCCATCTAGTGAGAGAGCTTTGAGAATCCCGGAAAAGTAGAGCTTTCCGTTAAACATCTTCGAAAGCAATCGTCCCCCCCCCCCCTCTCGTTAGCAGCTGCGACGACTGTTAATTTTTTATCCCAGTCTCAATTATCGTTTCCGCCAAATGTGTACGTCTCAAATAAACGACTTGAATCTCCTTTACCGTAAACAGGCGGGGAGGGGGGTCGCAGGTTCCGCGAGCCGTACACGGGATCAACCTGGTGTTCGCAAACACGTCATTTTCGAAAACGCAAACGGCGACCTTTGACGGGAATCGCTCGAAAAGTGATTGTGAATACTCTTGGGCGATATTTGGATTTTTCGATATATCGATATTTTCACTTTCGATATTTCTTTACCATGTTTCCAGATAGGATACGTGACGATACGTCTCGTTTTGCCAAAATTTAAGAATAAAATTGTCGTTGAATAACATCTTGGATCATCTCAAACTCCGTAAAAATAAGAACTGAATTACGGAAAACACATTGCTCCAGTTTCGAACATATAAATATAGTTTATGTTGGATTATTTACAATAATTATGAATGAACAAATATCGTTTTCGATATTTACGTTTCGATATTCGTCCGATATATGGTTATCGATATCGAATATTGCCCAACACTAGTAGTGAAGAGTGGGCTTCAAAGGGAAACAGTTGACAGGACTTAAAGGATCCCTCTTGCTTATTCTGCCTTTTATAATGTACGTAGCTCCCTTGTTAGATTAGAAACTTCGAAAATTCTCGCCTTTCTCCATGGTTTTGTTTTGTACCTACTGATTTTTAGCGCTTTCTTGGCCGTGCCGAGTTTTGCCGGTTACACAACGCAAAGCTTGCCAGAATCTTGAACGTCCGCTGACAACTCTTTCACACACAAGGATACGAAAATCTTCTGTTTTTTACTTCTTTTATTTGCTTACGTTTTCCTACTTTTTAACCACGGTGCATTCAGTTTTCAAATGTTTTGCGCCCAGCCGCCGCGTCGGAAAGCAGGAAGGCTGGATAGAATCGACAAGCGCTAACAAGAAAACCGCTAAATTCAGATGGAAAGTAAGAGTATTTTCGAGAAACGTTTTACTGATCCGTTTTATAGTGAAAAGATCATTTCTAGTAAGAGTTGTGCTTTAAGACGAAAACGATATTTCTTTCTTCCAGTCAAGCCGTCCAAGTAGATCGAACTCTGTACATCTCAGGTCAGTTGGGTCTAGATACGCAAACCGGTTCTTTAGTCGAAGGAGTCGCTGCTCAAGCGAAGAAAGCACTGGAAAATATGGGCCATATATTGGAGGCGGCTGGTGCTTCGTACAAGTCAGGTAAGGTCACGTAGAAAGGGAATACTGCTTGGTGATGAAGCACCACCTTACTGACGAAAACAGGCAAAAACTCCCAGCGGCGATAAAAAGGATTGTCCGTGTTGTTTCCTTACCCGCAGGTCACGTAAAAAAATGTCGTCTGCCATTTTTCCACCCACAGATTACGAATGGGCTCGTATTAGAGATGTTGCTTTAGTAGTAGAACAGTTTTATTGAAAATAAACATTTTGTTTTCAGTAGCACAACAAAAGCGGGGCTTGCGAGGCTGTGCTAACTTATAAGAAAAAAAAAGAAGAGAAGAGAGAGTATGGAGATGAGACCATGTACCGATACCAAAACCAAACAAAACATTAACGAAAAACATTACCTTACGTGACCCCCAAACAACAAAACGCAACCAAAAAAAATTATATAAATCTTACAAAAAAAAAAAACCTGAAAAAAAATTTCTTTAATCAGTTTCGAAGGTATATCTGCCGAGCAACTCCATACGTAAATCAGACTTAAATTGGTTAAAATTACCTACTTCCTTAATACCTTTACTTAGTTTATTCCACAGCTTCGAAGCTCTATAAATGATGGAGAAGGCAGACCTACTTGTAACTAGCCGAGGAACCTCAATATTTCCTCGTATCCGAGTATTGTGTTGATGAACATGTGACCTCTCACAAAATATTCCTGCAAAACAATCCGGAAGGCTCTCATTGTAATACTTATATATAAAAATCAACGTATAAAAATCGCGTAATCCAGCTGCAGGCATTACATTTATTTCTCTGTAACTGACCTCATGGACTCCCGGTTCCCAACGCCACAAAATACTCTAACAGCGTTGTTCTGAATCACACGGATTGGACGAAGTACCGAAGGGAAAGTGCCAAGCCATATCGACGAACAATACAAAATATAGGGGTGAATCAGGGGAAAATATAACAACCGTAGAACATATAGGGGGAAAATGTGTTTTAATTTACGCATGATACCTAGGTTACGCGACAATGTTTTGGAAACTGACTTTACATGGTCTTTAAATGATAGGGTTTCATCAACATTAATTCCTATGTACTATGCGAACCTTGCACGTTTAATGATTCCCCGCTCTGATACTATTTCCGTGATCCAAGGATAAAAATTTGGAGATCGAGAGAAAATAACAAAATTTGACTTACCTATATTCAAGTCAAGGTGGTTTATTTTTAACCATGCGCATATCTTTCTCATTGCTGCGTCCAGTGTTGAAAGGAGCAATTGTTCCGTAGGGGCAACACACACCAAGGTTGTATCGTCCGCAAATAAGGGTGTGGTAACCTGGGTCGGACCATTATCAACAAAATCTGTAATTCTGGGCAGAGATTTAACAAAATCAGGCAAATCATTAATAAAAATCAAAAAAAGAGTAGGACCCAATACGGAACCTTGAGGAACCCCGCAATTAACAAAATGTTTTCTAGAAGAAAATCCTTGTAAATGAACATACTGCTGTCGATTTTGAAGAAAACAACGAAGCAAATCCAACATAGCACCACGTACACCATAGAATTCACATTTTTATTAGTATTCGATGGTCAACAGTGTCGAACGCTTTAACCAAATCCAAAAATACCCCAGCTACCCTAAGCTTCTTATCAAGAGCTTCATTAATTATTGAAGTGATAAAGTAAATCGCCATTTCTGTTGTTCTACCCCTCCTGAAATTGTGATTGTGGGGGTAACAACCTGGTTACCCGTTGCCTGCCCTGGCGTCGATGATGATTTTGTACAGCCGAAGCGGGTAACTACCGCTACCCTTCCTTTATCCAACTGCACCCTTAACCGATGGTCTGATGCAAAGTCAGAAGTCATTAGTTGCGTTTTTGATCGAAGTTTGAAGTTGTCCGGTCTTCACCTCCCGGAACTTCCGGAATCTGGGCTTCCAGATTATTCTTTGACGTCTTCTGTAAATTGCATCTGGAATATGAACGGGTCCAAAAGTATATCAAAATAATCCGGAAAAAAGGGGGTTTGACCCTCAGATTTCCGGATTTTTCAAGTATCGCATAAGAAATTCAAAAAAATCTCGGAAAATCTGGGAACCCAGATTCCGGAAGGTGAAGACTCAACTTTACCTTCAACCTCTAAGGTCTTTGTTTAATTACCGTTTTTGGTCGCCCGGTCACAGTTTTGTCGTCGTCAACTCTGACGTCGAACTTCGTGAGCCAGCAAGTTCGAAGTTTGCTTCAATCGTCGAAGAAACGTCAACCGGGTGGGAATCGCTGGAGTCGTAAAAACACTAACTGTGAAGCAACCGGCTGCGCTAACGGCGAACAAAACTTCGATAAAAAACGCTACTATTATCAACTGGTTTGAAAACCCTTCACTCATCCTTCTTTGTCTCGACGGTAGTCAGAAGTAAAAAGTAGCGGAGCATTCGCTGCATGCACGCTGGTATAGACGATACTGAGAACTAGCAATAACCGGGTACGAAAACCTCACGCACAGCCCTTTTCCGTCATTTGTAATTTTCAGCTATGTATACTGCATCGGTAGTCCGTAGTCGCAGAGATTGTCGTAAAACTCTCAGTTTGAATCTACCTGATATGTTTCGCCATATAACTGTTTGTGGTAAGGTCAGCTACGGGACGGCACGACATGGCAACCGGAAAGGAGGACAATGATGGTACCGTTCGCATTAAATCAAGTCCGAATGGATAGTATATCCATTGGTACCGTCGGGATTTCATTTGTCTCTTACCCTTCGAGGGGCGTATAATAATAGGGCGTATAAATTATACTATATAATAGTATAATGAATAAATAGGCTATGAGTCTCTACAAAAGAGGCGAAAGCCTTTTTACTGCAGTTATATTATTATTATATTATTATTATTATTATTAAAAAGATTCATCATACGGATTATTTTGAGTTTCGCCGGAGATCTTATTTCCCGTAAGGCCGACGTACGGACTTATATTACACAATTTGTGATTCAAAATTTATAGCAAACTTAGGTTCCATACCAGAAGAGAAGATGAACTATAGTATATCTATTCTTTAAAGCTGTAGCCTCTTTTTAAGTAATATAATAACACTTTCGTCGCACAGTAGTTTCTGTTTTTTACTCACTAGTGTCGGTGTTTCCTCTGTAAGGAGTTTTCTGGTCTAACCATATTACGGTGACTTCTCGCTAGGACTGCCCCCGAACAGGTTCCGGTGAGTCAGCACTGATGAGGTAAACCTAGACACTGGCGGGTCCGAAAGCGGTTCGTGACACCAGGGAACAGCCACCACCGAATCCAAAAACGACGTTTAGGAAAATTCCGATAGCAAGTACTCCGGCTGTAGAGAACGCAGATAACGTCAATGAATGGATTTGTTAGAGCATGACTACATTTGATGGTCAGACCGCTTCTCTCTTCTAGTCGTTAAAACTACTGTCTTGCTGGCTGACATGAAGGACTTTGGAACAGTGAATGATGTTTACCGAACTTGTAAGTGATGCTTGAAACGTAATTCTTTTTATTAGGCAAATCTTCGGCTAATCAAGAGTAGCCTACACCCAAATACCATCTTGAATTCTAAGAGAATGTTCAGATATCAAATGGTTGCCAATTTTCCCGCTAGCTACACACGGACAAATGCTGGTGTTTGAAAGGGGAGGAGCTGGAGATCAAGTCGTTGAAATAGACGGGGTTGATGGTCCGCCTGATTATCCAGGAGCCACAGTTGTGAGCTGTCAGTACTGCCATCTATCTTTCAACTAGTTTCTGTCGTTAATGATTGCGACACCTGCAACATGTTTACGACGCTATCGTTTCTGGAACCGACCGGAAGCTTTTGAAGCGTGAAGTTCAGTCGTGTTATGCCCGGGCCCCACTATAGCCACACCTGGTAATAGCGCCAGTAATAAGACCGTTTTAAACTGGGAAGAAAAGACGCTGAAAACGTAAGATAGTCGACAAAAAAATCCGTCTTCTCCATTTTGAAATGTATCTTTGAACCAATCACGGACCAGAGTCACTGACTTTAGCTAGTTTTGTTTACCTCTGCGTGATGATGGTGGTAAGATGTCTTGAATTTCTTTGTTCCAAGTGTGACCAGAGCCTCGTTTTTGTTGCAATAGCGCTGCCGCATCGCTGCTGCAGCACTTCTTTGCTTTTGCACAATATGCGTTTTTGGATTCACTTTCTTCTTGGTTGAAGCGGCAGCGCTGCAGCATCTTGCAGGGAAGCACGGACTTGGTCGGTGAGCAAGTCCGTGATTCTTGAGAAGCGCTGCCGTCTTCCTCGGAAGCGCTGCAGTGCAAAAACGGATACAGAAAGAATCAGTCCGGAATCGGCCGAGAAGTGGATCTGCAGCATGCAACAAAAACGAGGCTCAGGTTGAAACGTAGAATGGGTAACAACCAGATTAACGAACCAAATTACGTACAGATGTGACTGAATGTGGCCCGGGCATTACAGCCATATTTGTCTTCTGAGACTCCGACGGCGTTGAAATGCAGGGACGCCAATGGATTGAACCGAGTCACTGTTATCTCCACATATTTACATGTACTAGCCTGATAAAACGAAACGCAAGTAACGGTTAATTTTTTTCAGTTTTCGCCGACAATTTTCCCGCAAGAGCTGCCTACCAAGTCGCAGCACTGCCCCGCGGCGGTCTTGTTGAAATCGAAGCCATTGCCGTCGTTGGGCCGATCCAGGAAGAAACCCAGGCTAGCCTGTGACAATCCAGGAGCGAGCCAGTGCTTCTTTCGACTTAAAAAGCGTAACAAACCGGCTAACAGCGTAGAAGAGAAGGAAGTTAACCTTACTTTCACAATATGTATTTTTAGATAAAACGAGCATTAACAAAATCCCTATTCCGTAGATCGACGAACCTAGTACCGTTTTAACGTCCGCAAAAAAAAGAAAGAAAAGAAAGTACATGAGCAAAATACGCACAGCCACACAAGTTCTAAGATATTGTAGTATACGCACTACTCATCAGGTCACACAGTACTTACAACTCGATAAAGAAACACGAAAATCTAGACCTCCAAAAATCTTACTATCACCATCTGTACCAAACTAACGGTATCGAAAAAAAGTTACAGTCGGCCGAGAGAGAAGATATTGCTTGACTTTTACAGCTTGTACCACCAAAAGATCTCTACCCGTTTCTAAAGTAAAACACATATTTAAGTTCATCCCAAGCAAAGACCCGGATGACTGCTTACCCGCCCCACCCGTACAAATCTTCGATGGTCTGTAACAACTGAAACACTGGGAATGAAAAACGACTAAGCATCTAAACCGCTTGCAAAAGCCAACGGAACTCTAACTATGCACAGAAAAATGTCGCGTCCGTTAAAATCTAGAACGGTTCGGAAAGGAAACGCTGGGTTTTATCCAGGAATATAAGCTTAGGGTCAAAGGGAATATGATCTACTATAACCGAAGCAGGATCCGAAAACGCTGAAAATCACTCACTTGGTAGAGTAGCATAGAAAATAGTCAAGTGACAAGTGGCCAACTGTTCTATCAATCTTGTATAATTTTCTTCCAAGAGGAACTACGGCCAGAATCCTTTTCTAAAGCCTAGGAACTACTTAAGCACGCTGCGAGTCAACCAACGTCCTGATTATAGGCATACATGCTTTGAAAAGCATAAAGTCAAGTGGCCTAAAGTTACATACAATGAGAGTGTAGGGTGTCTCGATGATACCGAGGCAGCGGATTTCTTCTATAAAGCCGCTTTCACATTGACGCGCCGTTGCGATGCGCTGCTTATGCATTCTTCTTGCGCTGCGTACAGGTAGCATAGCGTATCTTTCACACCTGCGCAAAGCTTTCACGCTGGATGTGTATTTACGTTTTCCTTTCTCGGTTTCTTATGCAGAATTCTCGTTTCTTTCATCAGTACTAGGTTTTTCTTCATAGTTAGGAGGTTTTCTCCAGTTTGTCTTCAAAAAATTCAATTTTTCACCGGAAATTCAGATGCGTATGCGCCGGCCCAACGCAAAAATAGAACTTGGTTTTATTCTTGCGTTGCGTTTTATTTGTCTGCGTAAGCTCTGCGTTGCGTCACCGCAAGCGCGACACAGAGGTTGCGTAGCTCACTGCGAAAGCCTCAACGCGTCAGTGTGAAAGCGGCTTAAAACATATAAGGGCGCTAAACGATCAACTTCTTGGCAAAGGTTCTCGTCAGGCTTAACTAGAAGGAATGAAATTAGAAGGACAATTCACCAGATTCCAGTTCAGCACTTACCAGCGGACTAGTTTTTGTTAATCCCTCAATGCCTCACTATCAACACTTGGCAAACATAGTGCAAAAGATTGACACTGAGTAGAAAATCTGCTTCCCAGATCAAGAGCGTTTTCTTTATGCCAGGGACCACCCATGAGTTGCGTTCCAGTGAAGTTATTACAAGTTACGATGATAAGAGGAGGGGCGAGCGCCGCATTGTGATAGTTATAACGCTCTCTGGAAGGAAAATAATAACACTCTTACGGGAGTCCCTGCAGAACAGATAGTTATTATCACTTATGGTTCTCGCGAACATCATAAGTAAATTGTAACCATCGTAACAGTCGTGGAACGAAAATATTAAGTGGGAGGAGCCAATTTACTTATTACGGCGGGCTCTGGAACGGCAATGCTAACAAGAATAGTAACGATCTTGACTAATAATAGGTCGCTGGAACGCTACCATAGTCACACCTGGTAATAGCGCCGGTAATAAGACAGTTTACGGTCGAAACTGGGAAGTGAAGACGCTGAAAACGTAAGATACTCGAGATGGAAAAATCCATCTCCGCCATTTTGAAACGTATCTTTGGATTGTCTGGACCAGAGCAAAATACCACTAGGGAGCAGAGCCAAGACCGATGCTTTCCATGCTTTGCAAAAGGGCCGTACTCATAGCGCTGCCCACTACGCTTGCGGCATTTAAAGCGAGACAAACAAACAAAGACAAAGAGTTTAAAATTTTCTAGTAAAGGTAAGACGCGATCTGCACACATCAAGGAAACAGTGGAGGTTTTATCTTTTTTTTTTTTGCTGTGTTCAGAATATGAAGTTATTGGAGCCAGCGCTGGTGCAAGACTGGTTGAGTTTCAGTAGGGACGTTCGCTATCGGTAGTGGTGCTAGTATCGCTCGTGTTCGAGTGTGTGTCACTTTTTCCAAATCTTGACGCTACATCTAGCGTTGTTCTGCTCTGGTTTGACCAATTGCAGACCAGAATCGCTGACTTTAGCTAGTTTAGTTTACCTTTGAGTAATGATGGTGGTAATGGGTTTCGAGTTTCTTTGTCCTAGTGTGACCAGGATGAAACGTAGAGAGTGGGTAATAACCAAATTAACGAACCAAATTACGTATAGATGTGAATGAATGTGGCCCGGGCATTAGCTGCGTTCGTTTCGTCGTTTCGCCGCCGTTCGTGAACAACGTTGGACTGCCGAGAATATGGAGTTTTCTTTATTCGGTTGAACCGCCGTTTCATTCGTCGTTCCTGAAACGACGAACGGAGGCAGAAAGTCAGTTTGAACATCTCGGTTCAATAATTAGGCGCGAATTTTCGAAATTCTCGACAAAACAAATTAAACTTGTGAATTAAGCTTAAAAACAGTGGGCCAGTTATACTAAAATCCATTTTTGTACTTTATTATAGCTGCTGGTGTAAATATTAAGTTAGTTCGACTATCAACGTTTTCGTTCAACTTCGTTCGTGACACAACGTTTGTAGAAAGTGCCAAAGAGAACACTAATAAACACTAATATAAACAAATTAAACGACATTTTTGGAACCGACAACGATGCACGACGAGAACGAACGCGGCTATTATATCTCAGTAGTAGAAAGTGAAAGTTACTTCAACTACCGTATGGATCCGACTTCTTAATCTCTGTCACAAGAGCTGATTGTGAGACACTGAGGGAAATTGGTCCATTAGGGGCGCTGAACGGGAATAAGAAGAATTGCAAGCTAGCTACAACCAGACGACGACCCTTACCAATGAAAGGCATTAGCGACATCAAATATGATTCGCAGCATTATCTTCTATACTTTTCAGGAGAAATTTCATTTGACGGCATCAAGTGACGACAACGATGCAACTATCGCGTGCTTGAAAATTCCTTCTTACACTGGCCCGGGAGCCTGCATTAATACCTTATTCGTACTAATAACAGTACGTCTAGATAAACCCCCCACCCCAATCAAAGGATCCAGCTTAATTATAGCGACTCGTATTCCCAAAGGCAAACCTAAACCCTCTGCTATGAATGTGGCCCGGGCATTAGCTGCGTTCGTTTCGTCGTTTCGCCGCCGTTCGTGAACAACGTTGGACTGCCGAGAATATGGAGTTTTCTTTATTCGGTTGAACCGCCGTTTCATTCGTCGTTCCTGAAACGACGAACGGAGGCAGAAAGTCAGTTTGAACATCTCGGTTCAATAATTAGGCGCGAATTTTCGAAATTCTCGACAAAACAAATTAAACTTGTGAATTAAGCTTAAAAACAGTGGGCCAGTTATACTAAAATCCATTTTTGTACTTTATTATAGCTGCTGGTGTAAATATTAAGTTAGTTCGACTATCAACGTTTTCGTTCAACTTCGTTCGTGACACAACGTTTGTAGAAAGTGCCAAAGAGAACACTAATAAACACTAATATAAACAAATTAAACGACATTTTTGGAACCGACAACGATGCACGACGAGAACGAACGCGGCTATTATATCTCAGTAGTAGAAAGTGAAAGTTACTTCAACTACCGTATGGATCCGACTTCTTAATCTCTGTCACAAGAGCTGATTGTGAGACACTGAGGGAAATTAGTCCATTAGGGGCGCTGAACGGGAATAAGAAGAATTGCAAGCTAGCTACAACCAGACGACGACCCTTACCAATGAAAGGCATTAGCGACATCAAATATGATTCGCAGCATTATCTTCTATACTTTTCAGGAGAAATTTCATTTGACGGCATCAAGTGACGACAACGATGCAACTATCGCGTGCTTGAAAATTCCTTCTTACACTGGCCCGGGAGCCTGCATTAATACCTTATTCGTACTAATAACAGTACGTCTAGATAAACCCCCCACCCCAATCAAAGGATCCAGCTTAATTATAGCGACTCGTATTCCCAAAGGCAAACCTAAACCCTCTGCTCAGCCTGATTGACGCTCCCTAAGGGGCGAAAGAAGTTGAGATATGCCTTCAGACGAGGAGGGAGTGGGAGCGAGTCAATCTTCTCTTGCATGAACTTGGTATACTCGCCCTCGGTGGTCCCTGTACAATGGTGAAGAGGGTGGGGCTCCTCCAAGATTTCCTCCGTCTCAGGTTTAGGGACAGGCCGACAACGAGTCGCCATTCTGGTAGGCTTACTTGGTGACGATATCGTCTCTTCCGTTGTGTTGACGGTTTCCTCTTCGTCAGGAGCATGCGGGTGATGGTGAGACTCGGAGCTGCTAGAGCAGTCTGATATGTCGGCCACTCCGCTGTCAAATTTCGAGCGGCGTCTTACACCCTCGCTTGAAGTAGCGGTCTGCGCGGAGTTCACTTCTTCAGAAGACGGCTGCGACTCGCTTGGAGGTTGATGGTTCTCTGAAAGGGGACAATGTAACATGAACAAATTGATCAGATCCAAAAGAGAGCATGCAAAGTAATATTGGGAGTGGGATATGAGGATTATGAAAGAAGCTTGGAGATCTTAAAGATCACGTCGTTAAGACAAAGGAGCCATATGCTTACCATGAGATTTGGCACAAAAATACTAGCGTCGGAATTAAATCGTGACATTTGCCCGAGTTCTCCGAATAAAGAAGCTGCCGAAACACAAGAATGACCAAAAATCTCACAATGAATCAGAAGAAGCAACTAATTCCTCCTTCAATACTCTCATCCGAGCGTTACCTAAAGTCTTTTGTTCCATACTTTATTAAACAGTTTAACTGTTCCTAGCTGCGGTATGCAATTTGACTTGCTTTTCTGTATTGATGTAGTTTATTTACGACCTTGATTGTTTTATTTAGAAATTCATACGAGATACGGTATGTAACCTTGACCTGTCTTTTCTTTAATGATGTAGTTCGTTTATGAAATTTTAATGTTATCAGAGAAGTAATATTGACCTTTGATTGATAGTGCCTGAAGTGTCTTTATTTGTATTGACATATCCAAAGCTATTTCCATCTATTTAAAGGACCCCTCTTGCTTATTCTGCCTTTTATAATATACTTAGCTCTCATATGGAACTATAAACTTCTAAATTCCCCACCTTTCCCCATTGTTTCGTTTCGTGAGTTTTCCGGTCACCCAACGAAAAGTTTGCCGGAATCTTCATTGTCCGCTGACAACTCTTTCACACACAAGGATGTGATAATCTTATGTTTATTACTTCTTTTATTTGCTTATTTTTCCCACTTTGTAAACAAGGCACGTTCAGTTTTCAAATCTTTTGCGCCCAGCCGCCGCGTCGGAAAGCAGGAAGGCTGGACATACTCGACAAGCGCTAACAAGAGAATCGCTAGTTTCAGGTGGAAAGTAATGATATTTTGAAAAAAAAATTTATGATCCATTTGTATAGGGAGAAGATCATTTCTAGTAAGAGTTGTGCTTTAACGATATTACTGATTGAATCATCATTTATTGTATTATAGGGTACCTGATGTTCTAAACGACAAGTTCGTTCTAACTTCTATTCGGTGACACCGCGGCATATTTTGGCAAGAAGTAACCTAACATAACTGAACCTATCTTACTTCCCTTAATTCAGATCAGACTGAAGGTGAACATCAGTGCTGAAAATTTGTTTCAAGCATGGCTGCATTTCTTGGATTTCTGACGCATTTTGTTGACCTTACGCAACAAGTACGATGAAAAAGAGGCACTATAGGCATTGTCCAATGAGATTTGGTCGGATTATATCCTCGGCGGTGTTCCGTAGTCGCACACGTCGAGCACAACAATTACCACACTGTCACAAGTTTACTAAATGTTAAGCATAACAAGCATTGCCAGGAAGAGCCGAAAAACTGCTGAAAAAGCATCTGCGGACTTTTCCGATATCTTCACGACAAACAAAAAAGTCAGTAGATGCTTTTACAGCGGTTTTTCGGCTAATTCTTGTTAATGTTTTCAAAATCACAATAGATTACACCCCAAGTGTTGTTTGAAACTATGCGTCCTTGTATTATCTGTTATGAGACTTCTGACAGTCCAGTGAGACAACTTTGTGGCCACTCTTTGCCGAAGTAATCTTGTACTAATTCCGATTGAAAAAATTATCAGTTTTGTTAGTTCCACCATGCAAAAGCATCGAGGAATCCACATACACACTCACTTTACCTTGTTCGACCTCCACTGCTTCGTCCTCCGTCTCCAGCTCTTCGTGACTCAATTCTGACTCTGTTTCTTCTCTGTGTCTCGGTTCATTTTCAGGAAGCCATTCTTCATCCGATGAGACTCCCTCGTCTTCAGCGACGAAATGTTCCCTTCCTTCGTCCCCTTCCTCGTTCTCTCGTCTTCGCGTTCTGTTCACAAGCTGCCCTGTAAACACAAATACGATTAGCCTCCTTCCCGTTGGGAGTAATTTTCGCTTCGGCGAACAAGTGGGACCTTTTCATTCAACTTCAGTTCTCACTGGAAAGGAATTTGCCTTGCCCTGCTAATTTCGCCTAGTCCGATCAGAAACGGCCCGAAATGTCCTTTCTTGGGTCCCAAAACGTCAGTGACGGGATACCTATGACTTCGTAGAGCCTCCCCGGACAGCCGATTTTCTGATGAAATGAGTATGAGGAGAGAGATGCAGCCTTGACAACTGCAAACCGTATCTGACAAACATGCTAACTTTTCTTACAAGTGCCATGTGAGCTTTCAGCTCTTGTTTTTACTAGAAAGTGGGATTTTTTTTTACTAGATTCGAATGAATTTTACTAGATCCTCTATATTTGCTCGATTTTTCTTTTTTTAACTAGATCTAGTGAAATTTTTCTGCCGCAACACTGAACTGAACATAACTTGTCTGAACATAAATGTACGGAAGGGTGAAGGTTAGGGTGAAGCCTGGGTGAAGGCTAAGAAACCAAGGAATTTACCTGAAAACACTAGTTGTGTCGTAATGTTTTGCGGGTTTTAAACTTTCTCGTATTAAAAGAGGATTTCTAAGATTAAAAGAGATTTCTAACACTTGATCCAGACAACTGGGTCTTCGCCAGATCCAGTCTTCGCCAGGTTAATCATCAGAAAAAAAAAGTTCAGATATACCTCTATAAGCCATATCTATTTTGACGACACTGACCGAAACTTCCTGCTTTACTTCTGCCAAATTTCCGGTTTCGGCCGAATTCCGAGCGAACTAACTGTCCAGCAAAAAGGAAAATTCAGAAACGAATTCAGCGTATATCCTTATCTATATAAAGAACATATAAACAACCTCAAATAAAACTTTAACTTATAAGAAAAAAATCCGGTTACGTCCGGATTCCGGACGAACTATATGTCCGGGTAAAAAACTACTGTCATGTACAAACTCAGCGTCTCTTCTTACTCCTAAATCTGTCATCTGATCAACTTCAAATTAAACCCTTGCTTTTAACAAATTTTCCGGTTTTGGCTGAATTCCGGGCGAACTAGTTGTTTGGGTAGAAAATGCTTTTCACTTAAGTGTTCAGCATGTCTTCTTACCCCTAAATCGAAAATTAAATCAACTTCAAATGAAACTTTTACATTTAACCAACTTTCCGGTTTTTCCGGCTTCCGGACGAACTACTTGTCCGGCGAGACAATGGTTTTCACCATCGTGTTCAGCATATCTTTTTACCCCATAATCGGCTATCACATTAGCGGTTTAAAAATATTTTGTTTGCCTCTGACTTTGAACCCCCACCCCTAAATGCAGGGCTACAGAGCCCATCTACGAACTTGACCTTACCCTTGACCCAAAGAATCTTTACACCAAGTTTACACGAGTTATCGTGCTCACAGACAGACGGACAACTTTTGCGATATCATAGGTATTCCTCCACTTACGTTTGGGATCCCAAAAATAACGACAGATCAGCTTGGACTAAAGGAATACTTAGGGATTGAAACCTCTAATATGCATCAGAGTTCTCGGTCGACTTCGGTTCGACTTTTGATCCGTTTCAGGTTAGGCCACAGCCTAGTGTTATTGTTTGTTGTTGTTTTTTATGGTGTGGAGAGTTTGGCGGCACTGCACGAGTCTTTATTCTTTCTTTTTGCGCTATCTATCTTGTATCTGTGTAGTCACTGTATACTATGGGGCCGAGCTAACGAGCTTGTATCCCTGCCGGCCTCCAGTTATAGATTTATACTGTTATGGTACCAAATGTTTAGAATTAAAAGAGCTTGAACCTGAAAATACAGCTAAAACACACGACAAGATCTGAGTTCATGACCCACGGAAAACCTTGGCTAGTTATAATAGCCTACATATTATATTATCACAGTATTATTATTAATTTACGTGACATGAGGATGTTAACTGGTTAGACGAATCTGCCTTCGGGCGGGATCACTGTTCCTATGGCCGGCTTCTACCAGACTATTGTAGTGGTTTGAGAACTCTGTTCACAAGCCCCTCGGTAGCTCAAATGGTAAGAGCGCCTGCCTTGTAAGCAGAGGGTCCCGTGTTCAAACCCCGGCTGAGGAGCATTTTTGTCTTTCAGTTCACTACTTATAAAAACCTTGGTTAGTTTCTACAAAGGGAAGATAATCTATGGTTCGATGAAGACTTAAAGCACAACTCTTACTAGAAACAAGAGCTACGAGCTCATATGGCACTTGTTACGAGTAGGCACGTAGGCAAGAAAGAAGATGAGAACGTCACAAAACCCCCTTCAACCTCCGAGGATCGGACCTAGAAATAGGATATCTAGTTACACATAAAATGATCACCTTAAGCATCTTCTCTTACCGGCTATCACGTTTCACTTGAGTCTGAGCATTTTTCGCGAAAACACGCCCCCCCCCCCTCCACCTTGTTCAGATCCGACCCGGACCCTAAACTATGTCATCTAGGGAACATCGTATCTCTACTCTTCAAGTTTCATTCAAATCCCTCCACTCGTTTGACCCCTATGCGAGCTACAAAATTTCCGGGTCTCCCCTCCAACTCCCCACACTGTGGCCAAATACGACTAGGAGACATAGACGTCGTATCCCTGACATCTCCTCTTTTCACTCTTCAAGTTTGAGTCCAATCGAAGCATATCTGCAAATTTCCGGTTCATCCTCCTCCTACCCTGGCCGGATCCAGTCTGAACCGTAAAAAACAACCTAGGTCTCATAAAATCGGTATTGTCAAAGTTCCATCCCGTTCGGTCCAATCGTTTGGTTTTTGTGCATGTCACAAAGTTTCCAGACCCCTACCCCTCCAACTCCTACAACAATTGCCGCATGTGGTTCGGAGACATGTCTTGCTTGTCTAGGTCATCAGTTCTTATCACCAGAAAAGTTTTACTCGAGTCGGACCACCCGTTCGCAACCTACAGAAATCAGTAATTTCCGAATTCCCCTCCTTCGAAAATGGTCGGATAAAAAAACGAAAGTTTCTCTAAAGGCATTGTGTCAGGTCCTTAATTCTACTTGGTTGGGTCACTAATATGCCTGCCAAGTTTGATTGTCCTTAGCACATTTGGAAGTATCCTTATTCGCGATCAGTGGAATTCCGGGAAACCCCCTCCAACTCCCCCCAAAGAGCCCCGATATGGTCTAGTTCTGTCAAGAACGTATCTAGGGCTTATGTTTGTTCTTCCCACCAGATTCCATCCCGATCCCTCGACGCTAAGCCTTTCACGAACATTTTCGGTGCCCCCTTCGACTCCCCCCACAGGAATCGGATCCGGTCCGGACTTGACATGGATCATCTGAGACCACACCTCTTTTCACTTGCGAAGTTTCATTCAGATCGGATCGCCCGTTCAGAAGTCATGAATGCCACTAGACTCCGGATTCCCTATCCCTCCACTCCCCCACGATGGTCAGATCATGCAAACGACTATTCTCAAGTCAGTTTATTCGAGTCCTGGATACGCCAGCCCAATTTCTTCGTCTTAGTACATCAGGAAGTACCACACTCGTTGGATCAACAGAATTCCCCCCCTCCCCCCCCCCCCCCAAGTCCCCCCACAGTGCCCGAATCGGTTCGGTTAT
Organism: Branchinecta sandiegonensis; assembly: GCA_030848855.1. Lineage (NCBI taxonomy): Eukaryota > Metazoa > Arthropoda > Branchiopoda > Anostraca > Branchinectidae > Branchinecta > Branchinecta sandiegonensis. The sequence continues at coordinate 3,688,938 of JAUPMV010000009.1, forward strand.
ATCAACGATGTATCTAGTGTTTGCTTGGTGTCTTCCCACCAAGTTTTATCTTGATCGCTCCACTCATAGCGTTTCCCAAGATTTCCGGTTGCCCCCTCCAGTTCCCGCCGAAAGTCACCGGATCCGGTCCGGATTTCAAGTTGGTCGTCTGAGGCAGGAGGTCTTTCCAAATATAAAGTTTCATTAAGATCCGATCACCCGTTCAAAAGATATAAACACCTCAAGATTCCGGATTCCCCCTCCCTCCACTCCCCCAACAGTGTCCGAATCGGCTCCGTAATGTCAATGATGTATCTAGTGTGTTCTAGGTGTCTTCCCACCAAGTTTCATCTCGATCCCTCCACTCACAGCGTTTCCCAAGATTTCCGGTTGCCCCCTCCAGCTCCCCCCAAAAGTCACCGGATCCGGTCCGGATTTTAAGTGGGCCGCCTGAGGCATGAGGTCTTTCCAAATATCCAGTTTCATCGAGACCCGATCACCCGTTCAAAAGTTATAAATACCTCAAGATTCCGGATTCCCCCTCCCTCCACTCTCCCCACGGTGCTCGGATGGGGGAAGTGACTATTTCCAACTTAATCATTTGGGGACTCTGATATGCCTGCCAAGTTTTATCGTCCTAGCTTATGTGAAAGTGCCCGAACTGGGGGCACTTTGAAACTGAATATCCGAAACACTTGTCCTTGACACATGTCAAGTTTCACGCATGTTCGATTTCCCTTTCCAAAGTTATACATGTTAATAGTTTCCGGATTTCCCATCCCTCCACTCCCCCCACTATGATCGGATCTGGAAAGTGATTATTTCCAAGTTAACCTGGTCGGTTCTTTGATATTCATGCCAAGTTTCATTGTCCTAGCTTATGTGGACGCGTTTCACGTGGTCTTGCTTTAATAAACCATATCTACTCCCGTATTCGCTACCGAATATATCGAGTCTTGGCGCAGTGGTAGAGCACTGGCTACACGACTCAGAGGTCCGTGGTTCGATCCCGCATTTGGGCAGCGCTCTTTTTGCTACGTTTCGCTCCGCTTTTGCTTTATAGTCTCCAGACTTCTGGATCTGGGGAAAGTCGGATTGGGGAAGCGATTATTTGTAAGTTGATCTGGTCGGGTCCCTGATATGCCTGCCAAGTTTCATCGTCCTAGCTGATCCGGAAGTGTCCGAACTAGCAAAACTGGGACCGACAGACCGACTGACGGACAGAAATTACAATCGCTATTTGGCACTTGGCCGAAGGGCAAGTGCCATAAAAATCTGTTCTCTATAAAATGGATCAGAAAAAACGTTTCCGAAAATACCATTACTTTCCACCTCAAACTAGCGATTCTCTTGTTTGGGCTTAAAGATTATATCCAGCCTTCCTGCTCTCCGACGCGGCGGCTGGGCGCAAAACATCTGAAAACTGAACGTGCCTTGGTTAAAAAGTGGAAAAACTATAAATAAATAAGAGAAGTAATAAACAGAAGATTATCACATCCTTATGTGTGAAGAGTTGTCAGCGGACAATGAAGATTCCGGCAAACTTTTCGTTGGGTGACGGGAAAACTCGGCAAGGCCGAAAAAGCGCTAAAAATTCTAGTTACGAAACGAAACAATGGAGAAAGGTGTGGATTTTAGAAGCTTGTAAGTCCATATGGGAGCTGAGTATATTATAAAAGGCAGAATAAGCAAGAGGAGTCCTTTAAACTTACTTGTAAGACGCCAGAGCTCGCAACCCACTTCCATCCTTGGAAGGTAATCGGGTTCCATATCCGAGTCGCCAGCATCGTCCGAGTCGCTCATGATAGGGATTGGCACGATGCTGAACTCGGAGTAACGGTCATGTTCTCCTGACTCCTTCCTCATTGGCGCGCGTCTCATTTTCCTCCACAGTTCTGGATGCTCAGCATCAATCTGACGTCTAAACTTGCGTCGCAGGACTGAGCGGACGAGATTGTCCAAAAACGGCACTTCGCACTGAGCTAGAGAGATTAGCTGAGTCAATGTTGCGTTTTTGCAGATACCATGGTATCTGATACTACGGTAACTGGATCTGCAATTAGTCGTTTTTGCAGATACCGTGGTATCTGATTTACGGCTGCTCTGCAAAAACGACTATTGCCGAAATTGCACTTATTGAAGCCATCCCAAAAGAAAAACTGATATCCAGCTACATCACTAAGTGCCAAACTTCTTTCCCACAAATTTGACAAAATTTGATGAAAGTGAGATGACTTTTCAGATACCACGATCAGACCGTTGCATCCGAAAATCAGATACCACGATAACTGGCCAGATACCATGATAACCGAAAAAACGCCTTTTGACCGTGGTATCAGATACCACGGTAACGGCGAAAACGACTTTAGACCGTGGTATCAGATACCATAGTATTTGCAAAAACAAAACTAATGATTTCTGACCTCGCGACGCAGGTTGAGCGCACAGATGTGGCCAAGAACGACACTTTGTACTGGGTAGTCAAGTTTTCATCTGAACAATCACTTCGCAATAAATTTTTGCGCCGCCAATTTCGGAGTCCGAACGAAAACGGAAATGAGAACGCGGAAAGGGAATATTTACTCCATTTCAGGGATAATGTAGCAGGGATCGGTTTCGCATCGCTTCTGGCTGAAGATCCCAAAGGTTTCAACGGTCCCGAACCTTGAGAGGCTCGCGCCGAATCCGCAAGATACTGATTCACTCTAATCCCGTAGTATTTACATCAATTCTCATTCCTGTCATCTGTTCTCTTTACGAGGCGTATACCTTAGAATATTTTAGCAGAAACGCCAAGTAATGCGAGATGCCCTTTAACAACGCTTATTGCGCCACCAAACATAATCATATCCCAAGGTTTGAGTGACTCAACCAAGGAAATGACTGAAGGAACTTATCGCCGGCAGTTAGCCTGTTCCTACCTCTGCCTCTGCTCTTCCTCCTTCTGTAGCCTAGACTTGACTAGAAGTTGACACCTGTTTTTGCTAAAACAGACCGTTATAAAAAGAGTTTTGTGCCTAGTTTTGTGGCCCTTTTTAACTCAACTTGACTTAAAGTGTGTCGTCCTTTTGTTGGTTGTATAATGTGTTTATTTGCTAACAATGTACCTGACGAAAAAATATCAAATTTGGCAGTTTGCTATGATAAGTCATATTTTTGAATTAAAGTTTTATTCTATTCTACCTCATGATCGATTCTCTACTAGCCAATTACATATTCACGATCCCCAACCTTTCCGATGGACTGAAATGTCAATCTTCGGATAACCATAGATCCATCCTACCACCCTACCAGATTATCAATTGCCCAATACTACTCAGCACAACACAAGACTAAAAACCGAAAAAAGAAATCGGCTTAAATTACCCCGCCCCTTGTACATTCCTCTGCCCGACATTTGTCTTCGTTCGTGCCTTATTTTATTTCCCACCTTAAATCTGATGTATGACTTGTATTATAAGGATAAGATAATCTGTATTTGAAAGCCGTATGGCCATATACAGTAACAATCAACATACATAAATACAACCAGCATTCATTCACCACTACTATAATTTCTACGGCGCACTTGCTCTATCTCTTTCCTCAATCTTACTAAACTCTAAAGCCCTTCCAACAAAATTCCCTACTGCGATAATATACCTCGGCGACGTTGATTTCAAGATCCCAGGGAGAAAGCCATCATTCCCCTTTTCAAAGATACTTCCCCTCAAATGTGAGAGGCTACGACACCGCAGGAGAATGTGGCCAAGCCCATACTCACCTTCCCCACATACTGTAGGCCTACTCACTATTACCAGGGACCCATAAATTTCCTGTAATGACTCGCCATTCAGGGGGCTTGTCATTTCCTATGTTTCTATGTTGCTATGTTGCCCGAGCCTAACCTAGTTTCCAAAAATTCCGCTTGGGTCGAATCGGCGTTCTTGCTCAGACAGATATAGATAGCCATCTTCAGTCAGGACTATTCAGCATGCCACCAGGTACCTAAGCTTGGTCAAAAGATCCAGGATACTCTTTTTTTTTCTTTTTTTTTCAATTTATTTTCAAAACTCCTTCACGGGCAAGCCGAACATTGGATTTTTCGTCATAAATATAGTAACATCAAAATCTTTGTCATAATTTTGTCATAAATAATAAACTTATATACAATTCGAATCACTGCAAGTGATCATTTACAATTAGCCTACACTTATTTCATTCTCTCCCATTACAGAGAAATATTCCTAGTTCAGCACAACAGCTGCGAAAAATTTTGTCTATCTACAGTCGGGTATTTTATCCGAGATTTTATCCCCGTGGGTATTTCTCGAACTATCTGACGCTCGGTCAAGATCGCATCAGAAATCTCTAATTGACAAGCCCCCTGAATGGCGAGTCACTACAGGAAATTTGTGGATCCCTGCTATTACCATATTATAATGTAAACATTGTACGTCATTGCTTTGACATATGTAACGTCATGACGATTTTCTGCTAGCCATACTTTATTGAGCTATTATGGAAATAAAGAATATTATTGTTATTATTTCAAAAAAGCGCCCTGATTAGTTGGTTTATTTTGAGCTTTGTTTTTTTGCATGTACTTCGTTGTATATTTAGTAGGCTAATTTGTCTTTAACGGTCAGCTGTTTCTTAGTATGTAAGTGTGTGTAAGTCTGACTGGCATGTTGTTGTTCCTTTTTATACATTACTCTTAAGTTTTGAAGGATTCAAATAAATAATAATAATAATAATAAATTTTAACCACGGAAACACGATCACCGCGGCAATGTCGCACCCCATTGATAATTTAATGCTTTGCATGAAATAGCGCTAAACACAGAGCTGCTGCGAATCCAGCAAATCCGAGTCCGAGCAAGTCCGAGTCCTTGAAAAGGCGTCTCGAGACGAGTCCGGAGTCCGAGTCCGCAGCTCTGGCGGACGGACAGCTCCGTGAAAGACGAGTCCGAGTCCTTAAAAAAGCCGTCTCGAAACGAGTCCAGAGTCCGAGTCCACCAGCTCTGGCTAAACATTATTGCGTAGAAAGCCAATTTTCGTAGTTTTGCCGAAGTTTTACAGTTGAAAGACCTCTGATAGATGTTCCTACGGCCCAAGCTGACTGCGAATCATATTTGACGGTGCAAAACGGATAAGTCAGCTACATTTCGCGAATCAATGGCCGTTGCCCCAAGTTCAAGCTCCATCTATCACCGAAGTACGGAAGTAATCGCCCATACATGCCGCCGACAAGTAACCATCTTAGCTGGAAAGAAGAAGAAGAGACATGTGACTCCAAAACCAAAATGCAGAAGAATCTCTACCCTTTCGATGACCGAATCGAACAGCAAAAACAGCAGCCGTGTCCTGAATGAAATCACAGCACCAACTTTAACTCCAACCAATTTTCAGAGAAGAAGTTATATTTAAGGAAGAATCTTTCATTGTTTTTCCACAAGTTAATTTTCCAGCTTGAGCGGCTTGAGCCTGAAGAGGACCCTTGCCAAGAAGGGCCGAAATATAGCTCGAATAAAATGTAGCTGACTTATCCGTTTTGCACCGTCAAATATGAAAGACCTCTACTTTGATAAGACAAAATCCACAAATTTGGGAAGAAACGAAAAAGGAATTCCTTTGGATTAAACGGGAAGAAAAAAATAAATGACCAGCCTTTCCGGAAACAGGACGTTTGGCACCCACGGAGCCCGAAACTAGAAACAGCTGGACGCGCTGTAAAAAGTTTCTCCGAGTAAGGATTAAAGTTAACTGCAGTATTTGCTACTGGGGTTAATCTTATCTCTACTGGGACAAGATTCATCCGAATTAGAGATAACCGTATCTCAGGAGAGACAAGATTAATCCCAGTAGCAAATACTGCAAGATTTTTTTTACAGTGTGGTACTTACGTAGTCTTGCCTCTTTCGTTTGAACATCTGGCGTCACCAACTGAGCAAACGTCACAGTCAGCAACCCTTTCGACTCCCACTTGGACTCCCCCTTGCGAGTTATCTTCAACAGCTGATCTTCCACTGGAAGAACTAGAATCCCACCAATCTCGACCAGACTCTGGATATGCTGTTTCCACTCGACAGAGCACGCCGCTCCACAGTATACCCGGTCGTAACGACGGGATCCGGCTGGGATACTCAAACAGTTCCCTGGAAAGAAAATAGCTACAGTAGCGGATCAATTTCACTCGTCAATTTCATTTACATCAATTTTCACTTTCATCAATTTTACCTTACCTGAATCACTGTATTTATTCTATGACAATTGTATATATGTTTTAGTTGTAGGCTAATGACAAGTGCCAATTAATTTGTTCGCGCATGAAATGTTGTATTAAATTAAATCAAACTTTGACTGCGTGCCACATTTCTCTCGATAGGAGCCGGGGAAGGCAAGAGCGATCAGTCTCTACGAAGGTCCCGAAATTCCAACCACACTGTAAGAAGTTTCGTAACAGATAACGCAAGGATGCGCGGTTTCCACAGATAACACTTGGGGTGTCGTATCAGTCTCTACGAAGGTCCCGAAATTCCAACCATAATGTCAGAAGTTTCATAGCAAATAGCACAAGGATGCGCGGTTTCAACAGACAACACTTGTGGTGTCGTCTGTTGTGTTTCTGAAAATATTATGTACTGAATGTTATGCCTTACAAGCACTGTCAGGACGAGTCGAAAAACCGTCGAAGAAGCATTATTCTTCTGAATTTTCGATGTCATGATTCTAAACAAAAAATTCAGCAGCTGCTTTTCCGGAGTAGGGGAGGATGAGGGGGGGGGGGTGCAGCAACCCAACTTTCTGAGATTTGATAAACTTTACTAAAATTGCTCCGTATTTTTTTTATACCAAAACTATTCGGTACATTTATGGTGATTCGGTAGTTACTCAGAATCCCAAATAGGCTATCGGTACAAATCTATTTGGTATAATGATCGGGATTTGATATAATTGTAATTATACGAATTCGGTGAGCCAATTTACCGATGTTGTTTGGTGATTTTTCGATGCCAGAACTATTCACTGTGTTTACGGAGATTCGGTAGTTACACAGAATCCCGAACAGGCCATCGGTCCAAGATTATTCGGTATCATAGTTGGGATTCGGTAATTTATTCGGTGTAATTTTCAGGATTCCGTATTTAACACGAATAACTTTTGTTCCAGTTTCGATGAAATTATACCGAATAAGAAAATTATTTCGTAATTCTTCGATACCAAAATTATTCGGTATCATAACCGGGATTCAGTAGTTATACAGAATCCCAAATAGGCTATCGGTATAATAACGGGGATTCGGTAGTTACCACGAACCTCGAAGAGGTCGAGTGAAGCACTGGTCGCAGATAAAAGAATTGATCTATTATTTCATCGATAGTCCTTACTTTTATTTAGATAAACCTGCAAATAATAATGATTACAGGTTTGTTTCCTTCCCCGACGTTGGACCTGAAGATTGACAGCCTGACGATGACCCTTCCCAAGAAGGGCCGAAATATCGCTGATGAAGCATCGTAGCTGACGTATCCGCTGTATGCATTATTTGAATATATGTTTCAAAGTCAGCTTGGGCTTAAGGAATATTCAAGTTTCATCGTCCTAGCACATCTGGAGGAACCTTAACTCTGGGATATCTGAGAACGAGTCATTCTAAATATAAAGTTTCATTAAAATCCGCTCACCCATTCCAAAGTTATACAAGATTCCGGATTCCCTCTCCCTCCACTCCCCCAGCGACGATCGGATCGGTCATTACAAATATACTAGACTGAAGCTAATTGAATGGTTTACATGTTGGATAAATGAATATTGCTTTAATATTTCTATTTAAACATATTTTTCTTTTCAAGCAAGGTCCCTTCAGTCTGACCTTACCTCGATTGACTACAAAATGATGAAAAGGGTACAGTTATTATAGTCAGCCAGTCAATAGCCAGAAAATCCCTTTTCAAAGCAGCTTCAAAACAAAGAAAAGGCACAGAATTTGATATTTTTTGACACATGACTGTTCAAAAAAGTCGTATTTTGCCTCTTGACTGTGTACATTTCATTTTAACATTGGCAAAAATAAATTAATTATTCACTTAGTATACTATTATCATAAGCAAGAAGATTATGGCACCGCAAAAAAAAAACTTACCAACAGAGAAGATCGGTTCGCTGAAGTCGAACTCGTCCATGGCCTGGGTTTTCATAAACTCCTCCAGCCTCTTCTCTGCATACGCGACAGCGTCCTCGTGGAGTTCAATTCCGTGATTCACACCAAATGGTCCTGAAAATTTGACAATTGTAGTCTTGGACCGCCATCTATATTAACGGTTTTTGTTCAACCTTGTGTACCATCTCTTCGAATCTGTTTCGTATTTTTGGGATCCCGAAACGTAAGGGGATGCCTATGACATCGCAAAAGTTGTCCCTCCGTCCGTCTGTAAGCACGATAACTCTCGAAAACCAATGAGACATTTTGATGAAACTTGGTAGGATGATCGCTTAGGTCAAGGGAAAGGTCGAGTTCGTAGATGGGCTCTGTAGCCCTATATTTAGAGGTGGGGGAGGGGGTTCAAATTAAGGGACAAACAAAATATTTTTAAACAGCTAATGAGATAGTCTATTAAGGGGTAAGAAGACATGCTGAACACGAATATGAAGACCATTTTCTCGCCGGACAAGTAGTTCGCCCGGAATCCGGCCAAAACCGGAAAGTTTGTTAAAAGTAAAAGTTTTATTTGGAGTTGATTAGATGTTCGATTTAGGGGTAAGAAGACATGCTGAACACGAATATGAAAACCATCTTCTACCCGGACAAGTAGTTCGCCCTGAATCCGGCTGAAACTGGAAAATTTATTATAAGTTATCTTTTTATTTGAAGCTAATTAGATGTTGGATATAAGGGTAAGGAGATGCGGTGAATTCATTTTTGAGCTTTAAGTAGCGTGCACACACAGTCCGAATTTCGCAGTCCGGTGCGAATTTCCTTCTCCGCTCCGGAATTTTGAGGCATCGCATGCGGATTCGGTCCGATAATTTCGTTCCAATTTGAGTAGAAAATATTCTACTTTTACCGGAGCGAATTTTAAACGCATGCGAAATTGTGCCCTGAGAATTGAAAAATTAGAAGCTGTGTTTGAAATTTCAACTGTTTATACGACCTATTTAATGTCAGCTGCATTTATCATTCGGCAATCAATCAGCATCATCTGACTGTAGGCTAAGCAGTGGATTTTTCAAACCTGGGGCCAAGTTTCACGTCTGAATTTCGTTTTATCTGAAAAACCTGTCGGGCATCGTGACGCGAATTTCGTATGCGCGTTTTCGCGTGCGGAATCTTACCGGACTGTGTGTGCACTTAGCTTTATTTTATTGCCGGACAAGTAGTTCGCCCGGAATCCGGCCCAAACTGTAAAGTTTTTTAAAAGTAAAAGTAGTTCGTGACGTCAACAATTTGATGTCATTTCAAACCCAATTGTCCGGATCAAAGATTGGATTTTTCAGGTCCCATCGAAACCTTCGGTCTTGTTGCTTCTTGGGCTACGACTCCAGTCGGTGACGTTTTCGTTAAAGCACAACTCTTACTAGAAATGATCTTTTCACGATAAAATCATTCAGAGATATCGTTCTAAAAAATACTAGTACTTTCCTCAAGAAATAAGCGATTTTCTAGTTAGCGCTCCAGCCTTCTCTCCGACACGGCGGCTGGACGCAAAATATTTGAAATGAGAATGCAGCTTGGTTAAAAAGTGGAAAAACAAAACAAAACAAAACAAGTTCAAAACAGAAGAAACCTGATGGTCTACCATGTCTTTCAAAATGAAAAATGACGCTTCGACCTTCTCATGTCCTTATTTGTGAAAGATTCGTTGACGGACGTTGAAGCTTTCGGCAAAGTTTGCGAGTCAAAACTAGGCAAGGTCGAAAGAGCGCTAAGAAGTCTTAGGTGCAAAACGAAACAATTGTGAAAGGTGGGGATTTCTGAATCGTATAATCCCGTAAGGGAGCTAGGGGCAGAGGCAGAATAGGCAAGACGGGTCCTCTAAATTCTTTGACGTCACCTACTCTTTCCAAAAAATAAACATATACATTTTAACTTTAAACTTCTGCATTCCATTTCAACTATTCTTCACACTTACAAAAGCCAATTCAATGTGAAATAAACAGGCTTGAATACATCATTTGTGCTAATATGCAAGCGTAGATTGTCATGTCTTGACCACCAGAGGCGTTACTAGCCAAAATGTTTGGGGGGGGGGGGGGTGTAATGGTCATCTATTTATTAGATTTATTGACCCAGGCTGCCTACAAAAAATAACATAAGACTTCCATACAAAACATAATATACAAATACTACGTCTTCCTTCTCATAATAAGACAATGTAATAATCTTTTGAAACACTTCCACTTTCAAAGTGGTCCACTAACTAAAGTCCCGGTTCAGTCCCATCACTTCACTGAGCCTTCGGCCGTTAGAATCGCGGTTTTCATACTTCTTTTCCCTTTACTCGTTCTGTAGGTTTAGCTTCAGGGGCCTTTTTACGGTTCGACCATATCGCGTGCGTAGCTGCACTGGTGTTTCGCTGGTTCCCAGGGGCTGAGAATCGGCGGCCGTCTGGTTGGGGCTCGGGGTGGCCTGCTGACCTTCTCGCAGCGGCAATGGGGACATGAACTGGTCTGGCTGTGAAGGTGAGGGAGGCGACTCGATAGCCACTTCGGTTGTTGGTGGTGCTGCTTCGTCGCTTGTGTCAATGACTCGGCTCGAACCTTCCTGACGTTGATGTGGGCGTGCTGTGAGATGTTTGCGGTTTCTCCTTAGCACAGAGCCTTCGTTGGTCCGCACGTGATAGGATCTTGGCTGTCCTGCATGGGATAGCACGACAGCCTGGCTCCATGGTCCGTCGGGTGCCTTCTGTACATAGACCGCGTCTCCAGGGTTGAGTTGTTTTAATGATCCGGCTGATTTGTCATGATGCATTTCAGTTCTTCGCTGAGTAAACTGTGCAGTCGGAACGACTTTCTTCTTTAGATGTTGTGAGGGGCACGGCAGGATCGATCTTAACTGGCGCGACATGAGGAGCTGGACTGGGGATGCATACCCAGGAAGGGGTCTTCTCCGTTTTCTGTCGCTTTCGTCATGATGTTTTTTGAGATTTGTACCGCCTTCTCGACTAGTCCGTTGGATTTCGGGTATCCAGGGCTGGACGTGGTTAGTGAGATTCCCCACTCCTTGGCAAAACTGGTGAATTCTCTTGAACTGAACTGAGGACCGTTGTCAGACACCAGCTGGGACGGTATGCCGTGTCGGGCGAAGTGGGCTTTGAGTCTCGTGATGACTGCGCTGGATGAGGTCGTTGGAAGCTTGTCGATTTCGAAAAATCGGCTGTGGTAGTCCACTGTTAGAAACTGGTGCTTTTCCATTCGAACAGATCTGTCGCAACCTTTTGCCAAGGCAGCGTTTCGATGTTGTGGTTGATCATCGGTTCCTTTGGATTGCTTGGCATGTTGTTGGCACATGTTTGGCACTTTGCTATGTACCGTTCGACGTCTGCGTTGAGTCCTGGCCAGTATACGAGCATTCTGGCTCGTTGTTTCGTCTTCTCGATTCCGAGATGGGCTGCGTGTAACTGCTGGAGTGTAGCTGCTTGCATGTTCTTGGGGATTATCAATCTTTCTCCCTTGAGTAGGATGCCCTTTTCGAAAGAAAGTTCACGCTGCAAGTTCCAGTATGCTAGGATGTTGGTTGGGCAGTCTTTTCTTGCACTCGGCCACCCCGCTTGGACCGTCTTGATTAGGGTGCTCAGCTCTGAGTCCTTTCTTGTTTCCTCTCGTATCTCTTCGAGCTTCTGGTCACTGGCTGGATGGTTTTGTATGACCTGATGTACGTAGACATCCAAGCTTCTTCCAGTGTTGGATCCGAGTCGCCGAGTCGCCGAGATGAGAGCATCGACTACGGGGATTTCTGAGCCCGGTCGGTACTTCAGGGTGAGGTCATAGGGCTGGAGTTGCAGCATCAATCTCTGTACTCGGGATGGGGCCTTGTGAATGGGGTTTGCCACCACGGTTTCGAGGGGTCAGTGGTCCGTAGTAACTTCGACATGCCGGCCATAGAGATAATGGTGAAAGTGCTAGCTCCTTTTCTAGCTGCGAGTATTTCTGCTCTGTTTTGCTGAGCGACCTCGAAGCGTACGCTGTGAGTTTCCCCTCCGAGGCCAGGTGTGCACCAAGTCCGTGACTGGAGGCGTCAACTATGAGCTCCACGTTGTTGCTGTTATGGTTGAAGAACGTGGTGTTTGACACAATGGACCTCTTCAGGTCTTCTAGGATCTGTGTGTGCTCCTCTTCCCAGGTGAAGGGGTCTGCTTTAGTCAGGTCACGGAGTTTGTGTTCTTTGTTGAGAGGCTTGGAATGTACTGTACTTGGCTAAGTAATTGATCATCCAAAGAAGCGTTTGGAGTTCTTCTCGGTAATATTCTTTGAGCCCAAGCTGACTTTGAAACATTTATTCAAACAATGTTTACAAAGGGAAGGAAGGAAGGGAAGGAAACAAACCTGTAAAAATCTGTAATAAAATTGATTACAGGTTTGTTTCCTTCCCCGAAGTTGAACCAGAGGATTGACAGCCTGACGAGGACCCTTGCCAAAAAGGGCCGAAATATCGCTGATGAAGAATCGTAGCTGACGTACCCGTTGTAAACATTGTTTGAATAAATGTTCTTCTCGGCAAGATGGGGGTGGCATGTTGTTTATGGCACTAATCTTATCGGGGTCCTGCTGCATTCCTTCGGAGCTTATGACGTGTCCGAAGTACTTTATTCTGGATCTCTTCGTTAAATCGGATGGTTTTCAACAGTTCATTAAACTTCGCCCGGCGGACCATCCCCTAGGTAAGAAAGGAGGTGGAGTAATGATTTTTGCAAGAGAATCTCTGTCCCCTGTCCCCCTTCTTGTGCCCGGAATTGATGAAGTTGATGAAATAATCTGGATTTCAACTAAACCCAAATGCCTCCCTCGCCCCTGAACTTAATAATTTGTTATTTTTATTATTCTCCAGGACAGAATGCTTGCTCTCGCCGAGAGTTCCAGGACAAGCTCCAAGCAAGCCTTGACTTTGTTACTAATAAATACCCGAATGCAGGAATTATTATGGCAGGCGATGCAAGTGAACTTCGCCTAAATTGTATGTGTAAGGACTTAAAACTTGAGCAAATTGTACATTTCCCAGCCACAAAAGGTGGAACTAGTTTAGATGTCATTTGCACTAATCCTAAACATTTTTACAAGTCCCCCACCCCGCTTCCTCCCCTTGGTGGAAGTTACCATTTTATTTTACACTTCATTCCTCTGCACAAATTTAAAACACATGTAACGATTTCTGAATATTCCTACCGCCCAATAACAAATCAAGGGCTTCTAGACTTTGGTACTTGGATTTCTTCTGAGACTTGGGAAGATGTTACAGCTTGTGAGACCCTTGATGCTAAGGTTTCTCTGTTTCAATAAAAAATTAATGAAACAACACACGTCTTTTTCCCTGAAGTAACAAAAAAGTTTTGCTCTTCCGATAAACCTTATATCACTGAAAAGATAAAATCGCTCATTCAACAAAAAATAAAACTTTTTCGTCATGGAAAAAAAGATGCTGCAAATGCTGCAATTGCTTTGCGTAAAATACTAAAGAAAGAAATCAGACTAGCTGCTTCCAATTACGGAAGGACCAAATTAAATGTTCTTAAAGAAAGTAAGCCCCGCCAGTGGTTTAGAAAAGCTAAGGAGCTTGGTGGTCGTACGCATAAGAATCTGGATTTTCACGTGGACGAGCCACCTTTGCAGACGGCAAATGAGCTCAACAAGCACTTGGCCGCAATAGTCCAAACTTTCCCCCCATTTTTAAACAGCCATAAAATCCCAAGTTCACCAGTAGAAAATATTCCATTAATTACAGTTAATGAAATTATTAGTAAAATAAAGAAGCTTAAAAAAACTAGCATTTGCTCCATTGATATCCCAACTGCTCTGATCAAAGCTTTCGCAGACACATTATCTGTTCCGCTGTTAAGCATTTTTAATGAAATTAGTAAATCGGGAAGTTATCCGTCTTGTTGGAAGTTAGGGTATGTTACTCCGACTGAGAAAAAGGGAGGTCTAAATGACTTCACCGGAGTACGACCAATTACACTAACCCTGACATTTTCAAAGATGTATGAAAGTTTTCTTGTCGATTGGTTGAAGGCAGAAATTCAGTTCGGGAACCTGAAGGAAACGTCTACCTCTCATTACCTTGTGAGTTTACTTGATTTAATTTATAAAAACCTTGAAAACCCTGATACATGGTTAAATCTTCTATTAATTGATCTCCAGAAAGCTTTTGACCTTACTGATCATAATATTTTTGTTGAAAAGTTGCTTTCAGAGTTTAAAGTTAGTCCTTTTTTTATAAAAATTTTAGTTTCTTTTTTGACAAATCGATCACAAATTGTCAAATATAATAATGTTTTTTTTCTGAACCCCTCCCTATTTTTTTGGTGTTCCCCATTCCCCAAGATACTTTACTAGGTCCAATTTTATTCTTAATTATGATAAATAGTCTTATTTCTGAGTACCCTGACCGATGGAAATATGTTGACGACCTCTCCGCTCTTAAGGTTTGCCGGCGAAATATCAAGAGCTAAGCAATGACCATTCTGGATGACATTGCCCAGGAAGCTGCTCTGTCGCAAATGAAAGTCAACTCCAAGAAATCTTCAATCTACCCAGCCTTTCTTGACCCCATTCCCCCAGACATCTCGGTTAAAAAATTAAACTACTCGGAGTTACTTTAACCAATGATTTAAAACGGGATGCGCGCATAAAAATATTTTAAAACAAGCCTCCCCATGTATTGCTGTTTTGAAACTACCTATAAAATTTTCTTGCCCTAAAGACCTCCTCCAAATTTCCTTTAGTTTTATCAGACCTATTCTTGAATACGCTTGTCCTGTTTGGCACTTCGGGCTCTCTTCAGAACACACATACCATATCGAGACATTCACAATAGGGCCCTCATGATTATAAACGGGGAGGGTAAAGTGCCTTACAGTTACCTACTAAAAATGTTCAAGCTGGCTACCCTGGAAGAGAGACGAACCAGCCTTAGCATCGATTTCGATATCAAAACCCTATCTGTTCCCCGATTACGTAATATTCTCCCACCCCCCTATTCTCCTATACGTATTAGACCCCAGCGAGAGAAATCCCAGAAAATCCCCAAACTAGCCCCTGTGGCCCCTCTTCATGAAAGATATAGAAGGAGTTTTGTTCCAGCATTTGTTGATCAATCAATCAATCTTCAATCTTTATTATTCGAGAAACATTCCTTACGGTATTAACAAAAAACCGAATATTTGTTCTCTCGTCAAACATAACAATATACAATTGCGCTTTTACATAGTCAAATGTTCAATAATTACACGAAAATAAGAATTGCAACAAATTAAAGCGCTAAACCTCAATAATTAACATAAAAAATAGGAAAAGAATTTAAAATTTCGCGTTGATAAAACTCACAAAGGAGGGGACAAAACTTCTTGTACAACCGCGCATGGTTGTACAACAACCGATAAGTTAGTCCCTTTTAGTGTTTTTATTATCATTCGTTACAAAGTGTTATGCATTCTTCATTTTGTATGACAAAAAGGTCAACTTCGGCGTACGGTAACGCTGTTACAGCTACTTTTGAAAAATAAAATTCTATTCTATTCTATACGAGGGCGCGTTCCAATATTCTTGCTAGGCGTTGGTCGTGTTCTTCTTGGGTGTTTCAATACACGGTCATGTCATCAATGATGATTTCGAATCCTTCTAGGCCCTCGAAAGCGTCTTCCATCCGCCGTTGAAATTCGTCTTGAGCTGAGATGATTCCGAAAGGCATTCGTTTGAAGCGGTATCTCCCATAGATCGTGCTGAATGTCACGAGGTAAGAAGCGTCATCAGCTAGAAGAATGGACCAGTAACCGGATCGGGCATCGAGTTTGGTGAATACCTTGGCTCAATATAGTTTCGAGGTGACATCGTCCAGAGTGGTGGACTTGTTTAGGTCAACTGGATCTATGCACAGTCTTATGGACCCGTCCTTCTTTTCTACCATTACCATTGAGTCAATCCATTCGGTCGGGGTTACTACCTTTTCTATGATACCTAGACTTTCTAGGCGACTGACCTCTTTCTTGAGCTTATCCTGCATAGCGGCGGGGACTCGTTTGGCTGGGTAGACCGTTGGCGTAGCGTTGTCATTCAGGTGTATGTTGCATTCCCCGTCCGGTTTTCCAATCCTTCTGAAGACTTCTTTGTACTTTTCCTTCAGGTGTGGTACTTTGGATGCTGTTGCATCTATATTTAGGACCAGCTTGATCAGGTCCAGGCTGAGGCCAGAGCGGTAGCCAATGATTGGGGAAGATGTGGTCTCGACTATATAGAGCTGCTGCGTGGTGCTCGTATTGTCTTTGTGCCTACAGGATAGTTCACAGACTCCTGTTATTGGGATCCGTGCTCCACAATAGTTTGTGAGGCGCTGACTGGTGGGCTTCACGGTGGGCTTTGGCGTGACGAAGTCAAAGTACTTCTTCGGGATGATATTGACCTGTGCTCCTGTGTCGATTTTAAACTGGACAGGGAACTGGTTGTTCGTAGTCAGTGGAATGACTGCTTCTTCTTTGCTCGATGGGGTAAAGAAAAACAGTTTCGTCGCCGGAGTTTGTTTCTGCGGCATCTTCATCGACTGCACTGACCGTCTTACTTCGACAAACCCTGGCGAAGTGGTTGGTCTTTTTGCATATGGAGCAGGTCTTCCCCTGGCAGGGCAGATATGGGAGGGGGAGTATGTTCCGCCGCAGAAGTAGCATGCTTTATTCTTGGAGCCACTTGCTTCTGTTTGCTTGTTCCTACCACTGTTCCAGTTTTGGTAGCGGGATATAGCGTAGATCACTTGTTTGACGGGGGCCAGCTTCGTTCCGTTGAACGTCTTGAGTTGCGCCTGGGTCGCTTCGTGGGTTCTGCACATAAAGGTTGCTTTCTCCAGTGTGAGCTCATCGCCTTCAGCCAAGAGCTTCTCGCGCACATTTTGGTTCTGGATTCCACACACGATTCATATTTCGTCTGGGTTTGAGTATGAGCATAGTTTTACTAATGTCCTTAGGTCCGTGATATATTTTTCCACACTCTCTGTATCGGTTTGGTCTCGCTTCTGGAACAGGTATCGTTCAAAAACTGTGTTCTTCTGTGGTGAAGCATATGGTTTGAATTTTGCAAGGTAGGGTTCGATTTTATTCGACTCTTCAGCAGCAACATTGAAGGTGTTGAATATTTCCCGACCTTTTGCTCCTGCCCAGATAAGTAGGTAAGCACTGTATTTTTTCTGTTTTGCCTGCAAGCGGCCCAGTAAACATCGGTTTCGCGTGTTCGTCGAAGCGGTCCCATTCCTCTGAAAGGGAGTTGGCCTCCCAGTTTATTGATGGCTGAAGGACGTCCATTGCTATCCGCCCACTTCTGACACCATGTAATGGTCGTCTATTTGTTAGATTTATTGACCTAGGCTACCTACAAAAAATAACATAAGACTTCCATACAAAACATAATATAAACACACTACAGGGGGGGGGGGGGGGTAAGGTATTTACCGACTGGCTGGTCATTTTTACCGACTGTTTTTGCAGATAAAAACGACTATAACTGAGAAAAAACGACTGTTTTGACCAAAAATCTGCTGATTTTTATAAAAAGTACTATTCTAAAGAAATTTTTTTTACGAGAAACCGACTGTTTAAAAAAAAATCGACTTTTTTTACGAAAAATCGCAGCGCTTCGCGCCGACTCGGCTATTTTTTACAAACTGCATGGCCGACAACATTCGGAGGGGGGGGGGCACCTCCTCGCCCCTATTCGTGACGCCCCTGTTGACCACAAAAACAACTTATAAGACGTTGAATAACCTTGGCTGGCGTGCGCTAATAAATAAACATATTTTTAGAAATAAGACTGAAATAAAAAGCCTCTGAAAGGATCTAGAACGAGCTGTCAGAAGACAGCTTGTCAGACATTTGTCAGAACGACAAATGTCTCAATCCGAACAAAATTCTATTATCGCCACACTGTATGGTGAAGTTTTCTACCCTCTGACAGTTCGGAACAAGTTTAAGATATTATGATAAACGAAGAAAGTGTGCTGTGTGTACAGGGGTTTAGTTACGATAGTAGCGTGCGGCGTGGTTAAGTATAGCCTGCGAGCATGGTAATATTGGCGACTGGTTTGGGTGCGAATAAACCGTTATGCACCGAATCTTCTCGATATGTATATAGCGTGGTTAGGTGCGAATACACCGAGTCTTCTCGAAGGCGATACTCAGTTCGTAGGTCAATAACTAAACAGAGGCTTTATTACTTACATTGAATCAGGATACAGCACTGCACTGTAGGGTTGAAGGAACTGAGGCTATGCCCCAATTTGAACTGACTTGCTAACTGGGAAGCTGACTCTTTCTACTCACTTTTCCGGTCACTTGCAGGGAGCATGCCCGAACTTGTTTGTACTGTCCTATTGGGGAAGGGTGCTTTACAGGGTGTTTCCTATTGTTTGATTGGATGAAGGATACTTTTCCAGGGTGGTCATAAGTTAGTCAGGATACAGAGGAAAGGATGCCACAATTTCATCTAGTATTCTTTTTGTATTTCTCATTGTATATCCCTATCTTCTAGGTTAAAAGACTTCACCCCAGTCTAGCTTGTCCTCTCTCTTAGATTCATTGCTTTCTAACTCTACCCATTTTATTACTAAGACCGAGAGACAAGGAGATTTTCCTGTCTGAAGGAAATAGGGGAAAGGGTTGTTGGAATTAAGAGAGTGTGTTAAAAAGTTGGTAAATCTTATTTGATGATAACTGTATCCTCACAATATGCTTGAATTTTCGAAAGTTCAAATTTTAGAAAGCTGAAAAACCCACGTATTTTCGCATTATTTTTTAGCAAATTTTTTTCATTATTTCTAAGATAAATTCAGAGCCCCAGAAGAGCTCTGAAAATACAAAATAAAATGTGGATTATAGCAAAAAAAACATACCGATGAGGAGTCCAGCCATCGTGCTGAGGTACCCTGTTCCTGAGCCAAGATTTAGAAAGCTCTGGCCAGGTTTAAATTCTAGGGCTTCCATGACTTTAGTATAAATGCATGGTGCTGATAGATGCAAATTTTTATACTTCCACGGCGTGTCTTTGTACGCTTCCTTCTGGTGGCTCTCAGTATAGTAAAAGCCACGGTCCACAGCTCGAAACACGCGCTCAACCTAAGTAAAGAAAATATGATTTTAGCTGAAGAGTATATGCAACTAAGGTAAAACTTGGATGAGCACCCTAGCCCATCAAAGGTTTCCACTCGCTCTAGCCCCTCGAATATTCCGCAGTCATGTATACAAAGCAAGAAAAAAGGCTTTCGCCTCTAAATAACTCTAAGAAATTTTGAGTAGTCGAACTGAGCAGAGTTAAAGCACAATGAACACTTCTAATGCTTTATTTTGTATTAAATGCTCCACAAAAAAACATTTCCGGCTTCCTTTAGAAGGCGCTACGAAAATCGGCCGTTTTCTTGTTATCCCTTGTCTTTACCTCTCTGGCATTTCGGCGATCCAAATCTTAGAAGCTGGGGTATCGTGGCAGGAAATTCAAAAACTCCCAGCAATGCTTGATAGAAAAGGATATATTTGAGATGTCACCAATAAGTCAAGCCGCAGATGCAGTTTAACTGATTTTTCTAGTGTTTCGTCAGAAGTTCCATGTGTTAAGTGCCTATTAAAAGTTTTTCTTTGTGGAACAGTGTCGTGAAGCATAATTAACTTGCTTTATAAAATGTACCAGAATATGCAATAAGTTTATAAAACATTACGTAGCTACAAAAATCATTCAAAAACAAATAGCCTATTCAAATCAGAATTAGACAAGCTGATTTATGCATGAAATAAAGATCTACTAAGTGTTTTAAGAAACATCACTTTTATCTTTGTCCAAGCTAGTAAACCGAGCATGTACGGGCCCAAAAAATTACGCTTTGAAATATCACAGAGGGGAAACTGCTAAAAAAAGCTGCTGAGCTAGGGGGTAAGCATTGTTCCTAGGTTGTTACAGAGTGGGATTGGGGTAGTTTGATGTGCCCATTGAACTTTAAAAATCCCATCAACAATCAAAATCCCACCAACAATATGGAAGTCCTCGAAGGAGGTGGGATCTAGCTTCAACTCTCGACGCTCTCCACAAAAGACCGAGATTAATGGCGCAATTTGGTCTGTCAGCTGGTACACCATTCTAATTTTAAGATTTACAAATACATCAAAGAAGGGAAAAATAAATCTGTACCTGAGGTGTGCAAATGTACTCTGCTTTTATGAGATTATCCACAAGTGAGTCATTGTCCACACCAGAACTCACAGCACCTCCCATCTTGAGATAAAGATACGTGAGTATGTACCTGAAAAAAAAAAAAAAATTATGCCAAATAACCATAACCTAACTGCAAAAAAAATATTAACATTGCTAAGCAACTTCCATCTGCATTTTTGAAAGTTTCCACAAGTTAAACTGTGATCTCCAGTAGCCTACAGGCACAGTAAGTGGATGAGAATGGCTCCCTCCTCCTCTTTCCTAGGAAACTACCTGTAATATCTCTGATATCCTAGTAGAATGCCTGTAATAGACTTGAAAAATTTGCTTTACAGAAAGGGTAGCTTATCATTTAAGCATTAATCTTGGACCCCTACCCAAAATGGGAAAGGTTTGGGGGGATCAGAGCTAGTCCCTGTTTTCAGCAAGATCAGTAAATGTTTAAGGGGAATTTGAGGCATTAGGTACTCGAGGAAAAGACACCTGCTCAATCAGGCAACACTGATGGACAACAATCCACAATATGTAACATAGTCTGGCAGAATCCAAACAATCTAAAATTCCCCCTAACAGTTGTCATTGGGGTAGGCGCTCCTGCAGCTTGATAATGTTCTACCAGTAGGCTACTGAGGCATTTTAGTACCTCAAGGCAATATGTCCTGAAATGATGCAAAAATGTCCTTCGCAAATCTTAGGTCAGGATGCCCAACAAAGCCAAGGGCCCATGATCATTTTGTCTCAAGGGTTTTGCTCACAAGTGAATTTCTTAAAGTAAAAAAAAATGCTTTTGAGTAATACATACATTTTCATGAGCCTCAGGGGTTCTTCTTACAGATCAATTCCTAGCGCCTTTTATCCTCAATATAAAATTGTTTCGGTAACGGCTGTGTATAGCCCCTGCTGCACTGGTTCTAAATCCAATTTTTTGCCTAGAAATGAATTTCTAGCACCCTTAAAGTGCGTATCTTAAGCCCCGTTCACAAGCATGCCTAGCCAAGCACAAATGTTTAGGCATGTGCCTAGCATCACCGTTCACAGGAATGCCTAGGCGCAGATTTTGGGCCGGGCACGGAGTTCCAGACTCTAGAACTCGGTGCCTGGCTACGCCTGAGCACGTGCCTAGGCATCTGTGCTTGGCTAGGCATGCTTGTGAACGCGGCTTTAACCGAAAAGTAAAAAAAAAATACTTTTCACCAAACCATAGATATTCATGATCCTAAAGGGCCCAGAATTATTTTTGCCTCAAGGGTTTTGATTAGCCTACAGATGAATTTCTAAAATACTTTTTACCAAACGATACATTCTCGTGATTTCCAAGGGTCCATCGTCATTCTCATATCAAGGGTTTGCTTACAAATGATCACAACAAACCCACAAATTGTTGCGGTTTTGCTTAGAAATGAACTTTTTGCTCCCTTAAAATGCGCATCTTAACCGCAAAGTGAAAAAAAAAATAATTTCGACTGAACTATAGGCTACATTTCATGATCCCCGAGGTTGATGATCATTTGTGCCACAAGAGTTTTGCTTCCAAATGGATTTCTAGCACCCCTAAAGTGCCCTATTTAACCGAAAAGTGAAAAAAATACTTTTTACAAAATCATACACATTCATGTGCCCTAAGGGCCCATGATCATTTTTGTCTCAAGGGTTTAGCTTACAAGTGAACTTCTGAAAGTAAAAAATACTTCTGAGCAATACATACATTTTCATGATCCCGATAAGCCTCAGGGGTTTTGCTGACAGATCAGTTTCTAGCGTCCTTTAGGTACGTATCATCACAGCTAAGTAAAACAAGACCAAAGGTGTCGATGGGATCCCAAAAATCTAATATTTGATTCAGACAATCGGGTCTTGTCTTCGCGAGATCCAGTTTTCGCCAGGCTAATCATTAGAGAAAACCAAGTTCAGTTATACCTCTATAAGCCATATCTATATTGATGATACTGACCGAGACTTCCTGCTTTACTTTGCCAAGTTTCCGGTTTCACCCGAATTCCTAGCGAACTACTAGTCCAGAAAAAAAGAAAATTCAGAAATAAATCCAGCGTATCTCCTTATTCCTATAAAGAGCATCTAATCAACTTCGAATAAAAGTTTGACTTAAAAAAAAAAATCCGGTTACAACGGGATTCCGGACTAATTATATGTCCGAGTACAAAATGATTGTCATATACAGACTCAGCCTCTCTTCTTACCCCTTAATCTGTCATCTAATCGAACTTTTGCTTTTAATAAATTTTCCGGTTTTGGCCGGATTCCGGGAGAACTAGTAGGCGAGAAAATAGTGTTCACCATCGTTTGCAGCATGTCTTTTTTCCTCTGAACATTTAACCAACTTCAAATGAACCTTTTACTTTTAAGCAACTTTCCGGGGTTTCGCCGGATTCCGGACGAACTACTTGTTCGGCGAGAAAATGATTTTCACCATCATGTTTACCATGTCTGCTTACCTCGAAATCGACCATTTAATCAACTTCAAATAAAACTTTAGCTTTTAACCAACTTTCCGGGTTTTGCCGGATTCCGGACGAACTACTTGTCCGGCGAGAAAATGGTTTTCACTATCGTGCTCAGCATGCCTTGTTACCCCATAAACATTTCGTTTGTCCCTTAATTTGAACCCCCACCCCTACCCCTAAATATAGAGCTACATAGCCCATCTACGAACTTGACCTTACCCTTGACCCAATGAATCCTCACACCAAGTTTCATCAAAATATCTCATTCCCTTCGAGAGTTATCGTGCTGACAGACGGACAACTCCACTTACGTTTTGGGATCCCAAAAATAAAATGCTTTGTACCAAACGATATAGTCTCGTGATTTCCAAAGGCCCATGGTCATTCTTATCTCAACGGTTTTACTTAGAAACTGTCAGAACAAACCCACAAATTGGCATTCATCCTCCCCAGCCTTGCAAGTGCCATATGAGCTTCTAGCACTTGTTTTTAACAAAAAGCTACTCTTTCACCATCAAATAAATCCTTTTTTGAGGGGGTAAATAACTGTTTTGTAAAAAATACAAAATTCAAAATTATAATTAGCCTCTCAGCTGAATCCACAAAAACAGGCTAATAATAAAGACAATTCCAAACTTTACTGTTCACTGCAAAATCACTGATACTGAAACACTAAACACTTGACTTTGCAGCAAATGAACGAAGCACCTTACAGTATGGACACAGAGCTTGCCTTGTCAGTACAGGAGGGGTATCTGACCTCCTTTTTTACACTACCTCGATTGTTGCCGCGAAAATGTTAAGATGAAATGTACATGCTGTCCTGACAGTCAAACTTGTAAGGATACATCTAGTACAAACAAATATCTTGAACAAAACTTATTCAACAAGCTCTATCCTCAACTCTCTCTATTCCCGACTAGCTCTAACGCCCACGCTTTTCTCCGGTGGAAAGAGTTTATTTCCTTTCCTCCAATCAAGGAATTCTTTTCCCCATCAAGAACCTAGACAAACTTACTCCGTTGGTCACCAACCCTTTCGTACTGGATAGAGATTTGCTAGGACGTTGGGAAAGCAACCCTATTCGTTAAGGCACTCAGTTGACATTTCCAAGGCGGTTTAAAAGGACCGAGTTCGCAGTTGGAAAGTCAGTTCAGCTCTGAGCGAGTTCGACTTGGGGTTCGACTCGAGCCACAGTTCCGACACAGTTGACCTAGTGACAAGTGCTATTGACCTAACTCCAATGTAAGTAAATACGAAATATATGTGCTTTAGTTATTGACCTACGAACTGAGTATCGCCTTCGAAAAGACTCGGTGCACTAACATCTAAACCAGTAGCCAATATCATGCTCGCTCGCCACACGCTACTATCGTAACTGAACCCCTTACACACTTTTCGTTTATCATAAACTCAAGAGGCAAAATATGACTTTTTTCAACAGTCTTGAGTAAAAAATATTCAGATTCTGTGCCTTTTCTTTGTCTTGAAGCTGCTTTGAAAAGGGATTTTCTGGCTACTGACTTTGGTACGGTAACTCGACGGTTTTCATCATTTTGTAAGTCAATTGAGGTAAGGTTAGAATGAAGTGGTTTTGTTTGAAAAGAAAAATATGTTTAACTAGAAATATTGAAGCAATATTTACTTATCCAATATGTAAATCATTTAATTAGCTTCAATCTGGTAATCTAATATGTGTGTCATATCCAGGTCATATCTCTTTGTTCCTTTTTAAGCCAGACTGAGCCAGACAGATTATTCTGAAGGAAAGACTTCTCTGGAAATTTGAAATCTTGTATGAAGTTGGATACCCCTCCTGTCAGCCTCCTGTATGACTTGAATTATGAAGCAAGCATCAGATGGCTATCTCAAGGGCAGAGGTGTCACTAGTCAAAATTAGGGTAGCCACAAAAACAACTAGTGGCAAAAATTGGCGATTTTTTTGTAATGAATGTATGAATTGCTGTGAATTTTACCTATCTAAAACATCTCCAAAAAATATTTAAAAAAGACCATTGCATTCGGGACAAAATTGTCTGTTTTGTAAGGCCATCACTTAGATGTCCTAGCTATTTAATATTATTTCTTAATATTCAATGCAAATTGGATATCTCAGGGGCAGAGGTGTCACTAGTCAAAATTAGGGTAGCCACAAAAACAACTAGTGGCAAAAATTGGGGATTTTTTTTGTAATGAATGCATGAATTGCTGTGAATTTTCCTTATCAGTTTTACCTATCTAAAACATCTCCAAAAAATATTTAAGAAATACTATTGCATTCAGGACAAAATTGTCTGTTTTGTAAGGCCATCACTAATATGTCCTAGCTATTTAATATTATTTCTTTATATTCAATGTAAATTTAGATGTAAAAAAAGGTAGCTGAACTTGCCTACAACAATTTGTTGATACTAAGGAGGAAAAGTCAGCAGCCTATACTGTAGCAGCAATAGGTCTATTGGACTATATCCTTGATGAACATATTCATATTTTCTCATCTAACTCACTTGCTGGGGCTCCCCATGCACTCAAAACCAGCTCAAAATCACCCAGTTTCATAGAATTTCATTGAAGCACATAGTTCCAAGCTGGCCACTAGATGGACAAAACCCTAAAGTCAATGGATGAACATAGCCATTTCCTTATGTAAAATACTGTTTTCTAAAGAAGACTGAAGAAGCCTTGAAGGCAAGATAGAGAGATGATTTTGGCCTCAAATCAAAGCTAAAAGATAGGAGAATCACATTTAATTAAATTTTTTTTAGTGGCTACCCTACCAAAATGTTTTGGGGAGAGCAAGGTATTTACCGACTGACTGGTCACTTTTACTGACCTCCTGACAGTTTTTGCAGATAAAAACGACTATTTACTGAGAATGAAACAACTGTGGTGACGAAAAATTGACTGATTTTAAGAAAAACTACTATTTTAAGAAAAAATCACCTATTTTTACGGGAAATCGACTGTTTTAAAAAAAACTGACTGTTTCCAAGGAAAATATTGACTATTTCTACGAAAAATGGACTGTTTCCAAGAAAAATGCTGATGTTTTTACGGAAATCTTTTACCGACTGGCTGAGAACATTTGGGGGGGGGTCCCCGGTGTCCCAGTCTACCACAAATCCCTGATTTTTGGATACCCTATGCCAAACGTTGGGTATATCTAGCATTTGGCGTAGCTTACGCCTAATGCTCGCAGGTTTTTGTGGTTGATTAGGCCTCCCCCCCTAGTTGTGATGCCCCTGCTCAGCGGCTACTGCACTGCACACAGCTGATTTCCCAACAAGCCAGGAAACTTACTTTTCAATTCCTTCTCTGCTACAGCCTCGGACAGCATTCAGCAGCTGCTAGACTATCCTAGTGAACTTATTGCTACTGTTAAGAACTTAGGCCAAGCTAGTCAAGTTTCAACACAGGTCAAGAAAACAGACAAACAGCAATTGGCTGTAAATTGTAAACAACAACAGCCCATGTGGAAGTTGGTCAATAGAGAGATTGCAACCGACACGATGAAAACGGATATTGCTACATTACGGGATCATAACAACAAAACTTAACATGGGAGGTATAGGACTTTCAACTTTGAAATTAAATTATTGGCGTTTTATCATCATTCTGAGCCAGGGACTTGCTGGAAATGTTATTTGGACTATTCGTTAGCCGTATAATTCCATTTTTGCAAAAGAGTTTCCATGGAAGTAAGAGCTTGAAGGCTTCAAAGTTTGAACACAAAAACGGAGTCTCGAATCCTATTGGTCGGCGATGACGTGTATTTGAAAAAATGTGTCATAATCGACCAATAGGACGAGACTCCGTCTTTGTTTGCAAACTTTGACGCCTTCAAACTCTTACTTCCATGGAAACTCTTTAGGAAATCCCGCGTTGCCGACTAGTTGGCTACGAGAAAAATTCGTATAGGATTTTTGTTTGTGTTCCAATTAGTCCGCCACTGTAAGAAATTTCGTATAGGAAATCCCGCATTGCTGACTAGTTGGTTACGAGAAAAATGTTTAGGATTTTTGTTTATGTTCCAACTAGTCCGCCACTGGAAGAAATTTCGTATAGGAAATCCCGCATAGCCAACTAATAGGGTCAAAATCCTCGGGTTTTTCGAAATTTCTATGTGAATTGACACAATCCGACTATAGTTGGATATTTTCTGAAATCTCTCTACGAGGGAGAGACATACCCAACTCGCTGAATAAAAAGTTTTCTCCTAGACGAATTCTCGTCGTGGTCAACTAGTTGGCCAGGCGGGATTCCTATATGAAATTTCTGCCGATCCAACTAGTTGGCTAAAATAAGAAAATTCCTATAGGAACAGTTGGTTATTATCCAACTAGTTGGCTAAAATAAAAAAAAATTCCTATAGGAACGAGGACGAATATCCAACTAGTTGGCTAAAATAAGAAAACTCGTCAAGGAATACAGAATTATCAAACTAATTCTCTAAAATGAGAAAATTTGTATAGGGACACATTGATTATCCTATCAGATGGCTGTTAGTTCATTGACTATTAGACAAAGGGGCGCATCGCCAACTAACGGGATCGAAATCCTTGTTGAGACTGAAAGCTGTTCCGACTAGTTGGATATTTTCTGAAAGTCTCATCCGTGTTCATAAAATCTGACTAGTTTGATATTTTCCGAAATCTCTATCCAGATTCATACAATCCGACTAGTTGGATATTTTCTATAATCCCTATACGAGTGCGAATTTTATCCAACTAGTTGGATATAAAGTTTTCTCCTATACGATTTCTCGTCATAGTCAACTAGTTGGCAATGTGGGATTTTCTATACGAAATTTCTTACGGTAGCGAACTAGTTGGCTACAAACTTTCCACCTATATGATTTCTGATCGTAGCCAACTAGTCGGCAATGCGGGATTTCCTATACGAAATTTCTTACAATTGCGGACTAGTTGGAACACAAACAAAAATCCTATACGAATATTTCTCGTAGCGAACTAGTCGGCAACGCCGGGTTTTCCTATAGGAATTTTTACAGTAGCCAACTAGTTGGCTAGTGACCGCGAGGTGTATATGTATGATTGGATATTCAGATTTTGTAAATTTATACGACAATTTCTAAGAATTTCCAACTAGAGTATGTCCCGATAGGGTATTGCATGGTTTCTAATTTCGTATTGATTTTTAAAGTTCTAGATTTTTTCGCGTCTGGAGGGATTTTCAACAAACTCAGTGTTCTTTTGGAGATTTGTTATTTTACCAGTCTGCAACCCCTGATTTCCACAGAAGAAATATGGAGCGATCGCGGTTTATTTGAAAGTTATGTGTCACGTCTCTAGTATCTCAGAATTTACGTTCGTTTTGAGCATGTCTGGCACTATCAAGCATACTGAATCAGTCAGGAATTGACTATTTGTAAATCGTGCCCCATATTCAAAGACATTAGCATCACTCTACCTTATGAACTGGTGAAATTTAGTCTGTTCTTTCATTTGAGAGTACACTTTATTTTTATGCGTTTTAAACTGCTTGTGTAAAATATTGGACACTCAGAAAATTAGTTAACATGGACTTCAGTGATGGTGAGATCTTATATTGATTTTTTGTGCTACCCTTGCTGTCTTTCAGAGTGTTTATTTTATTGTCTGTCGTAGGGCTCAGGTAGGGCTAAGTAAGTGTTTGGAAACTAACTGAAACTGAAGAGAACTTGTCCTTGAATCTTGTCTGATGATAGTTTTCCATGTTCTTAAGTTGAAAACACTGGTGGCTTTGATTTTAAAATGAGTTTAGCAGGTATCATGAGCCTGATTTAATTTTAGACAGTTTTATGCTTGTTTACATTGATATTAATAATAATAATATTATTATTGTCTATGCCATGTCTATGTCAGTAGTTGTGCCATTTGACTGAAATGTTTTTCACTAAAAGAAAATTAAAGTCCATTTCAGTCAACCTAAGCCTTAAGCAAACTTTAGGAGGGTCAAAATGAATTGTGGGGTGCAGGCAGAGGCGTTACTAGCCAACATGTTTGGGGGGAGGATGAGGCATTTACCGACTGGCTGGTAATTTTTACCGACTTTTTCTGCAGAAAAAACGACTGTTTTCAACAACAAAAATGAAATTTTCGAAAAAAATCTACTGATTTTCAGAAAAATCCACTAATTTTCAGAAAAACCGACTATTTTGACGAAAAATTGACCAGTTTTCAGAAAAAAAACTGTTTTCATGAAAAAAATCAAATGTTTTGACGAAAAATCGCGGCGCTTCGCGCCGACTCAGTTATTTTTTACCGAGTGGCCGACAGCTTTGGGGGGGGGCATCCCCCCCCTCCCCCCCTGTAGTGACGCCTCTGGGTGCAGGAGAGGTACCCTACCTCGAATTAACATGATCTCGTTGAGGTCTTCAAAACTGGCTTCAGAAATGTTGAAAGGATTTCTTTGCAGCCCTAATTTGTCATGAAAAAACTGTAATGACCTAGGACCTAGTTAGAACCATAGAGAAATGTTCATTTTAGGCAATTTTTGAGGTTATGTAAATTGGAGATGGCATGGACCCCTCTGTCCCCCCCCCAATAGCTTTCCTTGTCTAGGTCAGCTCAAAGTTGTATTTTGTCTAGGTCTTATTTTTATGGCACTTGCAGCCTCTGGCTCAAGTGCCATATACCGATCACAATTCGGTCTGTCGGTCAGTCCGAGTTTTTTGTCCCACTTATCCGAGTTAGGGTACTTCCAGATGTGCTAGGACAATGAAATTTGGCAGGCATATCAGAGACCCGACCAAACTAACCTGGAAATAATCAGTTTCCCGATCCGACCATATGCGGGGAGTGCGGGGTGCTGGAAACTTGAAAATTTAGGGCATTTTGTCACTTTTTTCCGAGTTAGGGTACTTCTAGATGAGCTAGGACAATGAAACTTGGCAGGAATATCAGGGACCTGACCAAACGAACCTGGAAATAATCAGTTTCCCAATCCGACCATATGCGGGGGAGTGTGGGCGCTCGAAACTTGAAAATTTAGGGCATTTTGTCACACTTTTTCGAGTTAGGGTACTTCCAGATGAGCTAGGACAATGAAACTTGGCAGGAATATCAGGGACCTGACCAAACCTGGAAATAATAAGTTTCCCGATTCGACCGTATGCGGGGGAGTTGGGGCGCTGAAAACTTGAAAATTTAGGGCATTTTGTCACACTTTTTCGAGTCAGGGTACTTCCAGATGAGCTAGGACAATGAAACTTGGTAGGAATATCAGGGACTCGACCAAACGAACCTGGAAATAATCAGTTTCCGATCCGACCATATGCGGGGAAGTGGGGGCGCTGGAAACTTGAAAATTTAGGGCATTTTGTTACACTTTTTCGAGTTAGGGTACTTCCAGTTGTGCTAGGACCATGAAACTTAGCAGGCATATCAGAGAACCGACCAAACAAACTTAGAAATAATCAGTTTTCTGATCCGACCATTTTGGGGGGGGGGGGAGGGCAGGGGAATCCGGGAAATTGAGAAGTGTGTAACTTTCGAACGGATGATCGGATTGTAATGAAACTTCATAACTGAATAGAATATATATCTGTAATGTCCCGTTTAAAGTCTTGACCGGATTCGGTAGCCAGGGGGGGGGGAGACCGGAAATTTCAAGAAACGGTTAGAATGGAGGGATCGGAGTGAAACTTGCTGGGAAGAACAAGCATCTGCTCTAGATAAGTCCTTTAGACCATTGTACTGGATCCGGACACTTATGGGGGGGGGGGTCTGGAATTCCGGTGATGGTGGTTTTGGGGATTTTCACGATGAAACTTGGCAGGCATATCAGGGACCCAATCAAACTGACTTCAAAATACAAATTTTGGCTATCAGATAATGGTGGGGGGAGTGGAGGGAGGGGAATCCGAAATTTTCAGTCATGCGTAATTTTGGAATGGGTGATCGGATTCGAGTGAAATTTAAGAATTGAACAGAGGACATTTCTCCGATGATTTTTTTCATATCCGGACCGGATCCGGCAACTATTGGGGGGGGGGGGGGAAATACGTGACCCGTTTAGAATGCAGGAATCGGGATGGAACTTTGTGGGAAGAACAAACAGATGCTCTAGGTAAGTCATTTGCTGAATCGGATTGGCTACATGCACCGCAGGGGAGCTGGGGGTGGGGGGTGGACCGGAAATCTCGAGAAACGGTTAGAATGATGGTATCGGAGTGAAACTTGCTGGGAAGAACAAACATCTGGTCCATGTAAATCTTTTACATAATTTGACTGGATCCGGACACTTGAGGGGGGGGGGAGGAGGGGGTATCCCGGAATTCCGTTTCTTGGGGGATTTTCACGACGAAACTTGGAATGCATATCAGGGACCCGGTCAAACTGACTTGGAATAAAAAAAATCCTCGATATGATAATCTTGGGGGGAGGAGTTGAGGGAGGGGAATCCGGAATATTGAGTCATGCGTAACTTTGGAACGGGTGATCGGATTCGAGTGAAATTCAATAATTAAACAGAGGACATTTTTCTCTTGTGACCTTTTTCATTTCCGGACCGAATCCGGCAATTATTGGGGGGAGGGCGGAAAATACTTGACCCGCTTAGACTGGTGTGATCTGGATCGAACTTCGTGGGAATGACAAACAGATGCTCTGGATTAATCATTTACAGAACCGGATTGGCTCCGGTTATTGTGGGTGGTGTTGGAGGAGGGGGGGGGGGGGGGGGGCTGGGATTCCGGTGATCGCGCGTTAAGGTACTTCCAGATGTGCTAGGACGATGAAACTTCGCTGGAATATTGGAGACTCAACAACATTTGCTTAGAAATTGCTACTTCCCAAATCCGATTATTCCTTAAAGTACCAATCTTGACCGCAAAGTAAAAAAAATACTTATAAGATATATAGGCATTTTCGTGATGTCCATCAGCCCATTAGCAGTTTTACCTCAAGGGTTTTGCTTACAAATGAAGTTCCAGCTCCCTTAGAGTGCGCATCTCAACCGCAAAGTCGAAACTTACTTTTGATCAATCAAATCATCTTGACCCATGCAAGTGCCATATGAGCTTACAGCTCTTGTTTCTTGTTACAATTGCCTGGGCTAGCTCCCATGACAGCCCAGGGGCTTACTTGAACTCATATCTAGGTCAGGTCAGCCCAAAACCAAGCCTAACCTGTCTAGATCAGCCCAAAGCTAAGCCTAACCTGTCTGTGTTGTGTCTTAACTGTGTTGTGTTGTGTCTCTGTTTATGAAACATTTAGCCAGAAAAATACAAAATACAGCAGCAGAGATCAGTGAGGAAAAAGCTACTGGAGCAGGCTGGGCTCTGTGTAGGCCAAATCTGATACATTCTTTCAAATCTTGCATTCCAGCATCTTCAGTTTAGCATTGAGAGATCTGTGACTGAAGTGATAGAAAAGAGTGTTGTTCTTCGGACCAAGATGACTCCCCAGCTTGGTTGAAAGAAACAACTAGTGGAATCCTTTTTCTGTAGGCTACACCTGTGTCTTGTTTACTAAACTAAGAGGCCAGTTGGAGGGTATTATGGATTTTGCTGTGCAGATCTGTGAAGAGAAACGTTTGTCAGTAAAAAAAATGTCTTATAGGTCAGCCTCAGAGTCCACCTGCTCAGCCTTCCACATCAGCCTCTGCAACAACCATTGTTGTTCCAGCAAATCAGTCCACAAAGCTTCTTGGTTATTCTGTTGGATCAGCACCAAGACTCATATTTTCCGCTGGCAGTCAGACCAGACCTATATTACTTCAGCTACGACCTGGGACTCCCTCGGGTGTCATTGGAGCTAGCCCAGGCAATACCGTAAAAATAAGACTTCCCCTTTTATCAAAAGAAAAGGGGACGGAAGCAAATAATGATTCTGTAAAGGTAAGTTTCACTTGTTTACAATAGTCGGCTACCATTTGAGACTATTCATTACTATATGCTTGCCTCACCGAAGTCATCTTCCTTTGTAAGGAAGGAGTTGCTTGTGTGAGGTTTGCTGTCCTTCCAAGACTGTGCAAAAAAAGCGGATTATCCTTACCTGGAGCTCTGTCATTCAGTAGTTCAGCTACTTTTTCAAGGGAATGTCCCAAGTCAACGCAAACATGTTGGTACCAATGGGAGGACAGGCGCCGATTGTCAGTCTTACCGCCCAATAACTGTTTCTCCGGTGTTGTGCAAGCTAATGGAATCTCTTGTGATTGATATGTTAAATCAGACTTGCTCCACACCAGAAAACCAGTTCGGTTTTAAAAAGGGTCTTAGCCGTGAACACGTCCACACCATACTTGCAAACATTTTACTTGAAACCGCTTCATCCGAGGATCCACTGTTCCTTGCTGGACACGATGTCAGCAGAGCTTCCATCTGCAAATCCTTCTAGCGGCTTTGCATCGTGGTGTGGACGCTTCAGTAATAGCTACCCTTCGTGATATGTACCGTAGATTAAATGTAAAGGTTAAGTCACTTTCCGGAAGTGCCTCTGATTTAATCGACAGGTCCATCCCAGTACATAAAGGTATTCGGCAAGGTGCTATAACTTCACCGCCGCTATTTAGCAATAGTGTGGTCGATGCCCAGAAGAAAGCTCAAATGAGTTTTATTTTTCGAGGTCTGGACCTGTCGCTTCTAAATTATGCCGATGATATTTTTAACCTGAGTAAAACCCTGGCTTCGACAGAGAAGAATTTTGCCAGAAGAATTTTTGAGGAGTAGAAGGATATCGGTTTAAAATTCAATCCGAGTAAGAGTGAATGCATCAAGTTTACTCGTCATCGACCAGGTTCCAGTAGCGCTACAGTTTCTTTGGATGATTCCAGTATCCAGCTTTCGTCGTCCCTAACTTATCTCGGTCTACTACTTGGTACCGAACTGAAAAGTACCCGTGCTGGACTACTCGGATATTTCGGCGCGAAGGCTAGAGCAGCTTACAGTCTATTAGTCAGTGCTAAAACCCGCTATAGTAGACATATTTTGGCTAGACTTTACAATGCTTACACAATCCCCCACATTCTAGCACTATCTCCTTTTTGCAAGTTATTTAGCACAACTCATTTAAGGACAATTCGTAAAATTGTTCTATATATATGCTAAGTACCTACTCGGCCTTCCCCCATGGGCTCGTAACCGCAAAGTTACGCAGCTTTACGGCGCTACTGATCTCTTTGTGGCTGTGGCCCAACGCCGTGCCGAGTTTGATTCTTCTCTAGACAGGTGCCATCCGTATTATAGTGCATTTTATCGTCATTTCGTTTAGTTTAGTTTAGTCTGATTTTTTTCTTTTCTTTCCTTTATTGTTTTTCATATACTCCGTATGGGCATGTTCTGTGCCATTTTTATACGGGTTAATAAAATTATTGATTGATTGACCGATATATATACAGAGACAGTTTCTCGCTGAGATGGGTGAGGCAGTTATCTAATGATGGGTGTAGTTGGGAATTACCTGGCTGTAGCTAAAGGCTACATTTTAAGCAAGAAAAATATGAGGAGAGCTTCTGGCATTATCTCAGCGAAACCATGTGGTCGACAAAATTCTGACTTCTAATCCCTGTGGATCTTCTCTGATATAATTTCATGTAGATATGTAGTATAAGAACTGGTTTGGGCAGGTGTTCATACCATGGTTTTCCGAAATTGTTCTGGACATAGCATTGGCAAATGCAATAGTTCCCTCTGTATTTGGCCTTACATGGTAGGTGGTCAATCCAAAAGAGCTGATAAGGGCTGCTAGAGTAAAGTGTGCGAGTGAGTGAAAGTTCTTTCCGTAAAAAAAGAAACAAAAATATAGTTGTGATCTTCAAGGTTCTCAGTAATGACTAACACTTTCGTGGGGTGAAACTTTTTTCATACCAGGATCTACTAAAACTTTTGGGCATAAGTTGTTATCGCTCTTAACAAAGGTGGAGGTTCTCGCTTTCTTGCAAGATGTGTTATCTGTAAAATCTGAGCATCAGCTAAGTCACTGGAGAGTCAGACACTTCAAGTAGAGAATCAGAGGCTACCTAAGATTCTGTTTTTTTCTCCAGTAGCCTAGATTATTTTTGTTAGCTGAATTTGGCCGTTACCTTTCTACATTTTTTTTGTTAGAGTTGTATGTTCATTCGTTCATAAATGAGGTGTAAATGGAAAATAAAATAAAATAAAGGGACTTGTTATATAACTAGCTGTGACAAATATGTACAACCATAAAATCTGGACAGACAGATCCATTTTACCTTAATCATTCCAAAGTATAAATTAAGGTAATTAGTGTAAACGTACTAGTAGACTATAGGGTTAAATATAGTCATAGAGGTAAAGAAAATCATATTTAAGTCTTTCTGGAAAAGGGGAAGGGCATACAGAGAAAGACTGTTGGTAGCTAGACTTAGAAAAAAAACAAAAAACGATCGGGTCCTGAATTTCTAGTGACTTGTTGCTCTGGAATCTAGACTACGACAAGATCTTTTTTTCAGCCTGCCCCGACTATGATGATGGTGGTGGGACGTGATGGAAGTCAACAAAGACTTGCGGCTATGCCATTTAGGATCCAAAGGCCTTCAAATATACATACCATTATGGTCAGTCAGGGAGCTGTAGGCTCATCTCCACCTGGACAGACCAACAAACCGCCAGTTCCTATTCTTCAGAAAGGTGCCAGACCTCAAAATTTATCAACCTATGCCTCTGCTAAACCAAATAATGCCGTCCGGATTCAAGGATCAAGAAACATTCCTGGTGGCCAGTTTTTGAGTCTTCTTAAACCTTCGCCGCCAGCACGTCAGACCATTTTGGAGGTGAACACACAGAATTCTTCGAGTATACAGGTGGAAGGTGGAGAGCAGCTGAAGACGGTTGTGGTTAGTTCGGGAACTTCTGGACCTGTAAATCCCAGAGTAAGTGAAAAAAATACGAAACGAAAAATATAAAAAAGAACCAAATGAAGGGCTTGACGAGCCTTTTCTAGTTTTTGTCCAACGGATAGCCTCAATCCACCTTAGTTGCCACTTGCTCCAAAGAAAAGGATGCTTTTTTGGCAAAATCCACCTTGGTTGCCCAAAAGAAAAGGATTTTATGGGCACTGCTTTTGATATTCTGTCTTTCTGTTTTGCTATGGTTGTTTGAGATCAGTTCACATGATATATAGGCTATATATTATATATATATATATATATATATATATATATATTCCAGGTATCTAAAACTTTTCTGACAGTTGAGCGTTCGCCATATCATGTTCGCCATATCATTGAATGAAAACGACTTGGGTAGAAATGGGTTTAAAAGAGCTGGCAACAAAGTAAGCTACTGGAAATAAGATTAAACATAGTTTTAGGTATTAGGTATGCTTTAAACCGCTTGGTGAAAAATAAGGGAGAAACCATCCCCAGTCAATAGGAATGGATATTGTGGACACAACTGAATCCTACCTTGCCAAAATTTTATTGACAGATACAAAAGAGGGACTTGACCCTTCAGCGTAACTGACCCGTCTTCGTCGGCGGTCTAGGCAGGCGAACACCCCCCATCGAACATACCCCCCCCCCACACCACCGAATGCCAATATATGGGAAATTAGAAAATTCTGTTAAAAAATGCTCTTTTGACCGCGAGCACTTTAGGATTTTGCCTAGACAGTACTAGCCACGCGAGTTAAATGTAAGGCAGTGTCTATCGTTCCCGGACCTGGAACTGATGCTTCAAACGCTAAAAGTACTCGATCGGTCGAGTACTCCACCACGCAGGAGCTAATAGCACTCAACCAGTCGAGGAATCAAACCTTCAGCCGCTGTTAAGTACTAGACTGGTCGAAAACTCGTGTCTTGGGAAGCTACCATGTGGAACTTGGAGTCACAAAGTAATAGGTCGAGTACTTTCTACCGTAGGAGCTATCTGTCCTTGACCTTAAGAAATTAAATCCTTGAAGTTGTAAGGTCGAGTAACCAGCCTACCAGCGACCAATAGGCTTTAAATACTCGACCTATTGAAGGAGGATTGGTAGGTCGAGTACTTGATCCCCTAGCAGCTGATCGTACTCAACCAAGTATGATAATTTGCTGTAGAGTTATGAAATGGTGCTAGCCATTAATACTCAACCTAAGAAATGGGGCATTGATAGGTCGAGTATTTGACGTCCCTGCAGCTATCTGTACTCGACCTAATCTCAGTAATGCCTTGAACAGACGGTTAGAGGGCGATCCTGGCTCTCTCATGGGTTCTCTTTCGAGAAAGCAAAATGAGAATCCGCCGAGCGCAAGAACAAACGGAAATTTGCTATGCCTTTACAACTTATCGCTGACTTGCCGAAATCCCTTTGCACTCGCGTAGTGGATTCACTTTCCACGTCACCGTTTATTCGGTCGAGTACTGATAGCTAGCACCAACTTCAATACTCCACCTCCAATTCTTATCCTAGGTCGATTGCGAAGAGCTACTTGCTCCTACGGGGAGAGAGTACTCAACCTATTACTTTCTAGCTTCAAGTTCCATAAGGTCAAGTACTTGTAGCTTCCCAAGACACGAGTACTCGACAAGTCCAGTACTCATAGCGGCTGAAGGCTCGATTCCTCGACTGGTTGAGTACCAGTAGCTCCCATGACCCTTGTTACTCGACCGGTCGAGTACTTTAAGCATCTGAGGTGTCAATTCCAGGTCGGGAACGATAGACAGACTAAATGTAAACGCGTGACCGCTCGCCTGTGGATAGACTTTCGTAAAAAAATAAATTTGTATCTCCAGTTTTTTCAGCACGTCACGACATGGGGGGGGGGGGGGGGGGGGGGGCTTGATACCGATGGGTGCCAAATTTGTATTTTGTTGAAAATTTTGCCAAGTGGAACGCAGCTTCAATGGAAAAGATGGCGTTCCGAACCTCCAGATGCAGTCAAAAGAGGAAGAAGAATTTTTTGAAATTCAAAATCAAAGAAAGTGCATTGAATTTATATTTCAACTTTGTGCTAGGATAACCCTGAAATACTTGGCTATTTTTTGTCGAGAGTGTTTTCTCCGAGGGGGGGGGGGGGGTAGCCGGAAGCCCTTCACCG
Source organism: Branchinecta sandiegonensis (assembly GCA_030848855.1). Lineage (NCBI taxonomy): Eukaryota > Metazoa > Arthropoda > Branchiopoda > Anostraca > Branchinectidae > Branchinecta > Branchinecta sandiegonensis. Next base: position 3,726,734 of record JAUPMV010000009.1, read on the forward strand.
GATTATTTACTATCCCCGAAAATAGTGTGAGAAGCAGGAAACGCGGACTTCCCGAAGAACCAAGCGTTGAGAAAAAGTAATGAAAATAGAAAATCATCCAGATTTTTTGTATCAGATTTCCTACTGGAGTGTAAAGCCGAAACGGCTGCATGGGCTATCAGGAACTAATAGAAGGTTCTAGACGTTCAGATCTACATTAAAGACGCACAAAAATCGAGTTCCTTTTTCCAGGTCACCATTGTGAACCGAGCACCATCCCCGGCTTTATCAACGAAGACTGATTTATCTGAGCAGTCTGAGAAGAACTTCAGAAACCGTTCAAGGTATCGTTTAACGAAGCCTACACTTCTGGACGAAACTTATGATTCTGCATCAAGTGATCGGGGGAGCCTATCGCCCACTGGGCATCCGAGACGAAGGATTGTTCAACCAAAACTTCCTATTTATCAGCCGAAGGCCGATTCTTTGATGCGAGAGAATTTGAGACCGATTCCCACCGTGCTAGCCAAAACTCAGAAGAAACCAGCAGGAATGCAGATGAGTCATCGGTGAGAAGCTTTTTTTTCTTAAAAGTATATTTCCTCAGTTAATGCGCTGTTTGGAGCGACTAAGGTTCTCAAGGATCTGTGATGCTACGTTTTGCTGTTCGTATCACCCGATATAGCTGGTTGAGTGATTAGAGTGAAAGTCCTCAGTAGAATGTGTAGTCCCACTACGAGTTAGATAGATTGATATTTGTATGGCACTTGCCTTCCGACCCAGTGCCATAAACCGATCACTTTTCCGTCGGTCGGTCGGTCAGTCCGCTGTTTTCGAGTTAGGGTACTTCCTGATGTGCTAGGACGACGAAACTTGGCAGGCGTATTAGGGAAACTAACTTGGAAATATTCACTTCCCCGACCGGACCATCGTGGGGGGGGGGGGGGGGGGGAGGAGGCGGAATCCAGACTTTAGTGGCATACAAACTTTCGAACGGGTGATCGGATCTTAGTGAAACTTGATATAAGACCTCTTGTCTCACATATCCCAATTCAAGTCCGGAACGAATCCGATGAATGTGGGTCGGGGGAGTCGGAGGGGGAACCTGAAATCTTGGAACACCCTTAGAGTGGAGCGATCGGGATGAAACTTGATGGGAAGAACAAGCACAAGCCCTAGGTAGATCATTAACAGAGCTGGACCGGATTCGTGCACTGTGGGGGATTAGGAGGGGGGTTCCGGATCTGGTAATCGGAGTTAAGGTACTTACACATGTGCTAGGACGATGAAACTTGGCTGAAACATTACAGACTTGACAAGATTGGCCTAGAAATTGTCACTTCCTAGAACCGACCATCCCTTTAAGCATAAGTTTTTCAACACAATTTACATTCTCGTGATCGCCATGAACCCGTTATCATTTTTGCCCAAAGGGCTTTGGTTAGAAATGAATTTCTAACTCCCTTAAAGTACGCATCTTAATCGCAAAGTAAAAATAAAAAATACTTTTGACCAAACGATACATTTGCCTTCGGGCGGGATCACTGTTCCTATGGCCGGCTTCGTTACCAGACTATTGTAGTGGTTTGCGAACTCTGTTCACAAGCCACTCGGTAGCTTAGATGGTAGAGCGACTGCCTTGTAAGCAGAGGGTCCTGGGTTCAAATCCCGGCTGAGGAGCATTTTTGTCTATCAATTCACTACTTATAAAATGTTTCCATCTCAAGGGCGTCTTCCCCATTAAAATTATATATTTGGTTTTATCTGGTTTTCACCATGAGACCCCGTCTTGTGGGTCCTCGTATGTCTACGTGGCTCCGACAATGGGGTCCTAGACTTCTAAATTATATTTGAAAAATGTTTATGGTTTGTTTGTCACGGTACAAGTCCCTTGTGTAAAGTGTCATCTATGTATTATTATAAATTTCCGTGACATGGGGATGTGAACGGGTTAGATGAATTTGCCTTCGGGCGGGATCACTGTTCCTATGGCCGGCTTCTACCAGACTATTGTAGTGGTTTGCGAACTTTGTTCACAAGCCCCTCGGTAGCTTAGATGGTAGAGCGACTGCCTTGTAAGAAGAGGGTCCTGGGTTCAAATCCCGGCTGAGGAGCATTTTTGTCTATCAGTTCACTACTTATAAAATGTTTCCATCTCAAGGGCGTCTTCCCCATTAAAATTATATATTTGGTTTTATCTGGTTTTCACCATGAGACCCCGTCTTGTGGGTCCTTGTATGTCTACGTGGCTCCGACAATGGAGTCCTAGACTTCTAAATTATATTTGAAAAATGTTTATGGTTTATTTGTCACGGTACAAGTCCCTTGTGTAAAGTGCCATCTATGTATTATTATAAATTTCCGTGACATGGGGATGTGAACTGGTTAGATGAATTTGCCTTCGGGCGGGATCACTGTTCCTATGGCCGGCTTCTACCAGACTATTGTAGTGGTTTGCGAACTTTGTTCACAAGCCCCTCGGTAGCTTAGATGGTAGAGCGACTGCCTTGTAAGCAGAGGGTCCTGGGTTTAAATCCCGGCTGAGGAGCATTTTTGTCTATCAGTTCACTACTTATAAAATGTTTCCATCTCAAGGGCGTCTTCCCCATTAAAATTATATGTTTGGTTTTATCTGGTTTTCACCATGAGACCCCGTCTTGTGGGTCCTCGTATGTCTACGTGGCTCCGACAATGGAGTCCTAGACTTCTAAATTATATTTGAAAAATGTTTATGGTTTATTTGTCACGGTACAAGTCCCTTGTGTAAAGTGCCATCTATGTATTATTATAAATTTCCGTGACATGGGGATGTGAACTGGTTAGATGAATTGGCCTTCGGGCGGGATCACTGTTCCTATGGCCGGCTTCTATACCAGACTATTGTAGTGGTTTGCGAACTCTGTTCACAAGCCTCTCGGTAGCTTAGATGGTAGAGCGACTGCCTTGTAAGCAGAGGGTCCTGGGTTCAAATCCCGGCTGAGGAGCTTTGTCTATCAGTTCACTACTTATAAAATGTTTCCATCTCAAGGGCGTCTTCCCCATTAAAATTATATATTTGGTTTTCTCTGGTTTTCACCATGAGACCCCGTCTTGTGGGTCCTCGTATGTCTACGTGGCTCCGACAATGGGGTCCTAGACTTCTAAATTATATTTGAAAAATGTTTATGGTTTATTTGTCACGGTACAAGTCCCTTGTGTAAAGTGCCATCTATGTATTATTATAAATTTCCGTGACATGGGGATGTGAACTGGTTAGATGAATTTGCCTTCGGGCGGGATCACTGTTCCTATGGCGGGCTTCTACCAGACTATTGTAGTGGTTTGCGAACTTTGTGCACAAGCCCCTCGGTAGCTTAGATGGTAGAGCGACTGCCTTGTAAGAAGAGGGTCCTGGGTTCAAATCCCGGCTGAGGAGCATTTTTGTCTATCAGTTCACTACTTATAAAATGTTTCCATCTCAAGGGCGTCTTCCCCATTAAAATTATATATTTGGTTTTATCTGGTTTTCACCATGAGACCCCGTCTTGTGGGTCCTTGTATGTCTACGTGGCTCCGGCAATGGAGTCCTAGACTTCTAAATTATATTTGAAAAATGTTTATGGTTTATTTGTCACGGTACAAGTCCCTTGTGTAAAGTGCCATCTATGTATTATTATAAATTTCCGTGACATGGGGATGTGAACTGGTTAGATGAATTTGCCTTCGGGCGGGATCACTGTTCCTATGGCCGGCTTCTATACCAGACTATTGTAGTGGTTTGCGAACTCTGTTCACAAGCCCCTCGGTAGCTTAGATGGTAGAGCGACTGCCTTGTAAGCAGAGGGTCCTGGGTTCAAATCCCGGCTGTGGAGCATTTTTGTCAATCAGTTCACTACTTATAAAAACATTTCAGGTCCCCGAGGGCCGATGATGTTTGTGCTACAAGGGTTTTGCTTAAAATGAATTTCTAGTACCCTTAAAGTTAGCATCTTAACCGAAAAAATACTTTTGACCAACCGACCCGATGAAAAATTTGTAGCCTGCGTAGTTGTATGGTAGTTGTACGAAAAATTTGCATGTAATACTATGTAATAGAATACTATCATTTAATGTGCCTCAGACTGGTCCAATCTTAAGTAGTAGTATCCAGTAGCATCCTGTCTTGCCATAGTAGCTTCCAGTCTTGCTAATAGTAGTATGCAGACTATGCAGTAACACGGTAGCCTTGAAGTAGAAGCATGTAGTAGCATCAGTTAGTACTGCATGCTACTTTTTCGTACTACTATTTTGAGATAAATTTTTTATCGGGGATATACAGCCTATTCGTAATCCCCAAGGGCCCATGATCATTTTTGCCTAAGGGTTTTTGCTTACAAATCCTTAAAGTACAAAAAATACTATTCAGCAAAATATACGTTTTCATGATCAATCAACAAATCATCATTTTTTTCTCAGGGGTTTTGCTTACAGATCAATCAACAAATCATCATTTTTGTCTCAGGGGTTTTGCTTACAGATGAAATTTCTAGCGCCCTTAAAGTGCGCATCATCACAGCCATGTGAAGAAATAAAATACTGTTTACCAAATGATACATTCTCATGATGTCCAAGGGCCCATGGTCTTATCGGGTTTTGCTTGCAACTGATCACGACAAACCCACAAATTGGCAAATTTTTACTTTCATCCTCTGACCCAGCCTTGCAAGGTCCATATGAGCTTCTAGCTCTTGTTTTATTCAACTCGTAGTGCCGCATTGGCACTAAATAGGCTACATCGATCATTCCACTTATACACTCAACAGATGAGAAGAAATTGAATATATACAGATGTACGGTATTATACGAACAAATCATGCGAGAGAATTCGGGTGCTTGCGACTGGGGCTTGGAAAGTTTCGTGGCTGTTACGGTGCGCTCCTTTGGGGGTCTTGAGGGCAGAAGCGTCACTAGCAAAAATGTCTAGGGTGGGGGGCAAGGTATTTACCGACTGGCTGGTCATTTTTACCTACTGTTTTTGCAGATAAAAACAACTATTATTGAGAAAAAACGACTGTGTTGACGAAAAATGGCTGATTTTAAGAAAAACTACTATTTCTAAGAAAAAATCGACTATTTTTTAAGAGAAACCGACTGTTTTTAAAAAAAAAAATCGACTGTTTCCAAGAAAAAAATCGACTGTTTTAACGAAAGATCGCGGCGCTTCACGCCGACTCGGCCATTTTTTACCGACTGGCCGACAACATTCGAGGGGTGGGGGAGGGGGGGGCGTCCCCTCCCTCTCCCCTCTAGTCGTGCGCCCCTGCTTGAGGGTACTGTGTTGGAGAAGATGCTGCGAGTTCCCAGTTTTGCGTTGACAAAGGACTCTTTAGACACGAACTTGACACATTCTACTTTCCAGGTTCAATGATGAGCCCATCAAAAAGACACCGATGATACTCCAAAGAAGTCCCAAGAAGATTGACATGCCGTATGACCGAAGACTCCCGGTCAAGTCTTACGCCATTCGCAAGGTCTTCACTAGTACTGGAATTGAGTCTGCAACGTATAAGAATGTATCGATTTCAACTGAGGAAGTCCTTTTTGACAGAGATGAGGATATAGCAGAGGAGGTTGTCACGAGCAGCAGTAGCAGCCTTCAAGGCATGATATAAGCTTATTCCCTTTGGTTTAGCTGTGCGAACTTCTGCCGTTCTGGTCCAAGCTGAATGTACGACTTTTTTTTTCACTTGGAAAGCCATGATTGTTATTAGTTTTCCGAGTGATAGGAAAGAAAAACATAAAAACAAATCCTTACCTTAAATAATAATAATTTGACTTCTTTCCGACAGCCATAGCGATTCTTCTCTCGTTCTTTCTCGTTTCTTCTTCTATCCTACAACATCACCGAATGTTTTTTTTTTTAATAATCAATACATTTTCTATTATGTTCTGGTATCTGCATTGTCTAAATTGTCTGAATATGACGTTTTATTGTTTACGGTGTTTGGTTTGTTGCTTATATGGTCGTGGGAAAAAAAGGAAGAGGATACAGAAAGAGTTATGAACCGAATGCCCAAGCGCTGCTTTCGCTGTCAATCCCCAAACCACGGTGTAGCCAAATGCCCGCATCCGTCTGATTCTCAAAAATGCGCTCGTTGTGCTGGTTGCCACAGTTATAGCAAAGACTCACCGTGCTCACTGCCTCTAAAGTGTGCCAATTGCGACGGTTGTCATGTCTCTTTTAGCCTCAGATGCAGCGTTATAAGGAACGCCGTGTGTCTTGGCAAATAATGTTTTTCAGGAAAAGAAACTGCGCTGTGTCATTAAATGTAAATGGCACAAAGGGCAAAGATCTTCTACTTGGTGATTTGCTAGGCAGCTCGGACATTGTTTGTCTCCAAGAGCATCCGCTATCCGCCCGTAGTAGCGAAAGTTTGCGCCGATCTCCTGAACATTTTGTGTTCATCCAGCCGACAATGAAAACTAGAGGTCGTCCTTCCGGTGGGTTAGCCATTTCTATTCGAGCCAGCGAGTGTTCAGCACCACCAAAAATGTTCCAGTCTGGGGTTCTGCTCTTGCCGTTCAGTTGGACAATATTGTCCTTGTTAACGTATATTTACCTTGCGACTGGCGGAACATTGCATCACATAGTTCATTTGCTAAGGCTTGTCAAAAAATCAGAACACTTCTATGAGACATTTCACGGAAAGGAATGAAATGGGCTCTTGTTGGGGATATCAACACTGCTCTTCTAACTTCTTCTGTACGGACTGACTTATTTTTCGATTCTTTACCGGTAGCTCACAGTCTCATTGAGAAGTCTCTACCCTTTTCATATATACATAGGACGACCATCTGCCTCTGTCTTTCTGTTTGGTTGTTCCTGTTTCTCGAATCAGTTGTCCAAATCCCAAGAAGGCTTGGATCCGAAAGCGTAACTGGAATTGTATAGATGCTGTGCTCTATATTTCTACGTTAACTAATCTTCTCTCGCTTTTAAAAGTTCCTTTTCACCTTCTTCAGACTGGTATAGCAGCTACTACTTCGTCCGTTGATATTAATTGTTATTATAGCGAGCTTGTCCATTGCTTGAAATTGGCAGCCGATATTGCTGTACCGACTTGGAGAATTCGAGTTGGTACAAGGAAACCTATTTGGAAAGTCAGTCCTGAAGTTAAGAAGGCAAAAAACATGGCAAAATTTTGGCTAAACATTTGGATTGCTTGTGGACGCCCAGGGAATGGTACTGTCTTTAATCTAAAAGCTAAAACGAAGCGTGAATACAAATCTTCACTTAAAAATGCTCGTTTGAATGGCTTAGATGCTCCCAGTGACAAAAAAGTGTGGCAAAAAGTCCTTCGTACAGATAAAGGTTCAGCTGTACCTCCTTCCGCGCTAACTATGGCTGACTGGACCAGCCACTACAGTGGTCTATTCAGTGGTTGCAAAAACCAGATCAGCAGCACTTTGAAAATTTACTTCTTAAATACCTACCAAGGAAAATATTTCAACCTTCTGTTCTTCCCGTTACTTGTTTTTCCATCGAAATTGCTTTCCGAAAATTAAGAAGAACTGGTTCTACAGATTCTGATGGCCTTAGTGCCGATTTTTTCAAAATTGAGTGTCCAGCTTTTAACACAACGCCTTGAGCTGCTATTTCAAATTTGTTTATGCCAGGGTTTGGTTCCGAATAGTTTCCTCTTGGGTACTATAACCTCGGTGATTAAGCGAGGGAAAGACGCGGACCTTTGCAAAAGCTATCGGCCAGTTACAGTTTCTTGTACCATAAGCAAAACCCTGGAATACGCCCTTCTTCCAGAAATAGTTGAAAAATGTAGCTTTGGTTCATTGCAGTTTGGATTCCGTTCGAGCGTCAATTGTGCGCACGCTCATCACATATTGACAAAAATGATGAAACAGGCTACCCGCGACAAGTCTTCTATACATATATGTTCTATAGATACAGCTGGTGCTTTTGACAATAATAACGCATTCTCAGGCCCTATTTTCTCTCATTACTTCTGGCGTGAATCTGTCTGTTGTCTATCTGTTAAAATTTTGGTATGGTCATTCTTCAGTAAGGTTCAAATGGCAAGGTAGCTTGTCAGAGATTATTCCTGTCCGAACTGGTGTTCGCGAAGGGGGAGTCTTATCTCCCTACATCTTCAGATCGGCCATATCTTCTTGTCTCGATTCTTTGCATCCCGCTTACTTCTATAAAGACTATGCCTTCAGCTACATAGCCTACGCGGACGACTTGCTCTTAGTAAGCCGTAGACGATCCACACTCACAAAAAAATGTAAGTAAGCTGTCGTCGGAACTTCTCAAAATTGGCCTTGAAGTTAACCTGTCAAAATGTAAGTACCTGCATTTCAACCCTTCGTCAAATTGTTCGAAGGCATCTAAAGCTCTTGGCTATCTAGAGATAGCTAAAGCTATCTCTTGGATCGTTCATCGTCAAATCAACAGACTCTCTACGGTGGCTCGGCATAAGATTCAAATCTTCTGTGTCAAAATTTTGCTCTTCGGTTGTTCAAGAAGTCAATCCGTAGCGCCTATGGGCGCATCGTCCCCAACCGGGGGCGCTATAATCGTAAAGCTTTGGGAAATTTGTACAGCACCTTCTGCGCTCCTTCTGTACTATTTCGTTCTGGCGTCACTCATGTTCTGCGAAAGAAGGAGATTAAATAGATGAGATCATGTTATTTTAAATATGCAAAGCACCTTCTCTACTTGCCGAAATTATGTCACAACCAGACATTGACGGAGAAATTCAAGATGCAATGTTACCCTTTTGGATGTTTCCTCATCGCTTTCAAAAATCATGACAACAGGGCCCAACCAGCGCACGACGCCGTCCACTGCTTCCTGACCGAAGATTACAAATTAAGTGTCTTTTCTGTGTGTTTATGTGTTTTGTATATTTTCTTTATTTTCTTCATTTTCTCCACCTCTTCAAAATGGCGGGTCATAAATAAACCACTTACTTACTTACTTACTTATACGTGCTATGTGGATCGGCAAGGCCGTTAACTTGCAAATCTTCTGGTCTCACCCTGTACCGGTAGTCCACGGCCCCAGTTGACTACGTTAACTACCATGAACGTGACAGTATATTGTTTAAGAAGAACATTTCAGTTCTCATTCTCAGGCCCTATTTTCTCTCATTACTTCTGGCGTGAATCTGTCTGTTGTCTATCTGTTAAAATTTTGGTATGGTCATTCTTCAGTAAGGTTCAAATGGCAAGGTAGCTTGTCAGAGATTATTCCTGTCCGAACTGGTGTTCGCGAAGGGGGAGTCTTATCTCCCTACATCTTCAGATCGGCCATATCTTCTTGTCTCGATTCTTTGCATCCCGCTTACTTCTATAAAGACCATGCCTTCAGCTACATAGCCTACGCGGACGACTTGCTCTTAGTAAGCCGTAGACGATCCACACTCACAAAAAAATGTAAGTAAGCTGTTCTCAGGCATAAAATAATAATTTATTTTTAACCCACTACAACAAACAAACAAAAGTGGAGTTATAGACTTAAAAAGAAACCAAAAAGAAAAAAGAACAACTCAACTACGAGAAAAACATTGGAGAAGACCGTGGAAAGGATGAGGGTTCGAAATTGCAGACCCGGACAGCCCCTCGTGTAGCAAGGCCAGCTTTGCCGTTACACCCGGAGCGTTGGCAATTGTAATGCCAACTCATCTTGGCATTACAATTGACCCTCAACTTAGCAAGGTCATTACGAGAAGGTAATCGGCAAGCCGAATAGAGTTGCCTTTCTGTTAAGAAGGTCTTAAGTTCGATGACGAGCAAATGCTCTCTACTCTCTACGTTGCTCTGATGAGACCAATCCTCGAGTGTGGATGGGCACTCAGCAATTCGACCATTCTACAACAAAGACATTGAAGCACGGGAGAGAGTACAGCGAAGAATAACTAAGTTCTCACCAAAGCTCCGACACTTAACTTATGAGCAACGGATCCAGAGACTAAGGCTTCCAACCTTGACATACCAGTTCCACCGTGGTGACCTAATTGAGGCTTTCAAGCTGTGTCATGGCATGTACGACAACCTGAATGCTGAACATGTTTTGGTCTTCAACCAAAACGATCTTCGTGGCCATAGCTTAAAAATCACTGCTGAGGGATTCCACAAGGACATTGGGAAATGGTATTTCAAGAATCGTGTAGCTGCTCACTGGAATAGCCTTCCGGAGGAAACGGCCAATTGCAAGTCACTCAACATGTTCAAGAGTCAAATCGACAGAATGTTTCAGGAAGAAATGTTTAAACTTAATAGTTTTAAGCGAATTTTGTAGAGGCTTTGTGGCCTGATTTTTAGCAATATATTATTATTAGTTGCGTTTTTGCTGATACCATGGTATCTGTTACCACGGTAACTGGATCTGCAATTAGTCGTTTTTGCAGTTATCGTGGTATCTGATACACGGTGCTCTGCAAAAACGACTATTGCCGAAATTGCACTTTTCGAAGTCATCCCAAAAGAAAAACAGATATCCAGTTACATCACTAAGTGCTAAACTTCTTTCTCACCAATCTGACAAAATTTGATGAAAGTGAGATGACTTTTCAGATACCACGACCAGTTACCACGGTCGGACCGTAGTATCTGAATATCTGATACCACGATAACTGGCCAGATACCACGATAACTGCAAAAACGCCTTTTGACCGTGGTATCAGATACCACGATAACTGCAAAAACGACTTTAGACCGTGGTATCAGATACCATGGTATCTGCGAAAACGCAACTATTATTATTATTCAAATTCTGGATAATTTTTCTATTCTTATACCACGGTGGCAAATAAACTTCTCAGGTATAAATTAACTATCCTTTCTTTTCTTTTAGCTGTCTCTGCAACGGTTCCTGGCAATTTCATGGACACTGACTCAGGGTCCGTCTGTTCCGATACGCCTGTCAAGCCTAAACAGGAAGATTCTGAAACAATTGAAGATTTGGGACAAGTGAAGACGGGAAAAGAAGAACTGGACCCGACAGCATCGGAACCGGTGGAGGTAAAGGTGAGGACATGTCCGCTAAATAACCGTGGATGTTGCGAAATCCTTGCTTCGAGTTTGGCATGACGATTTTTTATCTTCAAAAGTAACAACCCGTGAACGGATATCCTTTTTGGAGAGGGCGCCCACCCAGCTTATTGTTATTTTCACCGCATATTGATGTGCCTCATATTTCTGAGTGTTTGTCACGGGAACAGAAATATGTGCCACAAAAGGCGTATCTCGCCGTTCCCCGAGGATTCCTCTGGGAATCGAAGGGAACGGCAGGAATAGAGGGAGTCGCTCCACGCGGACTCCGCCTAGGAAAACAACGAGAATACGCTTCTAAAATGGATTTTGTTCGAAAAAAAAATGCAGTCGACGAAATTAGTCTGGATCCACTTTATTTTTGGTTTTGTTTATTCTGATTGTTTTTAGTTAATTTTACATGCACCGACACCAGCAAAAATTGATTCACCTCCGAATCTGAAAGGGTCCCCTGAAAAGAGTCCTTTTTGATGATGGTGATGATAATCGGAGCATTTCCCGTCCGTGGAGACTCGCGAGAGTACGGGGAGTGAGTCCCCGGGACAAACAAAAACGCGGGGACTCCTCAAGTATAATCCTCGGGGAAAAGCGAGAATACGCCTAAACTCGACCCACAAGTGGAAACTCTCGGAAACGCCGTTTGTCCGCCGCCGCTTTCAAAGGCCTGACAGGCCACAAAATATCGATAAATTGAACTTTGGGCTTTTCGCGTCCTTACATTCTGTACTAGAAGGATCATCAGAATTATGTCCATCTGCTCGATGAAATATTTAATTTTATTATTTGAAATTCAGTTTTCCGCTAAACGTGGGCGTAGGGGAGAGGTGAAGCAAAGAGTGTATTTGAAGAAAAGCTAGGACTAATTACTTTGAACGAACAAAACAAGAAGAGCTACGATTTTGGCCCTTTGTAGACGTTGCTATTGCAAATGTCATCGCTGGAAACGCTCCCTTAGTTTGCTCTCTACGCGTCAAACAAAATTTTTCCAAATCTAACCACGAGGTCGGATGCGGTTTGGACACATAAACTGGGCATCTGCTTTACCACTGTCAAGTTCCAGTCGATTCGAATCACCCGTTCGCAACTTACGCATGTCACAAGATCCCGGAATTTCACCCCACCCCCTCCCACGGGTGGTTTGGGTCCGGAAAAGGAAGCTTTATTAGAGCATCATCCAAGGTTGTGGGAAGTTTCAGAACTACCCGTTCGCAACTTACGCATGTCACAAGATCCCGGAATTTCACCCCCCCCCCCCCCCCCTCCCACGGGTGGTTTGGGTTCGGAAAAGGAAGCTTTATTAGAGCATCATCCAAGTTTGTGGGAAGTTTCAGAACTAACAGAAGTTGGACAGACGGACGGATCGACAGAAATTTGTGACTCGAAGGCTGCAAGCACCATACAAAAAAAAAAAAAGAAGGTGCAAATGTTCAAGTGAACATCTTTTTTTTCTTTTTCTTCAATTCGATTCATTTTCCGACCATTCACGGACTAGCTGAATTTTCGTTTTTTTGTCTGTCGTTGGGCATTACTGGTCGGCGCCCCATGCATTTGTTTGTTTCTTGGTCTTGATGATACTCATGAAGAATTAGGGCCATCTGGTTTAAATGCTTTGTTTAGCGGTTGCAGCGGCTTTTCAAGAATACATATATACCTTCTGGGCCGCATTATTGAAGAAATCTTTCACATTCCTGTGGCAGATGCATTACGTTGTGATATATATTTTTTTTACTCACGTTCGAACTTCTCGTTGGTAAATGTGAATCATATTTGACAATGTAAAACGGATACGCAGCTACATTTTATTGTTGCTATATTTCGGCCCTTCTTGCCAAGGGTCCTCTTTAGGCTCCTTGCCAAGAAGGGCTCAAATATAGCCTAATAGAATGTAGCTGACGTATCCATTTTGTATTGTCAAATATACGATACGATACAATACGATACGAATTTATTAGGTCAAATAACTTAATAGCTAAATAAGACCCTATCAATAATTTAAAAAAAATACTGTCACTTACTCATTAAAATGCTTTACAAAATATTGACGAAAAGAAGATCTATACCGGTTAGAAGCTGATGGTTTGCAGGGCTATAATTTATTTTGATGCCTCGTGTTATATCCGGTTCGTGCCGGTTCCGGTAGCAAATCACGATGCTTACTTGATTATTCCCGCATCTCATAGTAAGCTGGTGACGCAGCCAGCATGGGCTGAAGGAATATCTATAGATGTGAAATTCAGTGGGCTCACATCAGCGACACGGCACGAGTCCATCAACCTGATTTTCTTTCAGTGATCTTCGTATAGTAGTTTAGAAACTCGCCAGAAAATGCTACTTTCTAATGCCACGATTCTAGGTGGAGAAACCACCTGAGGCCGAAAGTCAAGAAGCCGCAGTTCCCGCGTCCGACGGATCCTTCTCAGCTATGGCCATCTCAGCCGAGGAGTGGGAGCGGGAAGTGGAGAGAGAAAGAACACCCCCGCCAAGAATATTCTTCAAGTAAGGACAACTACACACCCCCCCCCCCATTCACACACATGGCGTAAAAGCTGCACTACTGTCAGAAGTCTCATAACCGATTACACAAGAGGCGTATTCTCGCCGTTCCCCGAGGACTCGAGGAATCGAAGGGAACGGCGAGAATAGAGGGAGTCACTCCACGCGGACTCCGCGCACAGAAACAGCGAGAACACGGGGAATGCTTCCAAAATGGATTTTGCTCGAAAAAAAAAATGCAGTTGACGAAATTAGTCTGGATCCTTATTTTTAATTTGTTTATTCTGATTGTTTTTAGTTAATTTTACATGCACCAACACCAGCAAAAATTGATTCCCCTCCGAATCTGAAAGGGAGTCCTTTTTGACGATGGTGAAGATAATCGAAGCATTCCCCGTCCGTGGGGACTCGCGAGAACACGGGGAGTGAGTCCCCGGGACAAACGAAAATGCGGGGACTCCTCAAGTGGAGTCCTCGGGGAACGGCGAGAATATGCCTAAGGATCCGTGGTTTCAACAGAAGATGATGATATTTTTGTTCTATCTGATTAATTTTCTCCAAAATGGATTCAATTCAGTTCATTTAATTCCTCCAGAATTCGGAGAGTAAAAGACATAGTAAAGGCATACATAACTGGCCAAAATATAAAATGACAACTATGACATAACAAGGCCGTATCGCATAAAACAAATCAACAAGCAAATATCAAACAAAAATTAAAAAATAAAACGTATGTATAATAACTCAACCATCAGCTACAGCCTCAGCGAGGTTGTGATGAATTCGAGGAATTTTAGAAAGAAAATTAGTATGTTTTTTTTGTATGATGTCTATTGGGTTTTTTAATCGATAAGTCTCCATCATAAAAGAATTCGACTCAAGTTTTGAGATCCGACAAAGATATTTAGCGAAGTTGAAGAAGGTAGTTTTGATGTGAGAGAAATTACTCTATGTGAAAAAAGGAAGTAAAGGAGAGAAAAGAAGGGCCTGAGGAAGAGCAACAGTATTAAAAACTTTTGCGAGAGATCGGCGAGACAGATAATCGCTGTACAGCCGATAAGACGCATCACTACTGTGTCTGAAGTTTCATAACAGATAACACAAGGATGCGCGGTTTCAACAGACATCATTTGGGATGTAATGTGTTCTCGCGACAAACGTTATGCATGAGATGTTATGCATAACAAGCATTGCCAGGAAGAGCCGACAAAACTTTTTGTTTGTCGCCATGATATCGGAAAATTCAGCAGATGGTTTTTTGGCTCTTCCTGGCAATGCTTGTTATGCATAACATTTTATGCATACGTTTGTCGCGACAACGTCCATCCCAAGTGATGTCTGTTGAAACCGCGCATCCTTGTGTAATCTGTTATGAAACTTCAGACAGTGTAGTGATGCGTTTTATCGGCTGTACAACCATCCATTTTGGAGAAAATTAGTTAGATAGGACAAAAATATCATCATCTCATAGAGCGTGTTCCACCCTTCTAACAATAGTAACTATTACTGTTTTCGTTACAACCTTGTTAAAAGTTACTACGCTGACCGTTCCAACCTTCTCGAAACAGTAACTATTTGCTTACCATGCTCGGGAGCGTAGTAAGCGTGGTCACTACGCATCTCTGTAACGTGATTGGTCGGATTCGGTGGCATGATATTGTGCTGGAAAATAGAAATATCGTTCCAACCGTGACGGCAAAAAGCCAGAATTCGTGACTTCATGCGTAGTAACTATGGTAAGTAGGGTGGAACACGCTCATAAGCGTCAGCTATCCATGAGTGGATACTTTGTTCTTTTTCTTCCAGAAGAGAATCTTCAAAGAAGTGTGACAATGCTTATTGCGCCCCTCTGCTTCTGTTTTTAGTCGGCATGGCTCATCTGTTTCGTAAAAAAGATCGCCAGACTCTGCGAGTGGCTTATTTCAAATATTGTAAATTCCTCCTCCGGCTCCCTAGATGGCACCGAAACACAAAAGTCATTGCTCGATTTGGACTAATAGACGTGCCCTCTTGGATTCAGACGTCGAGTGATGACCTATGTAAAAAGACCAATTGTTTCACGCTTACGACCGTCTGCGGACATTCTTTCTTATTGATGCTGGTTATGTTGTTTTCTTAGTTCGTTTGGTGGTTTTTTTTTCGTTATTTATCTTTTTTTTTCATAATACTCCGTATTTTGTGTGTTACATTTTACGGGTAATAAAGTTCGTTCATTCATTCATGACGTTGAGCTGTGAAAGAAGCCACGAAACTTGAGTGGGGGGGGGGGGGGGGAGCCTAGGTCTTCCCGTTGAGAACAAGTGGGGAAGGATGTAGCGAAGATTGTGAGATCCAGAAGTCATATCCCAAATTTTACGCATCGGTTTTGACGACGGATAGCTATAGTATTAAGTTGGAAGTTATGTTGACTAAATGCTGTTTTCCTAGTCGCTTGGAGAGGTCGCCGATGAAGAATGCAAAGATTGTTGTTGTGCCGGCGAGTCATCAGAACTATCCGAAGCCGATGTCTATCTTTAAAAGGTCTCCGATAAAGCCCATAGTCCATCCGGAAGAAGGGTCCACTCAGTCCGAAGATGATGATCCGAATTCTGAATCAAATAAGAGTAAGTTCGTTTTTCCCTGAGGCCTTGAGCGTGTTCCATCCTACTTACCGTAGTTACTACGCATGGCGTCAGAAATTCTTCCTTTCTGTCGTCAAGGCTGGAACGATTTTTCTGTTTTCCAGCAGAATATCATTCCACGGGCGAATCCGACCAATCACGTGACAGAGATCCGTAGTTACTATTAGTTACTATTTCAAGAAGGCTGGAACGGTCAGCGTAATAACTTTTCTTGAGGTTGGAACGAATTTAGTAACTAACAGTTACTATTGGTACGAGGGTGGAACACGCTCCTTGGGTTGCGTTCCCTGATGCTTAACATCCAATACAGTCGTAAGGGGAGGTGCTACAGTTCTCATGAGGATGACGATCAGCTTGGCCGAGTGGAATTATCAATAAAGCAGTATGCCGCAACTTAAATAGTGCTGAAACACGTAGAGCTAAATTTGTCTTAAACCTTGGACAAGGGCAGAAAACCTACGCCGCGGGGGCCCGAAGTCTTAGCGTCTGAGAGTCGTCTTCTATGGTTTACTGTTAAAGGACCCCTCGCGCTATTTACTCTTCAACTTACAGTATTTTAAAATATTTGAATACTTTAAAACTAGGCTGTGCTTTCAACAAGTAACCCATGGTTTTGGCTATTTTCAGAGGTGGTGGACTCGGACTCTGGACTCGTCTCGAGACGGTCTCGAGACACCTTTTTCTGGGACTCGGACTCGTCCTTTGTGGAAGAGGACTCGGACTCGTCTCGTCTCGAAATCCGGCCGAGTCACCCGAGTCCAAGAGACGTCTCGGACCAGCAAATTCAAAGTGAAATTGACGTCTCAGAGGACCAATTCCAGAGATTGGCCAAGGGATGGTTATGTAGTAACCCTTGCCGATGCAAAATCTCCGGTCTCTCCGGGTATCTAGCGGAAGAAAGGCAGAAGTGGTGTCACAGCTGCTGCCAAAGATCGCGGTGATTGATTGACACAGGATTTGAGTCGTTGATTTTGAGTCGCACGGACACGCTTACTCCTTCATCCTGAGGGTTGCTGGCGTGTTTTGGACTTATTAAGTCAAGTAATACCTTGGAGGTCTAAGGATTAAAATTAGGAGCCGGAGGTATCAAGGTTGTAAGGCTTTTAAAAAATCACAGTTGCAAAAATAAGATTTGGATTACAAAATTTTAGAAAAAGAACAGTGGCAAACGCAAATTCTGTGGTAAACTGATCACAGAGACCCCCCAGGACTCGGGGTGTGACTCGGTCTCGAGACACCTTTTTCGCGGACTCGGTCTCGTCTCGTCTCGAACGATTTTTTCGTGGACTCGGACTCGTCTTGACTCGTGAGCGTCACTTCGGTCTCGGTCTTGTCTCGGACTCGATCACAGCGGACTCGCAGCACCTCTGGCTATTTTAAGCCTTTTCGGAGACCCGTTGACGTATAGCGAAAACAGGGAAACAATTTACATAACAGGTTTTTCTGATAGCAGACGACCGTCGAAAGCGTGATACACATCGAAGGTAGCAAAACACGGCAAGTGAGAAAATCAGCGTGGTTCTGTTAGAGGGGTTAGAATGTACCGTGCGAAATTGGGGTCTCCGGGTTTAGAAATATATGGAGTGATTATAGAAGTAGGTTGCGTTAGTATTATAGGTAAGACAGGTCCTTTAAGATTGTTGTTCTCATCTGGCAATCGTTTTAGGGAAGCTTTTGAAAAGACAAGGGTTAATCTTTCAAATAAAGTTGCTATCATTAAACTGGGTGTTCCTGAATTAATTGATCGCAGAAATACCCTTTAAAAAAATTCGGAGCAATTTGCAAGTTGTCCCTAGATCAGCCGTCTCCCCCCCCCCCCCCCGTTGTCCGTTCGTCAGTCCGAGAGGAACACTGGCAATCAGTTTTTTGCCGTATCCTGCCTATTCGTGAACCCAGTTTTTACACAGTTTCGTTCCAATATTTATTTCAGGTCATGTCTTGTGAAGTGTATTAGCTAATTCAATGTCGCTGTTGTGTATTTCTTAAGTATTTTATTCACCTCTTCTAGCTTTAAGCTATTTTGAATAAATTTGGTTGATTGATTGATCTTTTAAATCGTCGAAAGCTAAAGCTTCTAAATTGTTGAAATCAAAAGTTGCGTTTTTGCAGATACCATGGTATCTGATACCACGGTCTAGAATCGTTTTCGCAGTTATCGTGGTATCTGATATTCAGATACGTGGTATCTGATATTCTGATATTCAGATACCACGGTCCTACTGTCAAATTGGTGAGAAAGAAGCTTAGCACTTAGTGCTGTAACTGGATATCAGTTTTTCTTTTGGGACGACTTCGAAAAGTGCAATTTCGACAATAGCCGTCTTTGCATAGCAACAGTGTATCAGATACCAGGGTAACTGCAAAAACGATTAATTGCAGATTCAATTACCATGGTAACAGACACCATGGTATCTGCAAAAACGCAACTAAAGTCAAATCCGAAGCTTCAAGACGTTAAATCATCGAAGCGCGTTTCACGTGTGCCGCGAGCAACTCTCCATGCTGTTGAGATATTTCCTAATTCGCCAATTTCTTTTCAGACCACAGAACCTTTTCTCCTCGGAAGCAGCGGCTAAGAACGCTGTCCAAGGCGGAAAACGCTGTTTTTAGTGTCCGAGTACGAGGTGAGGAAGCGGACGAGCTTGCGAGACTTACAGCAAACGGCACCACCAAGCGAGCTAAGAAAACTGCGCGGATGAAGGTAAATTGAAGGTTTCTTAATCTTGGAGCGATAAATCGTTCCATTTTTGGGATCCCAAAACGTAAGTGGAGGGAGACCTATGACATCGCAAAAGTTGTCCGTCTGTCCGTCTGTTAGCACGATAACTCTCGAAGGGAATGAGATATTTTGATGAAACTTGCTGTGAGGATTATTTGCGTGAATTTAAGGGTAAGGTCAAGTTCGTAGATGGGCTCTGTAGCCCTACATTTAGGGGTGGAGGGGGTGAGATAGTTGATTTAGGGGTAAGGAGACATGCTGAATCCGTATATGAAAGTTATTTTCTTGCCGGACGAGTAGTTCACCCGGAATCCGGTGAAAACTGGACACAAAAATTGTCGACCAGTTTTCGGCTCTATAGCAGTCCCTACCCCTTTATTCTCAAACTAGTATAGCTCTGCGCGTGGATGCCGACATTTCATTTGTTTTATAGTCCGGGATCCAGGCACCTCTATCGTTCAAGGGGGGTAGCTCGAGAGCTGCAGAAGGTTTGAAGAACTTTTTCTAGACCAACTTTTTGTGCTGAGAACGAAAATAGTACCGCACCACTCCGCAACAATGTACGTCACCGACTTTTTAGCCTATAAAGGCAGATTAGGCCTATAAAAACAAACTGTATAAAAATAATTTTCCTAGCGGGACAGCATAAACTAAACCAAACAAACTATACATATTCTGAATCCTCTTTTTGTGGGCTATCGAATGGTGTATTTTTTTTTTAAACTTACCTATTTTTCTTAAAAATGCCTTAGAAACCAAGAAAAAACGAAAATTCTTTAACTTTTTTAACTAAATTGTC
Organism: Branchinecta sandiegonensis; assembly: GCA_030848855.1. Taxonomy (NCBI): domain Eukaryota; kingdom Metazoa; phylum Arthropoda; class Branchiopoda; order Anostraca; family Branchinectidae; genus Branchinecta; species Branchinecta sandiegonensis. Next base: position 3,746,373 of record JAUPMV010000009.1, read on the forward strand.
ATTTTTCTCGGAAAACTTCCAGCAACTACAATATTTTTATTATTTCATTATAAAGATAAGCTCCTTACCAATCGTTTGAGCTATTAAAACTTCAGAAATATTTAGTTTTAAGAATTTCTGGATTTTCTTAAAGCAGAGCATCCACGTTTTCATCAATGAGTGACAGTGGCAATTTTGAGCGAAATATATTAGTTTGATGGTAAGTTTAGGGTTAGTTTTTGACGTGGAATCCAGTTATGACATTAGTTTCTCTCTTGGGATGCACATAGACTATATAGGCTATATAACATAAAGTCTGAAGATCTTATAATGACCAAATCCGTCAAATTTCTCAAAAAAAAATCCCGAAAACTGCGTTCTCTTTTATTTTTGTACTAGGAAGAGAAAATCCTTGCCAACCGTTATTCGATGAGTTATTAAACTTAACAATTTTTTTAAGGTTTTCTGGAATTTCTGTAAGCAGGACATCCTGGTTTTCGTCAATGAGATACAGTGGAAATTTTATACTAAATAAATTGGTTTGACGATAAGTTTAGGGTCAGTTTTTGACGTGGAATCTAGTTATGACATTAGTTTTTCTCGTAAGATAGCATAGCTTATATCGCCTATATAGCGTACAGGCGCAATAGCCTATAATGAACAAGTCTCCGCAAAACTAACTTTTTCCCACTCCCATATGTCAGTTTTTTGTGCTGAATCCGGAGTTGTCATCAGTTATAGCATCTCATGGGCTATGCGCATATAAATCTGCTTGTTCTGACTTTAAGCCGTGACAACTGCGTCGTGTGCGTTACAGTGGGGGTTCACAGAAAAAGAACGGGAGGGTTGCAATATACAACGATAACGTGGGCAACGTTCCTTCACATTCAAGATGTGTGCTGCATACATGTGGTGGTGCTCAGATGAAAACAAAATTGTCAGCATTTCTGCTGGATTTTTTAGAGGAACACTCCAGTCTTCAGCCCGCTCGCTGTAAAGGAAATCTATGACTATCCCAATCAGACAATGATAATGCAACCGCAGACAATCCATTAGAATATCCCGTCTGCTATACCTCTACAACATCATCCTTGACATCTGGAATACGTCCCCGAAGACTAGCGCAACTCCATCATGGCCCACCACCTCCCCTTTTAAAAAGAAATGGTGACAAGGTTGATTGTAAAAAACTATAGTGGTATCTTTCTGATAGTAAGTGCAGCAAAAGTCTTTGCAGCTATCCTACTGCAAAGCTTCAGAGACTTCAGACATCAGTCACAAGACAGAACGAGCATGGGCTGCACGGACCAGCTCTTCTCAACAGGCATCCACGAAATTCTTCATCGACTTTGTTTCTGCATTCGACCCAGCAAAGAAAGGCATAATTTAGCGGGTAATGCAGGAAGACTGGGTCCCAGAGAAAATAATCCGCCTTATCCTGGCACATTATGTCCAGACGGAGGCTCTGGTGAGAGGTGGAACGGAGCAGTCAACGCAGTTCTTGATAGAAGAAGGCGTTCGTCACGGTTTCATCCTCTCGCCAGCTCATTGATTCGATAGTTAAGGATCATGCATTAAGCCTTAGGGGGTCCAAGCCTTTCCGTCGGTTTTCCCTCGACTATACCGAGGATTCAAACCTCCTCCTTAAGGATCATGCATAAGCATAAGCCTTAGGGGGTCCAAGCCTTTCCGTCGGTTTCCCCTCGACTATACCGAGGATTCAAACCTCCTCGCTCCTCGTCGAAGTCGAAGTAGGGTGGAAAGCGCACAGAACATACTAAATATTGCCTCAGACTACGAGGGCCTTGTCCTGTCGATACTTCTATAGAACCCCCAAGCTTCGCCGCTGAAACCCGCAGAAACACGTGAACTCCATGCATTCTGCCATAGATGCCTGCGATCCATACTGATAATGAAACCTGAGGATCACAGGTAATGAAGAAGTGCGAACACTGGCAGATCACAACGACCGCTTCTGTCGACCCCATCAGAGCCTAAGACGGACTAAGACGGTTCCTGCAAGTACTCCGACGACCTGATGTTGCTCTGTCCGAATTATGGCGCGAGTCAACCTCCCCCCCCCTCAGGGTGGAAGATGTGAACAGGGGGGGGGGGGGCAACGAAAGACATTGCTTCTCACGGTCAAGGTGGACGTCGAACCGATTGTAGTCTTTAGGAAGGGTCAGAGACTAAGCCAGCCGTGCATGAATGCGATGGGTGGAAGGAGACATGGCTTCGCTTGGTGGCTGCCACGAAGAGCAATCTAGTTTGGTCGTGAAAGAAAACTCGGTTGCAAGCGGGGTCAATAGTTGAGAACAACGTCCGGCCAAGATTTGTCGTGCGAGTCCGAACTTCTTGTCTTCTAAGGCTGATGTTGTTTAGCGAGTCATTGGCTTCAGCGTTCGAAAGCTTCCCAAAAAAGGACAAGCATGGCATTACGTTGGCGACAAGAACCTAACAGATTTTTTACTTGGAAAACCCATCACTTTGGCCTACAGGGAAGATAGGAGATAGACTTTTTTTTATAGATGAAGTAATCGTCAGTATTAAATTCTATTCTAACTATCCTTTAATGTAGGCAGTATTTTTAAATCGATATATTTAGTTCCTGATTTTGGTTAATAATAATTCATAGCAACAATAATTTGGTAAGTTCGAGTATTTAAAAGGTTGGCAAGAGGCCTGTCTTTCTAAGGGAATGCTAAAAAAAAAGGTAGGCTAGTGTGGTTGACACTACCGACAAAACATACGGTCATCACAAGAAGAGGACCCATTTCCGTATTTGCTTGTTTTCTAAGGCATTTCTTAGAAATGTTAATAGGTTGGAAAAAAATATGAAATATTTAATTCGATAGCCCACAAACAATAATATATACATAGATTTTCGAGTTTGCTGTGTTTTGCTTGCTTTGTTGGGCATGGGGAAATGTTTTCGTAAAGCTGGTCTTTATAGGCCTAAATTGCCCTTATAGGCCAAAATGTTGGTTACCTACACAGGTGCTGTGTTCGTTCTCGGCTCAAGAATTAGGGCTGGAAAGACTTCAAAACTTGTCGTTTCCAAAAAAAGGTCATTATAGGATTTATAGGCTATTCAGCCTATAGGCTATATAGCCTACATGACCTATACGTATCCTAAGGGAAAAACTAATGTCATAATGGGACTCCACGTATAAAACTGGCCCTAATTTTACCGCTAGACTAATATATTTAGTTTGTAATATCCACAGTAGCCCACTGATGGAAACATGGATGCTCTGCTTTAGAAAATTCCAGAAATTCTTAAAACTAAATATTTTTGAAGTTTTAATAGCTCAAACGGTTGGTAAGAAGCTTATCTTTCTAATGAAATAATAAAAATATGTAAGTTAAAAAAAAAAAAAATATACCATTAGATAGCCCATAAAAAGAGGATTCAGAATATGTGTAGTTTGTTTTATTTAGTTTATGCGGTACTGCTAGGAAAATTGTTTTTCTTAGGTTGGTCTTTATAGGCCTAGTCTGCCTTTATAGGCTAAAAAGTCGGTGATGTACATCGGTGCGGAGTGATGCGGTACGATTTTCGTTCTCAGCACAAAAAGTTGGTCTAGAAAACTTCTTCAAACCTTCTGCAGCTCGTGAGCTACCCCCCCCCCCCCCCCCTGTTTTTGAACGATATCGGGGTCTGGATCCCGGACGTGACGTCGTAGAGATCTAGCGTAATCGAAGGTCGAAGGGGTTGATATATAATGTTCAAGCGAGGATGTGGTTCAATGAGGGATTCATTGGTAAAGTACAGGTCGAGCTCGTATACGAGTCCTTTAGTCCTATCTTTAGAGGCAGAGGAGGGATTTCGAATTTACGGTTTATAAGCTAATAAGATATATTGAGGGGGTAAGGAGGTCCGCTGAATCCATATGTGAACTTAGTGTTCTTGCTGGACAAATGGTTCATCACGAATTCGAACGAAATCGATTAGAGATTCGGTATCGGGGCAAGGAGACATGCTGAATCCATTTTTGAAGTTTATTTTAGCAGTAAAAATATTCAAGTAATCTGACGAAGACTGAATGGCGAAGACATGACCCAATTGTTTGAATCAAATGTTAGATTTTTGGGATCCCATCGAAACCTTTGGTCTTGTTGTATCTTTTGACTCGGCTTTTCGGGCTTTTTTTACGAAGATAATCGACACTTTAACTCAAAGGGGGAGCTCAGACAGCCCGCGAGAGAGATATGAGACTCCAGTGGACCTGTTGTTTTTATACACGACTGGGTCAGTTGAAATTTTATTTCCATGGTTTCTCCCCCCCCCCCCCCCCCCTCCCCCCTAGAGATTCTCTACAGGCAACCAATAAGTAACTCTAGAAATCTCAGGAGAATTTAACTAATTAAAACTGCTCAGCTTGGGCTGAACGGATAGTTTGAAAAACCATTTTAAAAATCAAATGCGAGCCTGCTAATTATATGACGTGTCTTCGAGCTCGCTAACAGGTTTAGGGTTCCATGAAATAAAAAAAGAAAAACGGGCGAAAATGAGATTAAAATATAAAATAATTAAATAAAAAGCGAATATTTCGAGAAGACAACCGCCTCCCTTCTTCAGCGCAGACGGAAAATTTCTAGGAAAAACGCCAAAACTTGAATAAAGATCTTCAAACGAGAAAACCAGAACAAAGCGGAAAACCAAAAACCAAACGAAAATGAAGACCAAACTTGTAAGAATTCAAAAGCCTAAATTAAATAACGAGCCACTCACCAATTGCCTGCAAATAGACAGTTCTCGCTCGGTACTAGCGAGCCTGGTTTTCTTTGTTTTTTACGTGATATGTCAGGCCAATGTGTTTTACGAAATTATCTAGGTTTAGGGTTCCCTTAGATTTCCTGGGCCGCACGTGTGCTATACTAAAAGACTCAGTGTATCTTCCCTATATGAGAGGACCAAGCAATCGCTAAACGAACCAACCGTGGGGAACCTGTCAGTCGCCCACCCGTCATTTCAGTATGGAACCGTCGAAAAACGAAGTGATGAGTTGACGAATTGTCGGATTTTTGGACTAGGTAAACCGACGGGTGGTTGTAGTAACGTTGACCCAACAATCCAGTGGGATGCCTCGTAGTCAACACATTGAAACAACATCACCAGTCAACCTTTAATCAACTAAATATTCCTTGAGCCCAAGCTGACTTTGAAACATATATTCAAATAATGTATACAACGGATACGTCAGCTGCAATGCTTCGTCAGCGATATTTCTGCCCTTCTTAGCAAGGGTCCTCGTCAGGCTGTCAATCTTCAGGGTCAACGTCGGGGAAGGAAACAAACCTGTAATGAAGAACTGAAACTTCTACCGACTATAAATATCTTATTCGGTCAAATTACTTCCAAATACCACTGTAGGGAAAAAAACTAGTCCTGAGATTTAATTTTTGACACGGCCGCTGTTTCTGCTGCACGATTGGTGCGATGACAGGAAAGGTTTTTTTCTGTATTTTGCCAAGAAGGCCCGAAATATCGCTGATGAAGCATCGTAGCTGACGTATCCGTTGTATACATTATTTGAATATATCTTTAATCAACTAGCGAGAGTTTCTATAAGGGTTGTCGTCCGCCATATCTCGCTAGAAGATTAATGGAAGGTAATATAATTGAACCTTCCTGTAAGACCCAGTTCTACATTTTAGGAAGACATGCAGAAAGCACTAGAAGAATCTATTGCTAACATTAGTTCAGCAAGAGAGTTGGGGTCGTCACCCATTCTGAACAGGAGCTCCATCAAGTCTGAATCCGTGAACAGTCTAACGCACCGAAGGCCGAGATCTAGGCACCAAAAAGCCCTATTTCACGATAGTAGTGAAGGTAAGGAATGCCTTAAGGGTCTCCCCCCCCCCCACACATACATACACTTTCGTCGTGTTACCCAGTCCACGTTAACCAAGAATCGAAACTCTTAAAGGACCCCTCGCACTATTTACTCTTCAACTTACAGTATTTTAAAATATTTGAATACTTTAAAACGGGGCTGTGCTTTCAGCAAATAACCCACGGTTTTGGCTGTTTTATGCCTTTTCCGAGACCCGTTGACTCGTAGCGAAAACATGGAAACAATTTACATAACTGGTTTTTGTGATAGAAAACTTCTCGCAGATAACCGTCGACAGCGTGATACACATCGAAGGAAGCAAAATGCTGCAAGTGAGAAAATCAGCGTGGTTTTGTTAGAGGAGTTAGAATGTACCGTACGAAATTGGGGTCTCTGGATTTAGAAATATATGGAGTGAATATGGAAGTAGGTTGCATTAGTATTATCGATTTTAAGCAATGTGATTTTTGGCGGAATAGGGAGAAAGATTTTCATGACAGTATTTAAAAGTTTGGTTTTGAAACAGTGAAAGTGTGAACGAACAAAGTACTATTCTATTTTAGTATATTATATTCTGTTAAGTACTATATGTATACGCAATATTTGCCAGGGCACTGGAGGTCCCAGGAAGTGTAGCTTGTGGACGACCTCCCACTAAACATAGAAATTACACACAATATAAGAAATAATTCCTTATATACATATACATATTCAAAAAGCCATTCGTAGAAAACGTCAACCACAAAATACAAGCTTTTGCTTACAATCCTATCCAAACCACAGTTCTATTTATTTTCTTTTATTTACTCCGCTTTTTCATAATGGCGCGGGTTATAAATAAATTACTTACTTACTTACATCCATGTTCTTATACATGAAAAACCACTCATTTCTAAAAAAAAAATAAACAAATAGGTTTTGTTATTTTCTTTTTTAGGCAAAAAGGCTGAGGGTGTGGCGCCTCTGTTGCCATCATTGATAGACAATCTTCTTGGGCGACGTGGGTTGAAACAGGAGCCTCTCTTCGTTTCGGGGTCTAATGGAAGAATGATGGAAACTAAACACGAGGAAAAAGTCAGAGGAAGCAGTTCCAGCCCTTTGGCGTCTAGTGAGGTGAGACTCATTATGTTGTTTTTTTTGTTGTTTTTATTCAATCAGTCTGTATTTGCTCACAGAGGTTTGCGGGTTGACCACTTGTTCGTATTTTCTAATATATAACAAGAGCTACGAGCCCTTATGGCACTTGCCACGAGTCGCTGGTGCGATAAAGTAGATGTGAACGTCGCAAAATACCCCTTCCAACCCCCTTAGGATCGAACCTAGAAATAGGATATCTGGTTTCACTCAAAGTCCGAGCATTTCTGGCATCGCCTCGGATCATCTAGGGCAAATGACTACCTTCCAAGTTTGGACCCACTCGTTTGATCCCTATGTGGCCACATTATTTCAGGAAAATCCCCCTCGAACTACCCCTACCGTGGCGGAATCTGGTTCGGACACATAAATGGATCACTTAAAGCATATTCTCTTACCACGTATCACTCAAATCGGAGCATTTTTCCGGAATTTCCGGACCCCTCCTCACCGTGCTCGGATCAGGTCCAGACCCTAAAATATGTCATCTAGGGCATGCGATCCCTCTACTTCCCAAGTTTCATTCAGATTACTCGACTCGTTTGACTCCTATGCGAGACACACAATTTCCGGGACTCCCCCTCCCAACTCCCCCAATGTGGCTTGGACATATAAACTTCGAATCTCTTACACCTCCTTTTCCCGTCCATCAAGTTTAACTCGAGTCGGAGCATATCTGCAAATTTCCGGTTCCCGCCTAGTCCTTTTCCTACCTTGGTGTAGGATCCGGTTCGGACGCCAAATAACAAGTCTAGGCCGCATAAACTCGGTAGTGTCCAACTCACAAAGTTTCTGCGCCCCCCCCCCCCGCTCCAACTCCCCCAACCATTGCCGCATCGGGTTCGGACCCGTTTGCATATCTAGGTCATCAGTTCTTATCACCCACACAGTTTCACTCGAATCGACCATCGTTCGCAACCTACGGAAGTTAGTAATTTCTTTTTAAACCGGATTCCCCTTCCCTTAACTCCCCGAAAAATGGTCTGATACTGGAAAGGAAGTCTTCCTAGGGTATTGTGTCGGGTCCTTATGTATATTTGGTCGGATCACCGGTATGCCTGCCAAGTGTTATCATCCTTGGCATATCTGGAAGTATCCTAACTCGCGATCACCGGAATTCCGGAAAACACCCTCCAACTCCCCACAAAGTTCCCCGATATGATCTTGTTCTGTCAAGAACGTATCTTGTGCTTGTGCTTGTTCTTCTCATCATATTCCATCTCGATCCCTCAACACTAAGCGTTTCACGAAAATTCCGGTGCCCCCTTCCACCCCCACCCCCCAGTATCGGATCTGTTCCGGATTTGACACGGTACATCTGAGATTATAGCTCTTGCCACTTGCCAAGTTTCATTCAGACACGATTACCCGTTCAGTAGTTTGCAGATGCCACTAGATTCCGGATTCCCCATCCCTCCACTCCCCCTACGATGTTTGGATCGTGCAAAGGACTATTCTCAATCGGTCTATTCGGGTCCCTCGTAGGCCTACCGAGTTTCATCATCCTTGGGAAGTACCGAACTCGCTGGGTCACCAGAATTCTGGACCTCCACCCCCCCCCCCCCCCCGCCCAACTCCCCGACAGTGCCCGAATCCGGTACGGTTATGTCAATGATGTATCTAGGACTTGTGTTTGTTCTTCCCACCCAGTTTCATCCCGATCCCTCCACTCTAAGGGTTTCTCAAGATTTCCGCCCCCCCCCCCCCCCATCCAACTCCCCTCAAAGTCACCGGATCCGGTTCGGATTGATGTGGGTCGTCTGAGACACGAGGTCTTTCCAAATATCAAGTTTCATTAAGATCCGATCACCCGTTCGGAAGTTATAAATACCTCAGGATTTCGTATTCCCCCTCCCTCCACTCCCCCCCCCCACGGCGGTCGGATCGGGGAAGTGACTGTTTCCAAGTTAATCTTTTCGGGTCCCTAATGTGCCTGCCAAGTTTCATCGTCCTAGCTTAAGATTTAAGATTTAGATAAGATTAATTTCCGTAAAAGCACAAAGGACCATGAAAACAACAAAACAACACCAAAACGAATCATAACCTCAACAACAGAACTAACTCATGGCCACCTTAAGAATCTTCCCAAGTTTCTAACATCACTAAAACCTCTACTTTTCGAAATGTGTTTAAACCTTTCGTCCGCCCACACAATGGCCCCAATTATTTCCTTCCTCGAACCTCTTAGCTCCCGACATTCACCCATTAAATGGAAAATACATTCATCCTTTTTCTCGCACATTGGACAAAAGTAAGAAACCACACTAACACACTCACCCAAATATGTTCTTCTTTATCCTACCGGTAAACAATCTGCCCTCAGGCTAATTAACAATTGCATTTGATCTAAAGTAAAACCTGCGTTAAAATAAATTTTATGTGGAACTGCCCGAACTAGCAAAAGCCGGTCGGTCCGACCGACAGACAGAGCGACGGACGGACAGAACTTGCGCGAGCTGTAAGGAACTTGGCCGAAGGGCAAGTGCTATAAAAATATAAAAAGGGATTGGTGTCATTTTTTTATTTGTTCATTATTAGATGTAGCGTTAAGCTTTTTAGCTTGTCGCCATATACTGTAATGCTTTGTACCACTGTTTTGCTTCAGTTAATATCTAATTACTACCCAGCTTCTGATGCAATAGAAAATTTGAAGACTGAGTGTGAACAGTTAAAGCAACAAAAATAAATCTTGAGAAGTCGTCGGCTATGCGAATCTCTTTTTTGAAAAGGGAGATTCCAAGTTCCAGTCTAACTTTTGCCCCAGTCAGCCAAGCGAAAATACTGGGAGTTTGGATTGATGATAAACTTAATTTCAAGCATAACACACACCAGATACTAAAAAAATCCCATGCACCAATCAAAACTTTATGTCAACTCAAAAAGTTTGGTTTTGACCGTCAAAGTCTCGTTTACTGTTATAAGACATATGTAATCCCCCACACTGAATACGCTTGTGCCGCCTGGCACCCCGTACTTACGTCTGAATTGCACGATTTAATTGAATCAATCCAGACGCGGGTTGTTAAAATCATACTTTCTCACGAATACACCAAGTATGACCAGGCGCTTAAAACTCTCCGGCTTGAACCATTAAAGAAAAGACGCCTAAATTTAACAACAGATTTTGGTAAGAAAATTCTGCAGTCAAACAGATTCCGCCACCTCCTTCCCGAACAACTCCCTGAACCGACTTACCCAACGAGACACTCAAATTTACTCAAGCCGTTTCCAGCATCAAGTACCGCACGTCGGCTCCACTCATTCTCCCCCCTTGTTACTAATTATTTTAATAACCAATAAAATTTCACGTTTGTTGTTCATTTGTGCCTGTTCGGTTCTTGATTTGTTTTGTATTTTGTCTTAAGTTTTGTGTTGATGGTTTATTATTTAGATGTTGTTAGTTATTACTTTGTGTTCATTTATTTTCTCTTTGTTGCCTATTGTTTAGCTTTTGCTATTGTGGCAATTTTTCCATTAAACCTTAAACCTTAAAACGTCGTATGTACATACAAATAAACAGCTTTTGAAATCCAGTGTTGTTTGACCATTCTTTAACTGCGGATGTATCCATTGATCATGTCGCATAGACACCCTGGACCAAGGTCTAGTTTATGTATTTGTAATTGATTCGGTAAGTTTGTTTCCACCCACTTAAAATAGTCACGGGAAAAACGAGAAAAAGAAGAAAGGATAAAAAACGATGGAACAACTAGAATGGTATGACAACGCGCGTGGTTAAGACGTAACAACTTAGTTGCTGATTTAGGAAATTACGAGTTCCTTTGAGGTAATTGGAAACAATTTTGAAATCTTATTGCCGAATCTGTCAACAGCCCCAATTTCTGTGTAACGTGTATTAAGCCGATTTCTTTTAATGATAAATTATATTAGTTGTTCCTTTTGATGCCATCTCGAAACCCGGATCCCACTGTATTTGAGACATTGTGTTTCTCTCAGGAAGAAGAGGACCTTAGTAGAGGATCTCCGTCTCCACCACCTGTACCGACTCTAGATCTTTTGAAGCCGTTGGAACGAGTAGGAGTCAGAAGCCCAATCCAGTGGGAGTCTGTAGACAAAGTGGATTCGGGTAGTAGTTATTCGGTAAGTGCACCACCTTTCATTCTGTGGTACGATAGTTGCAGATCGGGGTATAGTGCGCTAGGCGAGAGCTCCGTCTTATGCATGAAAACTTGTCTCCGTCTTTTCTGTGTCTCAGTCTCACTAAGGTAAGGTAAGGTACAATTTTAATGGCAAATATAAATAAACCTGGAGTTTCTCAAAAGCATCAGACATGACAGTGGCATAAAAAACGACGCTTCACTAATTCTGATAAAATTATTAATAGAATTCTAGCCTAAGGCATTGTAAAGAAAAAACAAACAAACAAACAACTATCACACATCAACACTAAAATTTAAGGACAACACCAGAATTTACGACAACAGACATATGACTAAAGAAAAAATTAAAAATAAAAAATGTTTGCGACATGGGTCTGATCTTTCTCCGAGCACAAACGAAAATGAATCAATTAAATCAGACAGAAGAAATATAATTGCCAGATAGCATACATCTTTTTGGAGCTCTTTTAAAAACTTTCCTATCTTCGGGCACTCTAAAAGTTTCACTGAGGAAAGTTCCTACTCGGCATGTAACTCCTGGTTTCTCTCGAAATCCGGACCCTGGTACACAAATCTCGGACAACTGCGTTCCACTTTTGGTAAGCGCTATTTAGACTTAAGCATTGTCCAAACAGGTGTAATAAGCTGATAGTAATAAGATGTATTACTTTCCACACATGGAACCCATTAGCAAGGAGCGCTAGCTCCTTCCATTCGGGATTTACTTTCCACACATGGAACCCATTAGCAAGGAGCGCTAGTAATTACTTGAATAGTAATAAACTGTAATAAGACGATCATATTCGTCTTATTACAGCGCGCCCCGAGGAAAAGAGGAATCTGTAATAGGCCTTATACGCCGTACCTTACAACACCTATTCGGACAATGGTTTAGACTTGGGACTCAATCGCTTCGCTCCTCTAATGTGAATCTTACTTAAATTATGTATTTATCAAAATGACCCTGGACCCTTGCCGGCTGGTTTCGGCCTCCGGGGCCCAGTTTCGAATCCCCCTAACTCCTGTGTTATTGTTCTAATTCGTTTAATTCCATGTTATCTTTTTACAAAAACAGTGGTGGTCAACATAGTCATAAATAATCACATATATGTTATACAAACACATATATGTAAGACATAGATGGTACTTTTTTTGTTTAGCGGAGGGTCCTGGGTTCAAATCCCGGCCGAGGAGGATTTTTGTCTTTCAGTTCACTATTTATGAAACACGTATATGTTACAATTTTAAAATACAATCCGATAACAAACACGAGCATGTCAGTTTAAATTCAGAATTCCGATCCGTAAAAATACTTTACAAAATAGGGAACAAACGACTTGAGATAACGCTCCGTAGATTTTACGTGCGGTTTCGTCAGTTGTATCTTCGGTGCGTCTGTGCTACGGGTTGCCTTAACTTGCGGATTTGTAGTCACAGTGGGTAAGATGGCCCTGTGCAATTCCGAGGTTTCGGTCTCCGGGGCCCAGTTTCTAATCGCCCTAACTCGTGCGTTATCGTTTTCTAGTACAACACGGAAATTGATGGAAAAATCACTACCTTAAGGTCTTTGCAAAACACTGTATTTGTTTCTAAGTTCTTTTTTGTATAGCTTCAGAAAAACGCCCTTGGATACTATGAGGTTCAGTTTGGCGACAAACCCAACGAAAACTCGCTAGCACCGCCCGATGAAGGAATCCGGGAGTGTAAGAGATGCCATGGCTTTGGTTTGGCAGAGGACTTCTTTTCTCTCCAGTACTGCAGCGCTAGATGCATTTACACGAAGGACGAGAGGAATCTCGGTACTGTTGCAAATCCTGAGAAGAGAAAGCTTGCAAACACAAAGAATGAAACGCCTAGTTTCATCGACGGAACGGGAAGAGGGAACTTGTCAGACAGTTCGTCCGATTCAGGGGTAAGTCTGTCGTATTGATTTCGGCTCCAGAAGTTAATAGTTACGTTTTTGCAGATACCATAGTATCTGTTACCACGGTAACTGAATCTTCAATTAGTCGCTTTTGCAGTTACCGTGGTATCTGATACCCGGTTGCTCTGCAAAGACGACTATTGCCGAAATTGCACTTTTCGAAGTCATCCCAAAAGAAAAACTGATATACAGCTACATCACTAAGTGCTAAACTTCTTTCTCACCAATTCGACAAAAATTGACGAAGGTACCACGATCCACGGTACCACGATCACTTACCACGGTCGGACCGTCGCATCTGAATATCAGATACCACGATAACTGCAAAAACGCCGTTTGACCGTGGTATCAGATACCACGATAACTGCGAAAACGACTTTAAACCGTGGTATCAGATACCATGGTATCTGGAAAAACGCAACTGTTGAAAGGATAACATTATTAGCAATGTTCCCTAGCTCATTGACAGTTTTTATTTATATCTCTGTACGAAGAGTCTGGTCCCGTACTACCCTGGTCGAAAAATAAACTAGAATGACCTGACATTCGACAATGTAGACCTTCTGATTTTAATTTATTTTGATGCTTTGTGGAACCTTGAAGTACCATGCAGAGGCATGCTCTGAGTTTTGTTTCTTTTATTTTTTGGTTTTTCGCCCATAGAACAGCCAAATGAGGAAAGTAGATTAAGAACATATAAAAATGCTTATATTATCAGAGCCAGATGTTTCAGCCTTTCGAAGTAAAGAATGAAGATATATAGACTCTATTGGCGGGATTTTGGTGCTTTTTATTGGGATCCCAAAACGTAAGTGGAGGGATACCTATGACATCGCAAAAATGTCCGTCTGTCCGTCTGTCTATCTGCCTGTGAGCACGATAACTCTCGAAGGGAATGAGATATTTTGATGAAACTTGGTGTGAGGATTCATTGAGTCAAGGGTAAGGTCAAGTTCGTAGATGGGCTATATAGCTCTACATTTAGGGATGGGGTGCAAATTAAGGGACAAACAAAATATTTTTAAACAGCTAATGTGATAGTCGATTATGGGGTAAGAAGGCATGCTGAGCACGATAGCGAAAACCATTTTCTCGCTTGACAAGTAGTTCGTCCGGAATCCGGCAAAAACCGGAAAGTTGGTTAAAACACTGTCATCAGGTTGGTGACACTTTTTTTTTTGTACAACGGTGCGCGTTCGATTTAGAAGTTTTTTAATGTACAACGTTTTGTCAACATTTGTCACCAAAAACGTTGGACCGTAATAAAACGTTATCGTTAAAAGTGTTGTTCTCGTCAATTCCGTTGTGGTAAGAAAAACGTTTTGCGACAAAAACGTTGGACCGTAATAAAACGTTTACTTCATCAAAAGTGTTACTCTTGTAAATTCTGTTGTGTTCAAAAAAATGTTTTAGGTGAAAAACGTTATACTACATTTTACCGTTGTAGAAAAAACTTCTAAATCGAACGCGCTCCGTTGTACACAAAAAAGTGTTGCACATGAAAAAGCGTTGGACTGGAATATAATGTTGTAGTGTTGCTTCGTTGTACTTTGGAATCCGGACGCGCTCCGTTGTACGCCCGTTAACGTTGTGCTGTACTGGATGCACGGCAGAAATAAACGTAATCAAATACTGAAATGCAAAATGGACACACTGTTGATAACGCTTTACTTTGCATCTATATATTATATTCAATAACTTACTTAGCCGACTTTCTTATATTTTTTTTGGCTTTATACATTTTGATGGGTCCCGACCCATGTATGGATGTGGATCTTGAGGTGTAAGAGCAACAAATAAGGTCACGCGATATACTTTACTCCTTAACGAAAATGTGGAAACTGCACTGTTTCGTTAATGGTCGATGATATGCCGTTCTTTGAAGCTGCGACGAAGGGGTTATTAGGCTAATCGATTAGTTATTTGCACTTCGCAATGGAAGTGGTTCCATTAAATCCCATTACTTTTATGTAAATCCATAATGATATTTACATATATGTATACTAAAATTACATCTTCTTTCTTTTAATTTTCACTATGGTTGTACGTTTTGTGTATAAATAAGATGTCTCAACGTACAACGGACTCTTGCGACGACCAAAACACGACAGTTGAATTGCTATTGTGGCAAAGATACTCGTGGTACAAACAATTGTGGGCGCTTGCGGAACACCAAGATATGACGTTTTGCCTAAAATACGTTTGAGTGTGTGGTTGATATGCGCAATTTAAGAGGGGTTTGGAATCTTTTCTGAGCAAAACCCTAGGTACAACTGATCTTGGGCCCATGGGTAAGATGAAAATGTATCTTGATTAGTCCAGACCTCGTATGTAACATCTGGGATAAGTTCTCCAGTCAGTTTTCAAGTATCATACAGATCGAGCAATTCGTATGAAAGCTATGCTTGATTTACGGTTTCCCCTCCTTCCACTCGTCCTTGATATTCGGATCAGGGAATTCAGGGAAATGACAACCTGTCGAGGTCTTTAATACAGCTTACAACTTTCATCGTCCCTGCCTATATAAAAGTACCCTTCATACCACAAGATACCCCCTTCCCCCCCCCCTTGTCAATCCCCCACTGTGGCCGGATCTGGGTCCGATCTGTGAATAGAACATCTAAGACGTGTGCTCTTGCCATTTACCAAGTATCATCCTTCCCGATCCCTACACTCAAAGCCTGACACAACATACCTCATGCGCCCCCAATTCCTACCGCAATAGTCGGATCGGGTCCGAACTTTAAATGAAATATCTTAGATACATGCACTTGCCAGTTATGACGTTTCATTCATCCGACCATTTTTTCGAAAGTTATGCATGCCTCAACATTCCAGATTCCCCCTCCCTCCACTTCTTCTAAGATTGCCAGGTTCAGGAAGTGACAATTTTTTAATCAGTCTGGTTTCATCGTTCTAAACCATCTGGAGGTATGCGTATCCCTACCCTAACTCGTGATGGCCAGACAGATGGGAAAACCATTGCCATATGGCACTTGAGCTTAAAACAAATATAAAATCATGAATATGTGTTTGGCATAGGCTGTCCACAAATCAGATATTTATGTTAGGCTGGTGGTCTTAAATCCATTTTATCACTTGGTAAAAACTGCACCACCTGAAGTTAAATAACTATCCCGACTAATCCCAAGGAATATACACTGGAATAAACTTATTTGAACTTTGAACAGCAGTAAAGAACATGATGAAAATCAAAACAACAAATATACATGCACATTGCTGAGCCGTAATAGTAATTTAAGTTAAGAATAAATTGTAGGCGCCAACTATTATTCTTCCTTTGAATCTTTTCCTTTGGCTCGGTTTATTCTGAACTTTTTCACTGCCAAGTTACAACGTCCCTTTAAACCTCTTTTCTATTAGCAAGGTAGTAACAAGTGCGCTGAACTAAATCGTAGCAGCTTAATAAGCCCTTTATCACAACTTCATTAAGAACGGCATATCATGGATCATATGACAACACCGTCCAGTTTCCAACCGATCATTAAAGGACCCCTCTTGCTTATTCTCCCTTTTATAATATAATTAGCTCCCATATGGAATTATAAGCTTCTAAAATCCCCACCTTTCTCCATTGTTTCGTTTCGTAACTACGAATTTTTTGCGCCTTTTCAGCCATGCCGAGTGTTCCCTTCACCCAACGAAAAGCTTACCGGAATCTTCAACGTCCGACGACAATTCTTTCACCCATAATGATGTGATAATATTCTGTTTATTGCTTCTTTTATTTGCTTAGTTTTCCCACTTTTTAACCAAGGCACGTTCAGTTTTCAAATGTTTTGCGCCCCGCCGCCGCGTCGGAGAGCAGGAAGGCTGGATATAGCCGACAAGCGCTAACAAGAGACTCGCTAGTTTTGGGTGGAAAGTAATGGTATTTCCAAAAACGTTTTTTTCTGAATCGTTTCATAGGGAAAGGATCATTTCTAGTAAGAAGTGTGCTTTAAGGATTGAAGTAGCAGCTGTTACACCAAAATTCGCATCTATACATACATATCCACAAGTAGGCAATACAAGAGTTGAACTCAAGAAATGTCATGGACAAACTTAACTAATGGCAAATCTGGGCCCAGTTATCTATGAACGGCAGGGTGAGGGGGGGGGGGGCAGGATCCATTAAATTGCATATCTAGACCTAAATATCCTTGACTAGACCAGCTTAGAGTTTGATTCCAGCCACGGGTCAAAAACTTAACTCATAGGCAAATTGGGCCCCCTTGCCCATGAACGGAGAGGCTAGGGGGTGGGTCTATTCCACATATATATCCCCAACCTATGATCCAAAACCACAAAGAAATTTCATCGTCCTATCACCAGTTATTCAAGTTAAAAACATTAAAGAAGAGCTGGAGACTCGTATGGCACTCGCAAGGCTTTGAAAAAGGATTAAAGTAGGAATTCGCCAATTTGTGGGTTTGTTGTGATCATTTGTAAGCAAACCCTTGAGATAAGAATGGCGATAGACCCTCGGAAATCACGAGGATGTATCGTTTGGTAAAAAAAAAGTATTTTTTTTTTCTGCACTTGGCTGTGATGATGTGCACTATAAGGGCGCTAGAAATCAATCTGTAATCAAAACCCTCGAGGCAAAAACGACCGTGGGCCCTTTAGGATCATGAATATATCTGGTTTCGTCAAAAGTATTTTTTTTACTTTTCGGTTAAGATGCGCACTTTAAGGGTGCTAGAAATTCATTTCTAAGCAAAACCCTTGAGCCAAAAACGATCATGGGCTCTTGGGGATCACGAAAATGTAGATTTGCTTAATAGTATTTGTGTACTTTGCGGCTAAAATGAGTGCCTCAAGGGATGGTCGGATCTGGGAAGTGACAACTTCTAAGTCAAACTTGTCAAGTCACTAATGTTCAAGCCAAGTTTCATTGTCCTAGCACATCTGGAAGTCCCTTAGATTGCGGTCATCAGAATTCCAGACCCCCCTTCAACTCCCCCCAGAGTGATCGAATTCGGTCCGTTTTCTGTCCCTGATGCTTGTTCTTCCCCCAAGTGTCCTCTCAATCGCTAACTTTAAGCATGTCAGACAATTCTGCCCCCCCCCCCCGACTTCGCCAAATTGATCGGATCCTGTCCGCACTCGAAATTGGACATCTGAGACAACTCAAAATTGGACATCTGAGACATGAGTTCTTTCGGAATATCAAGTTTCATTAAGATCCGATTCCAGTTGGAAATACCTCAAGATTCCGGATTCCTCCTCCTCCACTCCCCCACGATGGTCAACTCGGAGAAACGACTGTTCTTAAGTTAAAACTGAAGAGTCCCTGATATGCCTGCCAAGTTTCATCGTCCTTGGACATGTGTAAGCATCTTAAGTTGGGATCCCCGGGATTTCTGAACACTCATTCCACCTCCCGCCACATTGATCGGATCCTGTCCGCGCTTGAAATGGGACATCTGAGACAAGAGTTCTTTCTGAATATCAAGTTTCATTAAAATCCGATCATCCATTCAAAATTTGGACATACCTCAAGATTCCGGATTACCCCTCCGTCCACTCCCCCTGGTGTGGTCAAGTCGGAGAAACAACTGTTCTTAAGTTAAAATGATTTGATTTTCCTGCCGAGTTTCATCGTCCTATAGGACATGCGTAAGCATCTTAAGTCTGGATCACCGAAATTCCGGAACCCTCCCTCCAACACCCCCTGCAGTGCTCGGATCCGGTCCGGTCTTGTCAACTATGTATCTAGGGCTTGTTCTTCCCAACAAGGTTCATCCCTATTCGTCCACTCTGAACATGTCACACGATTCCCGGTCCCCCCCTCCTTCAACTCCCCCCAAAGTCACCGGATCTATTCCCTACTTAAAGTGTGGCATCTGAGACAAGAGGTCTTTCCAAATATCAAGTTTCATTAAGATCGGATTCCCCATTCAAAAGTTATAAATACGTCAGTATTCGGATTCCCCCTCCCTCCACTCCCCCTGCCGTGGTCGAATCCGGACAGTGACTACTTCCAAATTAGTTTGGTCAGGTCGGTAGTACGCCTGCAAAGTTTCATGGTCCTACCACTTCTGGAAGTACCCTAACTCGACAACAGTGGCCTGACGGATCGAAAAGTGATTGGTATATGGCACTTGAGCAAAGCTGCAAGTGCCATAAAAATGGACAATCTGGGCCAATTGCCCCTGAACCAAGTGGGAGTGGAGTTTGGGACCTGCAAAAAGGAAATAAAGACCCTAATGCTCACAAACCAACCAAGTTTTAACTCGATACCTTTTGATTCCTGTCACTTGTAGCAAACTTTACTCCTGGGTAATCTGAGCCCAGTTGCCCATGAGCGTGGAGGGAGGGGGAGGTGTAAACTGTAAAGAAATTTTCCAGTCCTTGCATCTACAGGTACAGGGAATTTCATTGTCCTATGTGCAGGTCTGGCCAAGTTATAAACATTATTCACTGGACAATCTGGCCCATTTGCGCCTCAACGGGATGGGTGCAGGGAGGGGCCCTCATACTGCACAGCTAGACCCCAATTCTCACAAGTGTACCAAGTTTGAACTTGATAGTTGCACGTGTTCACGGGTAATGAGCGAAAAAAAAACACAGTGAAAACCGAAAACTGAAAGCTGCTACAGCCCCTGAAATAGTGCATTGTTCCATGAAACACTCGACTAAAAAGGGAAAGTCTAAAAGCTCTGAAGCACTTGGCTCTTAGCTCACTGAATTCTTATAACCTACATACCATCCCATTTAATTTTGTGTTCAGGGCTTTTAAAACTTGAACCAAGCCCAAGGTTGTCTAAAATCCGAATAAGTGTTCAGAGTCGGCACCCAGTGTATTTCAATCTTGTTCTTCTTAAATTTACCAGATGACTACAGAATACAAAATTCTCAGCTTTTAGTTGTCTTCCTGCTGTTTATCGACCCTTATTGGTAATACTAGCACTAACATCCTTGTTGACACTAACATTTACATTTGACTTCGAGAAACCATCTACTACGATCAGTAAGTTTTCCATCCCAGTAAGACTCTTCTACAGATTGAAACATGGAAAGGTCAGTCTCCGTTGTCCTCCATTGCCACAGTCCAATCCAAAAAATACTTCTGGCTCTTGGGCTCTGACCCTTTCAGCCTGATTCGCAAGACGCATGCACGACTCGAAATTTGAATTTTGTGCCCATTCGTTCGATCGATGCACACTGCCATTGAGCTAGTATGTCATAAGAGTATGGCATAAGAGAACCTGAGAACAAGAATCGGGAAAAAATATAGGCGAAGGGAAGAACCTTTAGCGCGATTTCGGCGTTCCCTAGGAGCTCTTTGAAGGGTCTCGGGCAACCGCAAATGAAACCTTAGCAATACTGAATCCATGATCTGGGAACATTCCGGAAGAGAATGCCGGAAATGACCCTAAATGCATTTGAACGCATATAAACTTTCGACCGCATTGGTTTTCTTAAAAGGCGATGGGCTGAGAACTAGTTAAACCTTTTTTTCTTTTAGAACTGGCTTAGGAACATATGTGTTAGGTCGTTTTGAATGTAAGAACTACTAGCAAAAAATGTTGGTGCCGGATAAAACGTTGTGCTTCCAAAGTCTCCTCTGCTTTCACGAGCGTTTTTGGCACTTTCTTACTCAGGGAGTCACCAAAATTGATTTTAAGTCTGTAGCTTGTTGTAGCGATCTTACGATATCCTATATCGTTATACTGGATATATTAAGAAATTTCTGAATATTTGAGAACTGTCGGCCGGTCCAAAGCTGCTTTTTGAGTTGCCAAAACAAAAATAAAAATGGGTAAAACGGATGGAAAAGTGATGGTTTAAGTCCAAACGCAAATCAGCGATCGGACAATGTACTTTGCTTTGCCCGCTTTTAATCCCGTTCTGTTCAGAACTCGCAGTCGGATGCCAGTTAACATCAAATATGTATCTCTTGAGAAAAACGTCACTTAAAGCATGTGCATACTGAGGCTCGTGACGTTAAAGAGGAACAGCGTTTGCATTCCCTTGCACAGCTCTTGCTTATTGCGACGAAAATAATATACTTGTTCAAATTATGTACTGTTTCAAACGAATGTATACGAACTATTTACAGAAGTTAAGGAAGATTTGCTATTATTTTTCAAGGCGACTTGTCATATGCACATGTCCAGAGACGTTCCTTGCAGTACCGAAAAAAACGAAATGTGGATCCCAGTAGTTTTTGTGGCTGATTCCACGTATTCTTTTCGGAAAACCGCACAGGGATATCGGAATCACATGTCTTTTATTTTACACAGAACTTGAATTCAGAGCATCATGTAACTAGAATTTTTGCACCTTCGGAAGTATTCTGGTCATATTGCAGGGCAGTTCGATATCCCATTGTTAAGCGGAAGTTGTTCACCGTGAACAAGAGTAGTTCAAAACGTTCTTTCTTTGCCGCGGGTGTTGTCGGAAAGCAAGCTATTTAATCCGTCGTCAAAGTACTGAGGAGTATAAAAAAAATTTTCAGTCAGCTCAGATGTCCTGCTTTACAACTTCTATATGAAACTAATTATATGGAGTTACACTTTGAAAATGTGTTTTCTTATACAATTAAGTAGCTTATTTAAAAAGTGTCAGACTCAGACGTCTTTGTTTGAAAAAATGTTACAGTTATAAAAAAGTGTTGTTTTCAAAGAAAAAATGTCTCGGAAAAACGTTAATGTAGCAAAAGCGTTGTTCTTGAAAAAAACGTCTCGGAAAAACGTTAATGTAATCAAAAGTGTTGATCAAAATCTTGACCGGAGTTCTCTGTCCTAACAAAACAACCGAGAATCTGTCTATAGGTTTGAGAGCATTCAGTTATTCAACAGCTTGAAAAGCTAAGCAAAATTTAAAAATAAAATTGAGACACTTTCGTAAAAAAAAACGTCACAAAAAGTCGCAAAAAGAAAGTTCGAATAATCATGTCAAAAGGTAACAGCGTTAACAGATACTTGCTTCTCTACTTGCACCCTAAATTTGAACAGAATCTGACGTAAGATATCGGAGTTATAAGCAAAATGAGACGTTTTTGTTACGGAAAAAATGTCTTAAACACAAAACTATGTTGTATGCCTGCTGACAGTGTAGCTTTTTTGAAAAGTGTCACACTCTTTTTGAAAATAATGTTGCAATTATAAAAAAGTGTTGTTCCCAAAGAGAAAACGCATAAAAAAAACGTTACATTGAAAAAAGTGTTGTTTTAAAGGAAAACGTCTCAGAAAAACTTTACTGTTACAAAAAGTGTTGTAGCCAGGAGATCAAAATCTTGACCGGAGTCCACTATCCTAACAAAACAGCCGAACATCTCCCTGTCTAAAGGTTTTAAAACATTCAATTAATCAAGAACTTGAAAAAAGCTAAAAAAAAATGAAAATACAACTGAGACACTTTTGTAAAAAAAACGTCACAGAAGGTCGCAAAAAGAAAGTCCGAATTATCATGTCGAGAGATGACAGCGTTAATAGATACATGATTCTATACTTGTACTCTAAATTTGAACTGAATCTGACAGAAAATACCGGAGTTATAAGCAAAATGAGACGTTTTTGTTATGAAAAAAGTGTCTCAACCAAAAAAATATGTTGTGTACCTGCTGACAGTGAAGTAAAAGTTTTTTTTGAAGTTGATTAAATAGTCGATTTAGGGGTAAGAAGACATGCTGAACACGATGGTGAAAACCATTTTTTCGCCGAACAAGTAGTTCGTCCGGAATCTGGTGAAACCCGGAAAGTTGGTTAAAAGTAAAAGTTTCATCTGAAGTTGATTAAATGTTCGATTAAGGGGTCAAAAGACATGCTGAATACGATGGTGAAAACCATTTTCTCGTCGGACCACTAGTTCGCCCGGAATCCGGCCAAAACCGGAAAATTTGTTAAAAGCGAAAGTTCGATTTGAAGAGAGGCTGAGTTTGTATATGGATGTCCGGCAATGAGATATTTTGATATCTTGGATTCATTGGGTCAAGGGTAAGGTCAGGTTCGTAGATGGGCTTTGTAGCTTTACATTTAGGGGTGGGGGAGGTGGTTTAAACCCGGACAAGTAGTTCACCCGTAATCCGGCGAAAACCAGAAACAAAATTTGTCGACCAGTTTTTGGCTAATTTTATTCTCAGATCATGATAGCTCTGCGGCATGGATGTCGCCATTCGTTGTTTATGTTATCGTGACTGACGCGCCATCTATTGCTAATTCAGTAGTTACAGGCCTAATCACTACGGAGCTCTGCCATTATGAGCGTGTTCCATCCTACTTACTGTAGTTGCTACGCATCACATCACGAATTCCGGCTTTTTGCCGTCAAGGCTGGAACGATTTTTCTATTTTTCAGCAGAATAACATGCCATGGGCGGATCCTACCAATCACGTTACAGAGAACTTGGGTGTGGTAAGCAAATAGTTGCTATTTCGAGAAGGTTGTAACGGTCAGCTTAGTCTGTAAAAGAAAATTAGTTTTTAAATATCCAACAATATCAACTTTAATCTGTTCCTAAATATTACAATTAAATTATTTATTTGTCTACATTATATATTAGATTTTTGGGATCCCATCGACACCTTTGGTCTTGTTTCTTTTCGGGTCTTCTTTTCCTTCTATGGGAATACTCGGACTACCCTGAAAGTTTTGCAAAATTTTTGCACTTCATCTTACGCCGAGCAACAGATAGCAAAAGATCGAAAAGAATAGCAATTTTTGACTTGAATTTGAGTTTATTTTACTTACAGTTTAACTGAAAAGCCAATTTATTTTTTTACTTTTTCAATATTTGCTCTAAAATGACGTTCAGGATATATACGGCCGTCCTCACAGCGCAAAATTCTACTATGTCGCGGGAAATTTGAATCTCAGTACCAACGCGGCTTTCTGATCAATGATCATCTTGCGGAAGGTAGCTCACTATGTGAACACTTATTTTTCTTAAATCGTCTTCTTCAAGCATACAACACATTTATAAGCGCATAGAGGCACAAAGAATCCGACAGTGAAGTTCCACTATATGAAAATCGGTTATTCGTGAATAGCGGAGGAACGAAGCAACGCATTTTCATCGGGTCTTCAAGCCTCTTTAAGTGAATATGTGATGGGTAACTAGATTGTCCTATCTCAGCCCTCTTCAGTTAAATTTTAAGCTACTGTTCTTCACTCATCATTGTGCATAAATATTTGCCTGGTTCGATCTTCCTTATATTCAACGGCATATTGTTTCTTATTTTTAGCCCGTCGATACTTCGCGATTCCTTCTGGCGACCGGTTCCTTCTCCTGGCCCCTCTACTTCGCTTGGGGTCGCGAGTGGTCTTCTTCAGAGAATATTTTAGGCACGAGACCCTTTGGGAGATCCCTTTTCCAGGTGGGACAGAAGCTAGAGGCTATCGATCCGCAACATCCCGGGCTCATATGCGTCACCACAGTGGTGGATACATGTGGTAAGAGCTTTTATTTTTGAACCTTCAACTGCTACTCTAGGCGTGAGATGGAAATACGACGACACAGTCCTCGAAGGGTTACGCTCGAGAACTTGGGCAGTGCCTCCGTATGGGTTTTGTTCGAAAATTCGCGGGTATATGCCCGTTAGTGATTCGTGTGACGCAATTCGGTATGGTCAACTTTATTTTCACTTCTGTTAATTTTTATCTTCTTTTCATCGTATAATTTCATTATCCTTATATAATGTTATTATTATTGCTAATATCATTATTACATTTGACGGTGCAAAACAGGTTGTAGCTGACTTCTCCGTTTTGCACCGTCAAGTATGATTCGCAGTCAGCTTGAGCTGAAGGAATATCTGTTATTGTTATTTATTTGAATCCCTCTAAACTGAAAAGTATAGTGTATAAAAAGGAACAACAACATGTCAATCAAACTCACACACACTTTCATACTAATAAACAGCTGACCGTTAAAGATAAATTAGCCCACTAAATCTACAACAAAATACAATGGAAAAAACAAAGTTCAAAATATACAAACTATAATGAGAGCGCTTTTTTGTGAAAAAAAGAAAAAGGTTGTGATGAAGTATAGTGTATAAAAAGGAACAACAACATGTCAATCAAACTCATTGTCAATCAATGTTGTCAGCCTTTTTATGAAAGTTTTGGATTTTACTATTTAAAGTTTCCAAAGGTTTCTTCATTGTGAAATTAGAAGATAGGAAAGAGTTAAGCTTTTGGAAGTCAACAACAATCCCCATCGAATATAAAATGAAAAAAAAAAACTCTTTTTGATGATGGTGATGATAATTGGAATGAGAATGCAGGAAGTGAATTCCTGGAAGAAAAAAACAAACAAAAAAAGTGGGTACTCCTCTGTGAGAGTCCCCGGGGAACGGCCACAGTACAGTTTCTCCGAGTAAGGATCACAGTTACCTGCAGTATTGGCTACTCGGATTAACATTATCTCTACTTAGATAAGAGTCCGAATTAGAGGAAAGATTATCTCAGTAGAGACAAGATTAATCTGAGTAGCAAATACTGCAAGATTTTTTTTTATAGTGCAGCAGGATAGATGAATAGTAGCAAATTCCCGTTTCAGATTGATTGTATGAAATTAAAATTCTTCACCTAAATAACCACGTGTTAGTTTTGATCCTGGATTTCTTTCTAGGCCGGAGGATAAAACTTCACTTTGATGGTTACGATTCTAAATTTGACTTCTGGGTCCATGATTGGTCCCAGGATATCTTCCCTGTTGGGTGGTGTGAGAAGAACAGGCAGACCCTGCAGAAGCCGCCGAAGAACATGTACCTGGGCCAGTTCTCGTGGGAGAATTACCTGAAGAACACTAAGAGCGAAGCAGCCCCTGCCAGCTTCTTCTCTGTGCAGCCTAATAAGGTAAAGGGAAACAAAACCGACGCGGTACTTCTGAATTTTAAAATTCAAAGTATCTGTTACCATTACTTCCCTCCTCTTTTGAAAATTTTTCTCCATTAATAGTGATCTCCATAGTCATGATACACGAGGGGCATCAAATCTGGTACACCCATTTAGAAACACGACTAGAGCTTCTTTCGTGATTGGAAATTTTGCCCCCTCTGTATGGGATATAATTCCAGTTGAAATTAGAAATTCGAGTCATCTGGCATCCTTCAAGGCTACAGCGAAGAGATTTTTTCTTGCAAAAGAATAGTAATTGATGCGTGAGTGTTTTTTGTAAGTAGAATGTTTTTGTATATGTGTGAACCGTGTATGAATGACATGTATAATAATATAAAAGTAGTGTTACCACATTATGTAGAATAGAGAAGACTGCCACCTGCGGCCAACAAACCCTTTGGGGCTTTCTTAGCAGGTGCTGTAAAATGTTTTGTATACATGTGTAAAATAAAATCAAATCTAATCTAATCTAATCATATTGTTTATTTATTTGTTGAACTAGGGGCCAATCGGGACCAACTGTACAAACATCCAAGGAGCATAATACAAAAAGAATCACCAGTAAAGACAAAAAAGTGCTTAAAGTTTAACCGAAAAGGGTCGGAATAGGACAATCGAGTTGACCATCACTTATTCACATAAACTGGCTTCAAGACCCACCGAAAATGCGTTACTTCGTTGTTCCGCTATTCACGAATAATCGATTTTCAAATAGTGGAATTTCATTTGTCGTACCTCTATTCGCTTGTATTTTTGTTGTATACCTTACAAGAAAGACTTATGATTTTTTGTTGTTAAGGCACTAAGCATCTTCACCAATCTCACCAGTGCCCACTGAAAAGCGGCGTTTGTGTTGAGATTAAAATTTCACGAGCCGTAGTAGAATTTACGTTGTGGGGACGGCAGCAGATATTCTGAACGTCGTAACTAGAGCAGATAGTGGAAAATACAAAAATCCCTTTGCAGAATCCAAACAATTCAGTGTATTCAGTTAAATGACAGAAAACTAAGTTGGCTTTTCAGTTAAACTTTAACTTCAGAGGGCAGTGGCTCGTCTATTGGGTAGACGAGCCACCGCCAACGAGCATGTCAGAGCACCACATTAAAGAGGAAGACTGTGGAGAAACCGAAAAGAATTGTTATGAAGAACCCGAAAAGACTAACAGACAAAGATTACTCAGAAGCCAGACTGTGAGCGGCAGCTTCGAGCTTCGCTTCGAAAGCAAGCTTTGAAAAGAAATCTCCTCACAGCAGGCTTACTTTATCCGAACTTACGAATGAGTAAGTTTGAACGGCACCAAAGCCGGCGCGTCCCCGTGGTTAGATATTGGATAAGGGTACCTGTAGTACTGGAAGCAAACCTTCCATCGTTTATCTTAAATTACCTTAAATCGCATTGTCCAGCGACAAAGGCGGATTGTGTCATGTTGTCCTAGTCACTCTTACCTGTTTCCACCATTCCATTAAGGAAGAAGGAGTTGTTGCTTGTTGTAACCAAGTGTTATGTTGCCATTGTGTATGTATGTATGTATGTATATTCTTTATAACCCGTTACATTCAAACTGAACAAGAACGGAGTAAATAGAAGAAAAAGAAATTGAGAACAAAAGAGAGAAAAGACAATTAGCGATCAATGACGAAATATATACAGCACTACAGATGAAATAAAACACAAGGGGCGAGTTAATCAGTGGTCATCCATTGGGCACAAAGTACTGGTAACCACGGGTGTGCGGCGGTTCCAAGAACTTTCTGAACTAACTTATCTACAGCCTCGTTGGGTTCTACCAGGCTGAATTTTCTTATTAGGTACCTGTTGCGTGTCCACTGTGGCATTTTTAGCAAGTATTTTAGGTAACGAAAATAAAGCGACCGGACTCGAGACTGCTCGGTGGTCGTTGAATAGTTTGCAAAATGGAGCCAGAGATAAAACGTGGGGTAGCGCCACAGCGCTGTAGAGTTTGGCGAGCAGACTGCGTGAAAGTCGGGGCTCCAGTAGATAATGATGATGTACTTAAATATTCCTTCAGCCCAAGCTGACTGCGAATCATATTTGACAGTGCAAACCGGATACATCAGCTGAAATTTTTACTTGTCGCCATTTCTGGGCTATTGAAGTTCCGTACTTCGAGGTTATTGCTTCAGCCCAAGCTGACTGCGAATCGCATTTGACAGTGCAAAACGGATACCTCAGCTGAAATTCAAAGCTGAAAATTTCAGCTGACGTATCCGTTTTGCATTGTCAAAGATGATGTACTTTATTCATTCCCGCGATTTCAGCCTAGATGTCCTACTCGTCCCTATTTAAGCTGACGTATCCGTTTTCCACTGTTAAAGATGATGTACTTTATTCATTCCCGCGATCCCCTCTCAGCCTAGATGTCTTACTATCTTTCTTTCATACGCCCACTTCTGGAATACTGTTGCCCTGTGTGGCACTTTGGAATTACTCGTGAACAGTCTGATTCGCTTGACAGGATACAGTTTAGAGCCCTCCTTGTAGTTTCCAATTCCCTAAAGTACCGTATATCGACCTCCTTAATACTCATAATTTAGAAACCCTGCTGAAGCGCCGTGAAAAACTTTCGTTAGTGTTTGGAACTAAAATCTTGAATACACCAGCACTACGTGATATCCTCCCCCCAGATTTTTCAGCGGCGAGAGTAAGGCCTGAGAGAGTGGTAGCCCAGCCAGTACCCAAATTGCAGCCAATTAAACACACAACGACTCGTTACCTAAGAAGTTTTGTTCCCGCTTTCGTCAACCTTTTTAACTCGCATCATTAATTGTATATAGTTTTGAATCTTTTGTGTTCTATTTGACAAGTCTTTTTTATATCCAAACTAGTGTAGAATTATCTTTTGTATATAATTAGTGTTAATATGGACGAGAACCACCAAATCGGCTTGACCGTTGTATCGTTATATCCTGCCCCCCAATTTTACAACAGAAAGGGAGAGGCCTCAAAGACAAGCTTCCGAACCAGTCCCTACCCTTCAACCAGTGTTTTGCCGACACGTGAGATACAAGAATAGCTTTGTCCCCTCCTTTGTTTCCCTACGGAATATAAATTATTATTTTACCCCTCGTTGTCTATTTCCCCAATCGTTACTTTTTATATTGTTTGTTCTCAGTATTTTAT
Organism: Branchinecta sandiegonensis; assembly: GCA_030848855.1. Classification (NCBI taxonomy): domain Eukaryota; kingdom Metazoa; phylum Arthropoda; class Branchiopoda; order Anostraca; family Branchinectidae; genus Branchinecta; species Branchinecta sandiegonensis. The sequence continues at coordinate 3,775,368 of JAUPMV010000009.1, forward strand.
ATGAAATTCGACCACTTTCTAGTATACGTTGACAATTTTGGTTAGTTTTTAATGTATGTTGACTTTACCACCTGCTATTCGGCTAGTCCGTAATTGGTGTTGAAATAAAATTGAATTGAATCGTTCCTTCAGCTTGCATCTCGTGCTGAGTCTGCTTAGACAGGATCCGCACGATAAAATCGCCAGAATGAGGATTCCCCTGGACTGGGCGTCTGAGCAACAGCTTCATATTTCAATCAATCAATCAATCATTTATTAATATCAAATCATCCGTTGGATACCATAGGCTGACGACAAAGCAATCGTACACTACCCGACAAAAGAAAAAATTAGAATAGTTTAGCACAATTGGTTTGTCAAATTAATTAAAATACAATGCTAGATATTCGATAAAACACTAAATACATTGTCGAATTTTCATAATACTGTCTGTAGACCTATCGGTTGTTTCTTCATGTTTTTAGAGCGTCGTTATAGTGTTGAATAAGATAAGGTACAAACAAGTGGAGGTATGTTGTTGATGCCTTGACGGGTGGTTGTTTTAACTTTCGCTTCCCAGTTTCTAGATTTGAGCGTGTCCTCGGACGATTCTCGGTGGTTTCTTCGTGTTCTGGGAGAATATGCCTATGCATTTCAGAATGGAGATCAGCGAATTGTGTCGTCGTTCGGTTAGAGTATCCATTTTTAAGAATGAAAGACTTTCATTATACGACGATATGCATTGCTGAGTATTATTTTATTTTCATTTCTGAAGATGCGATTGTAGTTCTAGTCACCCTCCCCAAGAAGAACAGAAAAGGTCAGTCAAATGAGACGCGACAAGGACCAGATCGGGCTCCCAGGCCCAACGCCATTAATCTCGAAATATAAAAACATATCTTTTTATAGCTTTCATCGAAGTTAAAAGTGGGAATGAAATTGGAAGCCGTTGACCGGAAACACGACCGTTCCGTATGTGTAGCCACTGTGAACAATGTGATAGGGAACCGAATCCTGGTGCATTTCGACTCGTGGGATGACCGGTACGACTACTGGACGGAACTGACCTCCCCTCACGTTTTCCAAGCTGGCCATGCGGCCACGAAGAAGGAACCCCTTACCGTACCCAATGGTAGGTCTCCTTCCTTTGAAGGCTGTTTTCTTGTTGTCTCTCATAGACTATTTTGTCGGCGCATAACTTTACCACATGGAATAGCTCGGTTGCCTTCTTTTCCGACCCACTGCCTAGGAACTGATAGTTTAGAGTTGGAAATACAGGTTTGTTGACGCTAAACTGATAGTTCAAGGTTCAAGGTTTTTTTTTTATTCTTGCTATAACTGATGCATAATAAAGGTTAACTTCAGACATCGAGGTTGGTATCGGAAAATAACACCGAGACGGCCATTGAAAATAACCTATCCGAGCCGAAAGCGAGGTTGATATTTTTAAATGGCCATCGAGGTTGTCATTCAGATATCATCCGAGATGGAGGTGTGTTAACTGTTATAACTTTTTCGAACATAAATCATCTCTGGAGGCTGATATGACTTATATCATCCTCTCCGGAGGCTCATATTACTTATAACATCCTCTGTGGAGGCTGATATAACTTATATCATCCTCTCCGGAGGCTGATATGACTTATAACATCCTCTCTGGAGGCTGACATGACTTATAACATCCTCTCTGGAGGCTGATATGACTTATATCATCCTCTCATATCTACCGCTAACTTTCTGTGTGAAGATTATCGTAAAATAACTGACCGTGGGTCATAGGAGGATATGCATTATATACCTGTTCGAAAAAAGTTATTAAAGGTTAACTTCAGACGTCGAGGTTGGTATCGGAAATTAACACCGAGACGTCATTGAAAATAACCTATCCGAGCCGAAGGCGAGGCTGATATTTTTAAATGGCCGTCGAGGTTGTTATCCTGATATCAACCGAGATGGAGGTGTGTTAACTGCTATAACTTTTGCGAACAGAAATGATCTCTGGAGGCTGATATGACTTATATCATCCTCTCCGGAGGCTGATATGCCTTATAACATCCTCTCTGGAGGCTGATATGCCTTATAACATCCTCTCTGGAGGCTGACATGACTTATAACATCCTCTCTGGAGGCTGATATGACTTATATCATCCTCTCATATCTACCGCTAACTTTCTGTGTGAAGATTATCGTATAATACCTGACCGTGGGTCAGAGGAGGATATGCATTACATCCTGTTCGAAAAAAGTTATACATTAATAATACGATTGAACTGGAGAGAAGAAAAACATCGAGTGGTTCAAACCCTTAAAATGGTTCAAACCCTTATAGGTAGGCCCTTTGGAAAAGTTCCTCTTCAGTTACAGTAGAGAAGTTTCATTAATATCGCCCTTCGTGTTTGACGACACATGAGAAGTTTGTACAGTCGATCCCTCGTTTGGGCTTACGAGTGGCGACACTTTTCACGTTTTTGTAATGTAACGCATCGATTAAGTAGTTTGCCTGAATTTCTCTGCTCGTAATTGTGGAGCGTTTATTGTTGCGGAGATTCGTTTCAGATATATTTGGATCCTTCTTGCCGGGTCCTCTCCATGCTGTGGCAAGAAATAAGAACCAAGGGGGGCCAGGGGGTTCGAACCCCTCCCCCGAAACATTCAAAAATACTAATTTTTAGGACCCCAAAACGTAAGTGGAGGGATACCTATGACATCGCAAAAGTTGTCGTCTGCCTGTCTGTCTGTGAGCACGATAACTCTCGAAGGGAATGAGATATTTTGATGAAACTTGGTGTAAGGATTGTTTGAGTCAAGGGTGAGGTCAGGTTCGCAGATGGGCTTTGTAGCCCTACATATAGGGTGGGGAGGGGGTTCAGATTAAGGGGCAAAGAAAATATTTTTAAACAGCTAATGCGATAGCCGATTATGGGGTAAAAAGACATGCTGAACACGATGGTGAGAACCACAAGTAGTTCGTCCTTAATCCGGCAAAAACCTGAAAGTTTGTTAGAAGTAAAAGTTTCATTTGAAGTTGATTAAATGTTCGATGTAGGGGTAAAAAGACATGCTGAACACTTATGTGAAAAGCATTTTCTACCCTGACAACTAGTTCGCTAGGAATCTGGCAAAAACAGGAAAATTTGTTAAAAGCAAAATTTTTAATTGAAGTTAGTTAAAGTTTTATTTGAAGTTGATTAGACCACAGTCTTCAACTGACGGTTGATCTGGCCGGTCGCAAATACCGGTTAACTTTTTGTTTGTGAAACCGTTGAAAGCCGTTACTGAAAGTCTGCGTTTGTGGAATGGCGCCAAGTGAAGGCAATGACCAGATGTCAGTTAGTCTGGTTTATCAGCCAGTTTTGAATTTTTTTCAGAAAAGTCTTGACTCGGGAGTTGATACAAATTCGGTCAAAAAATTTGCTGCAGAGTTCTTCACTGTTGACGCGATTGTGGCTGCGAAAAAGTTTCTGTGGGCTCTTGCCTTTCCCAGTGAGCTCCCCCCGAGAAGAAATGCCCAGGCCAATCATCTGTGTGATATTGTGGATGCTTTCCGTCGCTGTGATGACTTGGACGTTGCTGTTCCGGATTTCGTCATACGATTTCCGAGCGAAGTTCCGGTCGTTCCAGCTGTTGCCATATCTGTATTGAGTAGCAAGCTAAGCGCTGTTGCTAACGATGTCCGTTTTATTGCTGAAGCAGTTTCTACTCTTGATCGCTTCACCGCTATTTCCACTCGTGCCGAGGCTTTGACGGCCATCCCTCCCTCACCACCTTCAGATACGCACACTGTTGTTGTTAGTAATGTCCCGTCGGATCTTCTTAACATTGATTCCAGGACGCAACACATTGACACCGTTGAAGGTAACGAAGGGATTACTAGTGTCAGAGCGAATACTCAAAGAAATCGTCTCATCGTCCACACTTCAAGTGCTTCTTATGCAGAGGTTGTTGCGAGATCAATCACCAAAGGTTTGCCGGAGGGTACTACTGCCAAAGTTATCTCTCCTAAATTTTTGGGTGTCGTCAGAAGTGTTCCAGCCACCATTACGGCCGACGCCTTGAAGACCCTGATTCCTGATTCTTGTGAAGTCGTGCCTATTTCGGGCTCTCGTTCTTTCAAAATCGGGTTCAAAAGTCAAGTTGGTCTCCTTACAGCTATGAAAATCGGGGTAAAAATCGGGTATGAAATTTTTCGTGTTCATGAATTCCACCGAATGCCCAAGCGCTGCTATCGCTGTCAATCCCCAAACCACGGTATAGCCAAATGCCCGCATCCGTCTGATTCTCCAAAATGCGCTCGTTGTGCTGGTTGCCACAGTTATAGCAAAGATTCCCCTTGCTCACTGCCTCCAAAGTGTGCCAATTGCGACGGCTGTCATGTCTCTTTTAGCCTCAGATGCAGCGTTATGAGGAAGGCCGTGGGACTTGACAAATAATGGTTTTTCAGGAAAAGAAACTGCGCTGTGTGTCATTAAATGTAAATGGCACTAAGGAAAAAGATCTTCTACTTGATGATTTGCTAGGCAGCTCGGACATTCTTTGTCTTCAAGAGCATCTGCTATCCGCCCCTAGTAGCGAAAGTTTGCGCCGATCTCCTGAGCACTTTGTGTTCATTCAGCCGGCAATGAAAACTAGAGGTCGTCCTTCCGGTGGGTTAGCCATTTTTCTTCGAGCCAGCGAGTGTTCAGCACCACCAAAACTGTTCCAGTCTGGGCGTTATGCTCTTGCCGTTCAGTTGGACAATATTGTTCTTGTTAATGTATATTTACCTTGCGACCGGCGGAACATTGCATCACATAGTTCATTTGCTAAGGCTTGTCAGAAAATCAGAACACTTCTATCAGACATTTCAAGGAAAGGAATGAAATGGGCTCTTGTTGGTGATATTAACACTGATCTTCTAACTTCTTCTGTACGGACTGATTTATTTTTCGATTCTTTACCGGTAGCTCACAGTCTCATTGAGAAGTCTCTACCCTTTTCATATAGACATAATCGTGGCGCTAATGTTTCCAACCTTGATCATTTGATTGTTTCTGAAACAAGTCTCATTGGCGGTATTGTTGAGGTTGATGAGGAGAAAATTGAGGACGACCATCTGCCTCTGTCTTTCTGTTTGGTTGTCCCTGTTGCTCGAATCAGTCGTCCAAATCCCAAGAAGGCTTGGATCCAAAAGCGTAACTGGAATTGTATAGATACTGTGCTCTACATTTCTACATTAACTAATCTTCTCTCGCTTTTAAAAGTTCCTTTTCACCTTCTTCAGACTGGTATAGCAGCTACTACTTCGTCCGTTGATATTAATTGTTATTATAGCGAGCTTGTCCATTGCTTGAAATTGGCAGCCGATATTGCTGTACCGACTGAGAGAATTCGAGTTGGTACAAGGAAACCTATTTGGAAAGTCAGTCCTGAAGTTAAGAAGGCAAAAAACACGGCAAAATTTTGGCTAAAAATTTGGATTGCTTGTGGACGCCCAGGGAATGGTACTGTTTTTAATCTAAAAGCTAAAACAAAGCGTGAATACAAATCTTCACTTAAAAATGCTCGTTTGAATGGCTTAGATGCTCCCAGTGACAAAAAAGCGTGGCAAAAGGTCCTTCGTACAGATAAAGGTTCAGCTGTACCTCCTTCCGCGCTAACCATGGCTGACTGGACCAACCACTACCGTGGTCTATTCAGCGGTTGCAAAAACCAGATTCAGCAGCACTTTGAAAATTTACTTCTTAAATACCTACCAAGGAAAATATTTCAACCTTCTGTTCTTCCCGTTACTTGTTCTTCCATCGAAATTGCTTTCCGAAAATTAAGAAGAACTGGTTCTACAGATTCTGATGGCCTTAGTGCCGATTTTTTCAAAATTGAGTCAACACCTTCAGCTGCTATTTCAAATTTGTTTATGCCAGGGTTTGGTTCCGAATAGTTTCCTCCTGGGTACTATAACATCGGTGATTAAGCGAGGGAAAGACGCGGACCTTTGCAAAAGCTATCGGCCAATTACAGTTTCTTGTACCATAAGCAAAATCCTGGAATACGTCCTTCTTCCAGAACTAGTTGAAAAATGTAGCTTTGGTTCAATGCAGTTTGGATTCCGTTCGAGCGCCAGTTGTGCGCATGCTCATCACATATTGACAAAAATGATGAAACAGGCTACCCGCGACAAGTCTTCTATACATATATGTTCTATAGATATAGCTGGTGCTTTTGACAATATAACGCATTCTCAGGCCCTATTTTCTCTCATTACTTCTGGCGTGAATCTGTCTGTCGTCTATCTGTTAAAATTTTGGTATGGTCATTCTTCAGTAAGGTTCAAATGGCAAGGTAGCTTGTCAGAGATTATTTCTGTCCGAACTGGTGTTCGCCAAGGGGGAGTCTTATCTCCCTACATCTTCAAATCGGCCATATCTTCTTGTCTCGATTCTTTGCTTCCTGCTTACTTCTATAAAGACTATGCCTTCAGCTACATAGCCTATGCGGACGACTTGCTCTTAGTAAGCCGTAGCCGATCCACACTCACAAAAAATGTAAGTAAGCTGTCGTCAGAACTTCTGAAAATTGGCCTTGAAGTTAACCTTTCAAAATGTGAGTACCTGCATTTCAACCCTTCGTCAAATTGTTCGAGTGCATCTAAAGCTTCTATATCTCTTGGATCGTTCATCGTCAAATCAACAGACTCTCTACGGTGGCTCGGCATAACATTCAAATCTTCATTGTCAAAATTTTGCTCATCGGTTGTTCAAGAAGTTTATAAGTCGATCCGTAGCGCCTATGGGCGCATCGTCCCCAACCGGGGGCGCTATAATCGTAAAGCTTTGGGAAATTTGTACAGCACCTTCTGCGCTCCTTCTATACTATTTCGTTCTGGCGTCACTCATGTTCTGCGAAAGAAGGAGATTAAAAAGATGAGATCATGTTATTTTAAATATGCAAAGCACCTCCTCCACTTGTCGAAATTATGTCATAACCATACATTGACGGAGAAATTCAAAATTCAAGACGCAAGTGTTACCCTTTTGGATGTTTCGTCATCACTTTCAAAACTCATGGACAACAAGGCCCAACCAGCACACGATGTCGTCCACTGCTTCCTGACCGAAGATTAAAAATTAAGTGTCTTTTTCTGTGTGTATATATGTGTTTTGTTTATTTTCTTTACTTTTGTCATTTACTCCGCCTTTTCAAAATGGCGGGTCATAAATAAATTACTTACTTACTTACTTAGAAGTTCTTTATAGAGATAAGGATAGACGCTGGATTCGTTTCTGAATTTTCTCTTTTTGCTGGACAACTAGTTCGTTCGGAGTTCGGCCGAAACCGGAAATTTGGCAGAAGTAAAGCAGGAAGTTTCGGTCAGTGTCGTCAAAATAGATATGGCTTATAGAGGTATATCTTCTGTCTTTCTCTGATGATTAGCCTGGCGAAGACAAGACCCAATTGTCTGGATCAAATATTAGATTTTTGGGATCCCATCGAAACCTTTGGTCTTGTTACATTTGGTCTATGTTCCTGTTTTACTGTTAGCTATGCATTAGTTCGGACCTGCTGGGAAACCCTCCCCGAACTGAATTCCTGGATACGACCCTGCCTAAAGTAGCCTATTACAAAGGACGCCTTTAGACAAGACTGTGTTTCCGCGAGGTTTTAACTTGTGGACCAAATGTGTGGCGCAAAGTCGTGTTTCTGCGACAAGCACTGAGAAGTATGTGTCCCACAATTGTGCCTCGGAAAACGCCTTATTTATCACCATTTTCGATTTCGACTAATCGACTTAAAGAGCGCATCTTAACCGAAAAGTGAAAAAAAACTTTTGATCAAACGATATATTAATGATCCCCAAGATTATCGTTTTTGTCATAAGGGTTCTGCTTACAGATGTATTTCGAGCGCCTTAAAAGTGCGTATCATTACAGTCAATTTTAAAAATAAAATACTTTTTATCAAACGATGCATTCTCCTGATTTCCAAGGATCCAATGTCATTCTTATCTCAAGGATTTTGCTTACAAATGATCAGATCAAACCCACAAAAGGCCAGATTCTATATTTCATCCTCTGAACCAGCCTTGCAAGTGCCATATGAGCTTCTAGCTCTTGTTATTTGTCTCCTTAAAGGACCTGTCTTACTTATAATACTAATGCAAACTACTTTCATAACTCCATATATTTCTAAACCCGAAGACCCCAATTTCGTGCGGTACATTCTAACCCCTCTAACAAAACCACGCTGATTTTCTCACTTGCCGTGTTTTTCTACCTTCGATGTCTATCACGCTGTCGACGGTTGTTCTGCGAGAAGTTTTTTCCATCAGAAAAACCGGTATGTAAATTGTTTCCCTTTTTTCGCTACAAGTCAACGGGTCTCGGAAAACGCTTAAGACAGCCAACACCGTAGGTTATGTGTTGAAAGCACAGACTAGTTTTAAAGTATCCAAATATTTTAAAATACTGCAAGTTGAAGAGTACATAGTGAGAGGGGTCCTTTAAGCCCCCTCGTGTCTGAGACCGAAAATCCGTAATATTAACCAAAACCTCTCTAACTTCAAGGCTGGAGCGCGTACAACTTTGTTTGGGAGGAATACCTTAAAGCCACCACCTTTGAAGCTGTCCCAAGCAACTTGTTCCAGAAGTCAAGACGCCCAATCGAAAATCCGTAAAATTAATTGAAACCTCTAACTTCTAGGCTGGACCGCGTACAACTTTGTTTGGGAGGAATACCTTAAAGCCACCAACTCTGAAGCTGTCCCAAGCAACTTGTTCCAGAAGCGAAGACGCCCAATCGAATGGAAACCCAAAATGAAAGTAGAAGCTGTTGACCAGAGGAACCCTGGGTTCATTCGGGTTGCAACCGCAAGTGAAGTTGATGAGTATTCGATCAAGGTCCATTATGACGGATGGCCGGAATACTGTGATGTGGTTCTTGACGACGATTCGCCCGACCTCTTCCCTCCGGGGTGGTGTAACAATAGCAGCTGCACGCTCCTGCCCCCATTATGTAAGTTGGGTCGCATGGGATCTACTAGGGGGGGGGGGGGTCTACTACAGGAACAGAGGAAGGAGAAAATAGGATATAGGAACCAGAGGCTGAAAAAAATCGACTGATTTTCAGAAAAAACGACTTGTTTTGACGAAAAATCGACTGATTTTCAGAAAAACTGACTGTTTTCATGAAAAAAAAAACTGTTGTTATTTATACAAGACAACATTGCCCCCCCCCCCCCCCCCCCGGCCGTGACGCCCCTGAATGAGGGCATCATACATTCCAGTGGTATACAGTAAACGGAGCTTTTCTTGTGATTGATTCTTGCATACTGGTTAAATTACAAAACCAATAACTGACACTCGTTTGATACAATTCTTGAAACTAAGGCTGAGTTACTTTTTTGTTGCATTTCTATACTGTTTTTTTATTTAGTTTATTACCCTTAGAATTATTTTAAATTGAGAAGTATAGAAAGGGACCTGAGACATACTAACAGAACTCTTACAAGAAATTATCTTTTCACGACTACATGGTTCAGAATTGAACCATTTAATTTGAATTTGTGTGTATTTAAAAGTATTAAAGTAACAACATGAGAGATACCAGCAGAACTTTGATCTTTTCTCGATTACATGGTTCAGAAATATCGTTTTCGAAAATACCATTACTTGCCACCTGAAATTAGCGACTTCCAGCCATCCCGTTCTCCAACGCTGCGAATGGACGCAAAAACTTGAAAACTGAACGCGCCGTGGTTAAAAAGTGGGAAAACCAACCAATATATTTGATGGTGGAAAACGGATACGTCAGCTGAATTTTATTGGAGCTATTTTTTTTTTTTTCGTTATTTATCGTTTTTGCTTCTTTCATAATACTCCGTATTTTGTGTTTTGCACTTTTACGGGTAATAAAGTTCATTCATTCATTCATTCATTCATTATTTCGAATATATATTTCGAAATTTCAAGGGTCTGAAGAGGACCCTTGCCAAGAAGGGCCGAAATATAGCTCGAATAAAATTCAGCTGTCGTATCCGTTTTCCACCATCAAATATGATTCGCAGTCAGCTTGGGCTGAAGGAATATTTATCAACCAATATAGGAGATTGACCTGATTTTTGAAGTTCAAGTTCAAGTTCTGTTTATTTCAAATTAATCAAATTTGGCAGAGAGAATGCTCGAGGCCAAATGGCGGACATTTTCTTCCACTACAAACTATAAGAACATCAATTCACAAGTTATCAGTAAACCATAATCCATCCAGTTTCCAGATTCAAACGACCAAGATTGGTTGGGATTAACCGTGACAAACCATTCACCCGCGACATTACCTTTAATCTATTTTTTAATTATTCTTTATTTTTCTTTAAGTGTTTTCAGTGAGCATTGATTTAACTTTATTTTTGGTTTACCATGTCTTCCAAAATGGAAAACAACACTGTGAAGCTTCTCATGTGCATATGTGTGAAAGAGTGTCGGCGAACCATGAAGCTTTCGGCCAATTTTGCGTTGCCTGACCGGCAAAACTCGGCACTGCCGAAAAAGTGCTAAAAAGACCTAAGAACAAAATGAAATAATTTCGAAACGCGGGTATTTCGAAGCATATATTTTAATAATGGAGCTAGGGATAATATAAAAGGCAGAGTAAGTAAGAGGGGTCCGTTAACAAAGAAGGTAATCTACCGAAATAAACCAGATTTACTTGCGCGAGCAGGCTCATTAATCCATAAGTTTTCTAGTCACAACATCAACCCATAAATTAAATTCTCGTAAATTCTCGTGTTGTCCTTAAATTTTAGTGTTGATGTGTGATAGTTGTTTGTTTGTTTTTTCTTTACAATGCCTTAGGCTAGAATTGTATTAATAATTTTTACAAACCCATCAGAATTAGTGAAGTGTCGTTTTTTTATGCCACTGGCATGTCTGATGCTTTTGAAAAACTCCAGGCTTATTCATATTTGCTGTTAAAATTGTACCTTACCTTTACCTTACCATCATCGCAACATCGCTGCATCAGGATCTACATCATTTGACAGTTTGTCAAGAAGAAGGGACGAGTACAGAAGGAGATAGAACCACTAACAGCGATACGCTTGATCTCTTCATTTGACGGTTTCTTGCGAAAATCTAACTAGCTGTTGGGAAAACCTCTCTGGCACGCCAATTCCTCCAGTCCAACGTTAAATAACGTTTATCGTAACAACGAGTATTTATAAATGTACAAGCCAGACATACGTGAAGTCAGGAAAGAAATAGGAAAGATCAGGAACCCCATAAATAATGAAACTTTTACTTTATGGTTTTACTTTAAGAAAGAATACTTCAATTCAAAGTTAATAAATTATATCTTAATTATATACTAATATAATAATCCGAAAAAGGTTTACCTTAAAATTACAACAAATCCACTTTAAATATTAGAAGCCATTAATCTGGTTGAAGGCTGTCTACCAACTGAACTGGTAGCGCTTTTATGATAAGATAAGATAAGATAAGATTTATTTCCGGAAAAGCACAAAGGGCCATGGAAACAACAAAACAACACAAAAACAAAACCATAACCTCAACCACTATTTACAAAAAACATTCCCTGTGAATCATGGCTACCTTTAGGAATCTTCCCAAATTTCTAATATCTCTAAAACTTCTACTTTTGAAAATTTGTTTAAACCTTTCCTCCCCCCAGATCATTTCCCCAAATATTTCTTTCCTCAGGTCTTTTAACTCCTGACACTCACACATTAAATGGAAAATACATTCGTTCATTTTACCACACATCGGACAGAAGTAAGGACCACGGAGCACTCTAACCTTTCCCAAATATTTCCTTCTTAGTCCTACCGGTAAACAATCTGCCCTCAGGCTAATTATAAGTTGAATTTGGTCTAAAGGAATTCCCGCCTTAAAATAAATTTCTTCCCCCCATATCTCCTTGGCTGCAGCATAAAACCTCAGGGAATCCGAAGCAGCCAGCCTACACTGCCAATCTTGCACCTCCTGTTCTCTTATCCTACTCTCCACTTTTTTCGCAATACTTCCTATGTTATCCCACCCTTTTCCCTCATTCCAAATATAAGATAATCCCGTACTATCTAAAATTACCTTAACCTGCTGCGACCATGACTCCTTTGATTTATCTCTTAGCGGCTCCAAATACGCCGCCTTCATAGGCCTTACTCTTGGCAATGCTATGATTTTTTCCCACAGACGAATCATACTTACTAACCGATAACTCCTTAACGAATAAAGTCCTAAGTCATCCTTTACTACTAACGTACTAGTCTTACTACTAATTCCTAGTATTCTTTTAAAATAACATAACTGTACCTGTTCAAACTTTTGACATTGGCTATATCCCCAAATTTCAGCTGCATAATGCATGGCTGAAACTACTTTCGAAAAAAATACTTGTTTATGCATCCTTAAATTTATTATCGCCTTTAATTGGGTCTTTAACAATATATTTACACACCGTTTTCCTTTTGCTAGACTTGATTCTACATGCTTACCGTATTTTCCTTTTGCCGACAGTTTAAACCCCAAATAAATAAACTCCTCTTTATACTCAATCTCTTTACCCTCAAAACTAACTTTATCCTTATTTACTTTCCCTCCTTTTCGAAAACACACCACTGCCGTTTTTTTAACATTCAATGTCAGTTTTTTACTTGTTAAATACTCACTTACCTTATCCATCAAAATCTGTAAATTTTCTTTAGAATCAGCAAGAAGTGCCACATCATCTGCAAACAACAATGCACATAACGTAACAACATCTACCGATACCATAGGCGCCATTCTTGCTTTCAAGTATCCATCCAAATCGTTTATGTACAATGAGAACAATTTTGGTGACAGGCTACATCCCTGCTTTACCCCCAATTTTGACACGAACTCCCTAGAAAATTTCCCTGCCACTTTTACCACTAATTTGGTTAGACTATATATTTCTATTAAAATTACAATTATCGGGTGTGGCAAACCTATTTCAATCAACTTTCTCATCAATAATTCCCTATTTACATTATCGAAAGCCCCTTTTAAATCCAAAAATGCCACATATAATTTACCCACCTTACTTTTTGTAAATTTTTTTATCAACACATTTAGAACAAATATCTGATCTATTGTACTATATCCCTCCCTGAACCCAGCCTGTACCGAAGAAATTGTCTCATTCTCATTCAACCAAACATTCATTCTAAGGTCCAACACCTTTGAAAATATCTTACCCAACACATTACCGAGATGAATTGCACGATAGTTATCATGGATAGTCCTAGCACCTTTCTTATAAATCGGTATAATTATCGACGTTTTCCATTGCCTAGGCCATACACCTGTCATAATAATACTAGAAAATATAATTGATATCACTTGTGCTAATGTACTTTTCCCCCATCGCCAAACTATTGCTGGAATCCCGTCGCAGCCTGGGGCCGACCTACCTTTCATTTTTCGAATCACATCCCACACTTCTTGGTCTTTCACTGGCTCCACTAACTTATAATCATTTTCCTTTAATGGGTAACAAACCTGGCTACATGTCTCCTCTTTAAAATTTCTTGAAAATATTTCTTCATTGATATTCGACTCCTTCTTTTCAAAATATTCCGGCCAAGACTCCGCCTCGGACTCCTTTACTTCGGAGTAAAGGACTACTCGGACTACTTTACTTTACTCAACACTGCTAGATGGCGTTATAAACGGGAAAAGCGCGGGGTATTCAAATAGGGTGAGAGACAGAATCGGACGATCCCCAACACTAGCCTTTACCTTAAAATCTTCTTTTTGAGTTTAGGAGTAGGCCTCGATATTACCTACCAGCTACCTTTACTTACCTACCAGCTACCTTTTTCTTCCACGAGTTCCATGAACACTGGATAGAATGCACATTCACTTCCTTCTTGTCAGTAGCAAGTGGCTAACCCCTCTGCTCAGCGCCTGGATGCGGGTCAGCTACGGTGGGATTCTTAGTTTCCTTGCATGAGTATACCCGATGAAAAATTTATCTCAAAATAGTACTATGAAGTAGTACGAAAAAGTTGCATGCAGTACTACCGATGCTACTACATGCTTCTACTTCAAGGCTACCATGTTACTGCATACTACTATATGCTACTATTAGCAAGACTGGATGCTACTATGGCAAGACAGGATGCTACTGGATACTACTACATAAGATTGGACCATTCTGAGGCACATTAAATGATAGTATTCTTTGCTATTTATTCAAACAATGTTTACAACGGGTACGTCAGCTACGATTCTTCATCAGCGATATTTCGGCCCTTTTTGGCAAGGGTCCTCGTCAGGCTGTCAATCTTCTGGGTCAACTTCGGGGAAGGAAACAAACCTGTAATAAATAACTGAAGCTTCTACCGACTATAAATATCTTATTAAAGTAAGTTATCTTCAAATACTACTATAATGAAACAAGAGCTGTAAGCTCATATGGCACTTGCATGTGTCAAGATGATTTGATTGATCAAAAGTAAGTTTCGACTTTGCGGTTGAGATGCGCGCTATAAGGGAGCTGGAACTTCATTTGTAAGCAAAACCCTTGAGGCAAAACTGCTAATGGGCTGATGGGCATCACGAAAATGCATATATTGCTTAAAAGTATTTTTTTTACTTTGCGGTCAAGATTGGTACTTTAAGGAATAATCGGATTTGGGAAGTAGCAATTTCTAAGCAAATGTTGTTGAGTCTCCAATATTCCAGCGAAGTTTCATCGTCCTAGCACATCTAGAAGTACCTTAACGCGCGACCACCGGAATCCCAGACCCCCCTCCCCCTAATCGAACTCCACCCACAATAACCGGAGCCAATCCGGTTCTGTAAATGATTAATCCAGAGCATCTGTTTGTCATTCCCACGAAGTTCGATCCAGATCACACCAGTCTAAGCGGGTCAAGTATTTTCCGCCCTCCCCCCGATAATTGCCGGATTCGGTCCGGAAATGAAAAAGGTCACAAGAGAAAAATTTCCTCTGTTTAATTATTAAATTTCACTCGAATCCGATCACCCGTTCCAAAGTTACGCATGACTCAATATTCCGGATTCCCCTCCCTCAACTCCCCCCCCCCCCCGTAGATTATCATATCGAGGATTTTTTTTTTTTTATTCCAAGTCAGTTTGACCGGGTCCCTGATATGCCTTCCAAGTTTCGTCGTGAAAATCCCCCCAAAAACGGAATTCCGGGATACCCCTCCTCCCCCCCCTCAAGTGTCCGGATCCAGTCAAATTATGTAAAAGATTTACATGGACCAGATGTTTGTTCTTCCCAGCAAGTTTCACTCCGATACCATCATTCTAACCGTTTCTCGAGATTTCCGGTCCACCACCACCACCTAGCACATCTGGAAGTACCCTAACTCGGATATGTGGGACAAAAAAACTCGGACCGACCGACAGACCGACAGACGGAATTGTGATCGGTATATGGCACTTGAGCCAGAGGCTGCAAGTGCCATAAAAACTAGTCCTGTGATTTTATTTTGACACGGACGCTGTTTTTGCTGGACGATTGGGGCGATGACAGGAAAGGGTTTTTTCTGCATTTTGGTCGACTTAGGTTTTTATGGCACTTGCAGCCTCTGGCTCAAGTGCCATATACTGATCACAATTCCGTCTGTCGGTCTGTCGGTCGGTCCGAGTTTTTTGTCCCACATATCCGAGTTAGGGTACTTCCAGATGTGCTAGGACAATGAAACTTGGCAGGCATATCAGGGACCCGACCAAACTAACCTGGAAATAATCAGTTTCCCGATCCGACCATATGGGGGGGAGTGCGGGGCGCTGGAAACTTGCAAATTTAGGGCATTTTGTCACTTTTTTCTGAGTTAGGGTACTTCTAGATGAGCTAGGACAATGAAACTTGACAGGAATATCAGGGACCCGACCAAACGAACCTGGAAATGATCAGTTTCTCGATCCGACCATATGCGGGGGAGTGGGGGCGCTCGAAACTTGAAAATTTAGGGCATTTTGTCACACTTTTTCGAGTTAGGGTACTTCCAGATGAGCTAGGACAATGAAACTTGGCAGGAATATCAGGGACCTGACCAAAGTAACCTGGAAATAATAAGTTTCCCGATCCGACCATATGCGGGGGAGTTGGGGCGCTGGAAACTTGAAAATTTAGGGCATTTTGTCACACTTTTTCGAGTGAGGGTACTTCCAGATGAGCTAGGACAATGAAACTTGGCAGGAATATCAGGGACCCGACCAAACTAACCTGGAAATAATAAGTTTCCCGATCCGACCATGTGCGGGGAAGTGGGGGCGCTGGAAACTTGAAAATTTAGGGCATTTTGTTACACTTTTTCGAGTTAGGGTACTTCCAGTTGTGCTAGGACCATGAAACTTGGCAGGCATATCAGAGACCCGACCAAACAAAATTAGGAATAATCATTTTTCTGATCCGACCATTTTGGGGGGGGGTGTGGAGGGCAGGGGAATCCGTGAAACTGAGAAGTGTGTAAGTTCCGAACGGATGATCGGATTGTAATGAAACTTCATAACTGAAGAGAATATATATCTGTAATGTCCCGTTTAAAGTCTTGACCGGATTCGGTAGCCAGGTGGGAGTTGGGGGGGGGGAGACCGAAAATTTCAAGAAACGGTTAGAATGGAGGGATCGGAGTGAATTGTCGATCAGATTGTCGATCAGATAATGGTGGGGGAGTGGAGGGAGGGGAATCCGCAGGGGAATCCGGGAAATTGAGAAGTGTGTAACTTTCGAACGGATGATCGGATTGTAATGAAACTTCATAACTGAACAGAATATATATCTGTAATGTCCCGTTTAAAGTCTTGACCGGATTCGGTAGCCAGGGGGGAGTTGGGGGGGGGGGAGACCGGAAATTTCAAGAAGCGGTTAGAATGGAGGGATCGGAGTGAAACTTGCTAGGAAGAACAAGCATCTGCTCTAGATAAGTCCTTTAGACCATTGTACTTGATCCGGACACTTATGGGGGGGGGGGGTCCCGGAATTCCGGTGATGGTGGTTTTGGGGATTTTCACGATGAAACTTGGCAGGCATATCAGGGACCCAATCAAACTGACTTCAAAATAAAAATTTTGTCGATCAGATAATGGTGGGGGGAGTGGAGGGAGGGGAATCCGAAATTTTCAGTCATGCGTAATTTTGGAATGGGTGATCGGATTCGAGTGAAATTTAAGAATTCAACAGAGGACATTTCTCCGATGTTTTTTTTCATATCCGGACCGGATCCGGCAACTATTGGGGGGGGGGGGCGGAAAATACGTGCCCCGTTTAGAATGGAGGGATCGGGATGGAACTTTGTGGGAAGAACAAACAGATGCTCTAGGTAAGTCATTTGCTGAATCGGATTGGCTACGTGCACCGCGGGGGAGCTGGGTGGGGGGGGGGTGGACCGGAAATCTCGAGAAACGGTTAGAATGATGGTATCGGAGTGAAACTTGCTGGGAAGAACAAACATCTGGTCCATGTAAATCTTTTACATAATTTGACTGGATCCGGACACTTGAGGGGGGGGGGGAGGAGGGGTATCCCGGAATTCCGTTTTTTGGGGGATTTTCACGACGAAACTTGGAAGGCATATCAGGGACCCGGTCAAACTGACTTGGAATAAAAAAAAAATCCTCGATATGATAATCTTGGGGGGGGGGGAGTTGAGGGAGGGGAATCCGGAATATTGAGTCATGCGTAACTTTGGAACGGGTGACCGGATTCGAGTGAAATTTAATAATTACACAGAGGACATTTTTCTCTTGTGACCTTTTTCATTTCCGGACCGAATCCGGCAATTATCGGGGGGAGGGCGGAAAATACTTGACCCGCTTAGACTGGTGTGATCTGGATCGAACTTCGTGGGAATGACAAACAGATGCTCTGGATTAATCATTTACAGAACCGGATTGGCTCCGGTTATTGTGGGTGGAGTTGGAGGAGGGGGAGGGGGGTCTGGGATTCCGGTGATCGCGCGTTAAGGTACTTCCAGATGTGCTAGGACGATGAAACTTCGCTGGAATATTGGAGACTCAACAACATTTGCTTAGAAATTGCTACTTCCCAAATCCGATTATTCCTTAAAGTACCAATCTTGACCGCAAAGTAAAAAAAATACTTTTAAGCAATATATGTATTTTCGTGATGCCCATCAGCCCATTAGCAGTTTTGCCTCAAGGGTTTTGCTTACAAATGAAGTTCCAGCTCCCTTATAGCGCGCATCTCAACCGCAAAGTCGAAACTTACTTTTGATCAATCAAATCATCTTGACACATGCAAGTGCCATATGAGCTTACAGCTCTTGTTTTATTAATAAGGGACAGAAAACTTAAATATTATTTTATTAATAACCTCGTTCTACGTTTCTATTATCGAGTACTCGTCTGTATCTATTACTTTGAATAATGACTGCACGGAAAAACTAGTGCTGAGATTTAATTTTTGACACGGCTGCTGTTTTTGCTGCACGATTGGGGCGACGGCAAGAAACATTTTTTTCTGCATTTTGATCAACTTCGGTTTTGTTGTTAATAAGGGACTGAGGCTTAAATTTTCTTCCCTTAATAACCCCGTTCCACGTTTCCGGTAGGGAGTACTCGCCTGTATCTCGGTTAATGCCTGCTCGGTTTTTCTTTATCTCAACGGCTTCTCGAATGGTTTGATGGAGTCCGGTGCACGTTGCAAGAATTTCAGCTTTTTCAAAATATACTGAATGGGATGGGTTTTCGAAAATATGTTCTGCAAGTGCAGATTTGAAAGTATAGTTATGACGGTGTCCGTTGGAGAGGGCGTGGTCTATTTCTTGCTCATGCTCTGCAAGTCGTTTTCCGAAAGTTCTCTCTGTCCTTCCTACGTAACTTTCCGCAATCACAAGGTATTGAATAAATGCCTCTTTGGTACTGATTTGGGACTTTATCTTTTCCGGAGTTTAGGTAGGACAGCAAAGTATTTTGGGTTCTGTGAAAGACTTGGATGTTGTATTTTTTCAAACTTTTGGACAATTTTTCGGTTACTCCGCGGACGTACGGAAGGTAAACGCGGGCATTTTTTTCCTCAGCCTCACCATTACTAGTAGAACTTACAGGATCTTTGGGGGATGAATGCAGCTTCAGTCGTCTTCTGATGATCTGTTCAACCAGTTGAACGGGGTATTTGTTTCCAAATAGGACGTCCCGAATGTGGCTAAGTTCGTCATCTAGGAGATCTTTGTCGCAAATTTTGATGGCTCGGTCAACTAGTGAAATAACTACTCCGCGTTTCACATATTCGGGCTGGTAAGAATCGTATGGAAGGTATCGATCGTTGTGGGTGGGTTTTCTGTAGACTGAGCAGACAAAACTTCCTTCACTGTTAGCAATCAAAACATCTAGGTACGGCAGCTCTTGTGCATCATTTTCAAATTCAATCGTGAACTGGATAGTCGGTTGGATTGAGTTTAAAGTGTCAACGAAACTCACAATGTCTGTTTTTTGGCCTTCCCATGCTGTGAAACCATCATCAACAAAACGTTTGTAGAAACTCGGAACCATCGGCGCGATGCTGAAAGCGATTTCTTCAATTTTCCTCAGCGTTAATTCGGCGAGTCCCTGCGAAAATGGAAATCCAATCGTGCAGCAAAAACAGCAGCCGTGTCAAAAATTAAATCTCAGCACTAGTTTTTCCGTGCAGTCATTATTCAAAGTAATAGATACAGACGAGTACTCGATAATAGAAACGCAGAACGAGGTTATTAATAAAATAATATTTAAGTTTTCTGTCCCTTATTAATAAAAAAACCTAAGTCGACCAAAATGCAGAAAAAACCCTTTCCTGTCATCGCCCCAATCGTCCAGCAAAAACAGCGTCCGTGTCAAAAATAAAATCACAGGACTAGTTTTTTCATTATAGTAGTATTTGAAGATAACTTACTTTAATAAGATATTTATAGTCGGTAGAAGCTTCAGTTATTTATTACAGGTTTGTTTCCTTCCCCGAAGTTGAACCAGAAGATTGGCAGCCTGACGAGGACCCTTGCCAAAAAGGGCCGAAATATCGCTGATGAAGAATCGTAGCTGACGTACCCGTTGTAAACATTGTTTGAATAAATGTTTCAAAGTCAGCTTGGGCTCAAAGAATATTTAGTATTCTTTGCTATTACATAGTATTACATGCTACGTTTTCGTACTACTACCATACCACTACGCAGGCTACAAATTTTTCATCGGGTAGTTAATCATCACTGAACAGGTGATATCTGTGACTGTTAAAAATCAGCATGTAAATAATTTCATTCTTGCGACTATTTATTTTTATTCCTTTTATTATTCATATTTGTCTCTGTTCTAGTTGTGAAACTGGTTGCTATGTAGGATAAGAATGTTTCATTCCGGAAATCCCGGCTAATATCCGAGGCGCCATTTCAGTAAATCTGGGGGGGGGGGGGGGGCGCAAAGTCAATTTTGGGCTCCTTCCCAATTTAATTACTCCTTTTTTGGTAAATTTTAAGATTTTTTATGTACCCTGAAGTAACGTTACTTCCTTTGAATTTGGACTTTAAAAATTTGTAGAGGAACAAATTTGGGGGGCCATAAGAAATGCCAAGATTAAAGGGGGGTCGCAAAGGTCAGTTTTGGGCTCCAATTTAATAAATTTAACCAATTTAATTTAATTTAATTAAACCAATTTAATGTGCTCAAATTAAATTTAATTTCTCCTGTTGTGGTAAATTTTAAGGATTTTTTAATGTACACTAAAGTAACGTTATTTGCTTTGAATTTCGACTTTAAAAAAGCTATTTATAGAGGAACAAATTTTGGGGGGCATAAGAAAAACCAAGACTAAAGATTTTATTCGTCAGCTACGATTCTTCATCAGCGATATTTCGGCCCTTTTTGGCAAGGGTCCTCGTCAGGCTTCCCCGAGGCTTCCCTCGTCAGGCTTCCCCTTTCCTTCTCCGAAGTTGAACCAGAGGATTGACAGCCTGACGAGGACCCTTGCCAAAAAGGGCCGAAATATCGCTGATGAAGAATCGTAGCTGACGTACCCGTTGTAAACATTGTTTGAATAAATGTTTCAAAGTCAGCTTGGGCTCAAAGAATATTTATTAAAGATTTTGTGCCCCTCCGGAATCTAGGGGGGGGGCATACATGCACCCCCTCAAATGGTACATCTTTAGTATTGATGGTTACCCGCAAGAAAGGATAGTTTTGTGTTAAGCGGAAGGTGAAGATTGGATTAGAACTAGTATACGCCCAGATTTTGCTACGGACTTTAACTTCTGTTTAGGTTTCCTTTTCTCGGAAGCTGGGCTGGGAGGGAGTGCATGGTGAAGACGATTTGGGAAGCTTAGGATAAAAACGATTCTGTTTCAAAAATATTAATTTTAACATATTTTTTTTTTTTTTTTTTTTTATTTTACTACTAAATACAAAATAAACTATAAAAACACGCAACCGCCCGGGGAAGGCTCAAAAAGCCTGATGATGTACGACTGCAATCCTCTGATTCTCATCCTACATCAAGTTTCATAAAAATAAGGACAAGAACTAATATAAGTTTATATATAAGTATATATAAGTTTTATTTTGGGGGAGACCGCACATGATTTGGTTTAGTCCTGTACATTACGAATTTGTCTTCTCAGCCGGGCTGGGGACCTTCAGTTATTCAGTTTATTATTAAAAAGAACCTAAATCTGAATCTATAGTAATAATAATTCGTTCAGTACAATAATATCTTTAAAAAAATAGTTGTGAATAGTCCTTTCCGTTACTGTAAGTTTCTTCTGTATCTGCCCCGGTCCCATAGTAATTCGAAGATCATTAAATCTCACGGAGCTACTGATATTTTGTCACGGCTGCAAGAATTGCACACTGATTTCCGTCAGAACTCTAGTCTACGTCCGCTGCCGCATCACCGACTGATTAGACTTTTTTATTGATATTTGCAGGCCTATTGTATGTTTCGTATGTTATTCCCCTATTGTCTTTTTTTTTCTATTTATCTTTACTCCACCCTATTTTGTTGCAAAACGTTTTGTGGGTTATAAATATACTTACGTAGTTACTTATACGGTTTTTGTTGATATTCTCTGTCGTTATTTTGTCTGTTGTGTTACGTTTAACAAATATTCATTACGACTATTTAGTGTGGGATCGCACTCTTAGGTTAGGACAGGTGAAGGCTTCATGAAGCGGCCCCCGGGTCACATTTGTTCACTTTTCTCATCAGTAAAAATGATCCTCTGTCTACAGTTCAGCGTGGTATGAGCCCCAAGGCATCTTCGGAATGCCCGACGCCCGGTTGTACTGGCCTAGGAAGTGCGAGGTGGGTCGGGAAGCTGCACCATTCCACAAAAGCTGAGTGTCCCTATTCCCCCGAGAATGTGGATAAGGACGAAAGACCTGAGAGGCTCCCAACTTCCAAGGTCAACTTTCTCTCCCCTGTGAAACTAAATGGGGAGGAAACGGAGGCGTATGAAGAGACGTCGAAAAAAAGGTATGTACAGATCATTGCTTTATGCCCGGGCCCAACTATGGTCACACCGGGTAATAACGCCGGTAATAAGACCGTCTTACGGTCGAAATTGGGAAGAAAAGACGCTGAAAACATGTGGAAAACGATGGAAAAATCCATCTCAGCCATTTTTAAACGTATCTCTGGAGTGTTTGGACCAATCACAGACCAGAGTCGCTGACTTTAGCCACTTTTGTTTACCTTTGAGTGATGCTGGTGGTAATATGTCTTGAATTTCTTCGTTCCAGGTGTGACCAGGATAAGACGTAAGAGCGGGTATAACCAGAGCAAAATAACACTAGGGGGTAGCGCAAAAACCTATGCTTTCCATGCTTTGCGAACGGGCCATACTCATAGCGCTGCCCACTACGCTTGCGGCATTTAAAGCGAGACAAACTTGCGGCTTAGAAATTTCTAGTAAAGCAAAGTTGCGGTCTGCACACACCAAGGTAACAATGGAGGCTGTATCATTTTTTTGCAATGTTCAGGATATGAAGTTATCGGACCCAGCGCTGGTGAAAGACTGATTGAGTTTCAGCAGGGACGTTCACTATCGCTAGTGGTGCTAGTGTCGCCGCTATTCGAGTGTGTGTCAATTTTGTCGAGTCTTGGCGCTTACTCTCTAGTTTTTATTTATTTATTCATTTATTTCCCTCAGAACTGAGGAGTACAAAATAATGTATAAAACAGAACCATGCCTAAACCATCTGGTCAATTCATTAGCACATAAATACTATAAAAAATACACACGATTTCGACAACTAAGTTACGCACTATCTTATTCGCTTGTTAAATATTCTTTGAGCCCAAGCTGACTTTGAAGCATTTATTCAAACAATGTTTACAACGGGTACGTCAGCTGACGTAACGGGTACGTCAGCTGACGTACCCGTTGTTGTATCACGCTTAGAGTGGCGCGATCGGGATGAAACTTGGTGGGAATAACAAGACCTAGGTACATGATTGGCAGAACTGGATCGAATTCGCGCACTGTGGGGGGAGTTGGAGGGGTGTTACGGAATTCCGGTGATACGTAGTGAAGTTACTTCCAGGTGGGCTAGGACAGTGAACTTGGCAGGCACACCAGGGACCCGACCAGATTAACCTGGTAATAGTTATTTCCCGATCCGATCATAGTGGGGGGGGGGTGGAGGAAGGGGGAATCCTGAATCTTGAGGTACGTGTAAAACTTTCGAACGGTGATAGGATCCGATGCATGTGGGAGGGGTCGTTGGGCAGAATCGGAAATCATTTGATACGTTAGAGTGGAGCGATCGGGATGAAACTTGCTAGGAAGAACAAGCACATGTCCTAAGTGCATCAGTGACAGGACCAGACTGGATTCGGGCACTGTGGGGGAGTTGGAGGGGAGGGGGTCTGGAATTCTGGTGATCGCGAGTTAAGGTACTTCCAGATGTGCTAGACGAAGAAACTTGGCTAGACTCGACAACATTGGCTTAGAAATTGTCAGTTCCCAGATCTAACCATCCCTTAAAGTACTCATCTTAATCGCAAAGTTAAAAAAATACTTATAAGCAAAATATACATTCTCATGATCCCCTTGATCCCATGACCATTTTTGTCTCAAGGGTTTTGCTTATAAATTAGTCTTTAGCTACATTAAACTGCACATCTTAACCGCAAAGTGAAAAAAAAAACCCCAAAAGATATGTTTCATGATCTCCGAGGGCCCACGATCTTTGAGCCACAAGTGTTTTTCTTCAAAATACATTTTTAGCACCCTTAAAGTGCGCATCTTAATCCGAAAAGTGAAAACAATACCCCTGACCAAACGATATACCGGAACTCTTGTGACACGCTTAGAGTATAGCGATCGGGATGAAACTTGCTGGGAAAAACAAGCACATGTCATAAGTACATCAGTGACAGGACCGGACCGGATTCGGGCACTGTGGGGGAGTTGGGGGGGGGGGGTCAAATTTCCGTTTGATGAAGCAAACGGAGAACAAGTCGGAAAGATACACTTTATTTCCTGGACTGTTTAATGGTAGTGTCTTAACTACCAAACTTCCATGGACCCTAAAAGATAAAACCACGAACTCCCAGGCAATTTTTTCATAAGCAGTGAACTGATAGACAAAAATGCTCCTCAGTCGGGATTTGAACCCAGGACCCTCTGCTTACAAGGCAGTCGCTCTACCATCTGAGCTACCGAGGGGCTTGTGAACAGTGTTCGCAAACCGCTACAATATTCTGGTAGAAGCCGGCCACAGGAACAGTGATCCCGCCCGAAGGCAAATTCATCTAACCAGTTCACATCCCCATGTCACGGAAATTAATACATAGATGGCACTTTACACAAGGTACTTGTACCGTGACCAATAAACGATAAACAGGTTTTCGAATATAATTTAGAAAAAACTGTTTATGGTTTATTGGTCACGGTACAAGTACCATGGGTAAAGTGCCATCTATGTACCCAGGCAACTAACTGGCTGAATCTGATGACACTTGCAGTGATCTCGTTTGTTGTAGGAAACGCCAGACTTCAGGCGACGAGGCGTCGCCATCCCCGCGACAGAGAAGCGATACTGAGAACCAAGAGTTCATCCGGACAGCTGTCTTTACTCCAGGATACGCCCCTAAGTTGAACAATATGAAGCCACCCGGCTGGGACAAAGTGTCTCAGACCTTTTGGACGAAATGGAAGCTTAGATTCGGGAAGGAAGATCTGCCTAGCTGTACGTGTCAAGAAGTTGCTGATCTTGTGAGCGAAATCTCCGGCAGGTCCGAAGCTGGTGACAAAATTCGGGATCAGGTAGGAAGCAAAGCGTCCTTATTTTATCTTCTCATGTCGGTTAGTAAGAGGTTGTAGCATAAAAGGGGGAATCCCGCGTCCGAGCTCTGGAAAATACCACATCTGTGGAGCTTTATTTTCTGAAAAAGTTCATGCCTATGCTATTAAATTTTAACTGAAAAGCCAACTAATTTTTGTGTCATTTACTTGAACAGCATATGCAGCACAGAAGGCGCCTTTGGTGGAATCGGTGGCGTCGCGTGTTGGGGCGTATACGGATACGATGCTGATGTTGAAGTGTGTGCCCTTGAGGCGCAGGAGTGCGAGCCTCGGGCTCACTGGTTCCCATGCTATTAGGGCGCACTGAGCACGCTTGTTGAGCATGAACCCCACGCCATGCAGCCCTGATCAGTCGTCGATACCGGAGTTGAGGAATTGGTATTCTTGTGTTCCTGGCACCACTATCATCTCCTTTATAGTTTATTCCATTGATTCTGGTTTCTGACAGGCATACAACATCAGCTTTGTAACGGTGGAGTTCGTATGCTGTTAGTTTTCTGGTCGTCTCTTCTTCAACAGAGCGAACATTGTAGCAGAACACGCTGAAAGGCTCTTTGGCCTCATTCATTCGTTTGGGGGTGACTTGTCCACTTGTCGGCCCACCCGCCACCCCTGGGAGTGGTGCCGCGTCGCTTGAAGCCGGGGGCGCCGTAGTAGATGACGCAATAATTCTTGGACCACCTCTCATTGAACGTTTCATGGGAATTTGATTCACCGTCAGTTTCCCAGACCGACGGTCCCTCCTCCTTTACCCTGGCTTGGGACAGGCTGCTTGATGCAGGCGGAGTTCTAGTTATGACGATCAGAATATCTGCGGCCGTCCCCACAACGTAAATTCTACTACGGCGCGGGACATTTTCATCTCAACACAAACTCAGCTCTTCAGTGGGTAGTGGTGAGCTTGGTGAAGACTGATTAGTGCCTGAAAAAAAATAGATTATAAATCTTCTGGTAAGGCATACAACACAGATACAAGCGCATAGAGGTACCATAAATCACACGGAAATTCCACTGTTTGAAAATCAGTTATTTGTGTATAGCGGAACAACGAAGTAACGCATTTTCAGCGGGTCTTCAAGCCAATTTAAGTGAATAAGTGATGGGTAACTAGATTGTCCTATCCCAGACCTTTTCAGTTAAACTTTAACTATTGTAAAAGGCTGTAGACAGGTAATAGACCAAAACATAAGTCGGAAATATAACATAAGATCGAAGCATAGATCAGGGAATTTGAGATTTGGATCAAGAAAGATTAAAGTGTGCTATAAGTGTTGCGTCAGACGTACCATCGAAAGAGGCCAAAAGATCATCAAGCTGTAAGAAGCAGTATTTATGTATTTCAAAACTGAGGAGAAATCTATTACATGAACCAAAAGCTATTTCTAAATCACTTTGTGCATTCAACAACACTTTAGACATGATTGATTGATTTGATTGACATGATTTGTTGTCATTACATTACAGTCAGCGTATGACTACAGTATCTTCATGTTAAAAGATATGGGGCCGCTGTAAAATCCTTTTGGTCCTCTTGAGAAAATTGGCGTCAGATTCTTTCAGACTTGTCGATGATGACGGAAATTTCTTGCTCTTCCCTGCCGTAATGATGTTTCTATGGCATACTCGCAGCTTCTTTTCCCTGAAACTACCAGCTCTTTGGCTGATATTGCAGAACAAGGCTCATGTACAGTAGAGTTTTGCTTATTTGAAGAGTTACTTAAATTCGCCCGGAATCCCACAGAAACGGGACATTTGTCAGAAGCAAAACAGGAGGTTCTGATCAATTTCGTCAAAGTAGATATGACGGAACTTTGGCTATCTGTTAGTTAGCTTTAGTCACGGCAAGTGCATGAAAGTGGCAAAGTTCAAAGTCAACAAACGTTCAAATTCATACATCTACTGTACTATCATTTGCGCGTCATCCTTTCGTGTGTCAGCACGTTTGCACGCTACCCATCTCTGCGTCAAAATTCTCCTTTTAGAGTAAATTTGCATGGTTTAGAACAGGGAAAGGGATAGATCACAAAAATATAGGTTCATAGTAATACATGGATGCCACTTTTACACAAGGGACATGTACCGTGACCAATAAACCAGAAACAGTTTTTTCGAATTTAATTTAGAAGTCTAGGACTCCATTGTCGGAGCCACGTAGACATACCATGACCCATAAGGCGGGGTCTCATGGTGAAAACCAAATAAAACCAAATATATAATTTGAATGGGGAAGACGCCCTTGAGATGGAAACACTTCGCAAGTATTGAACTGAAAGACAAAAATGCTCCTCAGTATGGTATGGTACAGCTCAAATGGTAAGAGTGCCTGCCTTGTTAGCAGAGGGTCCTGGGTTCAACGGCTGATTGAACATGCACAATGACTGTTTTATAGTTCTAAGTGTTTGTATTTATATAGCTGGTCAGTTCCACCTTCGGTTGTATATTCCCAAGAAATGCTGTATAACGAGCTCATGGCGTTGCCCGTCCGGAGATTAAATTCTAGGCCAATTAACCCGTCGATATTTACGGTCTCATGGCCTTGAGATGGCCTTAGTAGAGAACGCATAAAGATCCAGTCCTCAGGAATTTGAAAACGACGAATATAAAAAAAAAGTCAAACGAAAGCCAGGGCGAATGGCGCTGAAACGCCACAAGAGCGTAGGACAAGATGGAGGGGAGGGTTGGAAGAAGCCATATAGGGGAGTGGGAATAAGAGCCTCGTTTTTGTTGCACGCTGCAGGTCCACTTTTCGGCCGCTTCTGGACTGATAATTTCTACATCCGCTTTTACACTGCAGTGCTTCCGTTGAAGACGGCAGCGCTTCTTGAGAATCACGGACTTGCTCACCGACCAAGTCCGTGCTTCCCTGCAAGGTGTTGCAGCTGCAGCTTCAACCCCGAAGAAAGTGAATCCAAAACGCATATTGTGCATTAGCAAAGAAGTGCTGCAGCAGCGATGCGGCAGCGCTATTGCAACAAAAACGAGGCTAAGAACTGCACTGGAAATTTTGCAACGCCTGCGCAAAGATGCGCGATGTCAACAGATAGCAGACAACACACTATCTGTTAAAGTTTAAACGGATTGGACTGAGATTACAACATTCTCGTTACTCATCACTTTCACTTATTCTAATGCTTATAAATTACTAATGCTACACAGGAAGCTGTCGGGTACAGCCTACTCTCGGTTTTCACCACACCACCACCCACCGTTTTATGTGCTAGTGTTTTTGTATGTATGGTTATTTTAGTATTTTCTTCCTTTCTTTATCTTTATTGTACTCCACTTGTTTTTCCTCTGGAATTTGTGGGTAAGAAATAAATTATTATTATTATTATTCACTTACATACTCATTCACAATCTGGAGCTGAACATTTCCTGAGCTTCGCTTGATTAGCCATTGAAATGAACGCTTCTGTTGACATTCAAATTCTCCTTGTCGGGATGAACTTTGTCTAGTCGGGCTGGCAGTCTATATTGTGAACGTCATTTTTGGAGCCCAAGATGAAACAATAAAAATCTCTTAGCAGAGTCAAAATAATTAAGCGTATTCGAATCAAAGATAAGCTGGCTTTTCAGTTAAACTTTAGTAAAAAAATGCATTATGAGCCTCAGCCGTTACCTTTTTGTAAAACAACACTAACATTGCTTGCATCAGTTTTATCTTTTAACGAAAAAACAACACCGAAAAACTCGTAACCGACATTTTAACACCTGTAGTAGATAACATCCAAAGTTTTATCTGTTGGAATTGCGCATTCTCTTGTTAAATGTTATTAAGCTTCTGACCAGGGACGTCACGTATGGGGAGAGGGGGCTGCGCCCTCCCCTCAAATGTTGTCGGCCAGTCGGTAAAAAATAACCGAGTCGGCGCGAAGCGCCGCGGTTTTTCGTGAAAACAGTTGATTTTTTCATAAAACAATCGATTTTTCATCGAAATGGTAGGTTTTTTTCTTAAAAACAGTCGTTTTTTTTTGAACACCAGTCGATTTTTCGTCACAACTGTCGTTTTTTCTGCGAAAACAGTCTTTTTTCTGCAAAAACAGTCGGTAAAAATGACCAGCCAGTCGGTAAATACCTAGCCCCCCCCCCCCAAAAAAAACAAAAAACATTTTGGCTAGTAACGCCTTTGCTTCTGACAGTGTAGAGCTTAAATCCAGCCAAGAATCCGGACCATGTGCGAAAAGAGCAAAAGTGAAGATGTTCAGACATATCTGTAGAGCTCAATGGCCTATTTTTTGCATTATTCTTGTTGTTAGACAACTAGCATGATACTTTTTAAGATTACTGATGACTTGTATTTTAGGAGCTTGACGGAGAAGCCTTGTGTATGTTATCGCAGAGCGACCTGACGGATATACTGGGACTCAAGCTTGGCCCCGCCATCAAATTGTATAGTATGATCAAGTGTTTTCAGTGAGCCTATTATCTTAGACTAGTCACCTTCGTTCTTCTTTTCTTCATTTACGACAGGAGGGAGTTTTGACTCCCTGCTAGGCAGAGCTGCTGCGAGTCCAGCAAATCCGAGTCCTTGAAGAAGGCGTCTCGAGACGAGTCCAGAGTCCGAGTCCACCAGCTCTGATCCTAGGACATTTAACACCGAATACGTTACGTGTATGCCTTCGACAGTGACAATACTAAATTTCCCTTAAAATTCATGTGAGTAGAGTGTGTGGTATTTTTTTGTTTTACTATTTACTAGATCGTTTAATTGCATAACAGCAGTACAAGACTTCATATTTGTGTATAGATCATGTTCTGTAAGTACGAAGAATGTTATTTTGCTTCATTCCCTGAAGAAAATGCGAGAACCAAAATTTTTGTTACAATCGTGTAGTAATAAATTTGTGAATAATACCGGAAAGACGCGATCCTTGAAACATCTTCGCTCGAGTTAAGGGCAGAGCTGTATAGGTAGTACGATCGGCTCTGAACTGAGTTTTTCAGGTTCCAGGCAACCTTCCCCCGCGACCCCCCTCCCCCCACACACACACAGCAGTAGTCATACGGAGAACTGTCATCACTTTTTGATATTGACTACGGCGTACGCCAGGGCTGCGTACTATCGCCCACAATTCAATTCAATTTAGTTTCAAAATACTTTCCACGGACATGCCGAATAGCAGTATTGTCGTCAATGGCCTATATAATAAATCACAATCGTCAATTTGACCATAACCAAAACAGTTAAAACTCAAACTTGCGTACATTCAATGGTCATATTCACAATTCGACATGGGCATTAAAAAACTTGACGAACGTAGGTACGAAACTACGCTCGTATCGCGAGTGAGAAACCCTTCTTGGTGCAAGGCCTGGTACCATCTCAGCCACAGCTCGTTGTTGATGTTCTGGTGGGATGATATCTCGGTGGATGGGGTTCGCTAGGATACTTTTACCAATTTAAGGGACAACTTAAGATGCTCTTCAGCTTCGTAATCGACTGGATTATGAGAAGGGCAATGCAGAACCATGCGGGCATCGATGTCAGCCCCGAGTTCTCCGTGACTGACCTCGATCACGCTGATGACATCGGCCTGCTCTCAGACTCAGCAGCCCAGGCCCAAAGGATGCTGGATGATGTATCAAAGGAGGCGGAACCATTGGGGCTCAGAATCAGCTCTGAAAAAACAGAGTACATCTCCAACGAACCGTCGGATTTGGGCATCGAGCTGACCCAGTGTCCCATAGAGAAGGTTGACACGTTCAAATACCTTGGCTCACTCATCAACGTGACAGGAAGCAGCAGCGGAAATCTTGGCCCGAATATCAGCTGCTAAAGGCGTTTTCGCTCAGTATTTTTGCATTTAACATCAATCTTGCCAGTATTAAATGCTAAATTTGGGATCACCCGTTTAAATGCTAAAATTTTCGAGTTTTAAATGCTGATTCGAAGCTATCAGTGAAAACTAGCAGCAAGTCTAGTAACAAGGTGCAAATGCGGTAGACGCCGTCCGCAAATACCCATGGCCAAGAATGCTTCGTATCACCCGTTTAAATGCTAAAACTTTGGCGTTTTAAATGCTGATACGAAGCTTCGTATCAGCAGTGAAAACTAGCAACAAGTCAAGTAACAAGGTGCAAATGCGGTAGACGCCGTCCGCAAATACGCATGGCCAAGAGTGTTTCACTTTCGTCACCCACTTTCACCAATTTTTAGAATTTAAAACGGGGTTACGCTGGGTGTAAACCGGCGAAGTACCAACTTTTAATATTTAAAGCGGGGTTAAGTTGGGTGTAGAACGGCGGAATACGTAAAATATCATTTAAAATAGCGGAAATTTAAGATTTAAAACGGGTGATGCCAAAATTTTTAGAACGACGAAAATTTTAGCACTTAATATGGGGTGATGCCAAAATTTAGCATTTAAAGCGCGATAATATTAGCATTTAAACGGGTGATGCCAGAATTTAGCATTTTAAAACGGGTTAAATACTAGAAAATTGACGTTAAATGCAAACTACTCAGATTTAAATGTCGAAAATTGACGTTAAATGCAAACTACTCAGATTTAAATGTCGAAAATGCTAGGGTTTAAATACTAAAATTTGGAGTTCACTGTCCCCTTTTGCTCCTTCATAACGGGGGGGGGGGGGCCCAAACCCGAGATTTTCACGACTCATTCGCTTATACGGTTGATAGATCCTTTCCAATCTGACAATGTTATAGAAGAGAGAGGAGATCAAGGCATGACTGGCTACATTCTTGAACAATCCCATTTTTCCAATGACCCCCCCCCCCCCCCCCAGCCATAACTGCTCCGAAAATAATTTAATATAGTGCGAAAACTGATTGTTCATCCCACCAGAAAATATAGTGTGAAACCATTCATACAAAGAAAAGTCACATTTCTAAACCGAAAGCTATTTCAGTTGATCTCATCAGGAATTTCATCGTCATAGCTTCAAAAGCTTCTCCTCTCGTTTCTTTTATACAGTCGGATCTTGCCGGACTGGAGAATGTGCCTTAAACTGAAAAGTAGTTTGACTTTTTAGTGTTTCCAGTTGTTGTGTATTATGTTTAGCACTCTCTTTATTTTTTCTCTCATTACTCCGCACTATCTTAAACTTATACAGTGGATAATTAATAGGTGAGATCATGTTATTTTAAATATGCAAAGCACCTGCTCCACTTGTCGAAATTATGCCATAACCATACATTGACGGAGAAGTTCAATGTTCAAGATGCAAGTATTACCCTTCTGGATGTTTCTTCGTCGTTATCAGGAATCACTGACAACAGAGCCGAAGTAGCGCACGACCTTCTACACTGCCACCTAGCCGATGACTGAAAATTAGTGTCTTTTTCTGTGTAGTTATGTCTTTTATTTATTTTATTTTCTTTACTCCGCTTTTTGAAATGGCGGGTTAGAAATAAATTACTTACTTACTTAATACATTATTTGTATTATTGTTACACCCGACGGAGCCTTAAGTGAAAAAGAAATAATAATTATCTGAAGATGTATGAACTAGTAATCAATTAAACTAGTCTAGAACTAGTCTCTTACAGCAGAATACTTCTTATCTCGACAAGAGTCTGAAATTCTAAACTAAAGATAATGTCTATGAGAATTATCTCAGGACACAGGTTTCTTTTCGTATTCTGCCGCCACTGACCGCAGACCCAGATAAACATATGGGAGGAGACGCAAAAGGGATACAGCGAACTTCCCTTTCCAATGTTAACTCGATTCTTCCTATTTGTTCTTGGGTCACCACAACTCATTCCCGTAAGTGATAAGCGCCGTGCTTAATTTTAGGAAGAATAAAAAAAAAATTGTCCGCTTAAGGATCATTTACACGGCTGGCATTTTTCCCCGTACACGAGAGGGGAAAGTGTTCACACGGTACCCGGGTATTTTTCAAGGGAGAGTACTGTCAGTGACAATAGATTCCAAGGTTTTAAAGCTCAGGATATCTCTCTACAATCAAGCTACATTTTGGATCACTTCTTACATGGACATAATCAAAAATTATTGCTCGAAAATCCGATTTTGTTGTTGCTGACGTCGAAGAATACCCGTCGACAAACAAATCCCCGGGTAAAAAGTTCGCGAAATTGAAGTCTAAAATACCCGGGTCTTTGTTGCTGTTGCGGGGGAAAATACCCGCAGAGTACGGGTAAATACCCTCCGTGTAAACGTACCTTTACAGACCTAACGATCGTGCGAGGTGGCACTAAAAACCTAATGTGTATTCAAAAACACTGAAAAATATGTACACCGAAAGCAAATCACAGTCATAACTTAGTGCTGGCTCCCTCCTTTTTCTCTTCCTTGGTCTCCTTTTTCTCATCTTTTTTAGTTTCCTTCCCAGTGTCTTCTTTCTTTTTCTCGGATTCATTATTGGCTAATTTGTTGTTGATCAGATTATGGAGCGCAATGATGGCTCGTGCAAGGGAAGCTACGTAGAGGACGTTCATCTGATCATTAGTTTCAACAAAGAACGACTTGACAAACTGAGGATGGGTGACATCTGGGAGAAGGTTGAAGATGTCTTGGAGTTGGTAGACGATTTGGTGGTTGGGTGGTAGCTTTCCGTCCACAACCTTAAAAAAAACAAGAATATTGTCTAAAACCATTCATGACCACGGGCGTAAGATCAATGTGGTTTTAAGCTACTTTGTTAGTGGAGTGTTCCTTGGAACAATCCACTATTGCGAGCGCTGTAGCAGCTTTCAGTTTTCACCGTATTTTGTGGAGCTCATAACTCGTGAACCAGTGCAAGTATCAAGTTCAAACTTGGTGCACTTGTGGGTATTGAAGTCTAGTTGTGCCTTTTCGGGGTCCCACACCCACCTGGTTCAGGGGCAAATGGGCCCAGATTTCCCAGTGAATAATATTCATAACTTGACCAGACCTGGACATAGGACGATGAAATTCCTTGTACTTGTAGATCCTAGGACTGCGAAATTATTGGTTCAGGGGCAAATGGGCCCAGATTTCCCAGTGAATAATATTCATAACTTGACCAGACCTGGACATCGGACGATGAAATTCCTTGTACTTGTAGATCCTAGGACTGCGAAATTATTTGTTCAGGGGCAAATGGGCCCAGATTTCCCAGTGAATAATATTCATAACTTGACCAGACCTGGACATAGGACGATGAAATTCCTTCTACTTGTAGATCCTAGGACTGCGAAATTATTTCCAAAGTTTAACCTACCCCACCCACCACGCTCAAGGGCAACTGGGACCAGATTGCCCAGGAGTAAAGTTCGTTACCCGCGACAGGAATCAACAGATATCAAGTTGAAACTTGGTAGGTTTGTGAGCATTGAGGTCTGTTTTTGCTTTTTGCGGGCCACAAACCACACCACCCCTTGGTTCTGGGGCAATCGGGCCAAGATTGCCCATTTTTTGCCCATTGTTTAACTTGACAAAAACTGGATATAGGGATGAAATTCCTTTGTGCTCTTGGATCATCGGGTTGGGAATATCAATGTGGAGTTGATCCCCCCCCCCCACCGTTGATGTGCAAGCGGGCCCAATTTGCCCGTCAGTAAAGTTTTTGACCCGTGACTGGAATCAAACTCTTAAGTTGGTATAGTCGAGGATATTTAGGTCTAGATATGCAATCTGATGCGTCCCGACCCCCCCCCCCCCCCCTCCCGTTCATGGGTAACTGGGCCCAGATTTCATGTGAGTTAAGTTCGTCTATGACATGTCTCAAGTTCAACTCTTGTATACTTGTAGATATACATGTATAGATGCGGATGTTGGTGTAACAGCAATAAATAAGACCACGCGGCGTACTTTAATCCTTAATGATCAGTTGGAAACTGGACGGTTTTGTCATCTGATCGATGATGTGCCGTTTTTGGGATCCCAAAACGAAAGTGGAGGGATACCTACGAACATAGCAAAAATTGTCCGTCTGTCTGTGAGCACGATAACTCTCGAAGGATGAGATATTTTGATGGAACTTGGTGTGAGGATTCTTTGGGTCAAGGGTAAGGTCAAGTTTGTAGATGGGCTCTGTAGCCCTACATTTAGGGGCGAGGGAGAGGGTTTCAAATTAGGCAAAAAAAAATATTTTTTAAAAGCTACTGAGGTAGTTGGTTTAGGGGTAAGGAGATTTGCTGTATCCGAATATGAAAGTTATTTTCTTGCCGGACAAGTAGTTCACCCGGAATCCGGCAAAAACCGGACACAAAATTTGTCGACCAATTTTCGGCTCCATTCCCTACCCCTTTATTCTCAAACTAGTATAGCTCTGCGCGTGGATGCCGACATTCATTTGTTTATTCTGTGTGACGTCGGAGAGACCTAGTGTAATCGAAGGTCGAAGGGGTTGATATGTAATGTTCAAGCGAGGATGTTGTTCAATGAGGATTCACTGGTAAAGTACAGGTCAAGTTCGTAGATGGGTCCTTTAGTCCTATCTTTAGAGGCAGAGAAGGAATTTCGAATTTACGGTAAAAACATGTATGTTTATAAGCTAATGAGATGTTCACTGAGGGGGTAAGGAGATCAGCTGAATCCAAATGTGAACTTAGTTCCTTGCTGTGCAAATGGTTCATCGCGAATTCGGCTGAAACTGGAAATTCGGTTGAAGCTCAAAGTTGTTTCTGAAACCGATTAGAGATTCGGTATCGGGGCAAGGAGACATCCTGAATCCATTTTTGAATTTTATTTTAACAATAAAAATATTCAAGGAATCTGACGAAGACTGAATGGCGAAGACATGACCGAATTGTTTGAATCAAATGTTAGATTTTTGGGATCCCATCGAAACCTTTGGTCTTGCTAATGAAGTTGTGACAAGGGGGGGTATCAGGCAATAAAACGATTTGGTTTTATTACATTTTTCATTACCTTGCTAATGAAAACGAGGTTTAAAGTGTCGGATTGGCTAGCGAGACATTCAGTATGAAACATAGACCGTTCTTGCAAGAGTTTGAAGATCTTCTTTGAATTTCTAAATGCGGTTTGTTTACATTAAAAACTTTTAAACTGGGATGATTTCAAATTAGGTTATTTCAATATTTTTTGGTGATTGGGGATCTGAAATGTCTTGGTTCTAACGCTGTTTGCTTATAAGATGTGATAAACATTTTACTTTCACTCCACGTCTGAGCGCTTGCGCACCTGTTTCACAGTGCGGCTTGTTTTTCATCATGGGAGTCTCTGTACATCTATCTGGTTCGATGATTTATGTACATGACACACATTCAGCATTCCATGTCAACGTTTTTCCAACCAAACGTCTTTGCCGTTTCGAAGGTTTTTTTCTGTATGTTGATCGACTTCGGTTAATGGAATAAAAACGAGGCTATTAATGGAATAAAATTTAAGCTTTCAGTCCCTTATTAATATCAAAACTGAAGTTGATCAAAATACAGAAAAAAACTTTCCTGTCATCGCCCCAACAGTGCAGCAAAAAACAGCGGCCGTGTCAAAAATTAAATCTCAGGACTAGTTTTTTCGCTACAGTGGTATTTGAAAGTAATTTGCCCGAACAAGATATTTATAGTCGGAGGTTTCAGTTATTTATTACAGGTTTGTTTCCTTTCCCGACGTTGACCCTGAAGATTGACAGCCTGACGAGAACCCTTGCCAAGAAGGGCCGAAATATCATATTTGACGGTGCAAAACGGATAAGTCAGCTACATTTTATTCGAGCTATATTTCGGCCCTTCTTGGCAAGGGTCCTCTTCAGGCTCAAGCCGCTCAAGCTGGAAAATAAACTTGTGGGAAAACAATTGAAGATTCTTCCTTAAATATCTGCTTTTGAGAACTTCTTCTCTGAAAGTTGGTTGGAGTTAAAGCTGGTGCTGTGATTTCATTCTGGACTCGGCTACTGTTTTTGTTGTTCGATTGGGTCGTCGAAAGGGTGGAGATTCTTTTGCATTTTGGTTTTAGAGTCATCTGTCTCTTCTTCTTCTTTCCAGCTAAGATGGATACTTGTTGGCGGCATGTATGGGCGATTAGTTCCGTACTTCGGTGATAGATGTTCCTATGGCCCAAGCTGACTGCGAATCATATTTGACGGTGCAAAACGGATAAGTCAGCTACATTTTATTTAAATGTAGCTATAATTTAAAATGTAGCTGACTTATCCGTTTTGCACCGTCAAATATGATTCGCAGTCAGCTTGGGCCATAGGAACATCTATCACCGAAGTACGGAACTAATCGCCCATACATGCCGCCAACAAGTATCCATCTTAGCTGGAAAGAAGAAGAAGAGACAGATGACTCTAAAACCAAAATGCAAAAGAATCTCCACCCTTTCGACGACCCAATCGAACAACAAAAACAGTAGCCGAGTCCAGAATGAAATCACAGCACCAGCTTTAACTCCAACCAACTTTCAGAGAAGAAGTTCTCAAAAGCAGATATTTAAGGAAGAATCTTCAATTGTTTTTCCACAAGTTTATTTTCCAGCTTGAGCGGCTTGAGCCTGAAGAGGACCCTTGCCAAGAAGGGCCGAAATATAGCTCGAATAAAATGTAGCTGACTTATCCGTTTTGCACCGTCAAATATGATTCGCAGTCAGCTTGGGCCATAGGAACATCTACGGCCGAAATATCGCCGATGAAGCATCGTAGCTGACGTATCCGTTGTATACTTTATTTGAATATATATTTTATTATATATTGCAAGAAGTAGTGTGTATTTGTTGTATTTTTCGCGGTTTAGATATTTCTTTAGTAAATTATGCGGATGATATTTTGAATCTGAGCCGGTACGTTAAGCCTATTGAAGAAAATTTTGCCGCCCTTTCAGAGTCTTATTCTAACAGAGGTCTAACTTTCAATGAAAGTAAAAGCGAGGTGCTTATCTTTAATGGGGAAAAAGAAGCTGATAATATTTCTGTTAAGCTTGGCAGCCAGTATATTGTCCCTACAGGTTGCCTCACATATCTTGGTCTGCCTTCTACTCAGACCTAAAATCGACAAGGCTTGGTCTAGTCACCGACTTTTCAGAAAAAGTACGGAAGTGTTACGGTACCCTAGTTTCCTGTAAGTGCGTGTATAACCGACATATTCTGGCACGTCTCTACAATGCTGTGGCTCTGCCACACGTTATAGCTTTGGCACCACTTTGGCATATATTGCTACAATCCCATCGTCAGAATATTAGATCTTATTATTATCGGTACGCCAAGTATCTATTGAGTCTCCCCCCATGGGCAAAGAATACAAAAATCAGTACAAAATACCATCTTGCCGATCCTGTGACTGCGATTGAGGCAAGAATAAAGAAGTTTGAAAGTTCATTAAACAGATCCCACGGTTTATACAACTCGTTTACGTGCTAATGTTCGTATCCTCTTAGATTGTTGTTATGTTAAAATGTTGTATTGCGTGTTGTTGTTGTTTTTTCTCTTCTTTTTTATTTTGTTTACTCCGTCTAGGTCCCCTCGGGCCAATTTTGATGGGAGATAAATTTTTTAATTCATTCATTCATTTAAAAGTCAGCTTGTGCTCAAGGAATATTTATGTGCCTTAATGATTTGCAAGTCCTTCTGAGGGAATACCGTGGACCCAAGAGGTTCGAAGGTCCAGTTTTCGAAGAAACGGTCTCAATTCATGACACTTCAAATCGGGAATGTAGCTAACTGATAACCTTCGTGGGACCCAGAGGTACCACCTTCTACACAGCCGAGTATACACTGTCTTAAGCCTGAAGATACGTACCTGCTGCAAGTAACCCCGGACCTGCTGGACATGCTTGAACAGACCCTTCAGTCCAATAAGTTGCGATGTGATTTGCTGAGACAGAGATCCAACAGTGGTGTCCTTAACGTCTCTCAGCAAATGTTCAACTCCCACCTCCTCCGCTTCTTCGGCTCCGATCTCACTGGCAATGTGCTCGAACGTTTTCGTGGTTGGTGTTCCATCCTAGAATATCGAAATCACTCAGTAAAACCCATGGTAAACAGCACCGCAAATAAGCTACTCTCTACTTCTATCTCACTTCCAAAATCAAAGCCATATTTTTTCCAAGATCCGTGTTTAACCATCGTCTTAAATACACAAGACAGATGTTTTTCGTTCTCATATTCAGCCAACTTTATTCACTAAAACCTTTCCCAGTTATAGGTAGCGATCTAGTGAAGTTATTACAAGTTACGATGATAAAGAGGAGGGGCGATCGCCGCATTGTGGTAGTTATCACGCTCTCTGGAACGAATATAACAACAACGCGAACATACGTCATCACTCTTACGGGAGTTCCTGCAGAACCAATAGTTATTATCACTTATGATGCTCGCGGCCATCATTAAGTAAATTGTAACGATCGTAACAGTCGTGGAACGAAAATAGTAAGTGGGAGGAGCCAATTTACTTATTACGGTCGGCTCTGGAACGGCAATACTAACAAGAATACTAACGATCGTTACTAATAATAAGTCGCTGGAACGCTACCATAATGTAGAATCCGCTGGTTACTCTGCTCCTGTGAGCCGAAGTCTACCCAAGTATGGAAGAAACAACACAAAAAACTATAGGCATTTGCTTCTTCAATGTCTTGAAACGAGTAAAGTAAGACGAGTTTAATTCACTATGATCGATTCAGTAGAACCCCTTGGTGTTTGAACAAAGCTGAACATAACTCACAGCAAAATAACACTAGGGAGTAGCGCCAAGACCTATGCTTTCCATGCTTTGCAAACGGGCTGTACTCGTAGAGCCGTCCACTACGCTTGCGGCATTTAAAGCGAGACAAACTTTCTGGCTTAGAAATTTCTAGTAAAGCAAAAGTTCGGTCAGCACACACCAAGGAAACAAAGGAAGCTGTATCATTTTTTTGCTATGTTCAGAAAATGAAGTTGTCGGATCCAGCGCTGGTGAACAACTGAATAAGTTTCAATTGGGACGTTCTCTATCACTAGTGGTGCTAGTGTCAATGCTATTCGAGTGTGTGTCAGTTCTTTCAAGTCTTGGCGCTACTCCCTAGTGTTATTTTGCTCTGATATAACTCTACAAGCATACGTCTGAAGCAAACATTTCTCCAGCTTAAATCCCAAGGACAAATATAAGGTCTGAAGCCAAGCTGACCATTCATTACGAAAGAAATAGAAAACCGTGATTTTCGGTTTTTTTTATCAGCTAGTTATCCCTCTAAGATGATGTGCGAGCGATAAATATGATTTCGGATATTTCGGTTGTACTTCCGGCAAACCGTCCTCAGCGAAAAAAAAACAAAACTGAATCATAAGATCCAACACAATACCAACAGAAAAACGATACGGAACATTCGGAACACCATCTTAGAGGGATAACTAGCTGACCAAGAAAAAAACCCCGAAAATAACGGTTTTCTATTTCAATCCCAAGGACAAAATCTTTCAAGGACACGTCCTACTGATGATAGTCATTCATTCTACTTCAACAGTATCTCCGTCCACTCTTTTTCCCAAGATGCTTCATTTTGAAAATTTATTTTATTTCCTCTATTAGCAATACACTGATTGCCACGTTTGTTTTCTTTACGTGACGTCTCATGCGCCCGATCACTGTTTCCGAGGAGCATATCCGTCCGGTTATGCAAATTTTGCCGGGATTGTTATCCAACACAAGGGGAGCTAATCCGTCCGGTTATGCAAATTTTTGCCGAGATTGTTATCCAACGCAAGGGACATGGAAAGAGGCTAAAAACAGCCGAAGCCACATGTAATTTTCTGTAAGCATAGCTTAGTTGCAAAGTGCTCAACTATCTCAGCGCATCTGAGCAGAAAAACATTGTGTAGTGCGAGATGTCCTTTAGGGTCAGATGTGCATTTTAATTCCGCTCTCTGCTGGATTGAATGGAAAAAGCATTCAAGGAGACTCACATCATGAACTTCTTCAACTGCTCTGTATGCTTCTGTTGGTAGACCTACTCCTTTTGGCTCAGCATCTATGACGACAAGAACTGAGTTCGGACAGTATCTTCTAATCAGTTCGTTGATAGCAATGTCATTTGGGTGCAGCTTTGGACCAGTGTGATACCATCCAACTATCTTCTCGCGGGCTAAGATAAAGACAAAATAAAACACGTTTATGAATTGTGAAGAAACACAGGTTAGTTGCAGTCTGCCGGCAACAAGGGTGCATCACTGGTTCAGGTTCAGGTTCTTTAATATGAAAAACACTTCATAACAATATATGTCGATCACTGGGGCAGTCAACCAAAAACCCCTGATTTTTGGATACCCTATGCAAGATGCTGGATATGTCTAGCGCTTGGCATACCGTATGCCTAACGCTGGATACACTATGCCAGGTGCTGGATAACCCAGTAAAATATTCATGATTTGAGTGAAGCTAAAAAATCAACCAATCAGAACTCCTTTATATTGAGGTAGGCCAGGGTTAGGTTACCAACGGGTATCCAGCGTTTTGCATAGGGTATCCAAAAATCAGGGATTTTTGGATACCCTATGTCAGACGCTGGATATGTCTACCGTTTGGCATACCGTATGCCTAACGCTGGATACACTATGCCAGGTGCTGGATACTGTAACCCAGTAAAATATTGATGATTCGAGTGAAGCTGAAAAATCAACCAATCAGAACTCCTTTATATTGAGGTAGGTCAGGGTTAGGTTACCAACGGGTATCCAGCGTTTGGCATAGGGTATCGAGCGTTTGGCATGGGGTATCCAAAAATCAGGGACTTTTGGTAAACTGCACTGGAGGCCGGCAGGGATACGAGCTAAGCTCGGCCCCATTATGCTGGTGGTGGCCTAGCTATTTTGTAAGCCTCAGGCCATCCAAGTATGAATTTCTGAAACGTGTGAATAACTACTAAGCTGGACGAACTTACAAGTCAGCCCCAATGTCTGCCCAATGGTTCACCACCCTGGCTCAAACATGGTTAATAACTAAGGAAATCCTGTGGGTAACTTGCTGACAGTATGGGGGCAAATGGTCGATTCTGTTGGGGCCCTAGCACCTTCAGAAAAGCAGCTGTCTTCTTCTTTAACTTTGCACGCAAAGAAAAACTTACCATTGACTTTTTTGAACATGCCATACATGTTTTCAAGGTAGTCATGGTCCAAAAACCACACAGACTTGTCTTTGTCATCTTCGTCAAAAGGGACTGGAATGGAAAGGAAAATAATTATGGTTTGGTCGCATAAAGGAATCAGATGATGAAAAACAACATAATTATCATATAAGTGAACAGTCACTTTCTATGACCATTCTATGCTTTCTTTATCAGGTACAGATCTTTTGCTTAGAACTAAGAATCTTAGGTCTCTATACAGCTAGCTTTCTTCCATCTCCTAGAATTTCTTCTAAACTCTCCACCATAACCCGAAGAAGTAAAATCACAGAACATGTGCCTTATTGGTTAAAGTCTTTGATTCACGTGAGCCGAGAAGGTGGGAGACACCATCATTTTTTGATGGGTCGGATTTTTACGAACAAACCGTTACCTTCGTTTTCCCCAAAATCTTGACGGTACCCAACGTTATCCACAAAACACTCGAACACAATTGACTCCTGAACGCCAATCCGCCATTGCTAATTAATGGTGGGTTTACACACTGCGTAAAATCCGAGCGTATTTTAAAATCCGAGCGTATTTTAAAATCCGAGCGTATTTTACGCAAGTTTTGAGCTTGAAAACATTTCTATAGCAATACGGAGGTATTTGAGAAATCGGTCCGTTTTGTATCTAAATACGTCCGTATTGCTAGAAATCTTTTCAAGCTCAAAACGTGCGTAAAATAGGCTCGGATTTCAAAATACGCTCGAATTTTACGCAGTGTGTAAACGGACCATAACTATTCATTGATCTCCTGCCGATAGTCACAAGATTACTAGAACCTTCGAGAAGATTGAGTGGCGTGTAAGAGGATTAAAACAACTAAGTATATCACAATGTGGACGTTTAGGTATGTCGGAAGAAGAAATCATCGGTCAGTTTGACATTTTTGGGTCTCGGAAGCTGAATATTATTTAGCTCAATTGCAGAATCTTCAAGAAATCCCTATAACAGATTTAGTATAATTTACGGCGTTTGTTTATTGTGATCTAGTTTACATCCTTAATTCTTTGGACTTGAGGGAATTAACAAGAAAAACAGAAAACAAAATACTTAAAGAAATCGATAACGCAAATAATTAGTTTAATTTTTCTACACATTTTCCATATGCCTGCTACAATAACAAGACCAAAGGTTTCGATGGGATCCCAAAAATCTAATAATTGATCCAGACAATAGGGTCTTGTCTTTGCCAGATCCAGTCTTCGCCAGACTAATCATCAGAGAAAACCGTGTTCAGATATACCTCTATAAGCCATATCTATTTTGACGATACTGACCGAAACTTCCTGCTTTACTTCTGCCAAATTTCCGGTTTCGCCCGAATTCCGAGCGAACTACTAGTCCAGCAAAAAAAAAAAAAAAATTCAGAAACGAATCCAGCGGATCTCTTTATCCCTTATAAAGAACAATCAACTTTAAATAAAACTTTTACTTAAAAAAAAATTCCGGTTACAACCGGAATCCGGACTACCTATATGTGCGGGTAAAAAATGATTGTCATATACAGACTCAGCGTCTATTCTTACCCCTAAATCTGTCATCTAGTCAACTTCAGATAAAACTTTCGCTTTAAACAAACTTTCCGGTTTTGGCCGGATTCCTGGCGAAGTAGTTGTCCGGTGAGAAAATGGTTTTCATCATCGTGTTCAGCATGTCTTCTTAGCCTTAAATCGAACATTTAATCAATTTCAAATGAAACTTTTACTTTTAACCAACTTCCCGGTTTTCGCCGGATTCCGGCCGAACTACCTGTCCGGTAAGAAAGTTCAGCATGTCTCCTTACCCCCAAATCGAACATTTAATCAACTTCAAATGAAACTTTTACTTTTAACCAACTTTCCGGTTTTTGCCGGATTCCGGACGAACTACTTGTCCGACAAGAAAATGGTTTTCACCATCGTGCTCAGCATGTCTTCTTACCCATATTCGACTATCACATTAGCTGTTTAAAAATATTTTGTTTGTCCCTTAATGTGAACCCCCTCCCCCACCCTCAAATAGCTTAATTTCCAATTAACAAGTTTCATCAAGATCCGATCACCCATTTGAAAGTTAATACATAACTCAGACTCCAGATTCCCCCCCCCCCCCGCCCACTCCCCCACGATGCTCGGATCGGGGAAGTGACCATTTCCAAGTTAGTTTGGTCGGGTCTCTGATCTGCATGCCAAGTTTCATTGTCCTAGCATATCTGGATTTACCCTAGCTCGAGAACAGTTGACCTTCCGACCCACTGGTTGAAAAGTGATCCGTATATGACACTTGCAGCTGGCACTTACTAAGAGTAAGGTAGAGAAATGGTTAAAGAATGGGTGATTCACAGTTCAAGTTAAAAAAAAAAAAAAAAAAACTTGAACTGTTGCTTTTCTGGTTAGTGTCTGAATCAGTAGCTTAGTAGCTCAATTTGCTCTGTGTTATCTTGCTGTTGTGATCTGTTACTAGTTTCGTACTCTAGTCTACTATATTCAATCATATTGCCCAGTATTTGGCAAAATTCTCCCTTGCATGAGCTGAAATGTTAAACAGAAGTTAGACAGATCCAGTTTTCAGAACATAAT
The DNA here is from genome assembly GCA_030848855.1 of Branchinecta sandiegonensis. Taxonomy (NCBI): domain Eukaryota; kingdom Metazoa; phylum Arthropoda; class Branchiopoda; order Anostraca; family Branchinectidae; genus Branchinecta; species Branchinecta sandiegonensis. The sequence goes on from JAUPMV010000009.1 coordinate 3,820,183, forward strand.
TCTCTTACAACCTTAGGGTAGCCTCCAAAGAAGCTCTTCAATATTTTAGGGTGGGAGCGCAGAACACTCCCAACAGTGTGCATTTCCCACACAGTGTGCTCCCCATAGTTCCCATTTGCTGGAAAGTTGTGCTTTCTAAATGATGGAAAAAAAGATCAAGTGCCAATACAAGTGCCTATCTTCTTTTGAGTCTGTAGCTGCAACAACTACCTCCACAAATTTTAAGCTACACCATTGCTTTCAGGACTGAACTGTTATCTAAATGGCAAACAAGACATAGGCTATCCCAAGCATTTTTTTTTCATTTTCTTACGACTTAAATCTAGCTTTAAAAAAGAAACTAAACTTTCCTTGAACAATAATACCATTAAATCTACCTGAAGACATAATCTATATTTTCTAATCGAACTGCACCTAATACTTGTGAAAGAGACTAAAATCTAATTTGATTGTCTAACCAAGTTCTTGAAACTGCTCCTGCCACAATTAATTATACACATTATATCGCAACATTCTGGACACCGTGTAACAGGAATTACTGTTTTTCAAAGAAGTATTCAGAGGTAGTTTTGGCCTCAAACAAAAGCTAAAAGGTAGGAGAATCACAAACCAGTCAGTGAGTTGTTTGTGCTCACCACAATGAGCGTGTTCCACCCTACTTACCGTAGTTACTACGCATGATGTCACGAGTTCTGGCTTTTTACCGTCAAGGCTGGAACAATTTTTCTATTTTCCAGCAGGATATCATGCCACAGGCGAATCCAACCAATCACATTACAGAGATGCATAGTTACTACGCTTACCACGCTCCCGAGCATGGTAAGCAAATAGTGGCTATTAGTTACTATTTGGAGAAGGTTGGAACGGTCAGCGTAGTAATTTTTCGTGAGGATGGAACAGAAATAGTAACTAATAGTAACTATTGATAGAAGGGTGGAACATGCTCAATGAGTGGTGTTGGTCAACAGTTTATTCTAATTACAACCAAAGGCTTTTTTAGCAGCTCATTTCTGTGCCACACCTTTACGAGTGTTTCTTGCTTTGCCGTTGTGTGCCATAGTGTTGGGCACAAGATGAAAATTGCAGAAAATATATTTTGTCAAAAAATCAGATAGATTTTCAGACTTACGTTTCTGCCATTACATTCTAGAAGGATCTTAAGGTTTTGCTATTTAGGCTTTAATCTACTGCTAAATTTAGATTCCCTACAGAATTAGAGGCAGAAAAGGTGCTTTTCCGTAACAATCCAGATTTGCGATTCACAACCTGGATTTTGTGGAATGCATTTTCTCTGACAATCCAGATTACGAAAAATAGACTTTCTCTTTCTCTGACAATCTAGATTTGTTCTTGGATTGTTGGTTCTGGAATGTTGCAACGGAGCAAGACCATGGGATTGTTGTTTTGTAATGTGAGATTTGCTATTTCTCTGCCGAGTTATCTAACATTACAATCTGGGATCGTAATTTAGGCTAATGGACTGTGGAAACACTCTTTTTTAGCAACAAACACTTAACGCATTTTTCTGTACTCCCTTAAACAGTTCGTGGGTTGACTATGGCTGGAAAAGAGCGTTTTGACGGTCTTCTGTGCTTTCGTGCACAAGTGTGTTTCTGCAACCAATAAGATTTGTGTGGCTCTCTTTGTGGCTCGAATTTGACAAACATATGCCAAGAAGCATTTTTTCACAACACAATCATGGGCCACACAGTCGAGCCACAAGTTAAATTTCACGAAAATGTGTAGGCTGCACAATAGACCAAGTAAATACTCTTTTCGAGCAACAATCAACCCACAAAATGTTTGTGAGAGAACAGAAAAATGCGTCAATTTCCTTTCTGGAAGGAATCAAAGTTTAGCAGCATAATAATGTCAAAACACTAAGATTAACTACTTATGTAGACATAAAACTGAGGATCGTTTCAGCACAGAATGGTAAAGACGGAAGCTGGAAATTCTATTTATTGAAATTTTATGAGTTTTATTTTCAAAGATCTGAAATTGCCGCCCCAAAAATAGTCAAACCAGCATTTCCATGAGTTTCAACTTGTGGTCAAACTGTCTGGCACACAATATTTGTGTTTTTTATTCAAATTGTCCTCGGGACTCTCCTCTGAATTCTCCTGTTTCGTGTTTTTGTACTAGAGCAGAGGTATGCTTATGTGAACGTCTGGTAAATGTGAATGATCGCCCAAGAAAAAAGTGTTTTGACAAAAAAGTTTTTGACAAAAGTGAGAATGGAGAAGTCAGAGGAGCAAAAACCGTGATTTCAACGAGAATTCAGATTATCAGTAGCGAGAATTCGAAACAGAGGATTCTGATAAAAAAAAAACTCAACCAATGGTGTTTCTGCTACAAACACTCAGAATGTATAAATATTCCTTCAGCCCAAGCTGACTGCGAATCATATTTTTCCACCATCAAATACTCAGAATGTGTGGCACACAAATTGCTGAATGCATCAAGACGTACCTGCAAAACTGTTTGAAACATCCAACATTCCTTTTCCTTTGTTTGATCCAAGCAAAACACCTACACACCTCTTCTGGTTTCCAATCTTCCCCATTCTCGTAAAGTGGTCGACGACACTTAACAAGACCAGTGGGTGAACCACCACCGTACTCTGGTCATTTGCAACCTTTGTAAGGCTTGGCATTTTTAATTTAAGACGACTATCAAAACAAAACAAATCTGTCCGTTCACGCTCATGTATTGCCCTTCTTCTGGATTCTGGAGTGAGTCTACACTCTAGCGGCCAGTCAAGGCAAGGGATTACTCGAGCAGAGCCATCGCAGGAACTCGCAGATCTTTCGAACAAACAGATGGCAACTGAGAGCGTGTTCCACCCTCGTACCAATAGTAACAATTAGTTACTAAATCCGTTCAAACCTCACGAAAAGTTACTACGCTGACCGTTCCAGCCTTCTTGAAATAGAGCGTGTTCCACCCTCGTACCAATAGTAACTATTAGTTACTAAACCCGTTCCAGCCTCACGAAAAGTTACTACGCTGACCGTTCCAGCCTTCTCGAAATAGTAACTAATAGTAACTATTTGCTTACCACGCTCGGGAGCGTGGTAAGCGTAGTAGCCACGAATCTCTGTCACGTAATTGGTCGGATTCACCCGTGGTATGATATTTCGCTGGAAAATACAAAAATCGTTCCAGCCTTGACGACAAAAGGCAGAATTTGTGACGTCATGCGTGGTAACTACGGTAAGTAGGATGGAACACGCTCATAGTAACTATTTGCTTACCACGCTCGGGAGCGTGGTAAGCGTAGTAAACACGAATCTCTGTCACGTGATTGGTCGGATTCACCCGTGGCATGATATTCCGCTGGAAAATAGAAAAATCCAGAAAAATCGTTCCAGCCTTGACGACAATAAAGCAGAATTTGGGACGTCATGCGTGGTAACTACGGTAAGTAGGATGGAACACGCTCTGAATCTCTACTCGCAGAACGCAGACGGACACAAACAAGAATTATTCGAAGAATCTAATAGGGTTACATTCCCGCATACGGTGTTGACTAAACTTTAGCCGATTACTTACGCCTCGTGACGTCGCACGAAAAGTCCGTTTTCCGTTTACTAACGGAACTGATTGTCCTTAGAACGATTTTTAAGTGCAAACCCGCGCTCGGCTCTATGTCTTCGTCCAAATAGGTGTTGTAAGGTGTATTACGGCGTATAAGCTTTATTAAAGATTCCTCTTTTCCTCGTTGCGCGCTGTAATAACGCGAATAAAGCATTGTCCAAATAGGTGTTGTAAGGTGTATTACGTTGTATAAGCCTTATTACAGATTCCTTTTCCTCGAGGAGCGCTGTAATAAGGCGAATAAGGAAAATGGAGCTCGGCTCTATTCTCCCTTATGGTGGGTTTACACACTGCGTAGAATCCGAGCGTATTTTACGCACGTTTTGAGCTTGAAAACATGTCTAGCAATACGGACGTATTTGAGAAATCGGTCCGTTTTGTATCTAAATACGTCCGTATTGCTAGAAATATTTTCAAGCTCAAAACGTGCGTAAAATACGCTCGGATTTTACGCAGTGTGTAAACCAACCATTATGCAGAGCCAATCGGATCGCTTGGTTGGTTCCGCCAGCGGGCCGAGGAGAGGAGCAGCGTCGTCAGGGTTGCCACGGGAAGAACTAAAGTTCTGGGAAGCTGAAGAAACAACTTTTCTTCAAAAGAATACGTTTTGTTCTTAGACGACTGCTTATGCAAGTTCGAAGACCATTGCTATCCATTCGTAAATTAAATAGCTTTTTACAATATATCGGGCGTCAAATTGTACTGGTTTAGTTCAAGTATCACTAAGAACACTTTTTCTGATCTTTAGAAACTCGAAAAAGTGTATCAGCGTGGCAACACCGAACGCTGGATTCATAAGAACGTCTCGGGGTCCTATTTGAACAGGTGTCTGTATTAAGACGTAAACATCGCGTATGGCGCTATTCAGCTTATTACACCTATTTGGACAATGCTTATGAATACAGATACAAATATATGTTCTGCAACATTAGTTTTATCGAATTTCCCTATTTCTTTTATGACGTCATGAAAACGTCAGTAATTAAATAATTAAGTAATTTATTTATAACCCACCATTTTGAAAAAGCGGAGCAAATGAAAGAAAATAACTAAAATACAAAAACACACAGAAAAAGACACTTAATTTTCAATCTTCGGCCAGGAAGCAGTGGATAACGTCGTGCGCGGGTTGGGCCCTGTTGTCCATGATTTTTGAAAGCGATGAGGAAACATCCAAAAGGGTAACACTTACATCTTGAATTTCGAACTTCTCCGTCAATGTATGGTCGACAAGTAGAGCAGGTGCTTTGCATGTTTAAAATAACACAATCTCATCTTTTTAATCGCCTTCTTTCGCAGAACATGAGTGACACCGGTAGATCCCCATTCTTTGTCGAATTTGGTAACTCATGCAACTTTTGTTCAGTCCGCATCGATTTAACCGCATTCGGTCCGTCCCTTCGTAAAGTACGTGTTCATTTGGTCTCATTCATTACCGAACTCGGGTAATTCACCGGACTTTTCTCAAGTCCGTCTCTGTTCTATCACATTCGGTCAGTCCATTTCATAACTCGGTGATTAATCAGATTCATTTGGTTCTTATTCGTTACCGAATTCGGTAATGCACCGGATTTTTGTTTAGTCCGTATCCATTACCAGACTTGCCACATTCGGTTGTTTTAGATGGTTTCAATAAGAGTCTTACTCCATTACGAAATTCTGTTGTTATACCGCTCCCGTTTTTTTTCAGTTAGTTTTCCGGTAGTAAGAATTCATTATTTGGTTCACCCAGTTACTGAGTTCGGTAATTTAAGTGGCATTTTATCAGCTCTTGTTCTTTACCATTTAACGGTAGCTTCAGCTGGGTGCCGTTCATCACCTAACTTTCACTTCTAATGGTTGCAGTACTTCAGGAATAAGCACGTCTCTTGACATGAAAACTAGCCTACTTTTGTTTGCTCGAAACTCACGAGTAAATGTACTTTGTATCTACTTTACCCTGGCTGGCCCCTTATTTTCGCCAGACAGTCGGTGGTTTTAAGGTAGTTCTGGGATCGCAAAAACGCACTTTGGTCATCAGTGTTTTCACAAAATTTCGTCAGCGGCGTATTTTGCAGCCTTCACTATTCTGAAGAAGGGTGCATCATTTATTAGCGTTTGAGGCTTGAAGTTTTGGGGGGCTTCAACCACATTAAAAGCTAGAATTTGCATGTAAAGTAGTTAAATGTTGCCAAAAAAATGTCGTCTCCAATTAGTCCTGGGTACAGCCGTTAGCGACGTTGTCGCTTTGTAGCAACGGCGTTTTTTGTCGGCACATTTTCAGTCCTGTTGGCAAAACTGGACGTCCCCAAAAGGTAAAAAGCTAGTGACGGTGTATCCCTGAAAAAAAAACGGAAGTGGAAGAGCGTGAAAACGCGCCGAATTTTCTTTTTAGAGTTTATTTTGCACATACTATGCAACTTTTTACATTAGCCGTATTCTCGCCCTTCCCCGAGGACTCCTCGGGGAATCGAAGGGAACGGCGATAATAAAGGGAGTCACTCCACGCGGAAAAAAATGTGCAGTTGACGAAACTAGCCTGGATCCACTTTATTTTTGGTTTTGTTTATTCTGATTGTTTTTAATTAATTTTACATTGCACCAACACGAGCAAAAACTGATTCCCCTTCGAATCTGAAAGGGAGTCCTTTTTGATGACGGTGATGATAATCGGAGGGGGGGACTCGCGGACGCCCCTGCCAATATGTCAGTCAAGGACGCAAGATTCTTCAGAAACGTTTCACCCACAAGATGATTTTTTTCTGCAAGTACATGCCCCCTTTTTTCCATTACACAATTTCTTTGCTACGATTACCACCTGACTAGTTAAAGACCTAATCCAAACAATATGTTTACCTTCTCTTAGTGATCGCATGCCACGGGTTTGTTTAGATTTGAACTCGATTGCCGAGTTGCCGTCAGGGGCGGTTCGAAGCGCTTGGGCATGGGGGGGGGGTGAGGACTTCAAAATATACGACTGGCTACAGCACCAGCATGTTCAAGAAATATTAACGTTATAAGTTCTAAAACGTTACGGAAAATGCCAGTGTAGTAATAAAATAATAAACAAATAATTAACAGGAATTAGACGATGCCATTCATGTCAAATTTCGCTGGAGAAAAGACAAGCCTCGGTACCAGCTTCTGACAGATCTACTCAGACAAACTAAAGTGAGAACCGCAGGCGAAATTTTTTCAATCGGAGCAAAATTCAACTACTCCTTTACAACTTCTACCTTTTAATGTAGCTTAGACGCCCAAATCTCAAGCCTAAAACCGCACATAGATGATGCACACTCCAACTAAATAGAAATAGGATAGGACTACGAAAGGGCCGTAGGCAAAATTTGTTAAATCGGCCTTCATTTGTCAGTATTCGGCTACTTCCCACACAAAATCTTGCTTTTAACGTGGCTCAGATCCCCAGCAGCAGCTTTTACCGTATGTACCAAAGACAAACTGAAACTCAGCGCCGCAGGCTATTTTTTTGTAATCCGACCTTTGTCTGGCATTTCTAGCTTTTAAGGGGGCTGAAATCTTAGGACTAACACCTCGCCTAAATTACAGGCCATTGAGCCAGATAGCGAGTAGGCTAATATGAAAGACGGCACAGGTAAAGGCTGCCTCCGATATCACATATCTGTCCGTGCCCCGATAACTCGCAAACGGAGTGGGATATTTTCCCGGAAGCTGGTACGTGGTAGTGCTTCCACTTTGAATTTAGACTACAAAAAGATAGTGCAATAATCAGGCCCGTCATACAGTGCTTACAAAGCCTGTTTATGTGCAAACCTTACTCCGCAAGCCAATTAAAATAAAAATAAACCTGTTTCTTTATAAAAGAAGGAGATTTTTGCACAAAACCAGATAGGATAATGTTGAAACGTCGCGCCGCAGGCGTAATTTTCGCAAACCAAACTGTTATCATCGCGAAAGAGTGAAGATCACAATTTGGGAATGGCATTTATGTCACTCTGACAAGTTCGAAACATACACTGTCATTCTAACAAGCTCAAAACACACGATATTCCGTAACGTAATGACTTGTAGAAAATCTCTATACAACCATACGACCAGAAATAGATCATTTACTGTCAAAATTCACCTAACTGCCTCATATGGCAAGCTCAAAACTTACGACTGTCTCTAATATACGACTAGAAAATCTCTTCGTAAAATACAACAAGAAGCGGGTCATTTTCAATGTCACTCTGACAAGTTCGAAACATACACTGTCATTCTAACAAGCTCAAAACACACGATATTCCGTAACGTAATGACTTGTAGAAAATCTCTATACAACCATACGACCAGAAATAGATCATTTACTGTCGAAATTCACCTAACTGCCTCATATGGCAAGCTCAAAACTTACGACTGTCTCTTATATACAACTAGAAAATCTCTTCGTAAAATACGACCAGAAACGGGTCATTTTCAGGAAAAAATCGCGGTTGATGTCATTCTGGCAAGTTCCATACGGCTGTGATTCTGACAGACTGAGAACAAAAAACTGTGAATCTGACAAGCTTAAAACATACTACTAAAATCTCTATGGAACAATACGACCAGAAGCAGGTTGAAGGCGAAGTTCACAATTAGCTAACTGCTTTGTCTGCCTTTATCTGGCAAGGTCAAAACTTACGACTGTCTCTAATTTACCATCAGAAAATGCCTTCTTAAAGTACGGCAAGAAACGGGTCTTTTCAGGCGAAATTCGCGGTTGATGTCACTCTGGGAAACTCAAACATAAGACTTTCATTCCGGAAAACTCAGAACACACAACTGTGAATCTGAAAACATACAAATAGAAATTTCTTCGTAGCCATACGACTAAAAAATGTGATTTGTGGGTGAATTCACGTTTGGTAACTGCTTGTATGTCATTCTGAAAAGCTCAAAACATACGACGGTCATACAGACAAGCTCAAAATATACGACTGAGAGTAGATTCTCTGGATCATGGAGGGGGGGGGGGGTGAATCATCCCCCCATGACCCCCCTTCGAACCGCCCCTGGTTGATGTTTTGGCTTGAGAAAAAACCCACGCACACCGTCTTCTTTTCTAGATGGCGGAATTTTCCAGGACTGATTGCAAAGAATTATAAGACCTAACTGATAAATTTTGTATGTCTTTAGAGGCACCACAATGGTCTTGGTTTTGTAATTTATTTGTATTTGTAATAAACAGTTGGAGCATTAGATGGAAATTATTATTTGACCCTTGGCTCCCTACGTGCCATAACAGCTGTCCGGGATAATCGGCTGAGATTTAGTCCAGACAGAGTTATATCAAACCTAGGAATTTTTTTATTTTTTTTTTTAATTTGCTCATTGTTTTACGGTGTTTTTAATGGTTTTGAACATTCATAGTGACAGTAGGGATGGTTAGCATTGTGTGTGTGGTAGAAAGACCATTTTTTGTGGCCCCCTTTAACTGAATCCAATATGTAGTATTTGATATTAAAGTGACTGATTATGATTTCTTTGGTTGCGCTCTTGTATTCGTCACTACGTGTGCTATGCTTGCGATATATTGCCTTTCTTTGTAGGAGCCTGGGTTAACAATACTCACACTCGTGATAGTTGCAAAATTTATATGATAAAATTCGAAAACAATTAACAAAATCCACTATCTGACTAGTTCGATGATCAGCCTATATATTTCGTATGTGTTCCTTGCACTATCAAATCACCGGTCTTTTTGTTCTTTATGTCCACTGTGAGAAAGGCAAGGGTTTTACCCACTCGACTAGTTTTAGCTTCAATGACGATTTCATCTCCTATTCGGGCTGCCTTCAAATACCTGAAAGAGCAAAATTTTTTTTTAATAATTTAAGGTAAGTTAGAGTTTTACTGAAACGGAAATAACAATAGAGTTATAGAAGCGCCAGACATGCCAGTGGCACACAAAAATGGCACTAAGTTAATAAAATACTAGCCTAAGTCATTAACCATTGAACAAAAACAAACAAATACACAACAAATAACGACAATTTTGGTACGAGAATTTTAGACAAGGACAAGGAAGCCTACAAAATGTAAATATAACTGTTGGTGACCATGTGCTTTATGAGAGCCTTCTTGATTTTTTTTTTTTCAAAATCAGGAGTAGAAAAGAACGAATGTGTACATAAAGCATAAGCCGCAACAGCTTCACTAGCGGATAACTGGGTGCGAGGCGTCCTAAATACTCCTTGAGCCCAAGCTGACTGGGAAACATGTTTTAAAACAATGGCGAGGCGTCCTTTAAAGTTTAACTGAAAAGCCAACTTATATTTGTGCCATTTAATTGGATACACTGAGTTATTTGGATCCTTTTTTTATTTTATTTTCCACTATCTGCTCTGGTTATGACGTTCAGAATATCTGCGGCCGTCCCCACAGCGCAAATTCTACTATGACCCGGGAAATTTTTATCTCAATACAAACGCGGCTTTTCAGCGGGCAGTGGTCCCAAAAGGTAAAAGGCCTATGATGGTGTATCTATGAAAAAACTGAAGTGGAAGAGCGTGAAAACGCGAAGATTGCTTAGTGCCTGAGCCAAAAAAAAAATTCATAAATCTTTCTCGTAAGGCATACAACAAAAATACAAGCGCATAGAGGTACCACAAATCACACGAAAATTCCACTATTTGAAAATCGATTATTCGTGATTTGCTGAACACCGTAGTAACGAATTTTCAGCGGGTCTTCAAGCCAATTTAAGTTAATAAATGGTGGGTAGCCAGATTGTCCTATCCCAGCCCTTTTCCGTCAAACTTTAAGTTTGTTTCATTTTATGGCACTTGCAGCCTTCGGCTCACTTCACAAATACAAGCCACACAGCGACCGTTACGTGGGCAAGTTGGAAAGTTGTGGAAACGTGGGCAAGTTTCGAAAGTTTCCGGAAATTTTGTGGCACGTTTAAGTGTCAAACAAGAGGAGCGATTGGAATGCAATTTGGAACGTAGATGCTAAGTACCGGACATTTCCAATGAACGCTCAGATTCGAGTGAAACTTTACGGTCGGTAAGAGAAGATAGATGATCCATTTATATGTCCGAACCAGATCCGGCCATCGGTGGGGACGGAGGGGGGTGGGGTGGTAAGAGAAGATGTCATACACAATCTGTTTGTGTCTGAACTATATTCGGCCACAGTGGGAGAGTTGAAGGGGGGGGGGATTTTGTGATATGCCTAAGATCCAACATTGGGATAGCCATTGGGATGGAACTTGGAAAATACAAAGGTGGTATGCCCTAGATGATTTATTTTGGGATCCCACCTGATTTAGCCTTGCCTTGGTGGGGGGAGTTGGAGTAGGGGATCCGGAGATTTTGCGGCATGCCTAGGGGTAAAACGACTGGAGCGACCGATGAAACTTGGACCGCAGATAATATATTAATATATTTGAACTCAATTTCCTTTGAACCGGGCAAATGAAATTTCCGGAAATGCTCAGATCAAGTGAGACTCGAAAGGTGGCAATAGAAGATCTGGTAGATGATCATGAATGGGTCAAATACCGGATATTGCGAACGCAGGGGCAACGTAACGGCGAACGTACCTGACATTTCCCGGAAATGTTCAGACTTGCGAGGAACTTGGTGGGTTGTACGAGCAAATCCCTAGAAATCCTATATATAGGTCAGAACTGCATCTTTCGACGGTGGAGAGTTGAAACGAGGGTATTTTGTTACATTCTCACTTACTCTTGCACCATCTACTCGTAACAAGTGCCATTTGAGCTCGTAGCTCTTGTTACCGTCCAGTCAATTGCAGACGTCCATAAATCTAGCATGTGGTTTTACTTGTTTAATGCCACTTCACATACACCCTCAATCTATACTGTGTATTAATGAATTCAAATACTTACGATACTCCAATGTTCACAGATACGCCCGGTGCTTGGTGTTCATTGGTCATCAAAGCTAGGGTTGACACCATATCAACGAGTGACGCTGAAAACCCCCCATGAAGTGTTCCACCACGGTTTGTGTGCTCTTCTTCTACAGTCATTTCAGCAACACACTTTCCCTCTCCTCCATGAGTAATTATGACCTAAAATTAAATTTAAATAGTTTCTCCCTAAAAACACTTTCTCAAATACGCACTCAGAGTTTGTCGAATACTGGTGCTGCTAATACCTGCGTGCTGGTCCGATTTGACGTATCGCAGCTGCACTATCTGCAGGACTGCTGCTGGAGGTTCTGATTCGCATTAACCAAGGATGCCAAGATCTCTCAGTAGCTTTACTGCTCGTCGCCGTTGGAGTGACAACAGTTTAATGGCTTGGATTGCTCCGGAGCTACAGTTTGGAAGAGCAGTATCAGACACAACAAGTGGCAGAAACTGTTGATTCCCAACAACTGAGGCCAGAGACGTTACTAGCCAAAATGTTCTTGGGGGGCAAGGTATATACCGACTGGCTTGTCATTTTTATCAACTGTTTTTGCAGATAAAAACGACTATTACTGAGAACAAGAGCTGAAAGCTCATGTGGCACTTGCAAGAACAGTTAGCATGTTTGTCAGATACGGTTTGCAGTTGTCAAGGCTGCATCTCTATTCCAATATTCATTTTATCTGAAAATCGGCTTGATCTACTAAATCTGAAATGGTTATACCACTCACTGATAACTGCTTCTCCCACAACGATGATCGGGTCGGGGGAGGGACTATTTTTAAGCTAATCTGACAGAGTCCCTAACATGCCTGCCAAGTTTCATGGTCATGGCACAGACTGCCAAGTTTCATGGTCATAGCACATTTGGAAGTACCCCAGCTCGTGATGACCAGAATTGTGGAAAACACTCTCAAACTCCCCCAACTGTGATAAGATCCGGTCTTGTTTTGTCAGTATTGTCCCGTATTGTCTCTACGACTTATGCTTGTTCTTTCCTCCAAGTCCCATCCCAATCTCTCGACTCTACGCGTTTCACGAGATTTCTTGCACCCCCCTCCAGCTCCCCCCCCCAGTTACTGGATTCGTTCCGAACTTGAAATTGATCCTCTGAGACACTTGTTCTTGACAATTGTCAAGTTTCATTCACGTCCGATCACCCGTTCTAAAGTCATGCATGTTACTAGATGCTAGATTCCCCATCCCTCCACTCCCCCTAGCATCACCGTATCGGGAAAGGAACCATTTTTAAGTCGACTTCGGAGAGTACCTAATATGTCTGCCAAATTTCATGGTCATAGTACATCTGGAAGTATCCTAACTCGTGATCACCGCGGAAATCCAAGAAACCCCCTCCGACACCCTCCACTGCGACACGATCCGGTCCTATTTTGTCAATAAAGTATCTAGGGTTAATGCTCGTTCTTCCCTTCAAGTTCCGTCCCGATCCCTCGACCCTAAGCGTTTCTAAAGATGTCCGGTCCCCCCTCTACCCCCACCCCCAGGTATCGGATTCGGGCCAGATTTGAAATTGTAAATATGAGACACTTTTTCTTTACACTTGTCAAGTTTCATGCATGTCCGATTACCCGTTCCAAAGTTATGTATGATTCTAGTTTCTGGATTCCCCATCCCTCCACTCCCCCCGCGATGACTGGATCGGGGAAGTGATTATTTCCAAGTTAACCTGGTCGGTTCCCTCATATGCCTTCCAAGTTTTATTGTCCTTGCTTATGTGGAAGCGTTTCAGGAAATTTCCGGTGCCCCCCTTCAGCCCCCCACCCACAGGTATCGAATCTGGTCCGGATTTGAAACTGAATACCCGAAACACTTGTTCCTGACACATGTCAAGTTTCATGCATGTCCGATTACCCTCTCCAAAGTTATGCATGTTAATAGTTTCCGGATTACCAATCCCTCCACTCCCCCCACAATGATCGGATCTGGAAAGCGATTATTTCCAAGTTAATCTGGTCGGTTTCCTGATATGCCTGCCAAGTTTCATTGTCCTAGTTTATGTGGAAGTGTTTCATGAGATTTGTTTAGTTTGAGTTTAGTTAGCATCAGAGCAAAATAGCTCTAGTTATTTTGCTCTGGTTAGCATTTAGCATTCGTTCTGACCACTTAGTCTTCCTTTAATCTTTAAACCGTATCTCTTTACTAATTTCCGGATTCCCCATCTTGATCCCCCAAGATGAATCCCCATTGATGGTCGGATCGGGGAAGTGATTATTTCCAAGTTAATCCGGTTGGGTCCCTGATATGCGTCCTAGGTCATGTGGAAGTGCCCAAACTAGCAAAATGCGGACAGACCGACAGACAGACAGACATTACGATCGGTATATGGCACTTGAGTAAGCTCAAGTGCCATAAAAAACGACTGTGTTGACGAAAAATCGTCTGATTTTTACGAGAAACCGATTGTTTTTGAAAAAAAAATCGACTGTTTCCAAGAAAAAAATCGACTGTTATTACGAAAAATTGCGACTCGGCTATTTTTTACCGACTGGCCGACAACATTCGGGAGGGGGGGGGGGGTCCCCCCCACCCCTCCCCTAGTCGTGACGCCCTGACTGAGGTATTAGAAGCCCTTAGACTACTAGCATTCATCCCAGCCTAAAGAGTTATATTACCTTGTCGTCACCGAACCACTTTGTTTAAACGATTCTCTGTATTTTAGAAACAGAGCTTTCCATTTCTCTGGGCTCTATAAACTCTGGAATTACAGAACAACCAGTGACCTGCACACGTTCAACTAATTCTACAAGAGGCCATTCTAAGAAACTCTCAAAAAGTTCGACAAAAAAAATTCCAAAAGAGTGATCAACGACTGGAATTCCCTTTCCGAATCCACAGTGTCAGCAACTTCTCCTAAAGCTTTCAAGAAGTCACTGGATACTGAGTGGTCATGAGGTATGAGCTGTAAATCACGTATGGGGGTGACGGGCGACGCCCCCTCCCACTGCTATCGGCCAGTCGGTAAAAAAAAAACTGAGTCAGCGTGAACCTTAACATGCAACGGGTCCTCCTTAACATGCGATTTTTCTTAAATACAAACAGTTTTTCTTAAAAACGGTCAATCTTTTCTTAAAGGACCCGTTGCACTATTTACTCTTCAACTTGCAGTATTTTAAAATTTTTGAATACTTTAAAACTAGGCTGTGCTTTCAACAAATAACCCACGGTTTTGGCTGTTTTAAGCCTTTTCCGAGACCCGTTGACTTGTAGCAAAAACAGGGAAACAATCACATAACCGGTTTTACTGATGGAAAAACTTCTCGCAGACAACCGTTGACAGCGTGATACACATCGAAGGTAGCAAAATACGGCAAGTGAGAAAATCAGCGTGGTTTTGTTAGAGGGGTTAGAATGTACCGTACGAAATCCGGGTTCAGAAATATATGGAGTGATTATGGACGTAGGTTGCGTTATTATTATAGGTAAGACGGTTCCTTTATACACAGTCAATTTTTGGGATCCCAAAACGTAAGTGGAGGGTACCTTTGACTTCGTAAAGTTGTCCGTCTGTGAGCACGATAACTCTCGAAGGGAATGAGATATTTGATGAAACTAGGTGTGAGGACTCTTTGGGTCAAGGCAGAGGTCGAGTTCGTAGATGGGCTTTGTGCTCAACATTTAGGGGTGCGGGTTCAAACTAAGGGGTCAACAATTTATAGATAATGAGATAGTCGTTTAAGGGGTAAGAAGACATCTTGAACACGAATATGAAAACCATTTTCTCGCCAGACAAGTAGTTTGCCTGGAATCCGGCCAAAACGGAAAGTTTGTTAAAAGTAAAAGCTTTATCTGAAGTTGATTAGATGTCCAATTCACGGGTAAGAAGACACGCTGAACATTTATATGAAAATCGTTTTCTCGCTGGACAAGTAGTTCCCCCGGAATCCGGCCAAAACCGGAAAGTTTCTTAAAACTAAGTTTTATCTGAAGTTGGTTAGATGTCCGGTTTATGGCTAAGAAAAATACTTAACATTTATATGAAAATCATTTTCTTGTCGGGCAAGTAGTTCGCCTGGAATCCAGCTGAAACCCTGAAAATTTGTTAAAATTAAGAGTTTTATCTGAAGTTGATTAGATGTTCGATTTAGGGGTATGAAAACATGATGAATCCGCTTTTGAAAATAATTCTCTACCCGGACATTCAGTTCTGCCGGAATCCGGCTGAAACCGGAAAATTTGTTGAAAGTTAGAGTTTTATCTGATGCTGATCAGATGTCCGATATAAGGGTAAGGAGATACACTGAATTCGTGTTTGAGCTTTAGTTTTTGCCGGACAAGTAGTTCGCCCGGAATCCGGTCGAAACCGGAGATTTGGCAGAAGTAAGGCAGGAAGATTTGATCAATTTCGTCAAAGTATATATCTCCACACATGCTGAATCCATATCTGAATATTTTCTCATCAGCCATAGGCCTTCTTATTTTCTAAATGCTAATGGTAAAAATGTTCAAGGAGTCTTGCGAAGACCAGATATCTACAAGACCATCGAAACCTTTTGTCTTGTTGTAAAGGCGTTCAATTTTTCTAAAAAAACAGTAAATTTTTCGAAAAAACAGTCGGTAAAAGCGACCAGCTATTCCGCAAAACAGCCTACCTTGCCCCTCCCCCACAAACATTCCCCAATACTTCTTAGTCTGTCGATCATCATTTAAAAAATCCCCACTACTTCTTTGTCTGTCAATTATCATTTAAACTGGAAACAAATATTGAACAAAGATCAACAAGTTTGGTTGCCTCTAAAGTGAGGTCGTTTAACTTTTCGGGAAAGTACATGTCTTATTATGGGTGTCTACATATGGAGAAAGACCGTAGGGACCCAATCGCGAATAAGTTGCGTTTCAACTGTCTTATTCTCGCCACGATTTTTAACTCGGTGGCCCTGCCTCACTTTTTAAACATCGCACCTTTCTGGCGAATGTTAACTAACACTGATAAAAAACAAATTTGCTCTATTTATTTTCGTTTCTGTAAATTCCGGCTCCACCTCCCTCCTTGGACCAGAAATAGTAAATCGTCACAACATCACTGACCCACTTACAGCAGTTGAACAACTTATACAGAATTACAACAATGAGATTAAGCATCAATGGGAGAGCACTCTTCTACAATAGGATAGTTTTGTAGAGGATAATCTTGTCATAGTCTCTATGTTTGCCTGGTCTCCTCTTGTTATAGTGTTTCCTTCTTCGTTTCTTTCTTTATTCCTACTCCGTCTATGCCATGTGCTTTTTGATGGGTGAAAAATGAAACTATTATTATTTTATTATTTATTTTGAACAGTTAACTAGCATTTTCAAATGGACGGGTATCGGAGATCTTCGAGTCCAGGCCAAGCTACCCCCGCTCCCAGTGGCCACCCCTAGCCTGGCTGATTCAAGTACATATCTGTGCTCTGAAAAACAAATTCCCAACCCCTCATCTAGCCTTGCTGTTTCAGTGGATAGCTAGAAAAGTGACTTAGGCATTGCACATGCTGAGAATTCAGATTTTTCCTACCTGTTTCATACACTTGTCAAATCCTCGACAATCATCCATCATATGCTTCCATATGCTCTGGAGAAACTTGGTGCCCCCACTCCTTAGTGCCATTTCCTGGTAAAGAAAGAAATACTGAGTTGAGGCTCATGCAAAGAAAATGTTCATGGTCAATAAACAAAAGGCAGATTCTTACTTGTTGGGATATTAGCAAGGACAGAACTACAACTGTCACAACTTTGTCTGGTACAATTCCCAACGAGCTCAATTGCTCAATGAACACCTGCCATATGTCATGTAGATATGTACCATACATTTAAATACCTACCTGCCACATGCCACAGATATCTGCCATCTTTGCGAGAAGCTGTCCTCCCAAGAGTATTTTTTTCCTTTTTGACAGTCAGAAACAGGTGGGTTGTTCAGATTCTCAAGTGAGACTGCTATAATATATTAAAAAGAACATATGGTTGTAATTCCAATGCCTTAGTTCACAGAGTAAGCTAGTTACCTACAACAGAACTACAACAGTGGTCAGATGAGAAGAAACGTCCAATGTGTGAAACTGCAACAGTGGTGGGGTACAGTGTCCAGTAAACAGTCCTTGAAACTTACTCTGACTCTTTACAATCAATAAGTCAACCAAAAGTAATTTACTTACACTATCTGCAAAATCCTTTTTAAATGCTGATTCTCACGAACATAAAGTTTTGTCACAGTGTTGCCACGTAAAATTTATCACAAAAAAGTAGCTCGATGTATGAAGACTTTTTTTCTTGGAAACGGTTGATAAGTTGATTTTACTTCACAAACATCACAACAAAAAATCAATTTTTCTTAGAAACAGTTTATTTTTCTTAAAAATTCGATTTTTCTTAAAAACAGGTGATTTTCCTTAAAAACAGGTGATTTTTCTTAAAAACAGTCATTTTTTCTACAAAACCAGTCGGTAAAAATTACCAGCCAGCCAGTAAATACCTTGCCCCCCAAAACATTTTTGCTAGAAATGTGAAACTATAGGCCTTTTTCCACGACACAATTGTGTGCCACACACTCGAGCCACTAGTTGAAACTCACAGAAACCCCGTTTTGCCTATTTTTTTGGCAGTAATTTCAAATATCTGAAAATAAAAACAAAATTTATGTAAAATCTCAATAAACAGAACTCCAGGCTTATTTCCTTACCATTCTGTATAAAAAGTATCCTAAGGCTTAAGTTGATATGCTTGAAAAAGTAGTTCGCTTTATTGTTTATACACTATTTGCGCGCTGACAGGATTACTTTTTGCTGGCAAGTGCAATTTAAGGTAATTAATTTGAATTTCCCGCCAGAATTGTGCCACAAAGAGCGTGTTCCATCCTACTTACCATAGTTACCACGCATGATGTCACGAATTCTGGCTTTTTGCAGTCAAGGCTGGAACGATTTTTCTATTTTCCAGCGGAATATCATGCAGCGGGTGAATCCGACCAATCACGTGACAGAGATTTGTGGTTACTACGCTTTAGTTACTATTTCGAGAAGGCTGGAATGGTCAGCGTAGTAACTTTTCGTGAGGTTGGAACGGATTTAGTAACTAATAGTTACTATTGGTCCGAGGGTGGAACAAGCTCAAAATCGACAATCACATTGCCAGTTGTTTGTCAAATCTGAGCCACGAAAATCTTGTTGGTCGCGGAAACATACTTGTGGGCTGCACAAGAGGCAGCGGAAACACACTTTTCAAGCCGCAAACTGTTTGTGGGAGCACGGAAAAACATAGCAAACAAAATCATGTTCAAACCAGTGTTGCCAGATGCTTGACACAAGATCGCGCAGCAAGAGAAGCAAAAATGCGGCTTCGGTGCATTTTCGCTATTTTTTTTTTAAACAGGATCCCCCCCCCATGTTGTCGATCAGTCGGTAAAAAAAAGTGAGTTGGCGGAAAGCGCTGCAATTCTTCTTGAAAATAGTAGATTTTTCAGAAAACAGTAGATTTTATCAAAATCTTAAAACGAAAAGACATTTCTGAAATTTTAATTTGGTGTAAGTTTTGAGTTACTTATGAGTTAGGACTTTTTGTGTAAAAGCAGAGGAAATTTTATCTTAAAAAAAATCATTTGTTTTAGAAAAGGTCACCAAAAATGACCAAGCATTTGATAAATACCCCCCGCCCTCCCTTCTCGCCATACATTTTTGGATAGTAATGCCTCTGGTTCTGTGATCCGCAAGACAAGACAAAAGTTAATCAGGTTTTTGAGAAAAAAAAGTATGGATAATAGAAGAAAATGATTTTTTTTCTCAAGACGATTTTAAAAACGATTTTCTCTGAAATCTATTAAAAAAAAGCCTATATGAACTGACAAGCCCAATTGCTTACCAGCGAATATACTCTCGTATCCAAATATTGTGCTCTCTAGCTTTCAAGACATGGAGCAGTAGAGAGGGTCAACACATTCTGAACCAGCAGGCATCAACTATCAGTGT
Organism: Branchinecta sandiegonensis; assembly: GCA_030848855.1. Classification (NCBI taxonomy): domain Eukaryota; kingdom Metazoa; phylum Arthropoda; class Branchiopoda; order Anostraca; family Branchinectidae; genus Branchinecta; species Branchinecta sandiegonensis. Next base: position 3,839,604 of record JAUPMV010000009.1, read on the forward strand.
TCCCAAGGAGTCAAACGACAATTTTGACATTTCAACGAAGATTTTGCCCCACGGCCCGTAATCCTGAAGATCTGGATATAAAATCACTGTGTGAACTTTACAAATCCTAATCTGGTTTTCAGTTTCTAAGGGATATGGAGAGCAAAATGCACCCAATTTGCGCCGAAATTTAAGGAAATACGCAAATTTGGTGCAATGCGCACACTTGAAAAATTCACAGCGCAGCTGCCTCTAAAAAGCGTCCAAATGGTGCAAATGCGCACCATCTGGCAACACTGGTTCAAACCTGTTTCGGATAGCTCTGTGGGGGCAGTGTGGGGGAGGGGGCTTCAAATGCCAACTGCCAGTAAAATACTATAATATTCCCTAAAATCACTCACCTTACAGAATTATTTTGAAAATACTGCCAACTGTCACCACAAGCACGCTCGGTCTCTTATCCTTTCTTGTTAGAAAAAAAAAAATCACAGACCTCGTACGAAAGCACTAAGAAGTAGCAAAGTTGCATAAGTTAAGTATTTTTCAGACTTTAATTCTTTCAATTATTTTTTCGCCATTATCTGATACCTTCTCTTCCAAATCAGTAGGGAACTTCATATTACCTACTTTCAGAAAAAGCAAGTTATTCAAAGTTCTGGCCGCGAGCTTTAGAAGAAGAAGTTGGAATTGGAAATATTGGCATTGGACTGATTAAAATTCTTAGAGAAAATGCCCAAAGTCACAGAGAAAAGGCACAGAGTGCACAAAGAGGCTGCAGGACCTATTGGTAAGAATATATTTGTCTGTCAAGCATCCTCAGATCCTGGATAGGTGAGGTGAATTACATAAAGAGGTATATTTAAATGTTAGTTATTTAATATTTTCTAACACTACTACAATTTCACTTTTGGGCTAAGTTATGTGCTCTTTTGAATGATTGTTTAAATTTTAGGTCATAATGGGTTTGTTTTATACTGATAAATTAGTCAAATTGGAATTATATACAGGATGGGTACTGGATGGGTACCCAACCTCGAACTTATACAACCTCTAACCCTGCCTCTAACCTGGCCTAAATAGGTAAAAAGGAAATTTCAGTACAGTCCTACAAAGATGCTAACTTTCAAGCAGGAAACCCTGAGTGAGCTAGGACCTGTTTTAAACTGTGTCCTTGTAAGGTTTTCAGGCCAAGTACGGGGTTATATAGATATTATGAATGGAAATTGTAATATCAGCTAAGACAAGAGCCAAGTCAAGTCACTTGCCAAGTGACAAGTGACTTGGTATCTCGGTCTCCAAGTGTCTTGGATCTCTTTTGACATACAGAAAAATATCAAATTGGACAAATTTATCTCCTGTTATTTCTTGTCTCTATTTGAACATCCTTTGTCTTCTGTTGGGATACTCTTGATCTGTTGACAGTCATAAGAGTAATGGCATTACTAATAGTAATGCGAAACTTTGCAGTATTTCATACATTATACTGTTTTAACTTTTTTGAATGCTATGCTTTGAATGCTATACTCTGCAGCAAGACGACATTTTCCAAAGTGTTACAACAATAGCTAACCTGTCTTGCCACTTGGTATATCCTGAAAATGTGTAAGCTAGCCAGTAAAATGTTTAAGAAGTAAGAATGTAAAGGATTACAGCTTTTTTTGCTTAACTAGCCCGGCTGGAGACTGGCACAATGCAAGTGCTGGGTACTCTATACCAAAGCTTAACTGTAGAGTGTGTGTCACCCTGAATGATAGCACATGTTCTTTGCCTGAGATTAAATATATTTCAGCCCGAAAAATTTGCATTCTCCTTGATAACGTAATCTCTGAGCAGCTTATAGCTGCCATTAAGTGAAGTTTAGAAATAATCCTAGTAAGCTACCATGAAGTACAATCAGCTATAGTGCAGTCAGCAATCAGTATATACAAGAGGATATCTGATATGCTCTGTTCATCTAGCTTTCGGCTTCTAACAGTACTGTAATTTCAGCCTCTGGACTGAAGTTCAACACAGAGCTTGGGCAGCATATTCTGAAGAACCCCTTGGTCATCCAGACAATGGTGGAAAAAGCTGCCATTAGGCCAACTGATACAGTTCTTGAGATTGGTCCTGGCACTGGAAACATGACCGTAAAGCTGCTGGAGAAAGGAAAGAAGGTATAAATACTCATCCAGTTATAAGTTTGACTAAACATGTAAATTCAGACTTATTTATGTACAGCCTTCCCAGCAGTGTAGGGTGTGCAATGAACATCCTCAGTTAATCTCCTCCCCACCTCATGGTTTTGAAGGCTGCACAAATTGAAAAAAGAAAAACTCTCATGAGCTTTGTCGAGCTTAATCTTATCTCTCTTTACTTCTGCTGTTAAAGAACTCTTACTTTGCAAAAACCCTTGGGCATCTGACATAGATCAGTCCAGCTTTAAAAAGAGATCCCCACCCCATGCCCATGTGCTACTGGAGGGGCACATTCCCATGCAGTGACGTCACGATGGGGGGGGGGGACGCCCTTCCCCATGTTGTCGACCAGTCGGTAAAAAATAACCGAGCGCCACGATTTTTCGCTACAACAATTTTTTTTCTTTATTAAAACAGTCGATTTTTCGTCAAAGCAGTCGTAATTTCTGAAAATCAGTCGATTTTTTCGAAACTGTCGTTTTTTTCTTGAAAACAGTTGTTTTTTCTGCAAAAGCAGTCGGTAAAATTTAGCAGCCAGTTGGTAAATTCCTTTGCCACCCCCCAAACATTTTGGCTAGTAACGCCTCTGTTCCCATGGGCCTGGGGCGTTTCAGCTGTTGGTGACAGTTTTAAAGTCATAGGCAATACATGCGGGAGTTGCAGCGGGCACTGTCAAGAGATATATGCTGCACTGAATAATGCACTGCTTAGCTTGAGCGAGAAATGGTAGCTTCCTGCCTAAGGGAGCCTAGAAAATTGGTGTTCCTGACAACTGGTGCGACGGGGTTTTATCAGTGTGATGGAGATGCTTTGTTTGTTCGTGATCGACTGCGATGAGCATGGCTGTTTCGGCTTGGCAAGTTACGGATCCGTAGATTAGGTTGAGCATGGGTGATGCATTTCGTGTATAGTCACTGCCCTATCTTGCTTAGGAACCTGACACCTGCCATGTTTTTCGTATTTGTCTTTCAAGGGCAAGTGCAGCTTGATACTATTTCAACAACCTTCGCATCGATGTAAATCTCAGCAGGAGGCAGGGATTGCTGGTGGCGGGAGATGAACATAGCAGCTGTTTTTACCCCGGTTGATGCCTAGGTCGACATTCATGCCTCTCTTATCATGTGTTGTGAGGTCCCGACGTCAGGGCAAGGCCGTCGACGAAACCAGCGTCGCTGTGGACGCAGTCACCGCATTAGACTCCAAACTAGAAGCGGGATATGGTTTGCGCCATTGCGTAGTTGATGGCAGGGGCGTCATGCATTGGGGGGGAGGGGGATACGCCCCCCCCCCCCCCGAATGTTGTCGGCCAGTCGGTACAAAATAAACGAGTCGGCGCGAAGGATTTTCGTATTTTTTACACGAAAACAGTCGTTTTTTCTGAAAATCGGTCGACTTTTCATAAAAACAGTTTATTTTTTTAAATGGTCGTTTTTTTTGGAAATCAGTCGGTTTCGTGAAAACTGTCTCTTTTTCTTGAAAACGGTTGTTTTACTGCAAAAATAGTCGGTAAAAAATGACCAGCTTGTTGGTAAATACCTTGCCCCCCGCTCCCCGCAACATTTCGGCTAGTAACGCCTCGGGTTGATGGTACAGTGATTCCTGCTCCTGGCCTCGTGTCGCGGTTGACAGTCCTGTTCCTTTCGCCGTTGGGCATGCAGCAAGTTTGCCACTTTCGCCAGCAGGTCGGGTTGTGCTTTCGTAGCACTAATAGTGGGAGTTTTGTCGGTGCCTTTGTGGGTCAGAGAGGCTTCTAGCGTCCGTCCTTGGCGTCAGCAGACTTTATAACATTGCATTTATTTGCCTACCGTTGGAGGATTGAGACAAAGGGCCTTGCGCGGCCTGAGTTTCGGCCAGAGTTTTCGCCTGCCTTAGCATAGATAATATAAAAAATAAATGATGATTTAATCCCTAATATCTTTAAATACATAAAAATAGCTTTGGATATTTATATAAATATTAATTTTTAAATAAAACAATCAAGTTCATAAATAAACCACATCAATAAACAAAAAATTCATCGGTATACGGCACTTGAGCGGAGCCCCAAGTGCCATAAAAAAAAGTCAAACTGCATGCCATAGCTAGGAGCAGTTTAACAAAGCATGGTGAATATGCCCACCGGGCTTCTTCTAAGCCGGTGAAGGTCTCGAATCGCTTGAAACGGTAAGATCTTTGAAAGGCTAGCGCGAGAGATTCTTGGGGTCGGATAGTTGAGGTTGCTGGACGTGGTAGTCCTTTCTTAAGCGCAGTCGTAGTTTTATTTGTGTTATTTTATTATGTTACTTTTTTTTTGGTCTTTTTAGCAGCGCTGCCGACGCGATTCCTTTCAAGCTGAAAATCTGACAAAAATAAATTCACCAGCCAACAAAAAAATGTTTTGATAGCATTTATGACATGAGTACTGATGGCTGCTGCTAGCTAGACTTTTTTTTTTTTGGTCTTTTTAGCAGCGCTGCCGACGCGATTCCTTTCAAGCTGACCGGAATTCTTTTCATCATGAAAGGAATTCCCGTCCCGGTAATTTTTATCTAGTCGTCTTCAGGAACGGAATCCTTTCAAGTCGACCGGAATTCCTTTCTACTCGATGGAATTTCTTGTCAGTGTAAACGCTGTATAAGCATACAAACACAACAGCCTAGTTGATCTGTTACCAATAATTATTTAATACCAGTTGCACGGTTTTAATTTAAAAAGGCACTCGACTTTCCGTCCAAAGTTCTTTGCGCTGCTTACGTGATGAGCGAACCAAATAACGAAACGAAATGAAAACGAAACTTAACTTTAGAAAGTTTGAAGTATTTCTGGGAAGCAGTCTTATGAGGGTTTCATAAAGTACGTTCGGTTTTTGGGATCCCAAAACGTAAGTGGAGGGATACTTATGACTTCGTAAAAGCTGTCCGTCTGTCCGTCCGTCTGAGCCCGTCCGTCAAAATGAGATATTTTGATGGAGGTTGGTGTGAGGATTCTTTGGGTCAAGGGAAAGGTCGAGTTCGTAGATGGGCTCCATAGCTGTATATTTAGGGGAGGGTTTCAAATTAATGGTCGAACTAAAATATTTTTTAAAACGCTAATAAGATAGTCGGTTTAGGGGTAAGGAGACATGCTGAATCCGAATAGGAAACTTATTTTCTCGCCGGACAAGCGGTTCACCCGTTAATCCGGCAAAAGCCGGAAAATTTGTAAAAAGTAAAAGTCGAATCTGAAGTTGATTAGATGTTGGATTCTAGGGTAAGAGGACATGCTGAATCCGAAGGTCGGCAAGTAGCTCACACGGAATCCCGATGTTTACCATCAAATTTTAAAACCCATTGATATAGTTGATATAGAGTGAGGAGACATGATGTTGCAACTTTCGAACATACGGTACTAAAGATAAACAACAAGACCAAAGGCTTCGATGGGATCCCAAAAGTATAATATTTGATCCAGACAATTGGGTCTTGTCTTTGCCAGACTCCTTGAACATATATACTATTAAAATTTAGAAACAGATTAAGGCCAAATAGCTAATCATCTGAGAAAACCAAATTCAGATATGGGTTCAGCATGTGCGTTTGCCTCCATAAATCATATCTGTTTTGACGAAACTGATCGAAACTTCCTTCCTTACTTCTGTCAAATTTCCGGTTTCGACCGAATTCCGGGCGAACTACTTGTTCGGCAAAAAAAAAGTTCAGAAACGAATTTAGCGTATCTGCTACTCTATATCGAACATCTAATCAACTTCAAATAAAACTTTTGCTTTTAACAAATTTTCCGGTTTTGTCCGGATTCCGGGCGAACTACTTGTCCGGGTAGAAAATGGCTCTCACATAAATGTTCAGTATGTCTTCTTACCTCGAAATCGAACATCTAATCAACTTCAAATAAAACTTTTCCTTTTAACAAACTTCCCGGTTTTGGCCGGATTCCGGACGAACTACTTGTCCGGAGAGAAAACGGTTATCATCATCGTTTTCGGCATGTATCCTTACCCCGTAATCGACTATCTAATTAGCTGTTTAAAAATATTTTTGTTTGCCCCTTAATTTGAACCCCCACCCCTAAATGTAGGGCTACAGAGCCCATCGACGAACTTGATCGTTCCCTTGACTCAAAGAATCCTCACACAAAGTTTCATCAAAATAATCATTCCTTTCGAGGGTTATCGTGCTGACAGACGGACGGATAAACAGACGGACAACGTTTGCGGTGTCACAGGTTCCCTCCACTTACGTTTTGGGATCCCAAAAAGTCCCAACCGGCATTTACTCTGTCAAAAAGGCGGAATGCATCCCGGCAACTGTCGGGTGAACAATTTAATAAAATTTATCGACCAGTTTTCGAAAAAAAAAAGATTTTCGAAAAAATAGAGGGGTAGATCCCTACCCCTTAATCCATACAGGCGAAAGCACTGCGCGTCGGAAGATACGCTTTGGACGCCGGAGGGAGTCACGTGTCTTGGGCTTACTAAAGACTATTTACACCTAGCGTACGTATTCTTTGGTTTAGCCATGGAAGTCTGTCGTGTCGCGTCGGGGGGTCGAAGGGGTTGAAATATGTTGTTCAAACTTCGTATGAGGATTGACGGGCAAAGTACAGGCCAAGTTTCAGATAGGTCTAAGCCAAGTGTTAGATAGATAGAGGCAGAGGAGGGCGTTTCGGATTAAGGGTAAAAAAAAGGTATGTTTTGTTAGCTAATGAGATAGTCGCTTAAGGGGTAAGGAGGCCCCGTATCTAAACGTTTTCTTGCGCCGGACAAATGATTCACCCCAAATTCGGCCGAAACTGGAAATTTTGTTGAAGCTCAAGTTGTTTCTGAAGTCGATTAGAGATTCGGTATCGGGGTAAGAAACATGCTGAATTGAATTTTGAACTTTATTTCCATGACAGATAAGCTGGCAAAATTTGCCAAAACCCGGAAATTTGGATTGAAAGGTTCCCCTCTCAGTGTCAATAGCTCGTTTGCTCTGCATGCAGTTTGCCGGGAACGCTGCTAAAATAACAGAATTTTGAAAAAGTAATGGACGTTTCTCAAGTCGCTTAGGATGAAATATTGGAGTAGATAGCCTTGCTGAATCCATATCTGAAACCATCTGATTAGTTGTTTGGCCGTAAGTTGCCCAGAACTCTAAAACGGTAACATTATTTGTTGTACATATTCAAGCGGTGGGATATGGATAAATAGCAAAATGTTAACGAGGTCTCGCGAAGATTCAGAAATCTGCAAAATCCGATTGTCTCGATCAAGAAGTCCAATAAATATTAAATTTTTGGGATCCCACCGAAACCTTTGGTCTTGTTTTCAACGCTGGGGGATAGCCTTTGATCTTGTCATTACGCACTGTGCCATCAGTTTTCTTTGAGCTTTGATGAGTTGACAACTTTTAACCGATAGCGACGAAACAAAACCGAAGTCTTGCTCTCACAGCTTGCAACACTTTAGTTGGCCAAGCCGAACAAAGGTTGCTGCAACACTTGACGTTGCCCAGGGAACGTAGATCTAGTTTCATGTTAAATAGTGTTGTGAGTCAAAAAGTCAGTCAGTCAGTCAAGAATATACAGAGCTTCAGCACAGATAACCCTGTAACGGCTGTAACACTCAGTCTGCTAACGGTTTTCCTTCGTTGTAGGTTGTAGCGTGCGAAGTAGACCCGAGGATGATTGCTGAGCTGCAAAAAAGAGTCCAGGGAACACCCATGCAGACCAAATTGGAAATAAAAGTAGGAGACGCCTTAAAAACAGAATTACCCTACTTTGACCTATGCGTGGCAAACTTGCCATACCAGATTTCCTCGCCGATTGTCTTCAGGTGAGTTACTAACAAATTTTCGTTCATTTTTCCGTGTCTAGTCGTCAACCAATAAACTGGCAGAAGATCAAGTCAGAACATTAGCATGTATTTCAGATTGCTTCGATCGAGTTCGAGAGAATCACCTTATCCCTGGATTTGAACCCCCCCCCCCCACCACCACACACACACACACGAAATCCCACTTCTTAGTTTCATTAGTAAGATCGACTTCTTATATATATGTATGTATATATAAGTAGCGAACTGAAAGATTGTCTGCAAGGCTCCGACATTGAGGTGCTAGACTTCTGAATTTAATTCAAATTTACTTCTGGTTTATTTATCACGGTAAAAGTCCCTTGCGTAACATTCCATCTTAATGTGATATAGAGAATAGTTGTAAACAAAACAAGAGCTACGAGCTCACATGGTACTTGTTACGAGTAGGTGGTGTGAGAAACGAAATCTGAGCATTTTTTTTGGAAATTCCGCTAGCCCTCCCCACCTGGCTCGGATCCGGTTCGGACCCTAAAATATGTCATCTAAGGCATACTATCTCTCTACTCTCCAAGTTTCATTCAAATTACTCCACTCGTTTAACCCCTATGCGAGCCACAACATTCCCGGGACTCTCCCTCCAACTCCCCCCATAGTAGCCGAATACGACTAAGACACATAAACTTCTCCAAACATCTCCTCTTCTCGTCCATCAAGTTTAACTCGAATCGGACATATCTGCAAATTTCCGGTTCCCGCTTCATCCTCCTCCTACCTTGGTCCGGTTTCTCACACCAAATGACAAACCTGTGCCGCATAAATGTGGTACTGTCCAACTTGCATCCCATTCGGTCCATCCTTTGGTTTTTGTGCATGTCACAAAGTTTCCGACCCCCTCCCCCCCCCCCAAACTCTCCCAACCATGTCCGCATAGAGTTCAGAAACATTCTTTGCATATCTAGGTCTTTGGTTCGTATCACCCATAAATTTTCACTTCAGTCGGACCATTTGTTCGCAGCCTACAGAAGTCAGTAGTTTCCGGATTACCCATCCCTCAACTCCCCGAAAAATGGTCAGATCTGTGTCGGGTCACTAATATGCCTGCCAGGTTTTATTGTCCTTAGCACATCTGGAAGTATCCTAACTCGCGATCACCTGAAATCCGGTAAACCCCCTTCAACTCCCCCCAAAGAGCCCCGATATGATCTGGTTCTGTCAAGAAAGTATCTAATGCTTATGCTTGTTCTTCCCACCATATTCCATCCCGATCCCCCGACGCGAAGCGTTACACAAGAATTCCGGTGCCCCTTCCAACTCCCCCCCCCCCAAGTATCGGATCCGGTCCGGACTTGACATGGAACATCTGAGACAATAGCTTTTTCCACTCGCCAAGTTTCATTCAAATGCGATCGCCCGTTCAAAAGTTATAAATGCCACTAGATTCCGGATTCCCCATCCTCCACTCCCTCCACGGTGTTCGGATCGTGCAAACGACTATTCATAAGTCGGTCTAATCGGTTCCTACATATTCCTGCCGAGTTTCATCATCCTAGTACATCGGGAATCATCAGAATCCCCCCCCCCCCAACTCCCCCCACAGTGCCCGAATCCGGTCCGGTTATGTCAGTGATATGTGCTTTTTGTTCCCACCAAGTTTCATCCTGATCCCTCCACGTTTCGCGTGGTTTTCTAGGTAGCGTCTCGAAGATTTCCGGTTCTCCCCCCCCCCCCTTCCAACTCCCCCCAAAGTCACCAGATCCGGTTCGGATTCGAAGTGGGTCGTCTGAGACACGAGGTCTTTCCAAACCTAAAGTTTCGTTAAGATCAGATCACCCGTTCAGAAGTTATAAATACCTCAAGACTCCGGGTTCCTCCTCCCTGCACTCCCCCCACGATGGTCGGATCGGGGCAATGACTATTTCCAAGTTAATCTTTTCGAGTTCCTGATATGCCTGCCAAGTTTCATCGTCCTAGCTTATATGGAAGTGCCCCGAAACCCGGACCGACCGACAAATGGACAGAAATTGCGATCACTATATGGCACTTGCATGGGTTAAGGTGTTTTGATTGATCAAAGTAAGTTTCGACTGTGCGGTTGAGATGCGCACTCTAAGGGAGCTAGAACTTCATTTGTAAGCAAAACCCTTGAGGCAAAAATGATAATGGGCTGATAGGCATCATCAAAATGCATATATTGCTTAAAAGTATTTTTCTTACTTTGCGGTCAAGATTGGTACTTTAAGGAATAATCGGATTTGGGATGTAGCAATTCGTAAGCAAATGTTGTTGAATCTCTAATATTCCAGCGAAGTTTCATCGTCCTAGCACATCTGGAAGTACCTTAACTCGCGATCACCGGAATCCCAGACCCCCCCCCCCCCCCTCCAACTCCACCCACAATACTCGGAGCCAATCCGGTTCCGTAAATGATTAATCCAGAGCATCTGTTTGTTATTCCCACGAAGTTCGATCCCGATCGCACCAATCTAAGGGGGTCAAGTATCCCCCCCCCCCCCCCCAATAATTGTCGGATTCGGCCCGGAAATGAAAAAGATCACCAGAGAGAAATGTCCTCTGTTCAGTTATTAAATTTCACTCGAATCCAATCACCCGTTCCAAAGTTACACATGACCCAATCCGGATTCCCCTTCCTCAACTCACCCCCCCCCCAAGGTTATCGCATCGAGGATTTTTTTTTTATTCCAAGTTAGTTTGACCGGGTCCCTGATATTCCTGCCAAGTTTCGTCGTGAAAATCCCAAAGAAACGGAATTCCGTGAACCCCCCCCCCTCAAGTGTCCGGATCCAGTCAAAGTGTGTAAACGTTTTACATGGAGCAGATGTTTGTTCTTCCCAGCAAGTTTCACTCCGATCCCTCCATTCTAACCGTTTCTCGAGATTTCGTCCCCCCCCCCCATAACTCCCCCACGGTGCCCGTAGCCAATCCGATTCAGTAAATGATTTACCTAGAGCATCTGTTTGTTCTTCCCCACAAAGTTCCATCCCGATCTCTCCATTCTAAGCGGATCACGTATTCCCCCCCCCCCCCCCCCCCAATAGTTGCCGGATCCGGTCCGGATATGAAAATGATCACCGGAGAAATGTCCTCTGTTCAGTTCTTAAATTTCACTCGAATCCCGTTTCAAAGTTACGCATGACTGAATATTCCGAATTCCCCTCCCTCCACTCCCCCCATCATTCTCAGATCGACAAAATTTTTATTTGAAGTCAGTTTGATCGGGTCCCTGATATGCCTGCCAAGTTCCATCGTGAAAATCCCCAAAACCGCCATCACTGGAATTCCGGGAAACCCCCTCCCCCCCCCCTAAGTGTCCGGATTCAATACAGTTGTCTAAACGATTTATCTAGAGCAGATGCTTGTTCTTCCCAGCAAGTTTCACTCCGATCCCTCCATTCTAACCGTTTCTTGAAATTTCCGGTCTCCCCCCCCCCCAACTCCCCCCTGGCTACCGAATCCGGTCAAGACTTTAAATGGGACATCACAGATATATAATATATTCAGTTATTAAGTTTCATTACAATCCGATCACCCGTTCGAAAGTTACACACTACTCAATTTTCCGGATTCCCCTGCCCTCCACTCCCCCCCAAAATGGTCGGATCGGAAAACTGATTATTGTTAGATCGGGTCTCTGATATGCCTGCCAAGTTTCATGGTCCTAGACCATCTGGAAGTACCCTTACTCGAAAAAGTGTGACAAAATGCCCTAAATTTTCAAGTTTCCAGCGCCCTCCACTCCCCCGCATATCTTCGGATCGTGAAACTGGTTATTTCCAGGTTAGTTTGGTCGGGTCCCTGATATGCCTGCCAATTTTCATTGTCCTAACACATCTGGAAGTACCCTAACTCGAAAAAGTGTGACAGAAAACTCGGACCTACCGACAGACGGAATTGTGATCGCTATATGGCACTTGGCCGAAGAGCAAGTGCCATAAAAACAACGTATTGAGTATCTTTGTACTCAACCTCTTCCCTTAGTTCAGATTCCAGCGCAATCACCATCCATCCTAGTCTCCCTCAGTCACTTTCTTTATTCACTCTGCCGCTCGGGTACGTGGGTAGTCTTTTCGCAGTGGTGTCTCCCAAGCCAACTGGCTCAACGTTTGTCGGAATATTTGGTCAAGACTGCTTTGTTATAACAGAGATCGTTCCAAGAACAAATAAGCCAATAGAACCGTCTTTGGTTCATGCACCGACTATGGATATCCCGAGTACCCCGACAAAACTGAGCGGAGCTAGAGCTACTTGCGTCTTGCTGAGCTTTAAGCTAACGCCCGTCTACTTCCCTCTTCGCCGCTAGGCATTTCAGAGGATAAGCATGCGTGACGCGCTCTTTCGCGCGTCACCTGCGGCGTCATAATGGTAGACAACCAATAAGACATTAGGACTCCACGTTTCTTCTCTGGGCTCTTCTGCGATATACCTGCTAGTAGAGATAACGAATTGTGACGGTTCCGCATAGCTCATACCTTCCACTCGTTTGCATCCGGAATCTTTTCGATTCCGCATGGTGTATTACAGAGATGGGAGACGGAAGTTCTTGTGCTTATTTGTTCTTGATCATACTGAGTGCACTTTCTTATGAGAGGGCCGGATTGATCTTACTCCCGTAGTTTTAAAGCTTAGAAAATGCAAAAGTTTAAAATGTGTTTTAAAAGTTTAGAAAATGTGAAAGTTTAAAACGCTGCAGGTGTGTTCCCACGTCTGAAAAATGGGTCGATAAGCCGTCCAGTAAGCTGAAGTTGTCGACTTGAAGCACGATTTCATTCTTGACCAAGACTTGTTTGCAGGAAACACGAAGGGTTACCTTCTCCCCGGCACCTGCTGTACACCCTTTTCCCGGCACCGGCTGACACCGACCGAAACCGGTGCCGGCAATAAATGAGGCGATTCCCGCTTCTGAACAAGTTGATACAAATGTCCGAACACGTGGAAACCGGTGCTGGCACCGTACACTTACTGTACACTAAAATCGAAAGTGGGTAACCCTTCGAGTAAACAGTGGTTCGGTTTAATAGACGGATTAAACGAGGCTTACCTGGTAAGGTGAAGTTTGATCCGTGTTATACCGACCTATGAGCACTGGCGAAAACCGAGGGTCCATTTGAGATAGACCTGATGCTATTCGAGGGTAGCGGTGTGAAAATCAAACCAGTTTTCAGAGACACTACTTCCTGAGTATCACCCTCAACAAGAACAAACACCGATAAAAAACACAGGGTGGGCGAGGTAGGAAATGAACCCTCGGTTATAGGTCGCATCAACTTTATAACCACAAAACGTCTACACCTCAGCGTAGTATAAGGTCAACTGGTTTGATTTTCACACCGCTACCCTCGCATAGCATCGGGTCTATCCCAAATGAACCGGAGGTGGAGCCAGTGCTCAGGGAGGTATAACACAGGGTTTAACAGTATTCTGTAAATAAGGGCGTTGCTTTGCCTTTCCGCCCATGCTACTTTCTTGTCAATGTGTCAGACACGATGCGTGAGGTCAGTTATGAAGAAAACCTGTTTCCGTGGTAGATGCTTTGATTGTAAATAGGTCTTATACTACGTCCAGCGCCACAATCGAATTGAGGGCGATTCTGGCGGTCTGGAAAACTCCGCGAGCTTATGCGCCAGCTGGTCTTGCGACTTCGGCTAAAAGTCGCTTCGCTTTCCAAAGCTGTTCTGGCGCTCCGTTCCGCCAGCGCTTGGGAAGCGAATCCACTTCGCGAGTGGAAAGTGATTTTGGCAAGTCAGCGAGAACTTGTAAAGGTGCAACTGATGCTCAGCGACTTTTTGCCTGTTCCTGCGCTCGGCGAATTCTCGCTTTGCTTTTCGGAAAGCGACTCCAAGAGATCGCCAGAATCGCCCTTTGGCCATATTCCTGTTCAGCGCTTCCAAGCGGACTAGTTTCTGTTAATCCCCCTATGCTTCACCGTCAGCACTTGGATCAAACATGGTAAAATAGACCTACAGGTTAGCGAGTGGAAAACCTTTCATCTGTGTCCTAGGTAATGGAGGTTTTGCATGTGTTTCAGCAGCAGAAAGTGAAAGTGACCCACTACCCTATAGATCCGACTTTTTACAATGTCTATGAGCCTTATAACCAACACTTGTGTAGACATAGTAAAAAGTTCAGTCGCATAGGGGAATGGGTCACTCTCACTTTCTGCTGCTGAAACATATGCAAAACCTCCATTACCTGGGACACGGATGACAGGTTTTCCAGTCACTAACCTGTGGATCTGCTTTACCATGTCTGATCCAAGTGCTGATGGTGAGGCATAGGGGGATCAACAGAAACTAGCCCGCTTGGAAGCGCTGAACAGGAATATGGCGAATTAGTTCTTCCTCGACTCGTTATCACTATCTAGCACACATAAGGCGTATTCTCGCCTTTCCCTGGAGGACTTGTCGGGGAATCGAAGGTAACGGCGAGAATAGAAGGAGTCACTCCACGCGGGGTGTCCTTAAAGGACACCTCGCACTACATTATACTCCTGCTAAGATGTTCATAGATGGTTGACTACTTTAAAATTTAGCTATGCATAGAAAATTACACAAGGGTTCTGCTGTCTGTAGCCTCTTTGCATGTCCATTGCCTTGGATCAGGAACGTGGCAAAATTTGTGCAAGCAGTCTGCTGACCAATAAGCTTCTCGGACTAATGTGATAAGCGGGGTAGGTAATCAGTGCAATGCCGATAGATCACATGAATAGAACTAATGTGGTAAGCGTGATAATCAGTGTAATGCCAATAGAACAAATAGGATATACTTTAAAGTGGAGAAGCTCGGGACCGAGAATGGATGGAAATACTACTTGAGTAGAATGAGTTAGTAGCATATGTACGACATGTCCTTGAAGTTGATGAACAGAAAAGAGGATTTTTCACTTTGAAATCACGAAGGGTCACGCCTTTGCTGCTAAATTAATATAATTGAACACATATCCTAGCGGAGTTTTAGTTAACATTGATGCTGGTGATGAACATTGGGGGCTAATTAACGCGAGTCGGAAAGCAAAGCCGGAGTCACTTTCTGTTGATTTTCGCAACGCTAAGGAAAGTTGCCAAGCTTTCCACAGCAGTTTTGCGTTCTCGAAACTAAAGTTAGTCCTAGAGTCCTAGTCCTAGACTTTCAAGAAGGCTAGTCGAGAAAAGTTGTAAGTTTGGGCAATGAACTCCAAAAACATAAAAAAGAAACCTAGCTAACTTGGATAAGAGTGCTGGAACAAATAATCTGGAGAATTCCAGAATAAACAAAGTGTTAATGTAACCCCCTGCGCAGGAATTGTTCATCTTTAGATACTTTCCAGAGACTTTTCGGGTGTGAAATTGGAAACGGAAAGTGATTCCGCAATACCGCGAAAGCCTTCAATCAATCAATCAGTCATTTATTATAAAAAAAAAAAAAAACATAGCCGATAGTTGGTTTCTCGCCTTTCTAAGAATAAATATGAAAACATATATATGTAGGCTCCCCTAGCGTTATTCAAAAGTCGTTTCTCGCCTTTCTAAGAATAAATATGAAAACATATATATGTAGGCTCCCCTAGCGTTATTCAAAAGTCGGACTTGAAGTCAAGGCGACCTGTAAAAGTGTGTCTTTCATTGCATAAAGTGCGTTTTTTATCTTAATTCTCAAGTTCTCCGTTCTCGCTTCTGAATTCTCGAATCTCGTACAAATTACCCGTTTCTCCATTCTCGATTTTGACAAAAAACTAATTTGGCAGCTCGTCTGCAACCAGGCATACCTATTTATGCAACACCCGCACTCTGATGACCAATCGGGGAGGAGAACGGAGAGAGAAGAATCGAGAATTTACTATCGGAGCAACTTCTCGATTCTGCAGAATCGCGAGGCTTTCCCCGTTCTCGGTTCTGACTAAAACCCAAGAAAAGGAGAATGTGCTTCATCTGAATAGTCCGAAAACGCGGGAGAATTGCGAGGAGAAACGCGAGGAGAATTCGGATCAAAAACGCAACTATTATCTTCTGGTCTACTGCTGCACCTCGTTGCCCGTTTTTCTTTTTCAGACTTCTGCTACATCGACCAATCTTCCGGCATGCTCTCCTCATGTTTCAGCGAGAGTTCGCACTTCGCCTAGTCGCTAAGCCAGGAGATAAGCTCTACTGCCGGCTCTCAGTCAACACACAACTCTTGGCCAAAGTTGACCTTGTTATGAAAGTTGGCAAGAACAACTTCAAACCTCCTCCAAAGGTGGAAAGTAGCGTGGTTAGAATAGAGCCCAAGAACCCTCCACCCCCCATAAATTTCAAGGAGTGGGATGGATTGACCAGAATTGGCTTCATAAGGAAAAATCAGACCCTGGGAGCGGCTTTCAAACATTCTTCAATCCAAATTCTGCTGGAGAAGAATTACAGGGTACACTGCTCGGTGAACAACGTGGTAAGTTCATTATGAATTTTGCTGGAGAAGAATTACAGGGTACACTGCTCAGTGAACAACGTGGTAAGTTCATTATGATTGAGGCAAAATCTAGTTAACATTTTCTTTTTGATAATGCAAAAAGAGCTAGAAGCTCATATGGCACTTGCAGGGCTGGTTCAGAGGATGAAAGTAGAAATTTGCCAATTTTTGGGTTTGTTCTGATGATTTGTAAGCAAAACCCTTGAGATACGAATGATTAATGGCCCTTGGAAATCACGAGAATTCATCTGTAAGCAGAACCCCTAAGGCGAAATGGATAATGGGCCCTTGGTCAAAGTATTCTTTTCACTTTTCGGTTAAGATGCGCACTTTAAGGGAGCTAGAAATTCATTTGTAAGCAAAACCCTTAAGGCAAAAATGATCATGGGCTCATGGGGGTCATGAAAACGCATATTTTGCTTAAAAGTATTTTTTTTACTTTGCGGTTAAGATTAGTACTCGGAGGAATGGTTTAATTTGGGAAGTGACGATTTCTAAGACAATCTTGTCGGATATCCAATGTTCCAGCCAAGTTTGATCGCCTTACCACATTTGGAAGTACCTAAACTCGCGATCAACGGAATTCCGGACCCCCTTCCAACTCCCCCCACAGTGCCCGGGTCGGGGCATCAAAAAAACAGTTGTCAAATCCGGTCAGGGCATGTCCTGTGTTCAATTAAACTGCACTGGAATCCGTTCTAAAGTTACGCATGACTCAATATTCCAGATTCCCCCTCCCTCCACTCCTCCCACGATGATCCGATCGAGAAAATTACTATTTTCAAGTCAGTTTGATCGGGTCCTTGATATGCCTGCAAGTTTCGTCGTGAAAATCCCCAAAACCGGCCATCACCAGATTCCGGAAAAAAAACCTCTCCCCCCCCCCCCCCAGAGTGTAAACGGTTTGTCTAGAGCAGTTGCTTGTTCTTCCTGGCAAGTTCCACTCCGATCCCTCCAACCCAACCGTTTCACGAGATTTGCACCCCCCCCCCCCCCCAAACAAAAAAAACTCCCCCACAAGCTGTCGAATCCGGTCCAGACTTGACATGACCGACAGACGATCGGTATATGGCACTTAAGCCAGACGCTGCAGGTGCCCATAAAGAACTTGGATGTTCGCCACTACCAAGGTTTGTCGAAAAAAAAAAAAAATACGCGACAAAAACAAAACCGAAAAAATATCCGCACTTTGACTCCTCACCCACTTTGACTCCTCGTTTAAATAAGGGAAGTTGCGAGAGTGGCGAACCTTTTTAAATTTTGTCTGAGGTGATCGATGGATGAAGAATGGGATAGGATTGGGGGGTCACGACTAGGGGGGGAGGGGGGACGCTTATTCAAATAATGTATACAACGGTTACGTCAGCTACGATACTTCATCAGCGATATTTCGTCCCTTCTTGGCAAGGGTCCTCGTCAGGCTGACGTCAGCCCCCCCCCCCAAATGTTGTCGGTTAGTCGAGGAAAAATAGCCGAGTCGGCGCGAAGCGCCACGAATTTTCGTAAAAATAGTCTGTTTTTTTTCTTGTTTTAAAAGTTTTAGAAAAAAGTCGGTTTCTCGATTTTTATAGATCATTTTTTTATAGTCAGTTTTTTCTTAAAAATAGTAGTTTTTGTTAAAATCGGCCGACTTTTCGTCAACACAGTCGTCCAGCCAGTCGGTAAACCTTGCCCTTCCCCCCCCAAAAAAAACAATTTGGCTAGTAACGCCTCTGGATGGGATAGGAAGCAATTCTAAGCTTATTTGCTACTTTCTTAGAGGCTGAAGTTGTGAATGAGGGTTCGAGGGTAAGCTCACGCTCGATCGAGACTCGATCGAATCTCAATCTTCAGTTTCTTGTTGGTTTTTTGCTTTGTTTTAGTTTTCTTGGTTGTTGATCTTCTTCCTCGTTTTGGCATTTTTCCTCGAAATTTTCTGTCTGCGCTGAAGAAGGGAGGCGGTTGTCCTCCCGAAATATTCGCCTTTTATTTCAGTATAGTCGTGGGGGTTTGTGGGTTTCTTCGTTATTTTTTTTTTGTTACTCCTTAAAAATGAATCGACAGCCGTTTGGAGCTTACAATCGGAGAGAAAAAAATCCGCCTTCTCCTCGCTCCAAATGCACACTAATAACAAAGCTGAGGCTTGTGAATATGTTTCGTTTCATCTACGCCCAGGATCAATATAGATGAACTTATCATCACATTAGCTTAATTAGCACTTCGGAGCAAATTGAGATCTGTTGAATGCTCCTGAGTTGGATTGGTGGTATCTCATAGCAGGTACGAACAGGATGGATGTCCCACTCATACTTGCCCGAATGGAGAGGCAAGCTTTACTACTGGGCAAAAAGTTAACAAAAACAAGTTTGAGAACCTTAAACAAAAGTATCAAAAGAAAAAAAAAATATGATCAGGCAAAGAATGCATTTTGTTAATACGGATAAGAAAGACCTTGCAAAGAGATTGAGTAATAAGATAACGAGAGCTGTAAGCTCATATGGCACTTGCAAGCATACGCAGTAGGTAATACTAACAGCTAAGGTTCTTGCTGTGTCGAGGAACAGACAATTATGGACCTTTCCGATTCATGAAAATGTGTGGTTTAGAAAAAATATGCCATGCAGTTTCCGGTTACAATGCGCAATTTAAGGGGGCTAGGAGTTCGTTTTGTAAGCAAATGAACTGATACACGAATGATCGTGGGCCCTTGGCTCACGAAAGTATATCTTTCGCTCGAAAGTATTTTTTTTTTTGCATTTTGCGGCTAAGATGCGCACTTTAAGGCGTTCGAACTCAATTTGGAAGCAAAACACATGGGGCACAGATGATCATGGGCCCTTGGGGATCCTAAAAGTGTTTAGTTTCTTAAAAGTGTTTTTTTCGAATTTGCGGTAACATTGGTGCTTTAAATATATTGGAAAATCAGTTGTAAGCAAAAGCCTTGAGACAAGAATTATCACGGGCCTTTGGTAATCAGGAAAATGGATCTTTTGGTAAAAAGTATTTTTTCACTTTGCAGTTAAGATACGCACTTTAAGGAGGCTAAAATTCATATAGTTGAGGTACAAATGATCATGAGCCTTTGGGGGGTTATAAGATCAGAAACACGTCCTTTTGTC
Organism: Branchinecta sandiegonensis; assembly: GCA_030848855.1. Taxonomy (NCBI): domain Eukaryota; kingdom Metazoa; phylum Arthropoda; class Branchiopoda; order Anostraca; family Branchinectidae; genus Branchinecta; species Branchinecta sandiegonensis. The sequence goes on from JAUPMV010000009.1 coordinate 3,859,067, forward strand.
AACTGTGAAGTTCCCTTTTGATCCGACCGACCGTTCAAAAGTTATGCATGAAATTATGTTAGTCCGAATTGCAATTCCCTCCACTGCCCCGAAGATAGTCGGATCGGGGAAATGACACCTTCCAAGTCAACCTGGCCCAATTTCATCGTCCAAGTGCATCTGTAAGTACCTTAACTCGCGATCACTGGATTTCCGGAAAAACCCTTCCAAGACCCCCACAGTGCGACGATCCGGTACATCTTTGTCAAAAAAGGTATTTACAACTTGTCCTGGTTCTTCTCGCATTAAACAATTTTTTTCTCATGCAATTTACGGATTAAAACATCGTTGTCTACTAAATCAAAAGCTTTTTTAAATCTATCGCGATCAAATTAATCCATTTATTAGGTGTGTCTAAATTTTCTAAAATAAAATCAATCAAACTAACAAGATAATGAACAGTTGATGTTTTGGGTATCTTTCCAAACTAGCAACTAGCAGTGTCTAGCATCAAGCGGATGGAGCAAATGGCTTTTCAGCCACTCCGCGATAATTGATTCATAAACTTTGCTAAATACAGAAGTAAGAGTAATTGGACTGACACCAGTGACATCATTTTGGCCACCTTTTTTGGGTTGGGAGTAACGAAACCAAATTTCCAAATTTTCGGATACTTGCTTGTTACTGAATCACATTATAAATATGAGACAGGGGTTCGGCTAGTTCAACTGGAAAAGCCTTGATTATGTCAACAGGAATCTCGCACGGTGTTACAGAAGTTCTTTTCAAACGTCTCAGCTTCAGCTCTACTTGGTTCTTTGTAACTGATGGCTTTTCTTCATCACGGGCATATTCGCAACACTTAGCATTAGGATGGAGCGGTGGGTACGTTTGCACTATTTTAGTAAGATGTTCATTGAGTGCATTTGCTGTTATCTCAGCAAGCTCGTCAAGCTGGAAGCCAACGGTTTTACCACCTTTACCTGTCATTTCTTTTATCTTCCTAAAGAAAGCAGCAGGTTTTAGTTCCTGGAGGTGCGCTACTTTATCTTTATAATATTTACGCTGAGCTTCTTTTATTTTACTTTTTATGGCACTTGCCTTCCGGCCAAGTGCCATATACCGATCACTTTTCCATCGGTCGGTCTGTTTGTCGGTCCGGTGATCGCGAGTTAGGGTACTTCCAGATGTGCTAGGATGATGAAACTTGGCAGGCATACCAGGGACCCGACCAAACTGACTTGCAAATAGTCACTTTCCCGATTCCACCATCGTGGGGGGAGTGGAGGGAGGGGGAATCCGGAATTTGGAGGCATGCGTAACTTTCGAACAGGTGATCGAATCTAAATGAAACTTGATATGTGGAAAAAACACATGCCTCACGTGTCCCAGTTTACGTCCGAACAGGATCCGACAACTGTGGGGGGAGTTGGACGGGGGGGGGGATCAGAAATATCGTGACACGCTTAGAGTTGAGGGATCGGGATGAAACTTGGTGCGAAGAACAAGCACATATCCTGGATACATCGCTGACATAACCGGATCGAATCCGGGCACTGTGGGGGGGGGGTGGAGGCTGGATCCCGTAATTCCGGTTATCACGGGTTAAGGTACTTCCAGATGTGCTAGGATGATGTAACTTGGCAGGCATGTCAGGGACCCGACCAAACTAACTTGGAAATCGTCACTTCCTAGATTCGACCATCGTGGTGGGAGTGGAAAGAGGGGGAATCCGGGATATTGAGGCATGCGTAACTTTCGGACGGGTGATCGGATCCGACAGCTGTGGGGGGAGTTTGCGGTACGTGACACGCTTAGAGTAGAGGGATCGGGATGAAACTTTGTGGGAAAAACAAGCACATACCCTTGATACATCATTGATATAACCAGATCGGATCCGGGAACTGTTGGGGGGTGGATTCTGGGTCTCGGATTTCCGCTTATCACGGGTTTAGCTACTTCCATATGTGCTAGGACGATGAAACTTGGCAGACTTATAAGGAACCCGACCAGATTGACTTAATAAAAGTCATTTCACCGATCCGACTATCGGGAAGGGGGGGAGTGGAAATTCGGGAGCTTCATGCAAGCATAACTTTCGAAAGGGGCATCGGACACAAACGAAAGGTGTTTATTCTAGCCCTAGTGCAGTTTTTTGTGGTGTGCCGCAGGCGCAGGGGACCGTATTAGGACCACTGTGCTTCCTTGTACTTATTGATGATATTGCAAAGGAAACGGATGAGAGATGGAAATACGTAGATGATGTAACGTTGGTTGAGATAGTTTGGAGAAAAATTAAAGGAGCTGCATCAACCCTTCTCCAGGATGTAGCAGTTGAAGCTCGTATTTCTAATATGGTCGTCAATACGGATAAATCGGCCATAGTTACTTTTTCTTTCCTTAAGAGCCGGCCAGAATTTCATCCTGACGTTAAGGATGGCCTAGTTGTGCCTCAAATTACATTTTTGGGGGTAACCCTCACATCTGACTTGACTTGGAAGAAAAACACCAACCAACTGGTGAAAAAGGCAAACGGAGCGATGTCAGTCATCAAAACCGTTACCAAATTCAGCGTTCCTGAGGAGCAACTGGTTTTTGTGGCACGCAGCCTCTGGCTCAAGTGCCATATACCGATCACAATTCCGTCTGTCGGTCTGTCGGTCGGTCCGAGTTTTTTGTCACACTTTTTCGAGTTAGGGTACTTCCAGATGTGCTAGGACAATGAAACTTGGCAGGCATATCAGGGACCCGACCAAACTAACCTGGAAATAATCAGTTTCCCGATCCGACCATATGCGGGGGAGTGCGGGCGCTGGAAACTTGAAAATTTAGGGCATTTTAACACACTTTTCCGAGTTAGGGTACTTTTAGATGAGCTAGGACAATGAAACTTGGCAGGAATATCAGGGACCCGACCAAACTAACCTTGAAATAATCAGTTTCCCGATCCGACCATATGCGGGGGAGTGGGGGCGCTGGAAACTTGAAAATTTAGAGCATTTTGTCACACTTTTCCGAGTTAGGGTACTTTTAGATGAGCTAGGACAATGAAACTTTGCAGGAATATCAGGGACCCGACCAAACGAACCTGGAAATAATCAGTTTCCCGATCCGACCATATGCGGGGGAGTGGGGGCGCTGGAAACTTGAAAATTTAGGGCATTTTGTCACACTTTTTTGAGTTAGGGTACTTCCAGATGAGCTAGGACAAATAAACTTGGCAGGAATATCAGGGACCCGACCAAACTAACCTTAAAATAATCAGTTTCCCGATCCGACCATATGCGGGGAAGTGGGGGCGCTGGAAACTTGTAAATTTAGGGCATTTTGTCACACTTTTTCGAGTTAGGGTACTTCCAGTTGTGCTAGGACCATGAAACTTGGCAGGCATATCAGAGACCCGACCAAACAAACTTAGAAATAATCAGTTTTCTGATCCGACCATTTTGGGGGGGAGTGGAGGGCAGGGGAATCCGGGAAATTGAGAAGTGTGTAACTTTCGAACGGGTGATCGGATTGTAAGGAAACTTCATAACTGAATAGAATATATATCTGTAATGTCCCGTCTAAAGTCTTGACCGGATTCGGTAGCCAGGGGGGAGTTGGGGGGGGAGACCGGAAATTTCAAGAAACGGTTAGAATTGAGGGATCGGAGTCAAACTTGCTGGGAAGAACAAGTATCTGCTCTAGATAAGTCCTTTAGACCATTGTACTGGATCCGGACACTTATGGGGGTGGGGAGGGGGTTTCCCGGAATTCCGGTGATGATGGTTTTGGGGATTTTCACGATGAAACTTGGCAGGCATATCAGGGACCCGATCAAACTGACTTCAAAATAAAAATTTTGTCGATCTGATAATGGTGGGGGGAGTGGAGGGAGGGAATCCGAAATTTTCAGTCATGCGTAATTTTGGAATGGGTGATCGGATTCGAGTGAAATTTAAGAATTGAACAGAGGACATTTCTCCGATGATCTTTTTCATATCCGGACCGGATCCGGCAACTATTGGGGGGGGGGGCGGAAACTTGAAAATTTAGGTCATTTTGTCACACTTTTCCGAGTTAGGGTACTTTTAGATGAGCTAGGACAATGAAACTTGGCAGGAATATCAGGGACCCGACCAAACGAACCTGGAAATAATCAGTTTCCCGATCCGACCATATGCGGGGGAGTGGGGGCGCTAGAAACTTGAAAATTTAGGGCATTTTAACACACTTTTCCGAGTTAGGGTACTTTTAGATGAGCTAGGACAATGAAACTTGGCAGGAATATCAGGGACCCGACCAAACTAACCTTGAAATAATCAGTTTCCCGATCCGACCATACGCGGGGGAGTGGGGGCGCTGGAAACTTGAAAATTTAGAGCATTTTGTCACACTTTTCCGAGTTAGGGTACTTTTAGATGAGCTAGGACAATGAAACTTTGCAGGAATATCAGGGACCCGACCAAACGAACCTGGAAATAATCAGTTTCCCGATCCGACCATATGCGGGGGAGTGGGGGCGCTGGAAACTTGAAAATTTAGGGCATTTTGTCACACTTTTTTGAGTTAGGGTACTTCCAGATGAGCTAGGACAAATAAACTTGGCAGGAATATCAGGGACCCGACCAAACTAACCTTAAAATAATCAGTTTCCCGATCCGACCATATGCGGGGAAGTGGGGGCGCTGGAAACTTGTAAATTTAGGGCATTTTGTCACACTTTTTCGAGTTAGGGTACTTCCAGTTGTGCTAGGACCATGAAACTTGGCAGGCATATCAGAGACCCGACCAAACAAACTTAGAAATAATCAGTTTTCTGATCCGACCATTTTGGGGGGGAGTGGAGGGCAGGGGAATCCGAGAAATTGAGAAGTGTGTAACTTTCGAACGGGTGATCGGATTGTAAGGAAACTTCATAACTGAATAGAATATATATCTGTAATGTCCCGTCTAAAGTCTTGACCGGATTCGGTAGCCAGGGGGGAGTTGGGGGGGGAGACCGGAAATTTCAAGAAACGGTTAGAATTGAGGGATCGGAGTCAAACTTGCTGGGAAGAACAAGTATCTGCTCTAGATAAGTCCTTTAGACCATTGTACTGGATCCGGACACTTATGGGGGTGGGGAGGGGGTTTCCCGGAATTCCGGTGATGGTGGTTTTGGGGATTTTCACGATGAAACTTGGCAGGCATATCAGGGACCCGATCAAACTGACTTCAAAATAAAAATTTTGTCGATCTGATAATGGTGGGGGGAGTGGAGGGAGGGAATCCGAAATTTTCAGTCATGCGTAATTTTGGAATGGGTGATCGGATTCGAGTGAAATTTAAGAATTGAACAGAGGACATTTCTCCGATGATCTTTTTCATATCCGGACCGGATCCGGCAACTATTGGGGGGGGGGCGGAAACTTGAAAATTTAGGTCATTTTGTCACACTTTTCCGAGTTAGGGTACTTTTAGATGAGCTAGGACAATGAAACTTGGCAGGAATATCAGGGACCCGACCAAACGAACCTGGAAATAATCAGTTTCCCGATCCGACCATATGCGGGGGAGTGGGGGCGCTAGAAACTTGAAAATTTAGGACATTTTGTCACACTTTTTCGAGTTAGGGTACTTCCAGATGAGCTAGGACAATGAAACTTGGCAGGAATATCAGAGACCCGACCAAACTAACCTGGAAATAATTAGTTTCCCGATCCGACCATATACGGGGGAGTGGGGGCGCTGGAAACTTGAAAATTTTGGGCATTTTGTCACACTTTTTCGAGTTACGGTACTTCCAGTTGTGCTAGGACCATGAAACTTGGCAGGCATATCAGAGACCCGACCACACAAACTTAGAAATAATCAGTTTTCTGATCCGACCATTTGGGGGGGGAGTGGAGGGAAGGGGAATCCGGGAAATTGAGAAGTGTGTAACTTTCGAACGGGTGATCAGATTGTAATGAAACTTCATAACTGAATAGAATATATATCTGTAATGTCCCGTTTAAAGTCTTGACCGGATTCGGTAGCCAGGGGGGAGTTGGGGGGGGAGACCGGAAATTTCAAGAAACGGTTAGAATTGAGGGATCGGAGTGAAACTTGCTGGGAAGAACAAGCACCTGCTCTAGATAAGTCCTTTAGACCATTGTACTGGATCCGGACACTTATGGGGGGCGGGAGGGGGTTTCCCGGAATTCCGGTGATGGTGGTTTTGGGGATTTTCACGATGAAACTTGGCAGGCATATCAGGGACCCGATCAAACTGACTTCAAAATAAAAATTTTGTCGATCTGATAATGGTGGGGGGAGTGGAGGGAGGGGAATCCGAAATTTCCAGCCATTCGTAATTTTGGAATTGGTGATCGGATTCGAGTGAAATTTAAGAATTGAACAGAGGACATTTCTCCGATGATCTTTTTCATATCTGGACCGGATCCGGCAACTATTGGGGGGGGGGGGGGGGAAATACGTGACCCGTTTAGAATGGAGGGATCGGGATGGAACTTTGTGGGAAGAACAAACAGATGCTCTAGGTAAGTCATTTACTGAATCGGATTGGCCACGGGCACCATGGGGGAGCTGGGGGGGGGGGTGGACCGGAAATCTCGAGAAACGGTTAGAATGATGGTATCGGAGTGAAACTTGCTGGGAAGAACAAACATCTGGTCCATGTAAATCTTTTACATAATTTGACTGGATCCGGACACTTAAGGGGGGGGGGGAGGAGGGGGTTTCCCGGAATTCCGTTTTTTGGGGGATTTTCACGACGAAACTTGGAAGGCATATCAGGGACCCGGTCAAACTGATTTGGAATAAAAAAAAACCTGGATATGATAATCTTGGGGTGGGGGGGAGTTGAGGGAGGGGAATCCGGAATATTGAGTCATGCGTAACTTTGGAACGGGTGATCGGATTCGAGTGAAATTTAATAATTAAACAGAGGACATTTTTCTCTGGTGATCTTTTTCATTTCCGGACCGAATCCGGCAATTATTGAGGGGAGGGCGGAAAATACTTGACCCGCTTAGACTGGTGTGATCTGGAACGAACTTCGTGGGAATGACAAACAGATGCTCTGGATTAATCATTTACAGAACCGGATTGGCTCCGGGTATTGTGGGTGGAGTTGGAGGAGGAGGGGGGGGGGTCTGGAATTCCGGTGATCGCGCGTTAAGGTACTTCCAGATGTGCTAGGACGGTGAAACTTCGCTGGAATATTGGAGACTCAACAACATTTGCTTAGAAATTGCTACTTCCGAAATCCGATTATTCCTTAAAGTACCAATCTTGACCGCAAAGTAAAAAAAAGTACTTTTAAGCAAAATATGCATTTTCATGATGCCCATCAGCCCATTAGCATTTTTGCCTCAAGGGTTTTGCTTACGAATGAAGTTCCAGCTCCCTTAGAGTGAGCATCTCAACCGCAAAGTCGAAACTTACTTTTGATCAATCAAATCATCTTAACCCATGCAAGTGCCATATGAGCTTACAGCTCTTGTTCTGTATTGTAGTTTTGTTAGAAGCATATTGGAGTGCTCTTGTCCTGTATGGCATTATTGCCTGACAAATGATGATTCGGAAGCACTTGAGAGTATGCAGAAACGAGCTCTCCGTATTATTTATAGAGGACCGAGGATGCCTTATTGTTATCTCGTAAGTCATTTTGGACTTCAAACTTTACATGAAAGGAGGGAAAAACTTTAAATTTCGGTCTAAGTTCAGCGGAACACCCCACTCAACTCACTCTCCTCCCATCTCCCTTCGAACCTGAGCGCCCACGGCCAGAGAGAGCTTGTGCTGACCGAGTTCCAAGACTGCCCCCCCCCCCCCCCCCCCGCGTTGCCGCGCTGAGCAGTATCGGAATAGTTTCGTCCCAAAATTTGTTGAAGTTTACAACAAAACACTACCAAGGGTAGTCCAAGGATGATTATGATTATTTTTGTTTTTATACTCTACCGTGTCAAGGCTTATAATATGTATAGTATACTGAAATTGGTGTTCTGTTCATATCTGTTGAAAGTTATAATTTGACGAATACGATTATTTTTTATTTTATATAGCGTTGACTGTTGACTAAGTAAGTACGCTATTTGGCACTGTGTCACGGTTTCTGCTTATGTTTCAAATAAATCAATCAATCAATCAAAAGCACACATGACATCATTTTCAGCTGATTTATAATCAATCAATCAATCAGTTTATTTAATTCGTGATATTACACGTCACATAATAAAATTACACTAACACAGGACTATTCTTTACTAAATATATACAATCAGTTCATCCATTCGGTGGCTCGGGGCAATAGCGAGCGTGTCCGAAAGCTTTCAGGACTGTAAATGCTGCATTTAATGCTGCATATTTATTTTTATTTTCGTCCGAAAGCTCTTATCTTATAAGCAGCATTAAATGCAGCATTTACAGCACTAAGAGCTGTCGGACACGTTCTTTATTTCTTCTCTGACACTTCTAATTTCGAAATTTAGCCTTAATCGCCAGCTCCCCAGTTTCTTCTTGAAAATTCAGCGTAAAATTTAGCATCTTCGCTGAATTTTTCGATGAATTTTATGCTGAATTAATGCTGCATTAACTGAGTGAAAATTTAAGTCCGAAAGCGAAATGCTGCATAAACTGCTGAATTAATTCAGCATTTTCGTTCGTTTCCGAGCTTTCGGACACGCTCAGCACAGTCGACGGAAAAGGCGGTAGAAATGGCCGGAACGGCATTCTGCCACAAAACTAACTATCGCTTTCCGCTTTCCTTTAGCTTATCTTCACATGAAAACCGCTGCTGGTTCACACACAACACAAACACCATATCGTGTCAATCATGTAGAGCGTGTTCCACCCTACTTACCATAGTTACTACGCATGACGTCACGAATTCTGACTTTTTGCCGTCAAGGCTGGCACGATTTTTCTATGTTCCAGCAGGATATCATGCCACGGGCGAATCCGACCAATAACGTTGCAGAGATGCGTAGTTACTACGCTCCCGAGCATGGTAAGCAAATAGTAACTATTAAGGCATATTCTCGCCGTTCCCCGAGGACTTCTCGGGGAATCAAAGGGAAGGGCGAGATTAGAGGGAGCCACTCCACGCGGACTCCGCGTACAGAAACAGCGAGAATACGGGGAATGCTTCTATAATGGATTTTGTTCGAAAAATGAATATGCAGCTGAAAAAATTAGTCTAGATTCACTTTATTTTTGGTTTTGTTTATTCTGATTCTTTTTAATTAATTTTACATAGCACCTACTACAGCAAAAATTGATTCCCCTCCGAATTTGAAAGGGAGTCCTTTTTGATGATGGTGATGATAATCGGAGCATTCCCCGTCCGTGGGGACTCGCGAGAATATGGGGAGTGAGTCCTCGGGACAAACCAAAACGCGGGGACTCCTCAAGTGGAGTCCTCGGGGAACGGCGAGAATACGCCTTTAGTTACTATTCCGAGAAGGTTGGAACGGTCAGCGTAGTAACTTTTCGTGAGGATGGAACGGAAATAGTAACTAATAGTAAGTATTGTTAGAAGGGTGGAACACGCTCGTAGAGGGCGTGAGTCTGGTGTGGTTCTTTGGCGGGATTTCAAAATGCGTTAAAACTGTGCAGCGGTTTTGTGGCATTACTTATATTGGACAATAAGTAGCTGACACGTTCTGTTAACATGGCTAAAAGTTTATTGGGTTTATTTAACCAAGTTTTTTATTTAACTTGTCTTTTAAAATTGTCGACTTTAACGATCGGGATTATTTCACACTTACGTTTTCATTGCCAGAGTTCGAAACGATATATATATATAAACGTGTGTTTAATAGCCAGTGGCCATATACACAACTCAACCCTCAAACACAACATACAACACTCAACAGCTTCAAGTCGCTGCCTTCCGCGCCTCCACGCCTTTCTCTATAAAACAACATAACGCAATAATTGAAGTTAAACTTTTAAAGTTAAATTAAATTTAAACTGTCAATTTGAGGATACGGCTTTCAGAACAGAAACTGTGGGTCTTGTGACAAAGTTTGCTTAGAGATTCTCGAACCTCGAGGCTTTTGACAAAACATTTGCAACAAAAAATAACATACACAAATAATATAAATACTGATTCTGGGTATTCCGGTAATTTAGTCACTGGATAAGACACACCAGGATTTGACAAAGACAAAGGAATTGACATGATACTGGTGTGGCTTCTTTAATACTAAAAAAAAAAAAAAGACTTGTACGCGAGCTCTACAGGAGTGACGGCTCGAACTGATGAAACTAGAACAAAAAATACTAAGCTATACTACAACAGTAAGGTCACCACATCATTTTCAGTTACCAAGCGATGCATTCTTTATTTTTCGGTCTGAAGCTTTTCGGCGATTATAATTTTATGGAACACGTGCCTTTGTCTAGAACTATGAATGCGGATCAAAGAATAATTCGTCCCGTATGACACATCTTTTGACCCACGAGCAATTCTTCACAGCAAAGCTATCTCAAGGGTAATTTCCTGTAAAAGTAAGCAAGGCATAAAGCTGTCGGTGCGATCCCAAGCACATGATGTTTCTGACGGAAGATAGGGAACTGGGAATTGCCGGAAAGATCGTCAACGAGACAGAAACTCGCTGGGGAAAGTCTGAAATCATTGATGGCAGGAATTAGGAGACAAACCGGAATTTCCGTCGTCCCCGGATTTCCGAGTTTCTCACACGGCCAAAATCTGAGACGTGTGGAAAGGATATCTCGAGACTTTTGCTTCGTTTTCATTATTTCGAGGATTTGTCATGGATGATCCAGTCAACCACAAACCCCTGATTTTTGGATACCCTATGCCAAACGCTGGATATGTCTAACGTTTAATGCTGGATACACTATGCCAGGTGCTGGATACTGTAACCCAGTAAAATATTGATGATTTGAGTGAAGCTAAAAAATCAATCAATCAGGACTCCTTTATATTGAGGTAGGTCAGGGTTAGGTTACTAACAGGTATCCAGCGTTAGGCATAGGCTATACCAAATGCTAGATATATCCAGAGTCTGGCATAGGGGATCCAAAAATCAGGGATTTGTGGTAGACTCAGGCTTAGTTAGTTTCTTTGCTTTTGGCTCAAGTCGAACTGCTTTTGGCTAAAGTCGTAGCTAAGTGTTGGGGGCTCGAATTCACCATGCAACGAATGGTCCGTGTTACGATTCGTCTGTAGATGACTTGTCCGTTGGAGGAATTATCCGTGTGGATATTGTCTTTGCGACGAATGTCCGTGGCACGAAATACGAATTGTCCATGCTGTGTTTCGGCTGAAAGGGGGGATAAAGTGTCTTATAGTGGAAACAACTTTCACGTTGTACATCAGCGTAAAAAAAAAACGGAGCAAAACAGTTTACGTACCGATTTTTGCGTATTTTTACCGGCTGAATACTGTTCCATCGCCTTGTATGGTAGTTAATAGGGGCTCACTCGCGTATTAATGGCCTGTAGTTGCTTTGGCAAGAACAGATTTCCCAAACTGGATTATCAAATATTCAAGACGCACTTACCGAACACGTAGCAAACAACTGCTGCAATAATCTGGATAACCAATACCCACATTGGCGCAAGATCGATTGACTGGTCGGCAGGTAGGCCACCAATGATGCTTGACTGTGAACCGTTCTGGGTCTGAATAAGAAAACAGGTCAAGCTTTCACAGCAGTTTTTAACGGAGTGTTCAGTATGAACAATCCACTCTTGCGGTCACTGTAGCCAGTTTTCGATTTTCACCGTTCATTTTGTCATTCACAACTCGTGAACCAAGCTGAACTTTGGTTTACTTGTGGGCATTGAGGCCTAGTTGTGCCTTTTGGGGGGTGCCTTTTCCCCGGGATGGATTGTCCGTTGGACGCAGTGTTAGTGTATCAGATATGCAGTCTCGACGCCATCAGCGCTTTGCAAAATAGAAGGTATACGAGGCCTGGGTTATAAGCATCCGCTCAGTATTTCGGAAAATGTTCGCAGATTTGTGTTCAGCTTGTGTTTTACCATTATCCGTTCTTGATAGCACTGAGCCATAAAAATATCATGCTTGTTTATTTGTCCGAAATCGACTAAAAAGTGGACCCGGGATAGTTTATGACGACCAATTCGAAATCCCTGTGCCTGAAATCCTTAAAGAAGAACTCTTACTAGAAATGATCTTTTCTCAATGAAACAGACCAGAAAAAACGATTTTCGAAAACACCATTACTTTCCACCTGAAATTAGCGATTTTCTTGTTAGAGCTTGTCGACTCTAGCCAGCTTTCCTGCTCTCCGACGCGGCGGCTGAGCGCAAAAGTTTTTAAACTGAAAGCGCCGTGGTTTAAAAGTTGTAAAACTAAGCAAATAAAAGAAGTTAAAAAGAGAAGATTATCATATCCTTATACGTGAAAGAGTTGTGAGCGGGACATTTAAGATTCCGGCAAACTTTGCGTTGTTTGACGGGCAAAACTCGTCACAGCCGAAAAAGCGCTAAAAATTCTTGGGCACAAAACGAAACAATGGAGAAAGGTGGGAATTTTAGAAGCTTATACTTCCACTAGGGAGCTAGGTATATTATAAAAGGCAGAATAAGCAAAAGCGGTCCTTTAATCCTGTTTCGAAAATGTTCTTCTGGACAGTCGGTGGTGGGGGGCTACTCACGCCCAGACTTCAGCCCAGCGGCGTAACTAAAGGGGGAAGGCTCCCCCCCCTCCCGCCAAATGGTCTGAGAAGGTTATCCGTCGGCACAGCTTTTTCCCAAAATTAGCTTTTGTCGGAGCGAAGCGCCGGCAAAAAGATGCCGACTTTTTTTGTCAGATTTTTGTACAGAAATCAAGTCCAATCAAACCGATAAGAAAACCAACGTGCAAAATAGCTTCTGTCAAGAAGCCCCTACAAAAGCATACCAACATTTTTTTGTCGGCACATTTTTGTACAAAAATCAGCTCGTGACAAAAGCTTATTGTGGCAACTTTGTTCTACTTATCGTATTCTGATTCGAAATCCAACTTGTTGACAAAACAAATATATTTTTTATTTTATATCTATTCTATTCATAAAATTTGTTTCAACTTTCTGATCAAACGGATAGAAAGTTCTGAGGAAATTCGTCGGCACAGTTTGACCCAATACAACCTTTTGTCGGGCGTGAAGCACCGACAAAACTGTACCGACATTTTTGTCGGCATCTTTAGGTACCGAGCTCCTGACAAACTCAGTTCTGTCAACATAGCTTTATTAAGCATATTCTGCTTAGAAATTCAACTTGTTGGCAACAGAAATAGAATTAATAAGGCACAATTATTAAACCGACAGGAATACTTCTGAGGAAATGCGTCGTCATTATTCCCCCCAAAATAAATTTGTGTCGTGCGCGAAGCCCCGACGTCACAATCTTTTCTTGAGCACATGCTTCGAAATCCAACTTGTCGGCAAAATAAATCGAAGTAATTTTGGACTGTGAATAACATTTCATCTTCTACCTGATAGGAATCAAACTGATCTACCTGACAGGAATCAGATGGATAGGAGTGCTTCTGAGAAGATCCTTGAAATAATTTTGCGCAGAATGAGCTTTCCCTCTCCGTAGCCGTAAACGTTAAGTAACCAGCCCGTTTAAAGGTGTATTATTGCCGTTCCCCGAGGACTCACTTGAGGAGTCCCCGCGTTTTTGTTTGTCCCGGGGACTCACTCCCCGTATTCTCGCTAGTCCCAACCGGACTGGGAATGCTCCGATTATCATCACTATCAACAAAAAGGACTCCCTTTCAGATTCGGAGGGGAATTAGTTTTTGCTGGTGTTGGTGCAATGTAAAATTAATTAAAATCAATTAGAAAAAAAAAAACCAAAATAAAGTTGATCCAGACTAATTTCGTCAACTGTATATTTTTTTTTCGAACAAAATCCATTTTGGAAGCATTCCCCGTGTTCTCACTGTTTCTGTGCGCGGAGTTTGATAAGATATCAAAGTTCGCTATTACATCCATTTGGAATCCGCAAAAATTAATCCGCATAAGAGATTTCCAAAAATGTTCGACCACGGCGTCTTAGTATTCTCTGTTCAGTGGAAGCGCTCATATACGTTGGTTTAAGTTTGGGGTTTTGCGCCAGAAAAAAAACTAAAATTTCTGTGGGAAGCCATTTAATTTTGCTGGAAGAAAGGGCGAATCGAAAAACTCTTGGGCAGTCGCTTTAAATAGCCTACAATATCCGGCGTCAAGCGAAGAAGTCTTCGCCCCTTAACATTACGATATTCCATCGGCGCAAACAGAAATTTGTTGGCACACTTCGGGCTGCCCCCCCCCCCCCCAAATATCGGATGGTAGTTAAGCCACGGCTTCAAACCACAAGGTCTCGAGGCTAGTTGTAAGTAAGTAAGAAAGTAATTTATTTCTGACCTTCCATTTGAAAAGCGGAGTATGTAAAATAAAATAAAAAAATTAAATAAAACACAACAAATACAGTATACAATTTTTCATTCATCGTCCAAAAAAGAATGTAGAGTGTCATGTGCTGGCTGGGCCGTGTAGTCGATGATTTTTGGCAGTTATGCGTTATTTATTGTGTCTTTTGCAGCCTATCCCCGAGGACTTTTCAATGAAGGATAAAATCGAGAAGATCTTGGTTGACACTGATTTTGATAAGAAGCGAGCAAGGACGATGGATATGGATGACTTTATTATGTAAGTTTATTTTCTCGACATTGGTTGTTATAGAGCCATGGCAACAAATAATCACAAAAAGTCAAACACCAGAAAACGCACAAAACAAAATAATAACGAAAAAGAAAGAAAAAGCTCCTCCGTAATCTTTCTCTTCTCTAATTCCCCACATGGCCCATCTATTCCCCCCTCCTCTCCCGTGTTCCGTGCGTCGGTCCGAGAGGAATACTGGCAATCAGTTTTCTCCATATCTCTGCCAAATTGTTTACGTAGTTTCATCCCATCATTTATTTCTGGTCATGTCTTGTAAGTGTATTAGTTAATTTGTTTCTGTCTGTGTATTTCGTAAATATTTTATTCCTCTTCTAGTTATAAGCTATTTGTATATTAAACTTGATTGATTGGTTAATGACACAGTTTTCAGTATTTCTTTGGTATTTCCCTAATGCAAGAATCTACTTCTGTGCTACATCGCTGTCCCTGTGTAGCTAAGCAGGAAATGTTCGCATCCCCGGCTTTTGCCCGCGCAGCAAAACGTTGGCTGAATTACCATAGAACACTGAAAGATCATAAAAAGCTGAATGTAAATCAGTTTTCACCCGACCTTTCTGAACCGCGTTACGGCTGCTTCCGTATTGACCTGTCTGTGCTTTCTTTTCGTTTATGTTTTTGGGATCCCAAAATGTAAGTGGAGGGATACCTGTGACTTCGAAAAATCTGTCCGTCTGTTCAAGTTGTCCGTCGAATTCAGGGGACAGGTCAGTTCGTAGATGGGCTCTGCAGCCCTACAGTAATAATGATAAGATTTATTTCCGTAAAAGCACAAAGGCCATGGAAACAAGAAAACACCAAAACGAACCCTAGCCTCAACAACAGAACTAACTACAAAAAATTGTCCCTGTGGATCATAGCCACCTTAAGGAATCTTCCCAAATATCTAACATCTCTAAAACTTCTACTTTTCAAAATTTGTTTCAATCTTTCCTACTCCCACACCATTTCCCCAAATATTTCCTTCCTCAAATCTCTCAACTCCTGACATTCACCCATTAAAAGGAAAATACATTCATCCATTTTCCTGCACATCGGACAAAAGTAAGGACCGCAGAGCATTCTAACCTTACCCGAATATTTTCTTCTTACCAACTTAGTTGAAAAAGGTAACCCTAGGTTAGGTCATATTCCACAAACAATTGTGAACTAATCTTAATACTATTCCCTGTTCCAAGTGTTCTATTCCTACTCCCATAACCCTGGGATTTTCCATTCTCTGTTCCTAACGTATCATTCTTTGTTTCTACCACCAGTGCTATTGGAACATGGTCCGAACCGGCCACCTCAAGAACCCTGAAGTCCACACACCAGGGCCAAAGAGACTTACCCACTATAAAATAATCATTTAAACTCGGGAAACCTCCCGAAAAACGTAGATTCGGGCGTGGAGGTTCAAATTAATGGGGGAACAAAATATTTTTTTAACAGCTAATGAGATGGTCGATTTAGGGGTAAGAAGACATGCTGAACACGTGTAGGACAATTTTTTTCTAGCCGGACAAGTAGTTCGCCCGGAATCCGGTCAAACCCGGACAATTTGTTAAAAGTAAAAGTTGTTTCAAGTTGATAAGATGTTTGATTTAGGGGTAGGAAAACATGCTGAATCCGTATATGAAAGTTATTTCTCGACGGATACATAGTTCGCCTGGAATCCGGCCAAAACCTGAAAATTTGTTAATTGTTAAAGTTGATTAGAAGTCGACTAGAGGTTCGATCAGTTCGATATAGAGGTAAGAAGATGTGTTGATTCATTTCGAGCTTTAGGTTTTTGTCGGACAAGTAGTTCACCCAGAATCCGCCGAAAATTTGTCAGAAGTAAGGTATGAAGTTTTGATCAGTTCCGTCAAAGTAGATATGACAATAGGGGTAGACACACATGCTGAATCTATATCTGAACTTAGTTTTCTCAGATGATTAGCCATTGGCCTTAATCTGTTTCTAAGTTTTAATAGTAGCAATGTTCAAGGAGTCTGGCGAAGACCGGATATCCAGAAGACCCAATTGTCTGGATCAGATATTAAATTTGTGGGATCCCATCGCAACCTTTGGTCTTGTTTCTCTGTTGATGTTTTGTTGGAGTTAGCATTATTTTTTTTACCTAGGTATATGATTGAATGAATGAATTTATTGCACGAAAAAACTCATGGGGTTATGGCAACAAAACAAAAGGAAAACACAGCAAACTACAAAAATCGCTCTCTATGGGACAAGGCAACGCGGAGGAATCTAGCCACCTTACGGATATCCCCCATATTCGTACTTCCAATCTTTTCTAGTAGCCACTCCTCCCAAGTAATTCCCACCCCAAATACTTCGACCCTTAAATCACTCAGTCCTTCACATTCACACAAAAGGGGAACACATCCTCATCCATCTTTTCACACATCGGGAAAAGGAAGGCCATTCTTTAACCTATTTTTGGGATCCCAAAACGTAAGTTGAGGGATACCTATGACATCGCAAAAGTTGTCCGTCTGTCCGTCCGTCCGTCCGTCTGTAAGCACGATAACTCTCGAAGGGAATGAGATATTTTGATGAAACTTGGTGTGAGGATTCGTTGGGTCGGCGGACCAGTCGAGTTCGTAAGTGGGCTTTGTAGCCCTACATTTAGGGGTGGGGGTTCAAATTAAGGGGCAAACAAAATATTTTGAAACAGCTAATGTGATAGTCGATTATGGGGTAAGAAGACATGCTGAACACGATGGTGAAAACCATTTTGTAATCGGACAAGTAGTTCGCCCGGTATCCGGCCAAAACCGGAAAGTTTGTTAAAAGTAAAAGTTTTATTTGAAGTTGATTAGATGTTTGATTTAGAGGTAGGAAGACATGCTGAAGACGATGGTGAAAACCATTTTCTCGACGGACAAGTAGTTCGCCCGGAATCCGGCTCAAACCGGAAAGTTTGTTAAAATTAAAAGTTTTATTTGGAGTTGATCAGATGTCCGATTTAGGGCAAGAAGACATGCTGAACTTTTATGTGAAAACAATTTTCTTCCCGGACATGTAGTTCGCCGGGAATCCGGCCAAAACCGGAAAATTGTTAGAAGTTAAAGTTTTATTTCTAGCTGATTAGATAACCGATTTAGGGGTAAGAAGAGACGCTGAATCCATGTGTGACAATCATATTTTATCCGGACATATAGTTCGACCGGAATCTGGCTGGAGTCGGAAAATTTGTTATAAGTTAAATTTTTATTTGAAGTTGATTAGATGTTCATTATTGGGGAAAGAAGATACCCTGAGTTCGTTTTTGAGCTTTCTTTTTTCGCCGGACAAGTAGTTCTAGAGTTCGGCCGAAACCGGGAAATTGGCAGAAGTGGCAGGAACTTTTCGTCAAAACAGATATGACTTATACGGGTAAACACACATGCTGAATCAATATCTGAACTTGGTTTTCTCAGATGATTAGCTATTTGGCCTTAATCTGTTTCTGAATTTTAATTGTAAGAATGTTCAAGGATTCTGGCGATGACTGGATCTGGCTAAGACAAGACCCAGTTGTCTGGATCAGATATTGAATTTTTGGGATCCCATCGAAAAGTTTGGTCTTGTTTCCTATAAACCTTCTTTTCTCCCCAATAGCTAATCCTCCCCCCCCCCCCTTAAGCTCACCATCCACTTTAAATCTACTCCCGACAACCCGGCTTTAAAACAAATTTCCTCCCCCCAAACATCTTTCGCCTTTGCATAGAACCGTAGAGACACCGACTCAGCCTTCCGACACTGCCAATCCTGAATTTCCTGATCACGAAGGATTTGCTCCACCTTACGCGACACTTCACACTGTAAAGAAGTTTCAACGCCACCATTCCATAATTCAGACAGGCCGCATCTGTTAAGAATGTTCTTAATTTGATGAGGCCAAGATTGCTGGTCTTCATCGCACAGCGCCTCCAAGTAGGCTGTCATCGTTTTACTTGGTTGCTTGTTACAACGCCTACAACATTTCTTTGTAGTTTGTAACTCAGCGTGAACCTGTTTTTCCCGGCTTAAACAAGATTTTTTTTTTTTTGTGGAGTCTCTTTTACTGTAAAGCCCTAGATTAGATGGCGCTGTATTGGATATGGCTTCATTGATCCCAACATTGTTTCTTTTTTTCAGGCTGTTGCACGCTTTCAATAAAGAAGGAATACATTTTGCCTGAAACGCCGAGTTTTCGTTGCACTTGTCTGAAACAGGAAGAAGCAGGTCGCGCAGCCGAGCGACCAAGACGACCTGTTTGATGAAACTGACGGTCGCGTTCCTCTACCTTTTTGACCAGAATGTCAGTTGTGACATCTCAGTTCCCAGTCTCGTTTTTTGAGGCGTATTCTCGCCGTTCCCCGAGGACTCCGCTTGAGGAGTCCCCGCGCTTTTGTTTGTCCCAGGGACTCACTCCCCGTATTCTCGCGAGTCCCCACGGACGGGGAATGCTCCGATTACCATTACCATCATCAAAAACGACTCCCGTTCATATTCGGAGGGGAATGGATTTTTGGTGGTGTTGGTGAAAAATAAGATTAATTAAAAACAATCAGAATAAACAAAACCAAAAATAAAGTGGATCCAGACTACTTTCGTCAACTGCATATTTTTTTTTTTCGAACAAAATCCATTTTGGAAGCATTCCCCCTGATCTCGCTGTTTCTGAACGTGGGAGTCCGCGTGGAGCGACTCCCTCTATTCTCGCCGTTCCCTTCGATTCCCCGAGGAGTCCTCGGGGAACGGCGAGAATACGCCTTCAGTTGCCTTCCCGTTTGAACTACCATGGCAGTCAAAGAATACTCGATCGCTTTTAGAACTGCCGTGCGACCAGTGAACGAATCATTGGTCTTAAGGCGTATTCTCGCCCTTCCCCGAGGACTCCTCGGGGAATCGAAGGGAACGGCGAGAATAGAGGGAGTCACTCCACCGCGTACTCCGCCTAGGAAACAACGAGAATACGGGGAATGCTACTAAAATGGATTTTGTTCGAAAGAAAAATGCAGTTGACAAAATTAGTCTGGTCCACTTTATTTTTGGTTTTGTTTATTCTGATTCTTTTTAATTAATTTTACATTGCACCAACACCAGCAAAAATTGATTCCCCTCCGAATATGAAAGGGAGTCCTTTTCGGTGATGGTGATGATAATTGGAGCATTCCCCGTCCATGGAGTCCACGGGGAACGGCGAGAATACGCCTTTAGATACTTCATAAGAAGTGAACTGAAAGATAGAACCAGAAAGCATTTTTTGGGATCCCAAAACGTAAGTGGAGGGATACCTATGACATCGCAAAAGTTGTCCGTCTGTAAGCACGATAACTCTCGAAGGGAATGAGATATTTTGATGAAACTTGGTGTGAGGATTGTTTGGTTCAAGGGTAAGGTCAAGTTCTTAGATGGACTCTGTAGCCCTATATTTGGGGGTGGGGGTTCAAATTAAGGGACAAACAAAATATTTTTAAACAGCTAATGTGATAGTCGATTATGGGGTAAGAAGACATGCTGAGCATGATGGTGACAATCATTTTCTCGCCGGACAAGTAGTTCGTCCGGAATCCGGCAAAAACCGGAAAGTTTGTTAAAAGTAAAAATTTCATTTGAAGTTGATTAAATGTTTGATTTAGGGGTAAGAAGACATGCTGAGCATGATGGGGAAAATCATTTTGTCGCCGGACCAGCAGTTCGTCCGGAATACGGCCGAAACCGGAAAGTTTGTTAAAAGTAACAGTTTCATTTGAAGTTGATTAAATGTTTGATTTAGGGGTAAGAAGACATGCTGAACCCGATGGTGAAAACCATTTTCTCGCCGGACATCTAGTTCGCCTGTAATCCGGCCAAAACCGGAAAATATGTTGAAAGCAAAAGCTTTATCTGAAGTTGATTAGATGATAGATTTAGGGGTAAGAAGAGACGCTGAGTCATGATGATCATTTTTAACCCGGACATATAATTAGTCCGGAATCTGGTTGTACCTGCATTTTTTTTTAAGTCAAAATTTTATTTAAAGTTGATTAGATTTCTTTATATGGATAAGGAGATACGCCGGTTTCGTTTCTGAATTTTCTTTTTTTTGCTGGACTAGTAGTTCGCTCGGAATTCGGGCGAAACCGCAAATTTGGCAGTAGTAAAGCAGGAAGTTTCGGTCAGTATCGTCAAAATAGATATGGCTTATAGAGGTATAGATAGACAGAATATCTGAACTCGGTTTTCTCTGATGATTAGCCTGGCGAAGACAAGACCAAATTGTCTGGATCAAATCTTAGATTTTTGTGATCCCATCGACACCTTTGGTCTTGTTGTATTTAGAAGTCTAGGACTCCAGTGTCGTTCTCACATAGACCGTCCAAGGTCCACATGGCTGGGCCTCGTGGAAAGATCAAAGGAAAACCGAAGACCTTATTCTATAGGTGAAATAGGCCCTGAATATCGCCCCTGTAGTATTAAACTGAAAAATTAAAATGCTCCCAGCCGGTATCTCAACCTAGGAGCTTCGGCTTTCTGGGCCAGTTCTCTACCTTTGAGCTACAGCGGGCATGTGAGTGAACATAGTTCGCAAACCACTACAGTAGTTAGATAGAAGCCGACCGTAGGAACAGTGACCCGGTGAAAAATTTGCAGCCTGCGTAGTTGTATGATAGTTGTACGAAAAAGTTGCATGTATTGATATGTAATAGTAAAGAATACTATCATTTAATGAGCCTCAGACTGGGTCAGTCTTAATTAAGCAGTAATCCTGTGTTGCTATAGTAGCATCCAGTCTTGCTAATAGTAGCATGCAGTAACACGGTAGCCTTGACATAGAAGCATGTAGTAGCATCAGTTCGTACTGTATGCTACTTTTTCGTACAACTTCATACTTCTATTTTGAGATAAATTTTCATCGGGGATCTGGCCTGAAGGTTTTTCCGATTAAATTACAAATTGTGGTTTTATTTGTTTTTCACCATGAGGCCCCGCCATGTCCTGGTTTGTTTAAGCGGCTACGACTTTGGAGCCATAGATTTCCGAATTCAGCTCAGAAAATTTACTTCTGGTTACTTTGTCACTGTACAAGTCCCTTGCATAGCCTAACGTTCCATCTACTTAATATCTGTATCGAGTATCGATTTACTATTTATCTGTATCGATAAATCGAGTCCTTTCACCAATGATAGCAATAAATATAAGTAAGCATTTGTAACCCGCAATTTCGGAAAGCGGAGTACGCGAAGGAAAAATAAAATAAACATAAGAAACATATTGACGGTGCAAAACGGGTAAGTCAGCTACATTTTATTAGAGCTAAATTTCGGCCCTTCTTGGCAAGGGTCCTCTTCAGGCTCAAGCCGCTCAAGCTGGAAAATGAGTCAGCTTGGGCTGAAGGAACATAAGACATAAGAAACACCACCGAGCTTTGTCCTTCTCCCTCTGTAAGCTGTGCTGAAGAGCGTGCTCCACCCTACTTACCATAGTTACTACGCATGACGTCGCGAATTCTGGCTTTTTGCCGTCAAGGCTGGAACGATTTTTTTTATTTTCCAGCAGGATATCATGCCACAGGCGAATCCGACCAATCACGTTACAGAGATGCGTAGTTACTAGGCTTACTACGCTCCCGAGCATGGTAAGCAAATAGTAACTGTTAGTTACTATTTCGAGAAGGTTGGAACGGCCAGCGTAGTAACTTTTCGTGAGGATGGAACGGAAATAGTAACTATTGATAGAAGGGTAGAACACGCTCGAAGTCCCATTCTTGCCTGTTTGCCTTCCACTACACCCTTTACCTTCCCAGTCAACTAATTCCGCCCGCAATATTCTCAACAAGGCTTCGCGAACTTCAACGACTTTACTGCTTCTGTTTTGGAAGTTGGCACAGGTCTCCTCGAAACTTTCTCATTTTACCCAGAAGCTGAGGCCATGAGAACCTCTCAGTCTGGAGAAGCCTGCAGCAGGGAACAAGGCTATATTTATCTGGAGTGAAACGTTGCAGGTGAGTGAATTTGGTTTTCACCGTGACAAAAGAGTATGTTGTAATGTATGTAAGAAGGAGATGGATAGATAGTTTATTGTTATAAGCAGCCCGAGGGCCATGGCAAAAATTTAACAAACGAAAAAAAACACTAAGTTACGTTTGCCAGCTGAAAACCTGCGTTTGTGGTTCCAGATCCGAGCGAACAGTCTCCCTCTTAAGAGTAAGGTTAAATTATTTGAAAGAAATTCCCAAAACCCGAAGTCATGTTATACTTGCTCGTTATGTGGTTTGGAAGAGGAGAATCTGTCCCACTTCCTGTCAAGATGGATTTGAGAGTAAGATTTTTTGGTTAAGATGGGTTGCTCTTTCCTGGTATCCTAAAGTCATCTTCACGGTCAGCGATAATGGCAGTTACAGGTTTTGTCAAAGAAGCGTTAAAGAGATGTAAATAGTTATTGGTGGTGGGAGTTTAAAGCGTTTTACATGTGAGTTTATATAATCGCTCTCTCGAAGTGTTTAAAATGTATGTTTTTGTGTATGGCCTAACGGCTAAATTAAAGTATCTGTCTATCTATCTATAATAATACTCGTTTCCGTTTAATTTGTTTAATTTATTTGTTTAATTTTTTAATTTGTATTCCAAAAATCTACTTCTGTGTTCCATCGCTAGCCTCAAAAATCGCCCCATTTTCTTTATACCAGCAAAACACTCATCCTTAAAAATTCGTTTTAACCACTCTTCGTTAAATACGCACGCATCATGCTCTTCTTTTCTCCAGTCACTCAGCTCAATACAATCGCAAAGCATGTGAATCACACTCTCATCCACGCACCTACACATCGGGACAGAGATGAAGCTGTTTGGCTTAAACGAAGAGGTTTTCGCCAAAATCCGTCGCCACCCTAGAAGACTACCTAACTTTGGAATCCATACCCAACTGCGGTTGTGGAATACGCAACCAACCTTAGTAGCCCGACGTGTTGCTCTTTGGATTAGTTCGGGAATATAAGCTAAGGCACGAAAGGTCCCGGTTCTTAACCCCATCAGTGCAAGAAGTGCTTTGTGCCAGCATTCGTTGATATCTTGGATAAATGATCAATGCATTCCCTAGAAACTTTTAGTTTTTGATTTTGACGTGTCATTTCCTGACCATTGCCTTATAATGTTGTTTACAATGTATGTGTCAAAAACGAAAAGTTCAGCTGCATTCCGTTAGGTAATTCCTTTCTGTCTTTAACTTCCGGACTAGCCCAGATTACGAAGGGAATTTCTGTGCCAGTCGAAATGAGATATGATATCAGAGGATGATATAAGTTATCAGCCTCCAGAGAGGATGATATAAGTCATATCAGCCTCCAGAGAGGATGATATAAGTCATATCAGCCTCCACCTAGGATCATACAAGTTATATCAGCCTCCGGATAAGATGATATGAGTCATACCGGACTCCAGAGATTATTTCTGTTCGAAAGAGTTATAACAGTTAACACACCTCCATCTCGGTTAATGTCGGAATGACAACTCGATGGCCATTAAAAAGTATCAACCTCGCTTTTGGCTCGGTAGATCTTTTTCATAACCTACCTCGCCAGCGAGGTAGGTTATGAAAGGTAGAACAGCGAGAATAGAGTGAGTCACTCCACGCGGACTCCGCGTACAGAAACAGCGAGAACACGGGGAATGCTTCCAAAATGGATTTTCTTCGAAAAAAAATATGCAGTTGGCGAAATTAGTCTGGATCCACTTTATTTTTGGTTTTGTTTATTCGGATTGTTTTTAATTAATTTACATTGCACAAACACCAGAAAAAACTGATTCCCCTCCGAAACTCAAAGGGAGTCCTTTTTGATGATGGCGATGATAATCGGAGCATGCCCTGTCCGGCGAGAATACGGTGAGTGAGTCCCCGGGACAAACAAAATTGAGGGGACTCTTCAAGTGGAGTCCTCGGGGAACTGCGAAAATACGCCTAAAGTCGTCGAGAACTGACTTGCTGAATCGGTGTTTCTTGTTTGTTTTCGTGCTTGTTCTACAACTACGGACGGAATCCGGTTGTGAAAAATTATTTGGTAGTTTAGTTCGATTTTTCTTTTGTTCATATTGAATAAAAAATGTCGGTCAGTCCACTGATATTTCGGTTGTAATCTTGATTCGACGGAACATTAACAAACCTGGTCAGAGGGTTGTCTGCAGGTTTGCATTTTGCATGTCTGCATTTTTCCGAAACTTTCCGGGTGGAGGGGGAGGCCCGGCAATCGTTGACACATGCGCAGGTACCAATTACATCGTACAAAGGTCATGGGTACTACAGATTTTATTTTGAGGTCGAGACCGGTTCCGGCCTCAGTGGGGGGAGTTGGGTGTCACCAGAATTTACCTGATGTTCAACGAATCAAGGCAAACTGTTCTGTAGTAAGTCCTATAAATGCAAAATTAACGGGTCCGAATCGCATCTGATTACGTTGGTGGGATGGAGGGGGCGGCTTGGTATCCTGTATAGGGACGAAACGGATGGAGGGAACGGGATGAAACTTGGTCATGTGCCCAAGATCGAGAAGCGCTTCCACTCGAGTAAAACTCGGTGGTTGATAGGAGCAAATGCCCTAGATTTGATCTTTATGTGTCCGAATCGCGTGTGGACACGGTGGAGGGGGGTTTCGGTTTTTTTTTTACGCATAGGGACCAAAAAGAGAAAGTGATGAAACTTGGACGGTACAAAAGTCATGGACCGGATGTGCCATCTGAGGTTTGCGCCAGAAACGACCAAATACTACGTAGATGGAAATGGAATACGGTTCAAGTGACTTTACCATGATAAATCACCTGGTTTACTTGTCACGGTACTAGTCCCTTGTATAAAATTCCATTTACTAATACCTATCTAGTCCTGTGACACGGGGATGTGAAGTGTTTAGATAGATTTCTCTTCGGCGGGGTCAGTTTTCCTATGGCCCGCTTCTTCGGGACTATTATAGTGGTTTCCGAGGTCAGTTCAAAAGCCCTGCTGTTCCTCAGCGGTAGAGCAGTGGCCTTGAAAGTTGGAGGTCCTGGGTTCAGATCCCGGCTGAAGAGCATTTTTGTCTTTGAGTTGACTACTTATAAACGGATACGACCTCTTCGGGATAGATGAAAGTTGTCTGAAATTCTTCGGAAGTTTTCATGAAACTTTATGGGTTTTAGATGCAAATGCTCTAGATGCAACATTTATGTGTCTTTAGCGGATAGAAACCCAGTGGAGGGCCCTTGCAAGGGTATGTACCATGTATTTTAGCTCAGGATCGCATAAGGTCCGGCCATATAAGTTAAACATTTTGGACATTTGCTCTCGCCAGCTGGCAAGCTCCTTCTGATCGGATCCTGAGTTCGAGATTTAGACATGTCACAAATGAGAAGACATCCAGGAAGCCCTCTCAAATTCCCCCACCAAAGTCAGATTCCGTCATGGACCCAGAATTACATATCTATGACCCATGGTCTCTTTACCGTTCGCGATATACGTTGGTCAAGATCAAGGATTGCTCACCCCCCACACGAATGGTCAGATCCGGAAAAGAAGGATTTATTGATTATCGGTCGGGTCCTTTAAGCCCCGCTCACCAGCATGTTGAGCCAAGCACAGATGTCTAGACACGTGTCTAGCCTCACCGTTCACACCAATGGGTAGACACAGATTGTGGGCCAGGCACGGAGTTCGAGGCTCTAGAACTCGGTGCCTGGCTATGCTTGACCACGTGCCTAGGCATCTGTGCTTGGCTAGCCATGCCTGTGAACGCGGCTTTATATGCATGCCAAATTTCATGGTCCTAGCTTGTATGGAAGTGCCGAAACTAGCAAAGTGAGACAAAGGGATGGACGAACCGACGGAGGCATAATGGTCAGAGGCGTTACTAGCCAAAATGTTTGAGGGGGGGGCGAGGCGTTTACCGACTGGCTGGTAATTTTTACCGACTTTTTCTGCAGAAAAAAACGAAACTTTTTTCAACAACAAAAATGAAATTTTCGAAAAAAAAAATCGACTGATTTTCAGAAAAATCCACTGGTTTTCAGAAAAAACGACTATTTTGACGAAAAATCGACCAATTTTCAGAAAAACCGACTGTTTTCATGAAAAAAATCAACTGTTTTGACGAAAAATCGCGGCTACCTGCTGCTTTACTATAAAAAAAAAAATTGAAATGGGGAATCCCAGTACTTTTTCGGACCACTGTCTGCAATGAATGGCAAGTTTCACCGCCCTAGCTTGTCCGGAAGTGTCTGAACGAGCAAACTTTGGACAGAGGGACGGACCGACAGGGAAGACAGTCGCTATTGTTTACGCGGTGTACAATTTTTGGTAATAATTAATAGTCCTGCATTGCCGCCAGAACCAGGCCACAACCGATGACTCTTTCTGCTTACTTGCTGCAAAAATAAAACAACAGCCTAATAAAGCTCAAAATAACAAGAACTTGAAACATTTCACCTAAATAGATTTGGCTGCAGAACTTTACCGGCGGGCCGCCGCCAACGGCAACGCGGCGAGATGTTTTCGGCGGCGGCCCGCTGAGTTATTTTCTCGGCGCGCTGCCGAATTTCGGCGCGGCTTCTGGGACTAACATTACCTAAGGCGTATTCTCGCCGTTCCCCAAGGACTCCTAGGGGAATCGAAGGGAACGTCGAGAATAGAGGAGTCACTCCACGCGGACTCCGCGTACAGAAACAGCGAGAACAGGGGGGATGCTTCCAAAATGGATTCTGTTCGAAAAAAAATAGGCAGTTGACGAAATTAGTCTAGAGGCGTATTCTCGCCGTTCCCCGAGGACTCCACTTGAGGAGTCCCCGCGTTTTTGTTTGTCCCGGGGATTATCATCACCATCATGCTGTTGTAGGTGCTATGTATAATTAATTAAAAAGAATCAGAATAAAGAAAACCAAAAATAAAGTGGATCTAGACTAGAGGACTCCTCGGGGAATCGAAGGGAACGGCGAGAATACAGGGAGTCACGCCGCGCGGACTCCGCATACAGAAACAGCGAGAATACGGGGAATGCTTCTAAAATGGATTTTGTTCGAAAAATGAATATGCAGCTGAAAAAAGTAGTCTAGATCCACTTTATTTTTGGTTTTGTTTATTCTGATTTTTTTAAATTAATTTTACATAGCACCTACAACAGCAAAAACTGATTCCCCTCCGAATTTGAAAGGGAGTCCTTTTTGATGATGGTGATGCTAATCGGAGCATTCCCCGTCCGTGGGGACTCGCGAGAATACGGGGAGTGAGTCCCCGGGACAAACAAAAACGCGGGGACTCCTCAAGTGGAGTCCTCGGGGAACGGCGAGAATACGCCTTTACTGTCTTGCGTACTGTGATACTCGGAGGGATTTCTACTTCCGCGAAACGGATGACATGAGCGATAGTGGCAAATTTGAAGTCTAGGGACGACGCTACAAAGAATTACCAAGAAAAAGAAAGGTTAGATTTGACAGTTCAGGACGCCTTAGAGGCGTTTTTCCCTGCTCCCATAAACAGTTAGTGGGTCGATTGTGGCTCGAAAAGTGTGTTTCCGCGACCTTTTGTGCAGCCCACAAGTGTGTTTCCGCGACCAACAAGACTTTGGTGGCTCGCTTTGTGGCTCAAATTCGACAAACAACTGAGCCTCGTTTTTGTTGCATGCTGCAGATCCACTTCTCGGCCGATTCCGGACTGATTCTTTCTGTATCCGTTTTTGCACTGCAGCGCTTCCGAGGAAGACGGCAGCACTTCTCAAGAATCACGGACTTGCTCACCGACCAAGTCCGTGCTTCCCTGCAAGATGCTGCAGCGCTGCCGCTTCAACCAAGAAGAAAGTGAATCCAAAAACGCATATTTTGCAAAAGCAAAGAGGTGCTGCAGCAGCGATGCGGCAGCGCTATTGCAACAAAAACGAGGCTCTGGTGAGGTGATTGTCGATTTTTTGGCTAGATTTTGGTGGGAAATTCAAATTTAGCAGCAAAATAGTGTCTAAACAATAAATCTAACTACTTTTTCAAGTAAATAGACTTAAAACTGAGGATACTTTATGGACAGAATGGTAAGGAAATAAGACTGGAGTTCTATTTATTGAGATTCTACATGAATTTTATTTTTATTTTCCAATATTTGAAATCACTGCCAAAAAAAAGAAGTGGTGTTTCCGCAAGTTTCAACTAGTGGCTCGACTGTGTGGCACACAATCGTGTTTCCGTGGCAAACACTCAGAAGTGTGTGGCCCACAATTGTGTCGAGGAAAAAGGCCTTAGGTCAGTCCGGCCTGTGCTTCTTTGGCAATTTATCGTACTACAGTATCAGTCCTGTTTCAGTAAATTTCAGATTTGTGCTGATGATGGATTTCCTCATTTTATTCATATAATTTATAAAAATAGAAACATCAGTTATGATGCTTTGGCAGCAATATTTCTGCCCTTCTGGCAAGGGTCCTGGTCAGGCTGTCTTGAACAGGTCTTGAACAGTTGAAGAGGACCCTTGTCAAGAAGGGCTGAAATATAGCTCTAATATAATGTAGTTGACGTGTCTGTTTTGGTCTGTTTTGCAGGGTCAAATATGAAATTTACTGTTTTGTTTGGCTGACAATTTGGATATCAAATTCAAAGCAGAATACTGGAGCCTTACTATTTGTGTTATAATTTAACTTGCTGATTCTGTTGCCCAGCTTTGGTTGTCTTTGACTGTGTTCCATCCTACTTACCATAGTTACTAAATATGATGTCACAAATTCTGCCTTTCTGTTGTCAAGGCTGGAACGATTTTTCTATTTTCCAGCAGAATATAATGCCACGGGCGAATCTGACCGATCAGGCGACAAAGATCTGTAGTTACTACACTTACTACGCTCCCGAGAGGGGTGAGCAAATAGTTACTATTAGTTACTATTTCGAGACGGCTGGAACGGTCAGCATAGTAACTTTTCGTGAGGTTGGAACGGATTTAGTAACTAATGGTTACTATTTGTACGATGGTGGAAGGCGCTCTTTATCTCACCACAGAAACTTTCAAAAAAGGTAAACAGTATCTCAAAAGAAAGCCAGCTTCGTCTTCTTCATTGTCGGTTTTCTACCCAAAATACTAGAGGACAAGTTGCATTTCCAGCACATGAATTTCTGCGAGGACCCAAAATTCGTTTGGTGACCTTGTTACCGTAATTGCTGGTCACTCGAATTTTGTTTCCATCATGTCATCATTGTTTAACTGTAGATACTTGGAAAAATATGAAAGCAAATTGCATAATTGTTAGAAACAAACATGAATTCAGTATAAGAAAAAATGTAGTGTTTTAAATAGAGAAGATCTTTGTATTTTTGTCTTTCGGACATCGACATCAACTCTCTTGTACTTTAACAATGCAGTGACTTCATTTCCATCAAAACAGTGCCAAAATTTCTGAATTAAGAAAGATTTAGCAGTGAATATGATTTTAAACACACATCTTTCAACAGGTTTAACTGGTTTAGACAGGTTGTATTGCTTCTAAGGCACATCTAAGCTAGAAAACTAATTCTGTAGGGTGCGTACGGAAATAGAGACCAATGGAAATAGTATAGGCTCCAGTATAATAGCTTAACTGCGTTAACATAAGAAGCTTCTGTCAGGAGCTGACTTTGTTAAAACCATGTCAACAAAATATTGTCTGTATATTGTCTGTACACAACCTGACTAGAAAAAACTTGCCATAACAGGCGTTTGTCATGAGCTGATTTGTATAATAAAAAATGGAGGTATACTTCTGCCATGAGCTGGGTCATCACAGCTAAGGGGGGGGGGGGGGGAAGGGAGGGACGCTCACCCCCGAATTGTTGTTGACCAGTCGGTAAAAATTATCCGAGTCTGCGCGAAGCGCTGTGATTTTTCGTAAAAACAGTTGATTTTTTTTTGGAAACATTCGATTTTTTCTTGAAAATAGTAGTTTTTCTCAAAATCAGCCGATTTTTCGTCAACACAGTAGTTTTTTCTCAGTAACGATCGTTCTTATCTGCAAAAACCGTCAGTAAAAATGACCAGCCAGTCAGTAAATACCTTGCCCCCCCCCCCCCCAAACATTTTGGCTAGTAACGCCTCTGACCATGAGTTCCCCCCTATCTTATTCCTCCTTAGTTAAACCCCTTCATACCAGCTGCAAACACAATGGCCACTGTGTGTGTGTGGGGGGGGGGGGGGGGGGAGGTTTGATGAGGTCCGGGAAATCTTGAGGCATGCAGAACTCTCAAGCATGTGATTTGATTCACAAGATCACATGTATAAAATTGACTCAAAAGGGATAAGACAGCTAGGATATTCTTCAGCGATATTTTGATTGAGTGAAATAATCGCAGGTTTGTCTCTTCCAGCTACATGCTGAAGATGCCCCTTGTTGAGAAGGGGTGAATTATTGCTAAAGATGTCCTAGCTGACTTATCTGTTTTTATGGCACTTGCAGCCTCTGGCTCAAGTGCCATATACCGATCACAATTCCGTCGGTCGGTCTGTCGGTCGGTCCGAGTTTTTGTCATACTTTTTCGAGTAAGGGTACTTCCAGATGTGCTAGGACAATGAAACTTGGCAGACATATCAGGGACCCGACCAAACTAACCTGGAAATAATCAGTTTCCCGATCCGACCATATGCGGGGGAGTGCGGGGCGCTGGAAACTTGAAAATTTAGGGCATTTTCTCACACTTTCCCGAGTTAGGGTACTTCCAGATGAGCTAGGACAATGAAACTTGGCAGGTATTTCAGAGACCCGACCAAACAAACTTAGAAATAATCAGTTTTCTGATCCGACCATTTTGGGGGGGAGTGGAGGGCAGGGGAATCCGGGAAATTGAGAAGTGTGTAACTTTCGAATGGGTGATCGGATTGTAATGAAACTTCATAACTGAATAGAATATATATCTGTAATGTCCCGTTTAAAGTCTTGACCGGATTCGGTAGCCAGGGGGGAGTTGGGGGGGGGAGACCGGAAATATCAAGAAACGGTTAGAATGTAGGGATCGGAGTGAAACTTGCTGGGAAGAATAAGCATCTGCTCTAGATAAGTCCTTTAGACCATTGTACTGGATCCGGATACTTATGGGGGGGGGGGGGGGGAGGGGGTTTCCCGAAATTCCGGTGATGGTGGTTTTGTGGATTTTCACGATGAAACTTGTCAGGCATATCAGGGACCCGATCAAACTGACTTCAAAATAAAAATTTTGTCAATCTGATAATGGTGGGGGGAGTGGAGGGAGGGGAATCCGAAATTTTCAGTCATGCGTAATTTTGGAATGGATGATCGGATTCGAGTGAAATTTAAGAATTGAACAGAGGACATTTCTCCGATGATCTTTTTCATATCCGGATCGGATCCGGCAACTATTGGGGGGGGGGGGGGAATACGTGACCCGTTTAGAATGGAGGGATCGGGATGGAACTTTGTGGGAAGAACAAACAGATGCTCTAGGTAAATCATTTACTGAATCGGATTGGCTACGGGCACCGTGGAGGAGCTGGGGGGGTGGGGTGGACCAGAAATCTCGAGAAACGGTTAGAATGATGGTATCGGAGTGAAAACTTGCTGGGAAGAACAAACATCTGATCCATGTAAATCTTTTACGTAATTTGACTGGATCCGGACACTTGAGGGGGGGGGAGGAGGGGGTTTCCCGGAATTCCGTTTTTTGGGGGATTTTCACGACGAAACTTGGAAGGCATATCAGGGACCCGGTCAAACTGACTTGGAATAAAAAAAAATCCTCGATATGATAATCTTAGGGGGGGGGGAGGAAGTTGAGGGAGGGGAATCCGGAATATTGAGTCATGCGTAACTTTGGAACGGGTGATCGGATTCGAGTGAAATTTAATAATTAAACAGAGGACATTTTCTCTGGTGATCTTTTTCATTTCCGGACCGAATCCGGCAATTATTGGGGGGAGGGCGGAAAATACTTGACCCGCTTAGACTGGTGTGATCTGGATCGAACTTCGTGGGAATGACAAACAGATGCTCTGGATTGATCATTTACAGAACCGGATTGGCTCCGGGTATTGTGGGTGGAGTTGGAGGAGGGGGGGGGGGGGGGGTCTGGGATTCTGGTGATCGCGCGTTAAGGTACTTCCAGATGTGCTAGGACGATGAAACTTCCCTGGAATATTGGAGACTGAACAACATTTGCTTAGAAATTGTCACTTCCCAAATCCGATTATTCCTTAAAGTACCAATCTTGACCGCAAAGTAAAAAAAATACTTTTAAGCAATATATGCATTTTCATGATGCCCATCAGCCCATTAGCATTTTTGCCTCAAGGGTTTTGTTTACAAATGAAGTTCCAGCTCCCTTAGAGTGCGCATCTCAACCGCAAAGTCGAAACTTACTTTTGATCAATCAAATCATCTTAATCCATGCAAGTGCCATATGAGCTTACGGCTCTTGTTTATCATTTGTTGGATCCCCAAATCTTATCTACGACTTCCTAAAGCTTATCTGTTAGGTGACTTATTCCCACGGCGAAAATTCCAATTCACTTTCCAGAGACAAGTAATTTCCGAACCTGCATACCCCTCAAGTACACACATCGGTGCAGACGGTCTTCCAACCAGAAGCGCAGATCCTCCCGCAGCAGGTGTGACGAATAGTATATTATGGCAGGATAATTCTTGAAGGGGCTCTGATATTTTGTTGAATCTTGGTATGAGAATCCATTGGGTCGAAGTAAATGCCAGGTTCGTAGATGGCCAGAACCTGGGATTAGCCCGAGCTGTGCCGTTTATCGATCTAGACTGGATCCGGGCACTATGGGGAGAGTTGGAGAGGGCCCAGAAATATTGTTGCAGGCGCAAGTTGAAGTTCCGAAACGGATTCAGCTTATCTCCTCATCTCTAAATTGACTGTCTAATTAGCTTAAACAAAATATTTGTGTTCCCACTTAATTTGAAACACCCTCCCCCATCCCTAAATAAAGAGCCACAAGTCCCATCTACGAACGTAACATATACTTTGAAGCAAAGGACCCTCACACCAAGTTTGAACAAAATGTCACTACCCTTATAGTTTAACTGAATAGGGCTGTGATAGGACAGTCTAGTTACCCATCACTTATTCACTTATATATGCTTGAAGACCTGATAAAAATGCGCTACTTCGTTGCTCCGCTATTCATTAATAATTGATATTTCGTATTGTGGACTTCCCCTGTCGGATTTGTGGTATGTCTGTGCGCTTTTACCTGTGTTGCATGCTTGACGAAAGCTATTTACGAAAAATAAGTATTCACGGAGTGAACAGTTATTACCTTGCTCACCTCTGGCCACTGAAAAAACCCGTTTGTGTTGAGATTCAAATTTTCCACGTCATAGTAGAACCTTATGTTGTGAGGACGGCCATAGATATTCTGACGGTCATACTAGAGCGTATAGTGAACAATAAAAAATAAATCTCTTAAAGGACCTGTCTTACCTATAGCACTAATGCAACCTCCTTCCGTAATCACTCCATCCATTTCTAAAGCTGGAGACCGGAATTTCGTTATGTACATTCTAACCCCTCTAACAAAACCTTGCTGTTTTTCTCACTTGTCGTGTTTTGCTATCTTCGATGCGTATTACGCTGTCGACGGCTGTCTGCGAGAAGTTTTTCCGTCAGAAAAACCGGTTATGTAATTTTTCTCTGAGTGAATGGGTCTCGAAAAAGGCTTAAAACAGCCAAGGCCGTGGGTAATTTGTTGTAAGCAGAGCCTAGTTTCAAATTATTCAAATATTTTGTAATACTGGAAGCTGAAGAGTAAATAGTGCGGGGGTCCTTTAATAATATCCCAATAATTCAGCTTAAATGATACAAAAATAAGTTGGATTTAGTTAAACATTAAAGAGGTATTGTGCTAACAGATGGCCGGGTGCACGGTCGAACGGACGGAGAGACTGACGAAAAAACTTCACGAAGTCATAGGAATCCCGTCACGAATGTTTTAAGGATCCCAAAATCTGTTGCCGAACTACAAGAATGACGACAAGAAGCAACCCACTCCTCCTCCCATGCATTCATCCGAACGTTACTGGAAGTCTTTTGTATCATATTTCAGTACCATATATCTTATTGTCCTTAACTACGTAATTTTGACTAGTTTTTTTGCAGAATCTATTTAACCATTATGTCCTTTCAGATAAAATGAGGTTTGCTTTTCTTTGGATCATTCTGCACACATATTCAATACTCAATGTGAAAGCCTTTTATGATCTGTTCAGCAATAACTTGGCATCCAGCCAGTGTGAAAAGAAATGCTCAAGTGTGTTTAACAAAGGATTGAAGGAGCCCCCTGGCATTGAATCATTGTTTTTGCCTGCACATAAAGAGGTACGTTCCGTTGCTCATAATTAAATGCCATTCAATCCCCTGCCAATAATCGAACTCGATTGCAAAATAAACTTCTACCCACTAAAGTCCGCACTAATCGTTACGGGAACTCGTTTGTGCCTTTTTTTTACTTCGGTGTTCAGTGCTGAATCGT
The DNA here is from genome assembly GCA_030848855.1 of Branchinecta sandiegonensis. Classification (NCBI taxonomy): domain Eukaryota; kingdom Metazoa; phylum Arthropoda; class Branchiopoda; order Anostraca; family Branchinectidae; genus Branchinecta; species Branchinecta sandiegonensis. The sequence continues at coordinate 3,894,109 of JAUPMV010000009.1, forward strand.
AGTGTATGTCTGTTATTTATATGTTGTTATTTATAATTTGTACGAAACTGAATTTAGTTCCTAAATATATAGTTTCTAAATATATATTTAAAAATATATATATATTTCCGATCTCTCTCTCTCTCATGTTTAGAACTGGCGTAAGTAAATTCAATAAGGTATGATAAATATTCCTTCAGCCCAAGCTGACTGCGAATCATATTTGATGGTGGAAAACGGATACGTCAGCTGAATTTTATTGGAGCTATATTTCGGCCCTTCTTGGCAAGGGTCCTCTTCAGGCTCAAAACCGCTCAAGTTGGAAAGACGAACTTGTGGGAAACACAAGAACTTGTTTCCCACAAGTTCGTCTTTCCAACTTGAGCGGTTTTGAGCCTGAAGAGGACCCTTGCCAAGAAGGGCCGAAATATAGCTCCAATAAAATTCAGCTGACGTATCCATTTTCCACCATCAAATATAATAAGGTATGAATTGTTGGTTCAGTTGAAATGTCATCGTGGCTGATAACTGGCATAAGAAAGTGTTAACAAGTGCGCAAGCGCTCAGACGTGGAGTGTAAAAGTAAAATGTTTATCACATTTTATATACAAACAGCTTTAGAACCAAGACATTTCTCATCCCCCATAACCAAACAAGTATTGAAATAACCTAATTTGTAATCATCCCACTTTAAAAGCTTTAAATGTAAACGAACCGCCAGTATAAATCCAAAGAAATGTTGAAGATCTTGCACGATTAGCATTAGTTCAAACACTGAATGGTCTGCCAGCCAGTCCCACCCTTTAAACCTCTTTCCCATTAGCAAGGTTCATAACAAGTGCAATAAACCAAATCGTAGCAGCCTAATGCCCCCTTTGTCACAATTAATTGAGAACAGCATAGCATCGATCACATGACAAAACAGTCCAGTTTCCAACTGTTCATTAAAGATTAAAGTACGTCGCGTCGTCTTATTTGTTGCTGTTACACCAAATCCTCATCCATAGATATATCTCCCCAAATTAACAAGAGTTGGACTTGAGTCCTGTTACAGACGAACTTATCTCGTGGAAAATCTGGGCCCAGCTGCCCATGAACGGGAGGGGGAGGGGGGTCGGGGCGCATCAGGATGCGTATTTACACCTTTTTTCTCAAGTATACCAGCTTAGAGTTTGATTCCAGTCACGGGTCAAAAACTTTTTTCATGGGCAATTGGGGCCCACTTGCCCATGAACGGGAAGGGTGGGGGTGGTCCAACTCTCCCCAACCGCTATGATCCAAAAGCACAAAGGAATTTCATCGCCTTATCTCCAGTTATTCTCAAGTTAAAAACATTATAAATGGGCAATCTGGGCCCTACTGACCCTGTACCAAGTGGGGGTGGGGTTTGGGACCCAGAAAAAGTAATAAGAGAAAAGTGCAACTTTAACAGCAATTTCCCAGCCCCACGATCTACACGTCTAAGGAATTAAGTCTAAGGCAATCTGGGCCCATTTGCCCCTATACCTGGACAGGGGCGTCACGACTGGGGGGGGGGACGTCCCCCCCCCAATTCTGTTGGCCAGTAGGTAAAAAATAACCGAGTCGGCGCGAAGCGCCGCAATTTTTTCGTCAAAACAGTTGATTTTTTTCATGACAGTCGTTTTTTCGGAAAATTGGTCGATTTTTCGACAAAATAGTCGGTTTTCTGAAAATCAGTGGATTTTTCTGAGAATCAGTCGGTTTTTTCCAAAACTGTCATTTTTTGTTGTTGAAAACAGTCGTTTTTCTGCAGGAACAGTCGGTAAAAATTACCAGCCAGTCGGTAAATGCCTCTCCCCCCCCCCCCAAACATTTTGGCTAGTGACGCCTCTGACCCGGTTGGGGTCGGGGGTGGGACCCTCAAAAGGCACAACTATATCCCAATACCCACAAGTGTACCAAGTTTGAACTTGATACTTGCACTGGTTCACGAGTTATGAGCTCCACAAAATACGTGAAAACCGAAAGCCGAAAGCTGCTACAGTGCTCGCAATAGTGGATTTTTCTAAGGAACATTCCTCTAAAAAATGATAATAGTATTATTGAAGGACACGTAGTGGGCTACTTATTGTTATGGAGACATCCCATAGCACTTTGCTCTGCAATAGTCCTCCTAGTTATTCCCCCCTCTATCGCCTACTTTTCTATATATCTCTTCGGTTTTCATCACCATCATTAATTTCCCGGCATCGTGACAATAGGTCACTCGGTCTTTATCCACTAGCTCCAGTTAACTGCTGGCTAATCCGAGGTCAGGCTTTGATCCATTTCATTCTAAGTATTTCGGTTACGGAATGAGTCGTAGCCAAAATAGTTCTCTTTCATCTTTAGTCCAAGCAGGACCTGTCTGTTATTTTTAGTATTTATTGTAAGGATCAGTTTATATATTTAGTTAGGGACTCAGTGTTCGCTTCATACTTGATTATACATTATGTGTCAAACTATTGTTCACGTAATACGAGTAAATTAACTATTGACGTTATGGTCCATCTCGGCTAGTAGGCCTCGGGCTTGACTGGACATGTGAATTCCAGCTTTGCTAGGATGTGTGAACCAGCTTGATTAGGGATTTCTGGATTGACTGCGGCTGAGCTATAGAATTCCCTGAGACTTTCCCTTGTCTCCTTTGTCCGGTTTCCTGACTGGTCCTGGGGCTAGTGGGCACCTACGGTGTCAGAATGTCTTCAGCCCACACCCCAGGAACCATTAACTTCATTAAACCTCGCCTCCACTCGTCCATCCTCACAACAACGGCATCATAAGTGGGATATTGGAGTTTTTCCCCACTCCATCCTTCACGACATTATGATGGTAATTCATTCTGCTTCAGTAGTATTTCCACCCATTCTCTTTCCATAGATTTTTCACTCATAAATGTATCCTGCCTCCTCTGTTAGCAATACATTGATTATCACGCTTGCCATGTTTGTTCTGTTTACGTGACGTGTAATGCGCCCCATCATTGTTTCCGTGGAGTATGTTCGTCTGAATTCTAAGGCAAGGGACATGGAAAGAGGCCAAAGGCAGCCGAAGGCGTGTGTAGTTTTCTGTAAGCATATCTTAGTTGTAAAGTGGTCAACGATCTCATACATCTAAGCAGGAACACCACACTGTACAAAATAATCTTGTAGTATATACTGCTGGGATTAATCTTGTCTCTACTGAGATAAGATCATCTCTAATTTGGATAAATCTTATCCCAGCAGAGATAAGATTAATCCCACTAGCAAATACTGCAGTCAACTTTAATCCTAACTCGGAGAACTTTACAGTGTATGTAGTTCGAGGTTTCCTTCAAATAAGGTTCAAGGTTTTTTGTTCTTAGCATTAAAATGGTACACAGAATATTATTTACACAATACTCTGAACGCAAATATTATTTCAGGGTTTGAAACGGAGAAAAAATACATCGAATGGTTCAAAACCTTCCATGAAAAAAAATCAATAAATAAAATTGACCCAACGCTGAATAGAACAATCACCGTGCAAATCCATGTTTCTTGGCTTATATTTATGTTATGTAGGTTCAGGTTCAGGTTCTTTTCAATAACAAACTAAATAACAAAATGTCCAGAGCCCGGCTGAGAAGACAAATTCGTAATGCACGGGATGGAAAGACTTCTTTAAATAAATACACCATTTATACTTCACTACATGCCATTCATACAAATGGAAATATGCGTATTCCCCCGTCAGCACCCGGTCCCCAACACCACCCGTTGACACCTCCAGCGAAACAAACAATAAAAAATAAAACTAAAAGATAACAGGAACCGAGGAAAAGTGATTTCAGTCCAAGGAACGATCCTGGACTGAGTATTCACATCCCCCAGGTTCAATATCTTCAAAACCAGATAAAATGAGAACAAAAGGAAAGTAAATACATTTGAAAAATCAAACAGACAACGAGAAACAGATGACACAACACACGAGAAACAGAAAACGAACGATTTTTTTTATTTTATTTTTTTATTTGTGCCCCGCTTTTTGTATAACAGCGGAGTATGAGTAAAACACACAAAATAATACACATGATAAAACACTAAACAAAACAATGCACATAAACATGGCTACGTTATTTTCATCTAGTTTAAAAACACACTAAATAGACTTAAACAAATTTACACAGTGACAAGCACATTTAACGGTTTCAGGACTGAAAAACTGGCTAATAATTTCGTGGGCTGACAGGGCAGGATGTTTGTGATTAGACCGGCTCATTTGCTTTCTGAGCCTCGTTTTCGTTGCACGCTGCACGTCCACTTCTCGGCTGCTTCCGGGCTGATTCTTTCTATTCGTTTCTGCACTGCAGTGCTTCCAGGGAAGACGGCAGTGCTTCTCGAGAATCACGGACTTGCTTACCGACCAGGCAGTGAATCCGAAAACGCATCTTTCCCCCTCCCCCACCCCTAAATGTAGGGCTACAGAGCCCATCTACGAACTTGACCCAAAGAATTCTCACACCAAGATTCAGCAAAATATCTCATTTCCTTCGAGAGTTATCGTGCTAACACGAGTTAGCACGAGAGTTATCGTGCGGACAACTTTTGCGATGTCATCGGTATCCCTCCACTTACGTTTTGGGATCCCAAAAACCGAAAGTGGAATTTCCAAGTTGATAAGATAGTAAGTAAAGGAGCAGGACTGCTAAGCACTGTTCCAACAATAAGAGCTGTAAGCTCATATGGCACTTGCATGGGTCAAGATGATTTGATTGATCAAAAGTAAGTTTCGACTTTGCGGTTGAGATGCGCACTCTAAGGGAGCTGGAACTTCATTTGTAAGCAAAACCCTTGAGGCAAATCTGCTAATGGGCTGATGGGCATCACGAAAATGCATATATTGCCTAAAAGTATTTTTTTTACTTTACGGTCAAGATTGGTACTTTAAGGAATAATCGGATTTAGAAAGTAGCAATTTCTAAGCAAATGTTGTTGAGTCTCCAATATTCCAGCGAAGTTTCATCGTCCTAGCACATCTGGAAGTACCTTAACGCGCGATCACCGGAATCCCAGACCCCCCCCCCCTCCTCCAACTCCACCCACAATACCCGGAGCCAATCCGGTTCTGCCGGAGCCAATCCGGTTCTGCCGGATTCGGTCCGGATATGAAACAAGAGCTGTAAGCTCATAAGGCACTTGCATGGGTCAAGATGATTTGATTGATCAAAAGTAAGTTTCGACTTTGCGGTTGAGATGCGCACTCTAAGGGAGCTGGAACTTCATTTGTAAGCAAAACCCTTGAGGCAAAACTGCTAATGGGCTCATGGGCATCACGAAAATGTATATATTGCTTAAAAGTATTTTTTTTTTACTTTGCGGTCAAGATTGGTACTTTAAGGAATAATCGGATTTGGGAAGTAGCAATTTCTAAGCAAATGTTGTTGAGTCTCCAATATTCCAGCGAAGTTTCATCGTCCTAGCACATCTGGAAGTACCTTACCGCGCGATCACCGGAATCCCAGACCCCCCCCCTCCTCCAACTCCACCCACAATACCCGGAGCCAATCCGGTTCTGTAAATGATTAATCCAGAGCATCTGTTTGTCATTCCCACGAAGTTCGATCCAGATCACACCAGTCTAAGCGGGTCAAGTATTTTCCGCCCTCCCCCCAATAATTGCCGGATTCGGTCCGGAATTGAAAATGGTCACCAGAGAAAAATGTCCTCTGTTTAATTATTAAATTTCACTCGAATCTGATCACCCGTTCCAAAGTTACGCATGACTCAATATTCCGGATTCCCCTGCCTCAACTCCCCCCCCCCCCCAAGATTATCATATCGAGGATTTTTTTTATTCCAAGTCAGTTTGACCGGGTCCCTGATATGCCTTCCAAGTTTCGTCGTGAAAATCCCCCAAAAAATGGAATTCCGGGAAACCCCCTCCTCCCTCCCCTCAAGTGTCCGGATCCAGTCAAATTATGTAAAAGATTTACATGGACCAGATGTTTGTTCTTCCCAGCAAGTTTCACTCCGATACCATCATTCTAACCGTTTATCGGGATTTCCGGTCCACCCCCCCCCCCCCCCCAGCTCCCCCGCGGTGCACGTAGCCATCCGATTCAGCAAATGACTTACCTAGAGCATCTGTTTGTTCTTCCCACAAAGTTCCATCCCGATCCCTCCATTCTAAACGGGTCACGTATTTCCCCCCCCCCCCCCCAATAGTTGCCGGATCCGGTCCGGATATGAAAAAAATCATCGGAGAAATGTCCTCTGTTCAATTCTTAAATTTCACTCGAATCCAATCACCCATTCCAAAATTACGCATGACTGAAAATTTCGGATTCCCCTCCCTCCACTCCCCCCGCCATTATCTGATCGACAAAATTTTTATTTTGAAGTCAGTTTGATTGGGTCCCTGATATGCCTGCCAAGTTTCATCGTGAAAATCCCCAAAACCACCATCACCGGAATTCCGGGCCCCCCCCCCCATAAGTGTCCGGATCCAGCACAATTATCTCGAGCAGATACTTGTTCTTCCCAGCAAGTTTAACTCCGATCCCTCCATTCTAACCGTTTCTTGAAATTTCCGGTCCCCCCCCCCCCCCTCCCAACTCCCCCCTGGCTACCGAATCCGGTCAAGACTTTAAACGGGACATTACATATATATATTCTATTCAGTTATGAAGTTTCATTACAATCCGATCATCCGTTCGAAAGTTACACACTTCTCAATTTCCCGGATTCCCCTGCCCTCCACCCACCCACCCCCCCCCCCCAAAAAAAAAATATTCGGATCAGAAAACTGATTATTTCTAAGTTTGTTTGGTCGGGTCTCCGATATGCCTGCCAAGTTTCATGGTCCTAGCACAACTGGAAGTACCCTAACTCGAAAAAGTGTGACAAAATGCCCTAAATTTTCAAGTTTCCAGCGCCCCCACTTTCTCCGCATATGGTCGGATCGGGAAACTAATTATTTTCAGGTTAGTTTGGTCGGGTCCCTGATATTCCTGCCAAGTTTCATTATCCTAGCTCATCTGGAAGTACCCTCACTCGAAAAAGTGTGACAAAATGCCCTAAATTTTCAAGTTTCCAGCGCCCCAACTCCCCCGCATATGGTCGGATCGGGAAACTTATTATTTCCAGGTTACTTTGGTCAGGTCCCTGGTATTCCTGCCAAGTTTGATTGTCCTAGATCATCTGGAAGTACCCTAACTCGAAAAAGTTTGACAAAATGCCCTAAATTTTCAAGTTTCCAGCGCCCTAACTCTCCCGCATATGGTTGGATCGGGAAACTGATTATTTCCAGGTTAGTTTGGTCGGGTCCCTGATATGGCTGCCAAGTTTCATTGTCCTAGCACATCTGGAAGTACCCTAACTTGGATAAGTGGGACAAAAAACTCGGACCGACCGACAGACTGACAGACGGAATTGTGATCGGTATATGGCACTTGAGCCAAAGGCTGCAAGTGCCATAAAAACGAGTTTCAGGTAAAATTATCGCTGCAGAAAATCGAAACGTGTATACGAGCTTATGGGAAGCTCTTAGCAGAGGTACACTTACGAATGTCAGAAATTTTGCAGTGTTAGAAGTAGTTTTCTCCCAACTCCTTGATTTTCATCTACTCCGGGTGAAGCGCTTAAAGTTTAACCGAAAAGGGCTGATACAATCTAGTTACCCATCACTTATTCACATTGAAGACTCGATGAAAATGCGTTTACTTCACGAATAATCGATTTTCATATAGTGGAATTTCATTTTCGGGTTTGTGGTACCTCTATTCGCTTGTATCTGTGTTGTATGGTTGACGAAAACGATTTACGAAAAATAAGTGTTCACGCAGTGAGCTACCTTCCGCGTGATGATCACTGGCTACTGAAAAGCCGCGTTTGTATTGAGATTCAAATTTTCCGCGTCATAGTAGAATTTGTCGCTGTAAGGACGGCTGTAGTTACTTTAGCAGCACATTGGCAAAAATTAGCATTTTATCTTGACAAATACCACGGCCAATTGGTATGCCTCCGAGTTTAAATCCTCCACCGGGAACTGAAGCCCCTACAGCCCTCCCATGTCCGCTATCAGCATAGTTTCGTCCCATCATTTGGACAGGTACTTAACTCTGTCATAAATGATTCATTTGTTGAAGTTCTCAGTTATATTAGTTTTTAGTCATGTGTAAGCACCATGTATCGGTAAGTCCGTCTGGGATGTTCTGTTAAATAAATTCGTTCATTCTTGCAGCTATGGTCAACAACATCAAGTTGCCAACAAGGTTGTCGTTTCTACGGTCTCGCTCAAGTTATGAGCTCTTTTGGGATGGAAGGTGGTGAAGCTAGAAGGTCGTGCCATGACAGTGAGTAGCTATTTTCACTCATATAACACCATAATATTGACGACCTGTGTGAGCCTATTCCAGACTTTTTTTTGTTAGAGTTTTGTATCGCTTATATTAATGGGAGGGAGATTATTTTTTATCTTTTTAATTTTTCTTTGCCATACTCCGTCTCTACCTAGACGGGTAGAGACGGCACTGGGCCGAAGTGACGATTTGATTGTACGGCTGGAACCAAATAACTACAAGCCTGTAAATGAAAAATAAGTCGTATCTTTCCGGCCCAATCAGTGATGCAGGCATAACTGTCTATAAGCTCTGCTTACAGTCTCACAACTGGTCAGAACTTGACGATGCTAACTCCATGGCAGAAAACTTCCTCGCCCGTACGTTCAAGGGGTTTGGAGACTGTTTGCTTAGAAAAGAGAAAACGATAAAATCGCTAGATAAACCGTGGATGACCGACGAGATCCGAGAGCTCATCTCACAGAGAGATGAACTATTCGCATCAAACCGTCTGGTCGAAGCAAAGCGCTTACGCAACTTAGAGCGTGTCCGAAAGCTTTCAGGACTGTAAATGCTGCATTTAATGCTGCATTTTTATTTTTATTTTCGTCCGAAAGCTCTTACCTTATATGCAGCATTAAATGCAGCATTTACAGCACTAAAAGCTTTCGGATACGTTCTTTATTTCTTCTCTGACACTTCTAATTCCGAAATTTAGCCTTAATTGCCAGCTCCCCAGTTTCTTCTTGAAAATTCAGCGTAAAATTTAGCATCTTCGCTGAATTTTTCGATGAATTTTATGCTGAATTAATGCTGCATTAACTGAGCGAAAATTTAAGTCCGAAAGCGAAATGCTGCATAAAATGCTGAATTAATTCAGCATTTTCGTTCGTTTCCGAGCTTTCGGACACGCTCTTAGTCGTCAAGAGGTGTCGTGACGCCCGCAAAGCCTATTGGTCAAAAACTGTTGAGAAGTTCATGAAAAGCAATCCCAAGCGTTTTCAGAGCCTCAAATCCTGGATGAATCTGATTAATGTTTGTTTTTTGGGATCCCAAAACGTAAGTGGAGGGGTACCTATGGCATCGCAAAAGTTGTCCGTCTGTGCGCGCTATAACTCCCGAAGGGAATGATATATTTTGATGAAACTTGGTGTGAGGATTCGTTGGATCAAGGGTAAGGTCAAGTTCGTAGATGGGCTCTGCAGCCCTACATTGGGGTGGGGGAGGGGGTTCAAATTCAGGGACAAACAGCTAATGTGATAGTCGATTATGGTGTAAGAAGGCATGTTGAGCACGATAGTGAAAACCGTTTTCTCGCCGGACAAGTAGTTCGTCCGGAATCCTGCAAAAACCGGAAAGTTGGTTTAAAGTAAAGTTTTATTTCAAGTTGATTGAATGGTCGATTTAGGGGTAAGAAGACATGCTGAACATGATGGTGAAAATCATTTTCTCGCCCGGCGAAACCGGAAACTGGGCAGAAGTAAAGCAGGAAGTCTCGGTCAGTATCGTCAAAATAGATATGGCTTATAGAGGTATATCTGAACTTGGTTCTCTCCGATGATTAGCCTGGCGAAGACTAGACCCTATTGTCTGAATCAAATATTTGATTTTTGGGATCCCATCGACACCTTTGGTCTTGTTGATCTTGTGCATCTACTAGATTATTGAAAGCTCAGTGTCTTTTTTTCCTTTTATTTGTCTGTACTGCGCTATTTTCCTCTTCTTAAGTGCGTAAATGAAATTTTATCATCATCATCATCAATGTGGGAACAGACTTGACGCCAACCAAGTAAATTCCTTTTTTGCAAGTATCTGCAGCAAGCACTCCACTCTCAAAAAACTCCCAGCCAGAGAAAAAGAAACATCTAAGATCCCAGTCATTACGCCGGAAGAAGTGGAAAGAAAAATATTTGAACTTGATCCCCGTAAGGCGGCCTATTCGAACGAGATACCCCCAGCCGTACTAGTCCATTGCTCCAAAGAACTTCGTGTTCCCCTTGCAGCGATTTATAACCAGTGCCTCGTTGAAGGTACCTTCCCCAGCTGTTTCAGAAAAGCATATATCGTACCGAATACCGATCGTAAGGGTAGCCAACGTGACTGAAATCAAAGACCTCCGTCCAATATCGAAGACCTCTATATTCTCGAAGATCTTTGAATGATTCATCTTGAAGTGGCTATACGAAGATATAAAGGAATCCGTAGATCCGAGACAATTCGGCTTCCAGCCTGAGTGCAGCACCATACTTTTCAAAATGAAAAACTCCCCAATCCCCCCACCGTAAAATGGCTTGGCATGATCATAGCACAGTCTCTAAAAAAAAAAGTCTACGATAAAGCTGTTTCGGCTGTTCACGATTCCATTCGTGTCGGATATGGAAAAATAGTTCCAAATAGAGGGAGTATAGGAGAAAAGCCCTTGGTAGTTTATATAATGGTTTTGTTCTCCCTCTGTCTACAACCTTTCCAGAATTGTTGGGTATTCTGAGACGAAAAGATTTGAAATGTATCAGGACTTATTATTTCAAATATTGTAAGTTTGCCTTGTACCTTCCTCGACGCTATAGGAATTCCCGTATTACTGCAACTTTTTTGCCCTCTGACCCTTGTGCAAAGTTATCTTCAATTGCCCTGGACCTTCACTCTTCTGCCCTTGGCCATTTCTCCGCATTCCATCTAGGAAGAAGATTTTTAGACCCGATTAGTCCCTTTCTTTTTTTTAATATTTATGTTTCGATCTTGTGCATTTACTACATTTTTGAAAGCACAGTGTAATTTTTCCTCTTATTTGTCTGTAGCCTACTGCGCTGTTTTCCTCTTCTTAAGTGGGTAAACAAAATTTCATCATCATCATCATACACTACCTGGTCACCCTACTTGACGAAATACTTCGTCACCTAGAGTGCCCAGGCTCGTTCGTGGACCTCTTGATTGCTGATAGGGTGGCATCTTGTGCATTTACTACATTTTTGAAAGCTCAGTGTAATTTTTCCTTTTATTTGTCTGTACTGCGCTATTTTCCTCTTCTTAAATGCGTAAACAAAATTTCATCATCATCGTCATACACTACCTGGTCACCCTACTTAACGAAATACTTCGTCACCTAAGGCGTTTTTCCGTGCTCCCACAAACAGTTTGTGGGTCGATTGCGGCTCGAAAAGTGTGTTTCCGCGGCCTGTTGTGCGGCCCACAAGTGTGTTTCCGCGACCAACAAGATTTTCGTGGCTAGCTTTGTGGCTCAAATTCGACAGACAACTGGCGAGGTGATTGTCGATTTTGTGGCTCGATTCTGGCGGGAAATTCAAATTAAGCAGCAAAATAGTGTCTAAACAATAAAGCTAACTACTTATTCAAGCATATAGACTTAAAACTGAGAATACTTTATGTACAGAATGGTAAGGAAATAAGCCTGGAGTTCTATTTATTGAGATTTTACATGAAGTTTGTTTTTATTTTCCGATATTTGAAATTACCGCCAAAGAAATAGACAAAACGGCGTTTCCGCGAGTTTCAACTAGTGGCTCGACTGTGTGGCACGCAATCGCCGCGACAAACACTCAGAAGTGTGTGGCCCACAATTGTGTCGCGGAAAAAGGCCTCTAGACTGCCCAGGCTCGTTCGTGGAGCTCTTGATTGCGGATATGGTAAAAGCATTCGACTATTTGGACCACCTACTCGTTATCAGCGAGCCAACAACATAGGAGCGAGACGATTCATTGTAAGGCTACTTGCTAGTTTCCTTAGTGACAGACTTCAGTGTATCCAACTCTCCCCGGAGATCTTTTCCGAGTTTCTCAGGATTACCTGCGGTGCCCCACAGGGTACTATCCTGGGCCTGATTGCTTTCGTCATAGCAGTCAATGAACTACTGAAGAAAAAGCCAAACACGGCCAAGTTTGCTGATGACATCTTTCTGCTTCTCTTGCGTCAATTAGCCACTGAATGAACTGACCATGGAGGCTCAAGAGGCTAAGATGGCAATCAGCAAGGAAAAGAGTGTTTCGTGAGAGTGAACTTCCTCAGGAAACACATCGGTAACGTAGAAACAGAAGTTGAGCTCAAATCAGTGGTCAGTCAGCTCAATCAAAATTCTTGGAATTATCATTGACAGAAACCGAAAGTGGATTTCCCAAATTGACCAGATAGTAAGCAAAGGAGCACGACTGCTAAGATCGGTCGCGAACCTTAAACGCTTCGGTTTTTCCACGCAGCCCCTAACAAACATCCTGAAAACATATATTCTACCCGCCATGGAATACGGTTGTCAAGCCTGGCATCCGGGCTTAACAAAAGAGCAGGACAAGCGGATCGAAAAGACTCAGAAATGGGCTTGGGCAGCTTCGGGTTTAGAAACGAATTATCATTGACAACAAGACCAAAGGTGTCAATGGGATCCCAAAAATCTAATACTTGATTCAGACAATAGGGTCTTGTCTTCGCCAGGCTAATCATCAGAGAAAACCAAGTTCAGATATACCTTTATAAGCCATATATATTTTGACGATACTGGCCGAGACTTCCTGCTTTACTTCTGCGCAGTTTCCGGTTTCGCCCGAATTCCGAGCAAACTACTAGTCCAGCAAAAAAAGAAAATTTAGAAACAAATCCAGCGTCAAATCCCTATAAAGAACATCTAATCAACTTTGAATAAAAGTTTGACTTAAAAAAAAAATCCGGTTACAACCGGATTCCGGACTAATTATATGTCCGGATAAAGAATGATTGTCATATACAGACTCAGCCTGTCTTCTTACCCCTTAATCTGTCATCTAATCAAACTTTTGCTTTTAACAAATCTTCCGGTTTTGATCGGATTCCGGGCGAACTAGTTGTCCGGCGAGAAAATGATTTTCACCATCGTGTTCCAGCATGTCTTCTTATCCCTAAATCGACCATTTAATCAACTTCAAATAAAACTTTTACTTTTAACCAACTTTCCGGTTTTCGCCGGATTCCGAGACGAACTACTTGTTTGGCAAGAAAATGGTTTTCACCATCGTTTTCAGCATGTCTTCTTACCCCTAAATCTTCAAAATAAAACTTACTTTTAACCAATTTTCCGGTTTTGCCGGATTCCGGACGAACTACTTGTCCGGCGGGAAAACGGTTTTTCACTTTCGTGCTCAGCATGCCTTCTTACACCATAATCGACTATCACATTAGCTGTTTAAAATATTTTGTTTGTCCCTGAATTTGAACCCCCACCCCTAAATGTAGGACTACAGAGCCCATCTACGATCTTGACCTTACCCATCCGACGAATCCTCACACCAAGTTTCATCAAAATGTCACATTCCCTTCGAGAGTTATAGCGCGCACAGACGGACAGACGGACGGACGGACAGACGGACAACTTTTTGCGATGTCATAGGTATCCCTCCACCTACGTTTTGGGATCCCAAAAAGCTAAAATGGTTCCCAAGTTGACAAGACAGCAAGCCAGGACTGATAAGATCGTTCGCGAACCTGAAACGCTACGGTTTTTCCACACATGCCCTAACAAACATCCTGAAAACATATATTCTACCCGCCCTGGAATACGGTTGTCAAGTCTGGCATCCGGGCTTAACAAAAGAGCAGGACAAGCGGATAGAAAAGACTGAGAAACGGGCTTGCCGCATCATTCTTGGGTAAGCCTACAGTTGGTACGAGGAGAATCTCCAGAAACTCGGCCTAAAATTCTATCCCAACGCGGACACAAAGCAGTCATGAGGTTCGGACATGAATGCCTTCTTTCACAACGACACAGAAGTATCTTACCTGATTCTGTAGTGCTAAGAATTGACGATCCTGCGACAAGGAGCAAAGCTGTTCGGAAAGTTGTCCTGAAACAACCAGGACCGAATTCAAGCCAGAGTTACCTGTCATCATTCGCACCCTAGGAATTTTGTTCGGAGTTTTTGCCTGCGGCGCATATTTTTAACACATGCTGGTTTGAAAAAAATATCTGTATTTTGGAGAAAACTGGATGATTTAAATTTTTTAGAAAGCTGACAAAGGTTTTGTATTAACTTTTAAAATTAGATTCCTGTATGGGAAGGTTGAAAATAAATGGGCTCGTTAAGCATTAGCTTGTGAAATAACGGGACTGTCGATTGCATTACTCCTGCATTAAAGGAACAGAAAACTTGACTCAATCTTAACTCGAGGAGCTAGCTGAGATATCAAGAATGTACCCTGAGTCGATATTGAGAGTAAGAAAAATTCTGGTTACGACCAGTGCAGTTTTCGAGAATTCGACTTTTGAGTTTGTAGAAAAGCAAGACCAAAGGTGTCGATGGGATCCCAAAAATCTAAAATTTGATCCAGACAATTCGGTCTTGTCTTCGCCAGGCTAATCATCAGAGAAAACCGACTTCAGATATTCTATCTACCTATCTATCTATATCTCTATAAGCCATATATATTTTGACGATACTGACCGAAACTTCCTGCTTTACTGCTGCCAAATTTGCGGTTTCGCCCGAATTTCGAGCCAACTACTAGTCCAGCAAAAAAAAGAAAATTCAGAAACGAAACCGGCGTATCTCCTTATCCCTATAAAGAAATCTAATCAACTTTAAATAAAATTTTGACTATTATATGTCCGGGTAAAAAATTATAATCATATACAGACTCAGCGTCTCTTCTTACCCCTAAATCTATCATCTAATCAACTTCAGATAAAGTTTTTGCTTTTAACATATTTTCCGGTTTTGGCCGGATTGCAGGCGAACTAGTTGTCCGACGAGAAAATGGTTTTCACCATCGGGTTCAGCATGTCTTCTTACCCCCAAATCCCATTTAATCAACTTCTAATGAAACTGTTACTTTTAACCAACTTTCCGGTTTTGGCCGGATTCCGGACGAACTGCTGGTCCGGCGACAAAAATGATTTTCACCATCATGCTCAGCATGTCTTCTTACCCCTAAACCAAACATTTAATCAACTTTAAATGAAACTTTTACTTTTAACCAACTTTCCGGTTTTTGCCGGATTCCGAACGAGCTACTCGTCCAGCGAGAAAATGGTTTTCACCATCGTGCTCAGCATGTCTTCTTAACCCTAAATCAAACATTTAATCAACTTCAAATAAAATAATACTTTTAACAAACTTTCCGGTTTTTGCCGGATTCCGGACGAACTACTTGTCCGGCGAGAAAAAGATTGTCACCATCATGCTCAGCATGTCTTCTTACCTCATAATCGACTATCACATTAGCTGTTTAAAAATATTTTGTTTGTCCCTTAATTTGAACCCCCTCCCCCACCCCCAAATATAAGGCTACAGAGTCCATCTACGAACTCGACTTTACCGTTGATCCAAACAATCCTGACACCAAGTTTCATCAAAATATCTCATTCCCTTCGAGAGTTATCGTGCTTACAGACGGACGGACGGACAACTTTTGCGATGTCATAGGTATCCCTCCACTTACGTTTTGGGATCCCAAAAAGTAAAAGGTTTGTGTGCTGGGAGTAGGAATCGAACGCACGACCTCTTGACTACTATCCCAATGTGTTGGTCAACACGGCCAAAGGCGAACTTTTACAGTGCATAAGTGCATAATTACAGTGCATAAGGGGCAAGGGCCTACCAGCTAGCTTTGGGAACACTAAGGAGGGGGTTCGAGATAACGAAGAATGGGGGTCCTGTCGACAATAAGTCCCTGTATCTTTATCTAATCCCCCAGGTCGGTTTGATGGCCGAAAGTTGCGTAGTCAAGTTTTCTGTACCTTTAAGAATGAATTTGACATAAAAACTACTTTTTCTTGACCATCGATTCAGAACAAATCTGCTTTTATGTACTGTATTCTGGAGGGCTGCTACCTTTTTTTTTTAGACAGGGTCGTGTGGAAGCACTGATAAGGAGTGGCTCAGAACGGATAATGGTATCTGTTGCCACGGTAACTGGATCTGCAATTAGTCGTTTTTACAGCTATCGTGGTATCTGATACATTGTTGGTCTGCAAAAACGACTATTGCCGAAATTGCACTTTTCAAAGTCATCCCAAAAGAAAAACTGATATCCAGTTACATGACGTAAGTGCTAAACTTCTTTCTCACCAATTTGACAGAAACTGATGAAAGTGAGATGACTTTTCAGGTCAGTTATCACGGTCGGACCGTGGTATCTGAATATCAGATACCACGATAACTGGCCAGATGCCACACTAACTGCAAACACGCCTTTTGACCGTGGTATCAGATACCATGGTATCTGCAAAAACGCAACTAGTGTTGCTCAAAACACTTTTTTCTGATACACTTCACGTTGCGTTTGCGTTCACGTTTGCGCAAGTTATTACTACGAACAGACGGGCAAGATAACGATTTCCAACTTCCTTTTGGGATTCGAAAGGAAGAGGGCTTCTCCTGAAGCCTTTACAAGAAGGGCCGAAATATAGCTGAAGAATATCCTAGCTAACTTATCCGTTCTGAGTATTTTTTGTGTGCAATCTTTTTTATGCAGTCATCCAGCGCTTGAATTTGATGTGTCGTAAATTTGATTTTCTTGCCGTGTTTTATGACTTTCCTGGAGCCCAGCTGCTACTGCCAGGCGTTTATTAAGTTTCTTCTTTGACTCACAGCACAAAGGCTGAAAACACAGTACCGATATTGCTTTTTATGGCACTTGCAGCCTCTGGCTCAAGTGCCATATACCGATCACAATTCCGTCTGTCGGTCTGTCGGTCGGTCCGAGTTTTTTTGTCCCACATATGCGAGTTAGGGTACTTCCAGATGTGCTAGGACAATGAAACTTGGCAGGCATATCAGGGACCCGACCAAACTAACCTGGAAATAATCAGTTTCCCGATCCGACCATATGGGGGGGAGTGCGGGGCGCTGGAAACTTGCAAATTTAGGGCATTTTGTCACTTTTTTCTGAGTTAGGGTACTTCTAGATGAGCTAGGACAATGAAACTTGGCAGGAATATCAGGGACCCGACCAAACGAACCTGGAAATAATCAGTTTCCCGATCCGACCATATGCGGGGGAGTGGGGGCGCTCGAAACTTGAAAATTTAGGGCATTTTGTCACACTTTTTCGAGTTAGGGTACTTCCAGATGAGCTAGGACAATGAAACTTGGCAGGAATATCAGGGACCTGACCAAAGTAACCTGGAAATAATAAGTTTCCCGATCCGACCATATACGGGGGAGTTGGGGCGCTGGAAACTTGAAAATTTAGGGCATTTTGTCACACTTTTTCGAGTGAGGGTACTTCCAGATGAGCTAGGACAATGAAACTTGGCAGGAATATCACGGACCCGACCAAACTAACCTGGAAATAATCAGTTTCCCGATCCGACCATATGGGGGGGAGTGCGGGGCGCTGGAAACTTGAAAATTTAGGGCATTTTGTCACACTTTTTCGAGTTAGGGTACTTCCAGTTGTGCTAGGACCATGAAACTTGGCAGGCATATCAGAGACCCGACCAAACAAAATTAGGAATAATCAGTTTTCTGATCCGACCATTTTTTGGGGGGGGGGGGGTGGAGGGCAGGGGAATCCGGGAAACTGAGAAGTGTGTAACTTTCGAACGGATGATCGGATTGTAATGAAACTTCATAACTGAAGAGAATATATATCTGTAATGTCCCGTTTAAAGTCTTGACCGGATTCGGGAGCCAGGGGGGAGTTGGGGGGGGGGGGAGACCGGAAATTTCAAGAAACGGTTAGAATGGAGGGATTGGAGTGAAACTTGCTGGGAAGAACAAGCATCTGCTCTAGATAAGTCCTTTAGACCATTGTACTGGATCCGGACACTTATGGGGGGGGGGCGGAATTCCGGTGATGGTGTTTTTTTGGATTTTCACGATGAAACTTGGCAGGCATATCAGGGACCCAATCAAACTGACTTCAAAATAAAAATATTGTTGATCAGATAATGGTGGGGGAGTGGAGGGAGGGGAATCCGGGAAATTGAGAAGTGTGTAACTTTCGAACGGATGATCGGATTGTAATGAAACTTCATAACTGAACAGAATATATATCTGTAATGTCCCGTTTAAAGTCTTGACCGGATTCGGTAGCCAGGGGGGAGTTGGGGGGGGGAGACCGGAAATTTCAAGAAACGGTTAGAATGGAGGGATCGGAGTGAAACTTGCTGGGAAGAACAAGCATCTGCTCTAGATAAGTCCTTTAGGCCATTGTACTTGATCCGGACACTTATGGGGGGGGGGGTCCCGGAATTCCGGTGATGTTGGTTTTGGGGACTTTCACGATGAAACTTGGCAGGCATATCAGGGACCCAATCAAACTGACTTCAAAATACAAATTTTGTCGATCAGATAATGGTGGGGGGAGTGGAGGGAGGGGAATCCGAAATTTTCAGTCATGCGTAATTTTAGAATGGTTGATCGGATTCGAGTGAAATTTAAGAATTCAACAGAGGACATTTCTCCGATGATTTTTTTCATATCCGGACCGGATCCGGCAACTATTGGGGGGGGGAAATACGTGCCCCGTTTAGAATGGAGGGATCGGGATGGAACTTTGTGGGAAGAACAAACAGATGCTCTAGGTAAGTCATTTGCTGAATCGGATTGGCTACGTTCACCGCGGGGGAGCTGGGTGGGGTGGGGGGGGGGGTGGACCGGAAATCTCGAGAAACGGTTAGAATGATGGTATCGGAGTGAAACTTGCTGGGAAGAACAAACATCTGGTCCATATAAATCTTTTACATAATTTGACTGGATCCGGACACTTGAGGGGGGGGGGGGGGGGAGGAGGGGTATCCCGGAATTCCGTTTTTGGGGGATTTTCACGACGAAACTTGGAAGGCATATCAGGGACCCGGTCAAACTGACTTGGAATAAAAAAAAATCCTCGATATGATAATCTTGGGGGGGGGGAGTTGAGGGAGAGGAATCCGGAATATTAAGTCATGCGTAACTTTGGAACGGGTGATCGGATTCGAGTGAAATTTAATAATTAAACAGAGGACATTTTTCTCTTGTGATCTTTTTCATTTCCGGACCGAATCCGGCAATTATCGGGGGGAGGGCGGAAAATACTTGACCCGCTTAGACTGGTGTGATCTGGATCGAACTTCGTGGGAATGACAAACAGATGCTCTGGATTAATCATTTACAGAACAGGATTGGCTCCGGTTATTGTGGGTGGAGTTGGAGGAGGGGGAGGGGGGTCTGGGATTCCGGTGATCGCGCGTTAAGGTACTTCCAGATGTGCTAGGACGATGAAACTTCGCTGGAATATTGGAGACTCAACAACATTTGCTTAGAAATTGCTACTTCCCAAATCCGATTATTCCTTAAAGTACCAATCTTGACCGCAAAGTAAAAAAAATACTTTTAAGCAATATATGCATTTTCGTGATGCCCATCAGCCCATTAGCAGTTTTGCCTCAAGGGTTTTGCTTACAAATGAAGTTCCAGCTCCTTTATAGCGCGCATCTCAACCGCAAAGTCGAAACTTACTCTTGATCAATCAAATCATCTTGACACATGCAAGTGCCATATGAGCTTACAGCTCTTGTTTCGAATCCCAAACGAGAGTAAGACATCGTAATTTTGCCCAAATATTCTTTGAGCCCAAGCTGACTTTGAAACATTTATTCAAACAATGTTTACAACGGGTACGTCAGCTACGATTCTTCATCAGTGATATTTCGGCCCTTTTTGGCAAGGGTCCTCGTCAGGCTGTCAATCCTCTGGTTCAACTTCGGGGAAGGAAACAAACCTGTAATAAATAACTGAAGCTTCTACCGACTATAAATATCTTATTAAAGTAAGTTATGAAGAATCATAGCTGACGTACCCGTTGTAAACATTGTTTGAATAAATGTAATTTTGCCCGTCTGTTCGGAATAACAATTAGACCTACGTTACCTGGGCAGCGTGAAGTGTTTCAGCAATCTTTGGTCCCGAAAAATGTTGAGAAAAAGTGTTTGGTACACCAACTAACACAAGTTGCTAATCCCCCTAACAAGCCGCAACCGATTCTTACTTATGAATCCCCTCTCTTGTCTCGCACCAGTTATGCGACATTTTTTTAGTATGTGCCATATTATCGAAGTTGTCAACCTCTCGAAACTTTTAATATGCTCCAGAATATTTTTTTTTTTTTTATAAAACAAGTGAGCAAGCGCTCAAACGTTGAGTTTTAAGTTAGAACGAGACATTAAACTGTAGGGAAACTTCAAAAGGCAATTCTAGACCTTAGGATATCTAAGTATATAAGAGTTCATCATCCTACTTCTGAATTTTGTCAAGTGACTGACTAGAGGAACTGGGCAATATGGTCTGAGTTGCCCATGAACAGTGAGGATGTGAGCGAGACCCCCAAAAGACAGAAGTAGATCCCAGTGTCGACAAGTACATTGAATTTGAACTTGATAACCGTTTTCAGGTCACGAACTTCAACCCACTTGGCAACCATGGCACAGTTGCTCACAAGGGGTTGGGGATGGGGGTGGGGTCTGTTAAATAATTCGTAGCCCTAGGATCTGTAAGTTGACACAATTTCATCGTTCTAACTCCAAGTATGGTTACCTTACGAGCTTAGGCCACTGGGCAGTCTGGACCCAGTTGCCCCTGAAGTGGTGGGATCGGGCCCAAACTTGTCACCCAAATGACGAGTAAAACAGATTTCGGCTTCACCTGTCATGGTTGCAATTTATGAACTGGGGCTAGTTGCCTCTGAACCGGAAGAGTGACGGGGGGGGGGGGGTCGGGAACCCCTAAAACACACAAATTAATGCAAATTATGGATTCCTCTAACTCTTATAAACCTTGGGTTGAATGTGTTTCCCTTGAGAACACATGCAATCTCCATCGCTTGTATGTACAGAAGCCCAAGCTCCCCAGCCCATCTAGATTCTGAGCTAGCCATAGCTGGATTAATAGAGGGAATAGTATCGCAAAGACTACACTTATAGTGGGTGATTATAACCTGCCGAGTATACAGTGGGTAGAGGGTTTGGTTGCTTCGTCGTCCGATGAAAGAGGTGAACCACGTACACCATTCTTGTCTTCCCATGATGATAATTTTCTTCATCAGATGGTCAATAGGCCCACTTGAGTAAGGAAGGGGCAGGCAACTTCATTACTTGACCTCGCTATCACGCATGAACCAGAAAGTTAAGTATGGATTACCAGGCTCCTGTCGGGGCATCTGATCATGTCTGTATAATCACCACGAAGCGAATGGATATCAATCAAAAGAGTTTCCTAAACATATATAAGTAAGTAAGTAATTAAGTAATTTATTTATGACCCGCCATTTTGAAAAGGCGGAATAAATGAAGAAAACAAAGAAAATAAACAAAACGCATAAACACACAGAAAAAGACACTTAATTTTCAGTCTTCGGTCAGGAAGCAGTGAACGACGTCGTGCGCTGGTTGGACCCTGTTCTCCATGATTCTTGAAAGCGATGAGGAAACATCCAAAAGGGTAACACTTGCATCTTTAATTTTGAATTTCTCCGTCAATGTATGGTTATGACATATATACTGATTACAAAAGCATTTGTGGTGAATCTGCAAAAATGGATTGGGAGATTGATGAGCACGGCGATATTGAAACCTCATGGGCTGCTTTTCAGGATAAACTTTTGAGAAGTGAAAAAAAATTTACTACTGTTCCATGGAAGAAAAAAAACAAAAATCCTGCATTTTTCTATCGGGACCTAAAAAGAGGAGGACATCGAAAAATATTGCAAGAGTAAACTGAACTCCATCTCCACAGGTTCAAGAAGGTATGAAACGAGCTAAGGAAAGAAACAAGGATAATCACCCAGAAATACGAAGAAAAAGTAGCCTCACGCAGTAAAGCCAATCCAAAAAATGTCTGGAAGGATATTTCTTCAACAAAAAGCAGGCACCTAATCCCAGATTTGCAGTCCAGTGGCCATTGCAGTAATGACCCCATCTTGAAAGCAGAAGCACTTAACCAGCATTTTGTGTCGACTGTCTCATGCAATAACAGCTCTACACCTGCCCCCGACCTCCCACTCCCCAGCGTATGACATTAATGATCCAATGGCTTGTATTGAAATTAGCGAAGCAGATTACTGAAGAGACTCAAAGCACTAAATCAAAAGAAGTCTAAAGGCCCTGACAACCTTCACCCAAGACTGTTGATAGAAACGGCCAGATAGCACCTGCCTTGACCGCTCTCTTCAAACTGTCACTGTCGAAGAAAGCCCTACCGTTAGATTGGAAGACAGCTAACATTACTCCAATTCACAAAAAATGTAGAAAAGAGGAAGCTGCAAATTGTCGGCCAATAAGTATAACCTCAGTTGTCAGCAAGCTACTGGAAGGGATCGTGAATGAAGCGGTTATGGCACATGTCGAAAAGAACAACAGAATCACCGATAGCCAGCATGGATTCAGAATTTGAATGTCCGTCGAAACCAATCTCATCGAAGCTTACAACTGGGTATCAGAGATAGTGGAGACTGGATTACCAGTAGAGATCATTCTACTCGACTGGGCAAAAGCCTTCGATAAGGCCTGTCATAGGCTTCTTATCCAAAAGCTGAAATCAGCAGGGGTCGATTAGATCCAAGCTTTTTTAACCAGAAGCTTACAACTGGGTATCAGAGATGGTGGAGACTCGATTACCATTAGACACCATCATACTCGACTGGGCCAAAGCCTTCGATAAGGCCTGTCATAGGCTTCTTATCCGAAAGTTGAAATCAGCAGGGGTCGACTGGATCCAAGCTTTTTTAACCAGAGAACATAAAGAGTTAAAATAGCAGTTGAAACTGAAAGCAAAGTAATTCTCAAGCCTCCAGCCAGTTACAAGTGGAGTAGGCTACCGCAAGGCATGAAATTAGGAACTACACTCTTCAACCTGTCTTTCAGTGATGCCCCAAAGGTGGTAGAAAACAACATAAACCTGTACGCTGATGATGATTCTGAGCTATTGGCTCGGTTGAAAATACAACCGAGGATCGCATCCATGCAGAACAACCTAGATCGCCTTTCTGATTGGGCGCACTCCTGGCTACTTGAATTCAACGTTGAAAAATGTGAAGCCCTACACATTGGCAGAAAAAAATCCTGAAAACGCGTATTCAGTGGTTGATGGACAGGGTCTTAGATATAACCTGGAGTCGGTCATTCATGAGAGGGATCTTGGTGTCATTATTTACAACAAGATGAAATTGAATCTGCTTGCAGATTACTCTGCATGTAGTGCAAACCAGGCTCTTGGACCCATCCGCAGGACCTTCACAAGTCGTAGCCCCTTTGTCAAACCAAAGCTGTACGAATCCATGGTCAGGCCAAGGGTGGACTTTGGTATGGTTGTTGCCAGTCCTGCTTTCAAAAAGGATAAATTCCTCCGTAACCGTGTGCAGAAGCGAGCCTCAAAAATGATACAAGGCCTGAAAGATCTCGCGTACAGTGAGGGACTGCAGGGGTTGAATCTCCCCAGTCATGGAAGGTAGCATCAATGATGCAGTCACCAACCACCTTGACAACAAAAAGCTTTTGCATGGAGGACAACATGGTTTTAGGAAAGGTCGGTCTGTTGGGACCAATCATGTTTAGTCATATGACATAGTAGCTAAACTTCATTGAGGAGGGTCTTCCTGTGGATGTTATTTTGCTTGACCAGGCCAAGGCATTTGATAAGGTTGTTCCTGCTCACCTTCTAATATACCGAAGCACAACTTCAGAAATGTCTCTTCGTTGTGTGATTTAAATTTCTAGATTCAAGGGGAATACATATGCAACCTGTCAGGTGCCAATACGTTCTTTAAGAAAGGGCGTCGGTGGGTGGTTCACGAGCTGTACACATTTTATATATCCTATAATTTAAACATGAGCGGCAAATCGTTTTACCGGGTTTCTAGACGAAACATCGTGTTTACAGTTCTTGAGGCGTTCAGACACTGGTCGCAGATGAAATCAGTTATGTTGATTCGGAGGACGGTTATACCACAATAAACAGAGGCCCCTAGCCAGACTAACAAAGATGCTAGAATTTGTTGAAGCCTCTAGCCCAAGAATAGGGCTCATGGCACTGGTGGGATTCGCCAACACCGGCCGCATACAGATCTTGTTATGTTAGCCCTTCGGATAACGATGATACAAAACCGTTGGCCGTATCAACAGAACTGCTTTTTTTTTGTCCTCGCGCCGTCTACTCTTATCTCTATTGTCTGATCCCTTTGTTTCCCTTTCTGTTAATCTCCAGCTAAAGAAAGGTTTAATCGTTGCGCGTGAAAAACCTGCAGACACCATTCTAATCAGGAGAAACAACGAGAAGCAAGAGACAATCAGCTTCTTAGAACAGTCCCGGGAACATCAAGAAACAAGCGGATGATATTACAGTCGAGACTTCGTTAGAGGTCCTGCAGCGGAGGAACCAGGAAAACAGACATTCAGATAAATAGAAAAAAAGTATTTACTTAGCATTGTTACGTCATGGTTTTATTCTCCTTCGGAATACACTATTACAAGTAAATCAAACAGATAAAAGAAAAACAACTGCAGCCTATTTTATTAAGGCTGTAAGCAATAAGTAGACGTCTTGCACGAGCCATAATGAGACAAAGGAAATTCCTCCTCTGGCGCAGGAGAGTACATCCAGATATAGTTCGGATTAACTTCATCAAGTCTATCTTTCGTAGCGACTGTCAGTTTGGGCTTCAACTTCTGCAACCTGTATTAATCGAGTTAAATCATATAAAGTAAGTCTAGGAGAGCTACTTGTGGATTACCCATTTCTATGTCAGTTTCAGAACTTCTGCCCAGTCTTTTACCCATATGTCGTGTCAGGAGTATTGCAGCACTCGACTACTGTTGCCGCCAGGAAACTCTTTACATGATGGGTTTCCCCAGGGACCAGGGTTCAGTCCAGCACCTCTTATGCCTTAGACACACAGTCAGGGTCAGGTGCCCCGAGGCTGGAACTCTTGCCCGGATTTTCGTCACCATCATCGTTTCCGTATGGAAAAGATGAACGTTGATGAAAGTGAGATTCGCATTAGTACATATAGTAAAAGTGCGAACACACGATC
Source organism: Branchinecta sandiegonensis (assembly GCA_030848855.1). Lineage (NCBI taxonomy): Eukaryota > Metazoa > Arthropoda > Branchiopoda > Anostraca > Branchinectidae > Branchinecta > Branchinecta sandiegonensis. The sequence goes on from JAUPMV010000009.1 coordinate 3,919,379, forward strand.
AGGATCGGGAGCTCCCGGACTGGAATTCCTGCCTTATTTTCGGCACCATCATCACTTTCATGTGGAAAAGTTGCCTTTTTACAACTTGATGATGAAAGTGCAGGAAATTCGGCCAGGAAATTCTGATCGTGCGTTCAAGGCAGAAGTGACCAGAGACTTCGCTTGCAAAAGTAAAGGCTAGAAACACAGCTGAAGCTTGATTCGCAAGCAATCAAATGGATCGTCAATGTGGCCGATTTTGATAACTAGCCAAACCCGTAGCAAAAGCTTGGAAAATTTCAAGAGGTAGAACAGGGGGTTGACGATTCAAATCCCCGCTAATGTAGCTTGTCTGAAAAGGGCAAGTTTTGGTCTGAAATGAAGAAAATTCTTACTCTCCTTTTCCCTCCTTCACCTTCCCCCCACCCCTGACGAAAATTAGTACGTTGTGAATTGCTTTTGAATAGCTGAATCTTTTATAGCATGCCGTGATGCCCATATTCTCCTAACTCATCGAAGAGCTTGTCAAAAGGGCTGCCAAGAGATGGCCATCCTGCTTCCGAAAGATACTGAGCCAGAGGTGAGTTAATAAATATTCTTTCAGCCCAAGCTGAAATAATGCGTGCAAAATAACTCAGAACGGGTAAGTCAGTTAATGTCTTCCAGCTAAAGGCTCAACTTGCAAAGAACAGCCGAAGTATCGCTTAAGAATATTCTAGCCGACTTACCCGTTTTGAGTCAATTTTTTTTTTTTTTTTTTTATGTAGAGGTGAGTCACCAGAAGTTGCCAGACGGGGACAGAACGGGAAAGACCGTGGTGCTGTCATGCGCCTTGTCTCACTTCTCGCTTCTTTAGAATTTACAAGTCGTGAACCAGACTGTCTTCGTAGCTCCGTGGACGAACCTTTGATTAGGCTAGAGGCGTATTCTCGCCGTTCCCCGAGGACTCCACTTGAGGAGGCGTTTTTTTTGTCCCGGGGACTCACACCCCGTATTCTCGCGAGTCCCCATTGGCGGGGAATGCTCCGATTTTCATCACCATCATCAAAAAGGACTCCCTTTCCTATTTGGAGGGGAATCAATTTTTGCTGGTGTTGGTGCAATGTAAAATTAAAAAGAATCAGAATAAACAAAACCAAAAATAAAGTGGATTCAGACTAATTTCGTCAACTGCCAAATTTTTTTTTTGAACAAAATCCATTTCAGAAACAGTTCCCGTGTTCTCGTTGTTTTCCTAGGTGGAGTCCGCGTGGGGTAGCTCCCTCTAATCTCGCCGTTCCCTTCGATTCCCCAAGCAGTCCTCAGGGAACGGCGAGAACACGCCTTAGTTTTCAATAGAAACCCTGACGAACAGGGGTCTCTCCTGAAATCGGTCGCATGAAGGGCGATTTTGGCGGTCTGGAAAGCTCCGCTGGCTTATCCACCGTGTGTTCTTGTGATCGTGGCGAAAAGTCGCTTCGCTTTCCGAGGCTGTTCTGGCGCTCTTCTAGTTTCGGAGAGTGACGTAGAAAGCAAATCCATAGTGAAAATGGCAAAGCCAGCGAGAAGCTGTAAGGCCCAACGACTTTCCGTTTGTTCTTGCGTTCGGCGGATCCTCGCTATTGCTTTTTGGAAAGCGAATCCTATAGAATGCCAGAATCGCCCTTGTTTGCAAAAACTGTTAAAGCACACCTCGCACCATCCTTTTTTGTTTATGCCTCACCTCATTTATTTACTAACGACAGTTATAATAGAATATTTAATTCAGAATGTTCACGGTCCAAGTTATGGTCGAGTCGCTCTTTGCCTGTCCCACTATCTTGATGTGAAGTAAGCGGCCAACTTGCCCAAGAACGCCAAAGCAGACATTGAACTTCTATGGATCGTTGCTCGCACCATTTAGGCCTACTGTTTCTGTTCCAGTGTTCAAAACCATCTGAATACTGTAAAACTAAGCTGTGCTTTTAACAACTTTTGGCTGTTTTAAGCCTTTTCCCAGACGCATTCACTTTTGGCAAAAACTTGGCAAAATTCAGAAAACCGGTTTTACGCATCAGTAGCATGATACTCGAAAACCACCATACTCGAAACCACCTTTAAAAAAGGTGGTGGCGTTATGGCTTTTGTGCATGAGAGTCTGAAGCCAAGAGTTGTTGAAGTACCGGGTTTGGAATTGGCTGATGAGATTACTTGGATTACACTCCATCCTAAGCGGCTTCCTAGACCTTTGTCGGGAATTGCAGTATGCGTTTTTTACTTTTCACCGGGGCAGCCCGTTTTTGCACGAAATGCTTTTTGGGAAAAACTCCAAGAGTCTGCTGATTTTATCCAAAGGAACAAGACCAAACTTTTCGATGGGATCCCAAAAATTCAATATCTGATCCAGACAACTGGGTCTTATCTTAGCCAGATCCAGTCATCGCCAGAATCCTTGAACATTCTTACAATTAAAATTCAGAAACAGATTAAGGCCAAATAGCTAATCATCTGAGAAAACCAAGTTCAGATATGGATTCAGCATGTGTGTTTACCCGTATAAGTCATATCTGTTTTGACGAAAAGTTCCTGCCACTTCTGCCAATTTCCCGGTTTCGGCCGAACTCTAGAACTACTTGTCCGGCGAAAAAAGAAAGCTCAAAAACGAACTCAGGCTATCTTCTTTCCCCAATAATGAACATCGAATCAACTTCAAATAAAAATTTAACTTATAACAAATTTTCCGACTCTAGCCGGATTCCGGTAGAACTATATGTCCGGGTAAAATATGATTGTCACACACGGATTCAGCGTCTCTTCTTACCCCTAAATCGGTTATCTAATCAGCTAGAAATAAAACTTTAACTTCTAACAATTTTCCGGTTTTGGCCGGATTCCGAGCGAACTACATGTCCGGGAAGAAAATTGTTTTCACATAAAAGTTCAGCATGTCTTCTTGCCCTAAATCGGACATCTGATCAACTCCAAATAAAACTTTTAATTTTAACAAACTTTCCGGTTTGGGCCGGATTCCGGGCGAACTACTTGTCCGTCGAGAAAATGGTTTTCACCATCATCTTCAGCATGTCTTCCTACCTCTAAATCAAACATCTAATCATCTTCAAATTAAACTTTTACTTTAAACAAACTTTCAGGTTTTGGCCGGATTCCGGGCGAACTACTTGCCCGATTACAAAATAGTTTTCACCATCGTGTTCAGCATGTCTTCTTACCCCATAATCGACTATCACATTAGCTGTTTCAAAATATTTTGTTTGCCCCTTAATTTGAACCCCCTCCCCCACCCCTAAATGTAGGGCTACAAAGCCAATTTACGAACTCGACTGGTCCGCCGACCCAACGAATCCTCACACCAAGTTTCATCAAAATATCTCATTCCCTTCGAGAGTTATCGTGCTTACAGACGGACGGACGGACGGAAAGACGGACAACTTTTGCGATGTCATAGGTATCCCTCAACTTACGTTTTGGGATCCCAAAAACCCACTATACGCATTGGCAATGTTAGGCGATGCAAACGATTTAAATACTCGATCCCTAGCGTCGTCACTCAGTTTGAAAAATGTAAAAAATTTCCCAACTACGAAAGGGGGTACACAGCTTGATGTCATCCTTATCGATCTCAGTAAATATTACCAAACCCCTAGTGAATTGGCTCCACTGGGGGGGGGGGGGGGGGGAATTACCACTATATGGTCCAATGGAATCCGTTAGATAAAATAAAAATAGCCTACTCGGTCACGGAAGTTACCAGCAGGCCAATCCCGGGTACTGGTCTCCTCTCTTTTGGTGATTGGATTACTTCCGAAGTTTGGACTGATGTGTTACATATTGAAGACGTTGATGCTAAAACTGAGTGCATGCACAAAAAACTGATAACACAGTTTGAATCTTCTTTTCCTGAACGGAAAAGAAAGGTTTGTTCTTCTGACAAACCTTACCTAAATTCAGAAACAAAAAAACTTATAAAGAAGAAATTAAAACTTTTTAAAGAAGGTAAGCTTGAAGAAGCCAACAAGCTGAGAAATGAAATAAAGAAAAACATTAAAAATGCCCAAGCTGATTTTTATTCGAAAGAAGTTGATCACCTTTTAGCTTCTAAACCGGCGAAGTTCTTTCAAGAAATAAAAAAGCTGGCATGGGTCCTTTATATCCCAAGTACATAGTATTCCTCCTCAAGACCTCCCTGGGATCAATATCCCTGAAATAGTGATATCCGAGGTGAAACTCAAGCTGTCCAAGCTAAAAAGAACTGCAATTACGCCTTTTGATATCCCAGTGACGTTAATTAAGGCCTTTTCAGCTGAATTGGCCCTTCCGCTGACCAACATTTATAATAAAATATCACGAAGTGGCCAGTACCCTAAGAAGTTGAAAGTGGGGTTTATTAAACCAATACCAAAGAAGGGTGGTGCCAATGATTTTACTGGGGTAAGGCCAATTTCTGTGACTTCAGTTTTTAGCCGCGTGTATGAAGGTTTTGTAGCTGCATGGTTGAAAAAATATTTAGCATCAGTCATTGACCAGCATCAATATGGAAACGCCCCGAAGGCTTCTACAACACATTATTTAGTAAGTCTAATAGATTTTATCCTGAAGAATCTGGACACCCCAGATAAATGGATTATCCTTATAGCTATCGATTTTAAGAAGGCTTTTGATCTTGTAGACCACCAAATACTGTTAAATAAGTTAATTGAGAATAATGTACCTTAATTTATTCTAAAAATAGAACGGGGATTTTTAACGGATAGAATACAAATTGTAAAGTATAAACAGTGCATGTCGGACGCGCTTCCAGTTTTTTTGTGGGGTGTCCCAGGGAACTGTGCTTGGTCCTCTGTGTTTTCTTATTATGATAAATGATGTTGCGCAGGACATCGATGAGCGATGGAAATTCGTAGACGATTTATCACTGGCAGAAGTTGTAGGAAAGAATTCAAAAAGTCAATCTTTGGGTATAATTCAGGATATTGCTACAGAAGCTTCTCGGTCGAATATGGTAGTGAACACTGACAAATCTACAATACTAACAATTTCATTTCTTAAAACTCTCCCACAGTTCCAACCTCCCATTCCTTATAACCTTACTTCTGACCAAATTACACTCCTTGGCGTTAATATATCTTTTGATATGTCTTGGGAGGAAAATACCAAGTATATTTTAAAGAAAGCTAACTCTTCCATGAGTATGTTAAAAATCCTAAAGAAATTCAAAGTCCCTAAAGAAAGAATGAAAGATTTGTATTGTATGTTTGTCCGTTCACTACTTGAATATGCCTGTCCAGCAGGAACATTATGGACCAGTGCTTCCACTTTCTTTTGTTGAAAATCAGGAACTGCTTCGAAAAAATCGGGAGATTGTCGGGAAATAATTTTAAGAAATCGGGGGGGGGGGGGAAATTGGGAGATAATTTTAAGAGATCAAGGGGAAAATCGGGAGTTTTGAAACTGTGATTCAGATTCAAGATTCAAGATTCCTTTAATAAAATAGCTATCGTAGTTATGGCAATTTTAGAGTTAGCTTTGTTACAAAAAAGGCATTGAGCAACTGCATTCAACTTGTTAGCATGTAAAAATACTCATGTAATTCCTCATAATTGCAATGCGCAAATGACGCACTTTAGTATATGACCGGTTTGATAGCAAGGCTGATAATAAACTTCCGATTTCCATTACACCTCTATTTAAAGGACACTTGGTGCTTTGAGGTCTACCTAAAATTTCTCTTTCCGTTTCCGTAAGAGCCAGGGCCCCAGATTTTGCAAATTTTATAAACCGCATGGATTTCTCGACAGAAAATTGGGTTTACGAAATGCGTACGTCCGTCCGTGATGAAATTGAAAATCCTTTGGAAACCTGACCTTTTGTCACCTTAGGGACAGTCAGCAGATCGAAAGCAGAGGGATTAAATCGTAACTTTTCCAGTTTTCCAGCAATTTAGTTTAAATTGTGTCGAACCGATGCAAACTCTTCAAGCTTCCCAGGATTATCCTAAATTACTTCTTATACAGCCCTTTGAGCCCTTAGTTGTCAAAGCAACCATCAGGCGTCAGCATGGGCGTCGCAAGTGCATTTTCGTGGGGGAGGGGGTGGAGCCAAAATTTTACCGAATCCTAGAAACTGAGAATTCGAGCTTTAAATTATGGAACAGAAAGGATTACATAGGAAGAGTAACATTAAAGGGCAACATGAAAGACGATAAGCCAACTATTAGGCGGCGTTTTGGTCGACTTGGAGAATATGTTGCCGGGCATGATTGCAGTAACAGCTTCTGTCTGTTATAGCCAATAGAAAATTAAATCGAGCGCTGCAGCCGAAAATTTTCGAAATCCTTTTTTTTCCGCTAGGCTAAAATTTAACTGCTTCTCTTACAAATTCTATCATTTACCTTGGATTAAATACCGAGACTCTAAGAAGTTCCAGGAACCGGATATAGCGACGTTCCGGCAGCAGCAGCAACTGTAGTCTCGTCAATACTACCCATAATCACAGAAAAGGAGCGCCACAGGCGAGATTTTTTTTGTTTTTCCTGCCAAATTTTATTTCAATCCAGATTTTACCTTTTAATGTTTCGAAATCTCAGTTCTAAAATTGGCTGAAGACCCCAGTCAAATGATAACAAAAGTCCATTCGTGGTTTAACTACCTAATCCTGAAAATTATACCGAATCCCAATCATGATACCGAATAATTTTTAACCGATAGCTTATTCGGAATTCTGTGTAATTACCAAACCTCTATAAATACACCGAATAGTTCTGGCATCGAAAAATTACCATTTGATTTCAGCACATTCTCTCACCAAATTTGTGATAACTATCGAATACTGGCTATTATACTGAATCCCGATCATTATACCGAAGAAATTTGTACCGCTAGCCTATTTAGGATTCTGCACAACTACCGAATCCCGTAAATATATCGAATAGTTCTGCTATCGAAAAAAATATCGAACAGTTTTAGTCAAATTTTGGGCCCGGCCCGAAGTTTTACCGAATCTTAAAAAGGTGTGTCCTTGGGGGGGGGGGGGGGGGTAGAGCCAAACAATTTTCACGAATCTACCAGAAATTCTACCGAATCTTTGAAACTTACAATTTGAGCTTTGATTTATATTTAATTTTTAAATGCAAAAATGAAACGTATTAAGTACAATTAACAATACTAACGGGCAGCACGGAAACTGATTAGACAGCTACTAGGCATCGTTTTTTGCGAAGACTACATGGAGTGTATTACTGGACACCATTCCAGCAACATTTTATTACTTCTGTACCCAAGACGAGATTAAACTGAGAGCCCCATGCACAAATTTTTAAGTTCGTATTTCGCACAACCGTCTCACATGCAAATTCTGGCTTTTAACCTTAGTCAAACCCTAAGATCCCAAGGATTTCCAGAAGTATTTCAAACCGGAGAGAGCGAGGCTCTGGCAGCAGCTTCCAAGACTATATTAAAGCGAGCGCCTTCGGCGAAATTTTTCAATTCGGCTTTTTTCTGCCAAAATTCAGAGAGAACATACCTCCATCTCGGATGATATCGGATTAACAATCTCGACGGCCATTTAAAAATATCAACCTAGCTGCGCTCGGCTGATATTTTTCATAACCTGCCTCGCCTTCGGCTCGAACAGGTTATTTTCAATGGCCGTCTCGTTGTTATTTTCCGATATCAACCTCGACGTCTGAAGTTAACCTTTAGTATCCAGTTAAATGACACAAAAATAAGTTGGCTCTTCAGTTAAACTTTAAAGGTCTCTGTTTCTCAGTCAGTGCTCCGAACTTAAGTCCGCAGTCGTGTTCCTTAGATTTTGAGCGGGTGCTTACACGATAGCGTGTGTACAATCTATATTGCATACCACCATATTGCCGATGAACTGCACAAGGAAGTTCTGTCTCGTCTCCGCGCCTAGCAACGATCCATGATCGTTTTCCGTGAAAGCCAGGCTTCACCTTCCAGATTTTTCTCCCGGTTCCAGACATCCGTTTTCGTCGCATTAGATTTGCAAAGTGAAGCCAGAGCCTCATTTTTGTTGCACGCTGCACGTCCCCTTCTCGACAGCTTCTGCTAAATGGCGTTTTTGCACTGCAATGCTTCCGAGGAAGACGGCAGCGCTTCTCGAGAATTGCCGACCAAGTCCGTGCTTCCCTGCAAGCTGCTGCTTCAATCGAGAAGAAATCTTGCAGGCAGCAAAATCAACAAGAGCTGAAAGCTCATATGGCACTTATAAGAACAGTTAGCATATTTGTCAGATACGGTTTGCAGTTTTCAAGGCTGGATCTCTCTCCCGATATTCATTATATCAGAAAATGGGCTTGATCTAGTAACTCTGCAATGGTTATACCACTCATTGGCAACTGTTTCTTCCTCCAAACGATGATAGGATCGGGGGAGGGACTATTTTTAAGCCAATCTGATAGAGTCCCTAACATGCCTGCTAAATTTCACGGTCATAGCACATCTGGAAGTACCCTAACTCGTGATCATTGGAATTGTGGAAAAACCCCTCCAACTCCCCCCACTGCGATACGACCCGGTCCTGTTTTGTCAATAATGTATCTACGGCTTATGCTTGCTCTTCCGTCCAAGTCCCATCCCGATATCCCCCTCCAGCTCCCCCCCCCCCCCCACACAAGTTATCTGACACGCTTGTTCTTGACACTTGACAAGTTTCATGCACGTCTGATCACCCGTTCCAAAGTTATGCATGTCACTAGAATCCGGATTCCCCATCCTTCCACTCCTCCCGACTCCTCCCATGATCATCGGATCAGGAAAGGAACTATTTTCAAGTCGACCTGGGAGAGTACCTAATATGTCTTTCAACTTTCGTGGTCCTAGTACATCTGGAAGTACACTACCTCGTTATCATCGGAAATCCGGGAAAACCCCCTCCAACCCCCTCTACTGTGACACGATCCGGTCTTGTTTTGTCAATAAAGTATCTAAGGTTAATGCTTGTTCTTCCCTTCAAGTTCCAGCCCGATCCTTCGACCCTAAGCATTTCACGAGATTTCCGGTCCTCTCCTCTACCCTCCCCCCCCCCCCCCCCCAGTTTTCGGATTCGGTCCGTAATGTGAAATTGAAAATCTGAGACACTTGTTGTTCATAATTGTCAAGTTTCATGCATGTCGGATTATCCGTTCCAAAGTTATGCATGTTGCTAGTTTCCGGATTCCCCATTCCTCCACTCCCCCCGCGATGGCTGGATCGGGTAAGTGATTGTTTCCGAGTTAATCTACTTGGTTCCCTCGTATGCCTCCCAAGTTTCGCGAGATTTCCGGTGCCACCCTCCAGCCCAAAGTTATGCATGTTGCTAGTTTCTGGATTTCCCATCCCTCCACTCCCCCCACGATGGCCGCATCGGGGAAGTAATTATTTCCAAGTTATTCTGGTCGGTTCCCTGATTTGCCTGCCAAATTTCGTTGTCCTAGCTTATGTGGAAGCGTTTCACGAGATTCCCGGTAAGCTCGATGTCAAGTTTCATGCGTGTCCGATTACCCGTTCCAAAGTTATGAATTTTACTAGTTTCCGGATTTCTCATCCCTCCACTCCCCCCACGATGGCCGGATCAGGAAGTGATTATTTCCAAGTTATTTTGGTCGGTTCCCTGATATGCCTGCCAAGTTTCATCGTCCTAGCTTATGTGGAAGCGTTTTACGAGCTTTCCGGTGCCCCCCTCCGGCCCCCTCAGTTATCGGATCTGGTCCGGATTTGAAACTTAGCATTCGAAGGTCTCGTTCGTGACATATGTCAAGTTTCATGCATCTCCGATTCCCCGTTCTAAAGTTATGCATGTTACTAGTTTCCGGATTCCCCATCCGTCTACTCCGAAGCACTTGTTCTTGTCGCATCTCAATCCTTAAACTGTAAGTGTTCCTATATTCGGCTCTCAATACAAGGTCGAATGGCGCTTCACGCTAGCGTGTCGGGCTTCCATGAAAGAGGTCGTTGGATCGATACCATATCCAGACTTCTTGCTTTTTGCTCCCCTTTTGCTACCCTTGTTCCTAGTTTCCGGACTCCCGGATCCGGGGAAAGCCGGATCGGGGAAGTGATTATGTGTAAGTTAACCTGGTCGGTTCATATGCCTGTCAAGTTTTATCGTCCTAGCTTATGCAGAAGTGCCCAAACTAGCAAAACCGGGACAGAACGACAGAATAATAGAACGACAGACCGACAGAAATTACGATCGCTATATGGCACTTGAGTATGCTCAAGTGCCATAAAAACGCATCTTGTGCTAGCAAAGAAGTGCTGCAGCAGCGATGCGACAGCACTATTGCAATAAAAACGAGGGACCTTGCAGGGTCTCATGACCATGAGACCTCTCATACCATGAGACCTCTCATACCATGAGACCTCTCATACCATGAGACCTCTCATACCATGAGACCTCTCATACCATGAGACCTCTCATACCATGAGACCTCTCATACCATGAGCCTCTCATACCATGAGATCCCGCCTTGTGGGTCCTGGCATGTCTACATGGCTCCGATAAAGGAGTCCTAGACCTCTAAATTAAATTCGAAAAACTTTTCTGGTTTATCGGTCGCGGTAGAAGTCCCTTCTGTAAAGTGCCATCTATATATTATTACTAACTTCCGTGACATGGGGATGTGAACTGGTTAGATGAATTTGCCTTCGGGCGGGATCACTGTTCCTATGGCCGGCTTTTACCAGGTTATTGTAGTGGTTTGCGAACTCTGTTGACAAGCCCCTCGGTAGCTCAAATGGTAAGAGCTCCTGCCTTGTAAGCAGAGGGTCCTGGGTTCAAATCCCGGATGAGGAGCATTGAGCAACAAATGAGGAAACCAAGTTTGGATGTGGATTCAACAAGCATGTTTACTTCAGTATCTCATATCTAATCGACTTGAAAAGTCGTTACTTTAAGATTTTTTTTTTTATTTTTTTTACCAAATTCCTCTTTTAGCAGCATTCCCGGCGAACTGCATGCAGAGCAAAAGATCTAGTGACGAACCTTTCAATCCAAATTTCCAGGTTTTTGCAAATTTTGCCAGCTTATCCGTCAAGGAAATGAAGTTCAAAATTCGATTCAGCATGTCTCCTTATCCCGATACCGAATCTGTAATCGGCTTCAGAAGCAACTTTGAACTTCAACCAAATTTCCAGTCTTGGTCGAAATCCTGGTGAATCATTTGTCCGGCAAGAAAACTAAGTCCAGATATAGATTCAGTGAGCCTCCTTACCCCTTGAACGAATATCTCATTAATTTATAAAGCATATTTATTTTTACCCTTAATTCGGAACCCCATCCTCAACCTCTAAATATAGGGCTAAAGGACCCATCTACGGACTTTGCCAGTGAATCCCTCTACGAAGTTTGCACAACACCTTGACAATCCAAAACCCAAAGAACACGCCTGCTAGTTTTGAACAGTCTTCTAATAAACCCAATTAACTTTGCGCGTATACGCGCAACCGAAGTCGCCATCCCTCCTGGGTGCATAGATTAAACAAAGCGACGTCACCCACGCGCAGAGCTTTCGCCTGTGTGAATAAAGGGGTAGGGTAGAGACTGGTCAATGGTCAACAAATTGGTCAAATATTTTTAATTTTTAGCAGATAATTGTCGGATGCATTCTGAATTTCCGACCCAATAAATGCCGGTTGGGACTTTGGAGGTAACTAAACTGGTCTCACACACGTTTTGTTTATCATTAGTATGTTCGAAAGTTGCAACAGCATGTCTCCTCGCTATATCGACTGTGTTAAAACTTCATGCTAAATATCCGGATTCAGCGCGAGCTACTTGTCCGGCGTGAAAATAATTTTCATATTCGGATTCAGCATGTAACCTACCCCTGAATCGAACATTGGATCAACTTCATGTACAACTTTTACTTTTTCAAAAATTTCCGGTTTTTGCCGGATTCCAGGTGAACTACATGTCCGGCGATAAAATAATTTCCATATTCGAATTCAGCATGCTTTCTTACCCCTACATCGACTATCTCATTAGCTTTTAAAAATATTTTTTTTGTCGTCCCTTAATTTAAAACCCCTCCCCCACCCCTAAGTATAGGGCTACAGAGCCCGTCTTCTAACTTGACCTGTACTTTGACCCAAAGAGTTATTGTGCCAAATTTGAGCAAAATACCTCAACCCCTTCGAGAGTTATTGTGCTAACAGACGGACAACTTTTGCGATGTCATAGGTATCCTTCCACTTCCGTTTTGGAATCCCAAAAACGCTATTCCTCTAGTTGATGCTGAAGTGATGAAATGAGATCCAACCGAGGATAATTTCCAGGCTAGGGGTGGGTAGGACTTACTTTTAGTTTTGTTTTATTGTCTTACTAGTAGCAGGGACTTGTTATCATTCATAGTTAGTTAGAACTTCCAAAGATCCTACCTTTTAGTACGGCAGGCAGAGGCGTTACTAGCCAAAACGTTTGGGGGGGGGGAAGGTATTTACCGACTGGCTGAATTTTTACCAACTCTTTTTGCAGATAAAAACGGCTATTATTGAGAAAAAAACGACTATTTTTACGAGAAACCGACTGTTTATAAAAAAAAAATCGACTGTTTCCAAGAACAAAATCGATTGTTTTTACGAAAAATCGCGGCGCTTCGCGACCTGTCCGTTTGATACGGCAGTTGGATAGAAACCAACTCAACATCACGTTATTAATAATAACACAAATCCACCGTTAACGTATTCCCTTTTCTTCCCGCGTCCTTTATTAGTCTAACTGTCTAAGAATACTACCACGGCTTGGAAGTACCTGATCCCTCGTTGGCAGTCATTTGCAATAATAGTTCCCAAAAAGATACACTGTTTTATAACCTAAAGTCGAGCGAATCTCTCTAACCGTTTGTAGTATCATGTTTGTGAGAAATGCAAAAAACATCTGGATATGTCAAAAACCGATGGAGCAAAATTGAAAGCTGCTGCTTTTAGCAGAAAATCGGAGTGTTGGTTTACTGCATGCTCTGGTCTTTCTTTTCTTTTCTGCTAGCTAAACGTATAAAGTTCAAAGGGAACTTGCACTATTCATACTTACCTGGCTGGGGAGCTGCCTTGATCAACAAGGAGGCGCTCCCAGGGCGAGGCCCTTCCATTGCACTTCGGTTGGGTTGACCCCTGCGATTGCCCCAAATGGGGGCAACTCGACAGTATAATTTTTGGTAGTGGGGGGCTGCGTTCGCGCGGCCCCTCGTCAAATAACTCTAACGTTTGCATACCTTGTAGCCAGTGTTGCCACTTGAAAAAAATTAATGGTACTAATCAGAACGGCAAAAAGTACAACTTTGAAAAAAAGTACTACTTTCCAAAAAATTTTGCACGTAAGCGCAACACGCGCATGTCGATCCCATACATTTCTCTTTGGCTTATCACATAGTAAAGATTTTTGAGACAGGTTTCTCTTGATAAAACATTCTTTGAGCCCAAGCTGACTTTGAAACATTTATTCAAACAATGTTTACAACGGGTATGTCAGCTACGATTCTTCATCAGCATGAAGCAATCAGCTGATGAAGAATCGTAGCTGACGTACCCGTTGTAAACATTGTTTGAATAAAGATGTCTCTTGTTCATCCTTTCTTTGTTAAAAACGGTCGATTTTCTCAGCATTTGCTTGGAAATCCCAGGCAAGTTTATTTCTAAATTGCGCCAATCGCATATTTGAATGAGGTGAGCGTAACCAAGTGCGTCACAAATGCATTTTCGTGTAGAGGGGGGTGGGGGGAGAGCCAAATTTTTAACTGACAAACTTGCAATTCGAGCTTTAAATTATCAACCACAAAAACGGTGGAGCGACCATAGCCAGTCGGAAAGTTTAAGTTCGTATTATAAGGTGAAATAAAAATATGGTGAAGAGTTTTATTTCAATTTAGGGATTCCAAAAGAATCCCTGAGGTCGTGGATGCAGGTGCGAGCGAACTGTCTCCCTCTTTAGAGTGTTTGGAAAAAAGGTGTTACCCGGAAATGCGGTATACTTGCCCTATTTGCGGTGATTTTGATGGGCTGGACCATTATCTTTTTAGGTGTCAGGGGCTAAGCGAGGTAAGAGGGAGTTTTCTTGGGGATGGTGGTTGTGAGCCCCTTCTTGGAATTTTGAAGTCGACGTCGAAAGTAAATTTAGTAGCAGCTGGAAATTTTGTCCGGAAAGGTCTTTTTATTCGAAAGTTGAGCGTTACATGATTTTGTTTGGTAGTTGTTTGTTGTTGTATATGTATGTATACGGCCTGAAAAATGGCTTTAAGTACAGTCATTCATTCATTCATTCATTCATTATTATGCAGTACAAACACTAAAAGGCAGCCCGAACGATGATTAGAAAGCTACTAGGCATCTTTGACAGTGCAAAACGGATACGCCAGCTAATCTTATTAGAGCTATATGGACATATTGACAAGTTCATTTTCCGCATTGAGCCTGAAAGGACCTTAGCCAGGAAGGGCCGGAATATAGCTCAAAATAAAATCAGCTAACGTATCCGTTTTTAGCTATGAAATATGATTCGCAGCCAATTAGGCGTCGCTTTTGCGAATACCACTTGGACTACCTTGGAGTATATTGCCCGCCACGATCCTAGCAGCAGCTTCTAATCACTATATCCAAGTCAAATGAAACTGAGAGCAGCAGGCGAAATTTTCAAATTCGCATTATCTTTTCCTGCAAAATTCAACTGCTTCCTATCCTGGCTCTTAATGTGGATCAAACCCCAAAATTTCAAGAATTTCCGGAAAATTTGTCACCAGAGGAAGCGAAGCCCCGGCAGCATTTCCTAGATACTGTTGGCTAACCAAGAACATGTTAAAATGAGCGCAGCACGCAATGCTTTTTTAGTCCACCTTTTTGCTGTCAAAATTTCCCATGCAGATTCTACCTTTAAATGTTTTACGAAGCCCAAGCCTAAATCAAGCTAAAACCCCACCTAAATGACGCGCCCTTCCATAAAATAGCGAATAATACGAAAGGTGTTGGCTACTACTATGCCTGAGATCTTGAAAATTGCTCAAGGAATTTAAAAAGCCCTAACAGCGGATGCAAAATGTAGTGAAAAATCTAGAAGTCAGCAACGACACGAAATGATTTGGGGTTGATTGGAAAAATTATTGAAAAAGTGCCATTTTAGGACAAAAAAGTACTACTTTCGCGAAAAAGTATTAAAAAAGTACTACTTTCACAGAAAGTATTAAAAAAGTACTACTTCGATCAAAAAGTACTAAAAGTAGTACTTTCGTACTACCCGTGGCAACCCTGCTTGTAGCAGCTCTGTTCGATTCTCCCGATTTGCGCTTATTCTTGAAAGTTGTAAGTGTCTAAGCTGTGCGGATTTTCCGGAATGTGTGGACCTTCGGCCTGATTGATGAATATGTCATTACATTTTGGAAAGCTCCGTAGAACTCTTGCCTGGCCCCGAAAAGGATGGTTTTCGCTTGTCATTGAGCCAGAGCCTGCAGTGTGTGAAGTAAAGTGGAGTTGTATAGCCTATGTCAGAGAGGACTATCTGAAGTTATCCAGTCAAGCTTTCGTTTCATCAAACCATGTTTGTGCTTTCGAGTGGAAAGCTCCGTTCTAGCAGGCATCAGTTTTAAACTGAAGATGGACTAAAATCTATAAGTGCGAAATATGTGTGGTAGTTCCCTGGCCCCACAGCCGACATATCTTCTTTGAGGGATAAATATAAAAATCTGTAGAAATTAAAAAGTGTCATTTTCCCACGGGTCCGACTGTGCTGCCATCTAGTGTTTCTGTTCCTGATTTCAGCTGAGTTTATCATTCCATTTTTTGGGATCCCAAAACGTAAGTGGAGGGATACCTATGAAATCGCAAAAGTTGTCCGTCTGTCCGTCCGTCTGTAAGCACGATAACTCTCGAAGGGAATGAGATATTTTGATGAAACTTGGTGTGAGGATTCGTTGGGTCGGCGGACCAGTCAAGTTCGTAAATGGGCTTTGTAGCCCTACATTTAGGGGTGGGGGAGGGGGTTCAAATTAAGGGGTAAACAAAATATTTTGAAACAGCTAATGTGATAGTCGATTATGGGGTAAGAAGACATGCTGAACACGATGGTGAAAACCATTTTGTAATCGGACAAGTAGTTCGCCCGGAATCCGGCCAAAACCGGAAAGTTTGTTAAAAGTAAAAGTTTTATTTCAAGTTGATTAGATGTTTGATTTAGAGGTAGGAAGACATGCTGAAGACGATGGTGAAAATCATTTTCTCGACGGACAAGTAGTTCGCCCGGAATCCGGATCAAACCGGAAAGTTTGTTAAAATTAAAAGTTTTATTTGGAGTTGATCAGATGTCCGGTTTAGGGCAAGAAGACATGCTGAACTTTTATGTGAAAACAATTTTCTTCCCGGACATGTAGTTCGCCCGGAATCCGGCCAAAACCGGAAAATTGTTAGAAGTTAAAGTTTTATTTCTAGCTGATTAGATAACCGATTTAGGGGTAAGAAGAGACGCTGAATCCGTGTGTGAGAATCATATTTTACCCGGACATATAGTTCGACCGGAATCCGGCTGGAGTCGGAAAATTTGTTATAAATCAAATTTTTATTCGAAGTTGATTAGATGTTCATTATTGGGGAAAGAAGATACCCTGAGTTCGTTTTTGAGCTTTCTTTTTTCGCCGGACAAGTAGTTCTAGAGTTCGGCCGAAACCGGGAAATTGGCAGAAGTGGCAGGAAGTTTTCGTCAAAACAGATATGACTTATAGGGGTATATTTGTAGTTGATTAGATGTCCGACATAGGGGCAAAAATAGATGCTGAATTCGATTATGACAAATTTTTTTTAGCCGGACATGTAGTTCGTCCGGAATCCAGCTGAACCGAAAATTTTTTTATAAGTTAAATTTTTATTTAAAGTTGATTAGATGTTGGACTAATCACACCAAACAATCAACAACTTATCCAACGGTGCCTCAAATTAACATAATGTCAAACTTCGCATCTGATAAGCGCACCAATCTGTAAAAGACAATTAGTTTTTAAGTATCGTTCCTAAATTTTTAAATTAAGATCATACTTCACAGGATCATTTCTGTAGTGTGATTGGTTAGTTTTCGCATGTAAACTGCCACTTCCATAAATCACGATGATGAGTGGAAACGGCGTCCTTTGAGCGAGAAACAGATCTTGGACCTGAGCAATTGGGATCTTGGTCATTGAGGACCGTTCTGGATGGCCCTTCGTGGCTGTCTGGAGGAGGATGTCGTATTCCGAGTGATTACGGAAATTTTTGAAAACCTTTTAAATCCGATCCTTCCTCTTTTTTAGATCCCTAAGCGTAAGCGGAGGGATATCTGTGACAATCGCTTGTCTGTCCGCACGACAACTCTCGAGGGGATTGAGATAATATGATGCAACTTGGTGGGTCAAGTTCGAAGCTTCAAATTAAGGGACAAACAAAATATTTTGAAACAGCTAATGTGATAGTCGATTATGGGTAAGAAGACATGCTGAGTACGATGGTGAAAACCATTTTCTTGTCGGACAAGTAGTTCGTCCGGAATCCGGCAAAACCGGAAAGTTGGGTAAAAGCTTCATTTGAAGTTGATTAAATATTCGAATTAGGGGTAAAAACATGCTGAACACGATGGTGAACACCATTTTCTTGCCGGACAAGTAGTTCGTAAGCCGGAAAATTGGTTAAAAGCAAAAGTTTCATTCGAAGTTGATTAAATGTTCGATTTGAGGGTAAGAAGACATGCTGAACACGATGGTGAAAACCATTTTCTCACCGGACCACTAGTTCACCAGGAATTCGGCCAAAACCGGAAAGTTTCTTAAAAGTGAAAGTTTTATCTGAAGTTGATTAGATGACAGATTTAGGGGTAAGAAGAGACGCCGAGTCTGTATATGACAATCATTTTTTCACCCGTACATATAATTAGTCCGGAATCCGGTTTTAACCGGAATTTTTTTTTAATCAAAGTTTTATTTAAAGTTGATTAGATGTTCTTTATAGGGATAAAGAGATCCGCTGGATTCGTTTCTGAATTTTCCTTTTTTTTGCTGGACTAGTAGTTCGCTCGGAATTCGGGCGAAACCGGAAATTTGGTAGAAGTAAAGCAGGAAATTTCGGTTAGTATCGTCAAAAAAGCTTATAGAGGTAGATCTGAACTTGGTTTTCTCTGATGATTAGCCTGGCGAAGACTGGACCTGGCGAAGACAAGACCCAATTGTCTGGATCAAAAATTAGATTTTTGGGATCCCATCGAAACCTTTGGTCTTGTTACACTTGGGAGTGAGGAAGAGAAATGAAATCAGATGGATATTCTTTGAGCCCAAGCTGACTTTGAAACATTTATTCAAACAATGTTTACAACATATATTTCGGCCCTTTTTTAAAAAGGGCCGAAATATCGCTGATGAAGAATCATAGGTGACGTACCCGTTGTAAACATTGTTTGAATAAAAAAATCAGATGGGTCTCCTAAACTTTAAAAGTTCTCTCACTGCTAAAGAAATTAGAGCTTATCCTTTGCTCCTTTCTAAGTGGTGATATTAGAAAGTTGGCCTACGGCAAAAAAGTCAACTTTTGAACTAATCCAGATAGATTTTTTTTTCAATGGCATCCGGTAGAACTCGATGAGCTGATCAAAGTATATGTCATCTGTTTTTTGGGACAAAAATTCCTTCATGAGATACAAAACAGTTTGAAAGTTTGGAGGGGTTGACAACTTTGGTAGTGATGTGTACACTGAAACCAAAAATAGGCCGATCCCAATCGTGAGACATGTAGGGTACTTGTAAGCAACGGTCGGCTGTTAGACCATAATCATCTTCGACGATGAGGGGTTAGCAACGTTCGTAGTCGGTGTACCTATTAATCCTATTATTTCTTTCTTGTGTATTTGATCGTGAGAACAATTTGGTACCATGCCTATCACGGGGAGATGTACTTATAGGTAAGAACCGGTTACTAGAAGGGGTTCATGAGGGGCTAGAAACTTGTGAAAATTGGTGCACATTTTTGTTTTGTTCTTTATAAATCAGAGGGTAAGAAAACTAGTCTCCTTGGTCTATCACTGTAACATGGAATTCAGTCTTTGGGGGGTTGACGACTTTAGTGGTAGGGTACAAACTCAAAACAAAGAATAGGCGGAACCCAGTTGTGAGACATGTTAGGGACGTGTAAGTAACAATAGGCTGTTATACCATAACCATCTTTGGCGGTGAGTTGTTTCCGACCGTGTTAACGCAACGGATACAAATGATAATGTAAAACAACGACATAGTTTCGAAATAATTAGCAGAGTGGCAGCTATGGTATTTTGATCCTGAAAAGTTACGGATAGCTTTATAATACAAACTAGATTATATAAGATAATGTTCCAAGTTTGCACGAGTCACGATGTTTACGATTGAAAAGGATAGAGTTCAACTGGCAGCAAAGTCAATTATTTAGTCCCTACTTCGGATTTTCTGTTATTTTTTTTTACTTGTAAGCAAAAATCGACTGTTAGACCATAATCATTTTCAGCGATGAGGGGCTTGTAACTTTTGCTAGCTGGTGTACCTATTAATCCTATTATTTGTTCTTGAACTTGTAACTAACATTCGGTGATTACCCCATAATCATCTTCGGCTATGAGAGGCTTCTGACTTTTCCTAGTTTGTGTCCCTATTAAATTCCCTACTTCCGGTATTCTGTTTTTTTTTTTTTTCACCGATGAGGTAACCACATGAAGAAAATTATTCTTCATGGATTAGAACACACCATTTTGAAAACCTCGATGGGTTGACAAATCCAGCATTTAACCGTTAGCGACGAAACAAAGCCAAAATGTTGCTCTCGCAACACTTCAGTTGGCGAAGCCGAACAAAGGTTGCTGCAACATTTCACGTTGCCCAGGCAACGTAGGTCTAGTTTATACTGTCTTTGAATTTATAGACTACTGTTAATACAGTGCTTCCACTCCAGAATTTTGAAAAAGCGTCGTCAGAAGTTTCTATAGAGATTCAGAAGTTTCTATAGAGATTTTTGTTAGGAGCGGGTTTGTATTTATAGTTTATTTGTCACAGAGGGGAATATTTAAAGTAGCCTATAGGTGTAATAGTGCGGACAGTGACAAATGGATACGTCAAATGAACTTTATGAGAGCGATATTTCGACCCTTCTTGACAAGGGTCCTCTTCAGGCTCAAACCATTCAAGCTGGGAAGTGAAGTTCAGTTCCCTGCTCAATCGTTTAGAGCCTGAAGAGGACCATTGCCAAGAAGGACCGAAATATCGCTCAAACAAAGGTCAGCTGACGTATCCGTTTGTCACTATCACTGTGATTCGCAGTCAGCTAGGGCTGAAAGAATATTTGGGTGTAGAGTGATCGACAATTGAAGGAAAGGAAGCCTGCGGAGGAAGGGCTCCTCGAAAAAGGAACAGCAAATTTAATATTAAATAATTATTAAATACAAGTACTCTGGACACGATCGTCATGAATATTATAGAAAAAAATGTGATTCTTTTACGATTTAACTAGAATTTTTTGTAGTTTGAAATATTTGATCATTAAAGATTTTTATGGCACTTGCAGCCTCTGGCTCAAGTGCCATATACCGATCACAATTCCGTCTATCGGTCTGTCGGTCGGTCCGAGTTTTTTGTCACATTTTTTCGAGTTATGGTACTTCCAGATGTGCTAGCACAATGAAACTTGGCAGGCATATCAGGGACCCGACCAAACTAACCTGGAAATAATCAGTTTCCCGATCCGACCATATGCGGGGGAGTGGGGGCGCTGGAAATTTTGTCACAGTTTTCCGAGTTAGGGTACTTCCAGATGAGCTAGGACAATGAAACTTGGCAGGAATATCAGGGACCCGACCAAACTAACCTGGAAATAATCAGTTTTACGATCTGAAGATATGCAAGGGAGTGGAGGGCGCTAGCAACTTGAAAATTGAGGGCATTTTGTCACACTTTTTCGAGTAAGGGTACTTCCAGTTGTGCTAGGACCATGAAACTTGGCAGGCATATCAGAGACCCGAGCAAACAAACTTATAAATAATCAGTTTTCTGATCCGACCATTTTGGGGGGAGTGGAGGGCAGGGGAATCCGGGAAATTGAGAAGTGTGTAACTTTCGAACGGGTGATCGGAATGTAATGAAACTTCATAACTGAATAGAATATATATCTGTAATGTCCCGTTTAAAGTCTTGACCGGATTCGGTAGCCAGGGGGGAGTTGGGGGGGGGGGGGGGGTAGACCGGAAATTTCAAGAAACGGTTAGAATGGAGGGATCGGAGTGAAACTTGCTGGGAAGAACAAGCATCTGCTCTAGATAAGTCCTTTAGACCATTGTACTGGATCCGGACACTTATGGGGGGGGGGGGGTCCCGGAATTCCGGTGATGGTGGTTTTGGGGATTTTCACGATGAAACTTGGCAGGCATATCAGGGACCCGATCAAGCTGACTTCAAAATAAAAAATTTGTCGATCTGATTATGGTGGGGGGAGTGGAGGGAGGGGAATCCGAAATTTTCAGTCATGCGTAATTTTGGAATGGGTGATCGGATTCGAGTGAAATTTAAGAATTGAACAGAGGACATTTCTCCGATGATCTTTTTCATATCCGGACCGGATCCGGCAACTATTGGGGGGGGGGGGATACGTGACCCGTTTAGAATGGAGGGATCGGGATGGAACTTTGTGGGAAGAACAAACAGATGCTCTAGGTAAGTCATTTACTGAATCGGATTGGCTACGGGCACCGTGGGGCCCCTTGCTGGGAAGAAGAAAAAATCTGATCCATGTAAATCTTTTACATAATTTGACGGGATCCGGACACTTGAGGGGGGGGAAGGGGTTTCCCGGAATTCCGTTTTTTGGGGGATTTTCACGACGAAACTTGGAAGGCACATCAGGGGCCCGGTCAAACTGACTTGGAATAAAAAAGTCCTCGATATGATAATCTTGGGGGGGGGGGAGTTGAGGGAGGGGAATCCGGAATATTGAGTCATGCGTAACTTTGGAACGGGTGATCGGATTCGAGTGAAAATTTAATAATTAAACAGAGGACATTTTTCTCTGGTGATCTTTTTCATTTCAGGACCGAATCGGGCAATTATTGGGGGGAGGGCGGAAAATACTTGACCCGCTTATACTGGTGTGATCTGGATCGAACTTCGTGGGAATGACAAACAGATGCTCTGGATTAATCATTTACAGAACCGGATTGGCTCCGGGTATTGTTGTTGGAGTTGGAGGAGGGGTGGGGGGGTCTGGGATTCCGGTGATCGCGCGTTAAGGTACTTCCAGATGTGCTAGGACGATGAAACTTCGCTGGAATATTGGAGACTCAACAACATTTGCTTAGAAATTGCTACTTCCCAAATCCTATTATTCCTTAAAGTACCAATCTTGACCGCAAAGTAAAAAAAATACTTTTAAGCAATATATGCATTTTCATGATGCCCATCATCCCAGTAGCATTTTTGCCTCAAGGGTTTTGCTTACAAATGAAGTTCCAGCTCCCTTAGAGTGCGCATCTCAAACGCAAAGTTGAAACTTACTTTTGATCAATCAAATCATCTTAACCCATGCAAGTACCATATGAGCTTACAGCGCTTGGTCTAGTTTTCATGGTTTTTTTTGTCTGGTGAGTTATTTTTCATGCGTAGTGATTTTGTTGGGGTTGGAGTTCTTGTGAGTGGTTTGATGGTTTGCGGATCTGCGGAATATATGCAAATTATTAACGAAAATAAGAATTATAAGTAGATGCGATAAAGAAATTTTTTGGAAGGTAATTGGAAATTTTAAGAATAGTTTAAAGTTCGGATGAATATTTTGTTTTTGAAAGAGTTGGTGGTGTTCAAGAGCTTGAGGAAATATTACAGTCACCGAGTGGAAATATTACACCGAGTGCAGCCCATTGTCATAGCCCAAAGAATTTTTTTTTTTTTTTATAAGAACAGATGCTATGCGAGTTTCAAAAGAATAACAAAAAAAAATAAAAAGGAAGAACTTAGACGTAGATACCCGTCTCAGCAAATTAGTGATTGACTTCCCCGTTTTAATCAAGCAAGTTTATTTTCCAAATAGCTTAAAGCTAGAAGAGGAATAAAAATATTTTTTTCGCCTTTTGAGATACCGCCTCTAACCCCAGTCTCTTGAAGCCCGTCCCTCCCCCACAGAATCAAGGAGTCAAGCGTAAGGCTGCTTATGTGAAAAGTACAGGAATGCTGGACGAGAATAAATAAACTTCTATTCCGAACAGGAGCACATAACTTCGGTGATTAGTTCTAGCCTCCAGGCCAGGCTCGACAAAGAATAGTTAAGAATATGCTATTCGGAAAATCAGGAGAAAATTAAGTAGAATAGCGAAATATCAGTAGAAACTCAGTAGATCAGGAGACTCAAAAATAAATCGATGTTCCTTCAGCCCAAGCTGACTGCGAATCATATTTGACGGGGCAAAACGGATAAGTCAGCTACATTTTATTCGAGCTATATTTCGGCCCTTCTTTGGCAAGGGCTAATAAACTTCCAGTTTATTTTTCCAGCTTGAGCGGCTTGAGCCTGAAGAGGACCCTTGCCAAGAAGGGCCGAAATATAGCTCGAATAAAATGTAGCTGACATCATTGAATTAGAATACACTGAATTATTTGAATTCTGCTAAGGGATTTTCAATTCCACTATCTGCGGCCGTCCCCACACCGTAAATCCTACAATGACACGGACATTTTTTATCTCAACACAAACGCGGCTTTTCAGTGGTAAGCTTGGTGAAGACTGCTTAGTGCCTGAAATAAAAAAAGACATGCATCTTTCTCGTAACCCGTGGTTCACACCGCTGCGATTTGACTGTGTCGTGCGACAAGCAACGCAGAACTTTGCGTTTTGTCGGATGCATTGAAATATTTCAACTGATCCGACATAACCATGCGATGCTTGAGGGAAAGAAAAAAAAACAAATACTAGTTAATTTTCAAGACTAAAAATTGCTCTACCTTGATCTGACCCCTAATCGCCCCTGACGGCAGGAACGCAGAAAGGAGCTAAGCACCGACTTCGGCTCAAAAGTTCGCTATTCCTGTCGTTAATGCTGAAATAAGTCTGACTGACTGAAGTGAGATCTACCATTAAGAAGGTGACAGTCAGAGCCAAGACTTATAAACAAAAGTAGACTATGCTCGTCGAGTATTTTACAGCAAAACATTCAAAATTAGTTAGGCCTAGAGACAAAATTAAAGATTGGAAAAAATAAATATGGTAATTTGTGTGATGAGAGAATACTCTTGATGACTAACTCTTTGCACCGAAGAATAGTCGCCGTGTGCCCAGCGAAGAGCAGAAACGTAACGACAACAAATGTTGTTGATAGGTTTACACATGATTCGAATTTATTTTGAGGGTTCATTTTGATGACGTTTCTTGTTCTTCCCGGGGTTCACTGGCGTGTTTCCGACTTAGTCCTATAGAGTTAACGATACGAAAATTAAGCTCATTTCCGTAAACTCTATCTGCATTGGCAAAGCAGTCTCCGTGAAAGCTGGAGAGGACTGTAATAGTGAAATCAAAATATGTAGACTATTTATGAGCGTGTTCCACCCTTCTAACAATAGTGACTATTAGTTACTTTTTTTCGTTCCAACCTTGTAAAAAGTTACTATGCTGACCGTTCCAACCTTCTCGAAAAAGTAACTAATAGTAACTATTTCCTTACCATGCTCGGGAGCGTAGTAAGCGTGGTAACCACGCTTCTCTGTAGGATGATTGGTTGGATTTGCCAGAGGCATGATATTCTGCTGGAAATTCGAAAAGTCGTTCCAGCCTTGACGGCAAAAAGCCAGAATTCGTTACGGCATGCGTAGTAACTACGGTAAGTAGAGTGGAACACGCTCTATACGTTGCTGTGGGGAAGCTTATTTTTAACGCGTTCCGACACTTATAGGGCCAGGAGACTCAGTTTGACGACCTGTCCAGTTTTGGAACGAACCTGATGAACCTCCTCAACATTGTTACTGTGCCCGACTTGGAGAAATCGGTTTCTTTTGAGGAGAAAGAACTAAAAGCTAGCGGTTCGTCTGATAATGATGACGTTGTGCAGGACGAATTGGACCTTGGGTACTCCGATGCAGAAACGATGTCAGAACAAGCCATAGCCCATGTGTGGATCAGAACCATGCCCCTGTCAAGTAACCCATTCCTGGTGAGTTTTTTTTTTCAAATTCAAAATTCACTTTACTTATCCAAAAATTCTTCATTGCGAAAAATAGCAATGAGAAAATAAACTTGTGGAAAAACAAAAAGCAGATATTTAAGGAAGAATCTTCAGATGTTTTTCCACAAGTTTATTTTCCAGCTTGAGCGGCTTGAGCCTGAAGAGGACCCTAGCCAAGAAGGGCCGAAACATAGCTCGAATAAAATGAAGCTGACTTATCCGTTTTGCACCGTCAAATATGATTCGTAGTCAGCTTGGGCTGAAGGAACATCTAACAAGTACATAATATACTATTACTTTACATAACCTTCATGCAATATACAGTTTTGGTTTCTTAATTTGGTCCATACTAAAGTATTGCTAATATTATATACAATTTGTTTGTGTTTCAATAATATTAATCATCGGGTCAAATACATATGACTACGGATAGAAACAACAGACTAAAATCACTATTAATAAAACAAACATAAACTTTGTCACGTCACAACTGATAAAATAACAACAACATTAGTTGCGATTTGCTGATACCATGGTATCTGTTACCACGATAACTGGATCGGCAATTAGTCGTTTTTGCAGTTATCGTGGTATCTGATACACGGTGCTCTGCAAAAACGACTATTGCCGAAATTGCACTTTTTGAAGTCATCCCAAAAGAAAAACAGATATCCAGTTACATCACTAAGTGCTTAACTTCTTTCTCACCAATCTGACAAAATTTGATGAAAGTGAGATGACTTTTCAGATACCACGACCAGTTACCACGGTCGGACCGTAGTATCTGAATATCTGATACCACGATAACTGGCCAGATACCACGATAACTGCAAAAACGCCTTTTGACCGTGATATCAGATACCACGATAACTGCAAAAACGACTTTAGACCGTGGTAACAGATACCATGGTATCAGCAAAAACGCAACTATTGTCAAACAGATTTAAAATGACGAATAAAAGACGTTTTATTGTAGGTTGGTGTTGTGGTAGGGATAGGTATTAGTTTGTTTGATAGTGATTTAGTTATTACACTGTCAGAAGTTTCATAACAGATAACACCAGGATGCGCGGTTTCAACAGATGTGCGTAACAGATAACACTTCGGATGTTATCTGTTGTGTTTCAAATGTTATGCATAATAAGTGTTACCATCAGGAAGAACCGAAAAACCGCCAAAAAGTATCTGCTGAGTTTTCCCGACATCATGACGATAAGGAATAAAGTCACTAGATGCTTTTTGGCTCTTCCTAACAAAGCTTGTTAAGCATAACATTTCGTGGAGAACGTTTTCAAACATAACAGATAACATCGGAAGTGTTACCTGTTACGCATACCTGTTGAAACCGCGCAGCCTCGTGTTATCTGTTATGAAACTTCTGACAGTGTAGAATCATGAGTTGAGTGTTAAATATTTGGACTGGTACATTGCAGTTGGAGTGCTTATTTATTTTTATATTTGTCCCGCTATGGCCCATAGGGCTTTTTTGGGAATACATTCATTCATTATTAAAACATTTCAGCCTTAAAACTGCAGAAACTCAGGAAGGAGATAAGCACAGACCTCGGTTAATCCATGGTACCCTCTACACTTCACCCCCCAGCAAAACATCAAAAATCGGCCAGAACGAATTTCAATTGCTAGTGTACCCAAACCAACTTCAAGGGTGCCCGAACTTTGTTGTATATCTAAAAAACCTATGATATGTGCCACACATTTTGCTCCTGAGCCCGTGAAAGTTTTTGACGAGACGTGATACTTTGTTCTCTTTATTCCAGTCAGCCACAAATCCTTGATATTGGATACCCTATGCCAAACGCTGGGTATGTCTAGCATTTTGCATAGCCTATGCCCAACACTGGATACCCTAGTCCCTATGCGAAACGCTGGAGAGCTGTTGGTACTCTAACCCTGACCTACCCCACCATAAATGAATTCTGATTGGTTGATTTCTGAGCTTCACCCAAATCATCAATATTTTATTGGGTTCAAGTATCCAGCATTTGGTATAGTGTATCCAGCGTTAGGCATAGGGTATACCCAGAGGGGGGGGGGGGGGGGGGGGGGGGGGCAAGGAATTTATCGACTGACTGGTAATTTTTACCGACTTTTTTTGCAGAAAAAACGGCTGATTTCAAGAAAAAAAAACGACAGTTCGAAAAAATCGACTGGATTTTCAGACAAGAGCTACGAGCTCATATGGCACTTGTTACAAGTAGGTGATGCAAGAAAGTAGATGAGAATGTCACAAAATACCTAGAAATAGGGTATCTAGTTTCACTCGAGTCTGAGTATTTCTGGTATTGCGTCAGATCATCTAGGGCGATATTAGTTTTCTACCTTTTAAGTTTAGATCCAATCGTTTGATTCCTAAACGTGCCACACTATTTCCGGTACCCCCCCCCCCCCTCCAACTCCCCCTGCCACGGCCGAATCTGGTTCGGGCACATAAATTAATCATCTAAAGCATCTTCTCCTACCGCCTATCAAGTTTCACTCGAATCTGAGCATTTTCGGGAAATTGCTCGAGGACCGTGCTCGGATTCGGTCCGAACCCTAAAATATGTCATCTAGGGCATATGACTCATCATAACTCGCGATCACTGGAATTCCGGGAAACCTCCTCCAACTCCCCCAAAAGAGCCCCGGTAAGATCCGGTTCTATCAAGAACGTGTCTACAGGGCTTATGTTTGTTTTTCTTACCAAATTCTATCCCAATCCCTCGACTCCAAGCATTTCACGAGATTTCCGGTGGCCCCCTCCAGTTCCCCCACAAGTATCGTATCCGGCCCGGACTTCACGTGGAACATCTGAGACGATAGCTCTTTCCACCTGCCAAGTTTCATTCAAATCCGATCTCCCGTTCAAAAGTTATGCATGCCACTAGGTTCCGGATTCCCCATCACTTCACGCCCCCCCCCCCCCCGATGGTCTGATCGGGGAAATAACTATTCTGAAGGCAGTCTGTTAGGGTCCCTGATATGCCTACCAAATTTCATCGTTCTAGTACCAAACTCGCGGGATCACCGAATTCCGCCCCCCCCCCAACTCCCCCCACAGTGCCCAAATCCGGCCCGGTTATGTCAACGATGTGGTCTAGGACTTGAGCAAGTTCTTCCACCAAGTTTCGTCCCAATCCCTCCACTCTAACCGTTTCCCAAAATTTCTGGTTTCCCCCTCCAGCCCCCCCCCCCACAAAGTCACCGGATCCAGTCCGGATTTTAAATAGGTCGTCTGAGGCACAAGATCTCTCCAAATTTCCAATTTCATTGCTATCCGATCACCCGTTCGAAAGTTATCAATACCTCAAGATTCCGGATTCCCCCTCCCTCCACTCCCCCTAGGATGCTCGGATCGGGGAAGTGACTATTTCCAGCTTAATCATTTAAGGTCCCTGATATGCATGCCAAGTTTCATTGTCCTAGTACATCCGGAAGTACGAACTAGCGGGATCACCGGAATTCCCCCCCCCCCCCTCGACCCCCCACAGTGCTCGAATCCACTCCGGTTATGTCAACAACATATCTAGGACTTGTGCTCGTTCTACCCACCAACTTCACCCACGGACTTCACCTCCCGTTCAAAAGTTATGCATGTCACTAGATTCCGCATTCCCCATCACTCCACGCCCCCCACGATGGTCGAGTCGGGGAAACAACTATTCTCAAGGCAGTCTGTTCGGGTTCCTGATATGCCTACCAAATTTTATCGTCCTAGTACCAAACTCGCGGGATCACCGAATTCCGCCCCCCCCCCCCTTACTCCCCCCCAAAGTGCCCAAATCTGGCCCGGTTATGTCAACGATGTATCTAGGACTTGAGCAAGTTCTTTCCACCAAGTTTCGTCCCAATCCCTCCACTCTTAGCGTTTCCCAAAATTTCCGGTTCCCCCTTCCAGCCCCCCCCCCCCAAAGTCACCGGATCCGGTCCGGATTTTAAATGGGTCGTCTGAGGCACAAGATCTCTCCCAATATCCAATTTCATTGCTATCCGATCACCCGTTCGAAGTTATAAATACCTCAAGATTCCGGATCCCCCCTCCCTCCACTCCCCCTACGATGCTCGGATCGGGGAAATGACTATTCCAACTTAATCATTTAAGGTCCCTGATATGCCTGCCAAGTTTCATTGTTCTAGCACATCCGGAAGTACGAACTAGCGGGATCATCGGAATTTTGCCCCCCCCCCCCCTCGACCCCCCACAGTGCTCGAATCCAGTCCGGTTATGTCAACCAACATATCTAGGACTTGTGCTCGTTCTACCCACCAAGTTTCATCCCGATCCGTCCACTCTAAGGGTTTTCCAAGATTTTCGGTCCCCCCCCCCTCCAGTTCCCCCCGAAGTCGCCGGATCCGGTCCATACTTTAAGCGGGTCGTCGGAAACATGGGGTCTTTCCAAATATCAAGTTTCATTAAGATCCGAACACCCGTTCAAAAGTTATAAATACCTCTAAATTCCGGATTCCCCCTCCCTCCACTCCCCCCACGATGCTCAGATCGGTGAAGTGACTATTTCCAACTTAATCTTTTGGGGTCCCTGATATGCCTGCCAAGTTTCATCGTCCTAGCTTATGTGGAAGTGCCCGAACTAGCAAAACCTGGACAGACCGACCGACAGAAATTGCGATCGCTGTATTGCACTTGGCCAAAGGGCAAGTGCCATAAAAATCAACTGTTTTGGCGAAAAATCGCGGCGCTTCGCGCCGACTCGGTTATTTTTACCGACTGGCCGACAACAGTTGCCCCCCCCCCCCCGGTCGTGACGGCCCTGGGTATACCAAACGCTAGGCATACCCAGCGTTTGGCATAGGCTTTAGTTACTATTTCGAGAAGGTTGGAACGGTCAGCATAGTAACTTTTTACGAGGGTGGAACACGCTCAAGTTGGCTTTAGTTTTGTGTTTCCCACAAGTTCGTTTTTCCAACTTGAGCGGTTTTGAGCCTGAAGAGGACCCTTGCCAAGAAGGGCCGAAATATAGCTCCAATAAAATTCAGCTGACGTATCCGTTTTGCACCATCAAATATGATTCGCAGTCAGCTTGGGCTCAAGGAATATTTATCGTTTTTGCAGTTATCGTGGTATCTGATACCACGGTCAAAAGGCGTTTTTGCAGTTATTGTGGTATCTGGCCAGTTATCGTGGTATCTGATATTCAGGTACCACGGCCCGACCGTGGTAACTGATCGTGGTATCTGGAAAAGTCATCTCACTTTCATCAGTTTTTGTCAGGTGGGAATGAAGTTTGGCACTTAGTGATGTGACTGAATATCAGTTTTTCTTTTGGGATGAATCCGAAAAGCGGAATTTTGGCAATTGTCGTTTTTGCAGTGCAACCGTATATCAGATACCACGGTAACTGCGAAAACGACTAATTGCAGATCCAGTTACCGTGGTAACAGATACAATAGTATCTGCAAAATCGCAACTAATGTCAAATGACGTGTCTGGTTTATTGTGTGGCGAAATTGTTATGTCCTTGTATAGAGATAGATAGATTGATAGATTAGTGTATTTCAAACCCCCAAGGGCCATATTAAACAGCTTCTTTTGATTTAAGTTCTAAAGACTGATCCAGCTATCGTAACATCACATTACACCCATCTGTAACACATTCATACATCAGAAACGAGTCGGTTTCCAAACTCAATATTTTTGCCAATGCATCCTAGTCTTTTGCCATTCTCAAACTTAATAGCATGGGATAAGTTTAAGCCGTATTCGTTTCCATATATAACCTTTGTGCATTAGAAATATTTTTTTTATTTATATCAAAAAGTTATTGGTGGCTTCAACTGAGGAGTCCCTTCAGTTTACCTTAATAAAGCGGTTTATTCCATCCTTCCCTTCCATCGCCATGGCATTGGTCTGAGGAACGCTCTATGTCACTTTTTGCCGATCCTGCGCATTCGTCTAGTCAGATTTTAGATAATTATTTTTTTACCAGCATTTACTTCGAGATGTTTTTCGCAAAGTGAATTAAAAATTTTTTTGTACCCTACATTTTCGAAGTGGGTGTCCCAACGCCACCGTGTTCCAGCGCCACCGTATGTTTTCCGCCACCCAGGAAATCTTGCGTCATCAAGAGGATTAGTTGGGTCAGACGAAAGGGTCAAATATTTTGGTAGGTCCATCGCCACCGTATGTTTTCCGCCAACTCATTAGTGCAAGTAGCGCAGGTAGCTGGTTCATGTAATTCCATAGATATGAATCCTTAAATGCGAAGAGGGGTTTACAGCCACCAACTCTAACTCTGCGTTAATTCTAGCTAATACGAAGATTGAGCTTAATGTTTCAAATGATTGTTTATTTTAAAGCACAACTCTTACTAGAAATGATCTTTTCCCAATGAAATGGATCAGAAAAATCGTTTTCGAATATACCATTACTTTCCACCTGAAATTAGCAATTTTCTTCTTAGCGCTTGTCGATTACCTCCAGCCTTCCTGCTCTCCGACGCGGTGGCTGGGCGCACAACATTCGAAAACTGAACGTGCCGTGGTTAAAAAGTGGGAAAACTAAGCAAATAAAAGAAGTAATAAACATATGCTTCTGAGATCCTTATGTGTGAAAGAGTTGTCAGCGGGCATTGAAGATTCCGGCAAACGTTTCGTTGTGTGACGGGCAAAACTCGGCAAGGCCAAAAAAGCGCTAAAAATCCATATGCACAAAATGAGACAGTGGAGAAAGGTGGGGATTTTAGAAGCTTATATTTCTGTATGGGAGCTAGGTATATTATAAAAAGCAGAATAAGCAAGTGGGGTCCTTTAAGTCCAACTAAAGAAACTGTACAACTTCAACAACTCAAGGCCCCCAAAGTATTCAAATTTCTAAAGGCGAAAAATCGCCCGCAGAAAGACTTCTCTCGAAGACTTACGTAATTTAAATTTCAATAGCCGTGATAGATAGATAGATTTATTAATTGCTAAGCAGCCCGAGGGCCATGGCAACAAGAAATCACAAAAAAGTATCACATACTAGAAGAAAACGCACAAAACAAAATAACAACATAAAAAAGAGAAAAAGCTCCTCCTTAATCTTAATCTTTCTCTTCTCTAATAACCATTTTCAGTATTCCTTTGTTATTTCCCTAATCCAAAAATCTACTTCTATGTTCCATCGCTGTCCTCAGGAATCGCCCCAGTCTCTTAATCGTAGTAGAACATTCATTCCTAACAACTCTAGTTAACCATTCTTCATCAAACTCACTCACACCGTACTGTTCTTTCCTCCATTCACTCAGCTCCATGCACTTGCAAACCATGTGAACCAAACTCTCATTCTCGCATCCACACATCGGACAGAAGTAAGGACCGGATTTCTGCCTAAAATTTAATATTTAATCGGTTTATTTAATCGGTTTGGTGCTCGACATCCCATCAGAATATTAGGTCTCTCAAGATTTGACCCTACCCTCTAATGGCTCTTGGGGACGTAAGATTTCCTGGGTGGCGGTAAACACCCTTTTCACATTTAAAGATTTAAATCTGCCACTACCTGCACAGGCTACCTGAATTAAAAGGTGGCGGAAAACCGCGGCGGCGGTGGAACACTCCTACCTACATTTTCCACCCAACATATTCTGTATGACTCTGATGATCTTCTCTAGCTATAAGCCACTTAGCTTAATTAATTGACTGATTGACTCATCTGCAGTTAGGTATCGAAGGTGCGGGATCAGCCTTTTTACAGTTGTCCCAACTTTGTTGTATTGGCTGAAAATCCCAACCTTTTCCCGATATTTTTCATTCACGGCTTTATTGAGGGATTTAAAGTTTGGATTGCGAGCCTGCTGATCCGTGTCAAAGCCCTAAATTCCCTCTTCATTTCCTTATCCCCGCGGCACTATCATCTTTTGCCGAGGCCGAGGAAATGAGCTGATCTCGGTTCTAAATTCGCTTTCTAGGGAAGCCCGGCTAATCCTTCCGTGTTTTCCCAGATTTTGAGAGAAGTGCCTTCAGAGATCGATGGAGATTTCCAGAATGAAGATGTGAAGGTAAGTTTTTCAGCTGTAAACAAAGAAAAAATATGGAACCTCGAGTGGTGGACGGGTGCTGATCCAATAGTCCCTTGATGATAGTTGCGTTTTTGCAGATACCATGGTATCTGTTACCACGGTAACTGGATTTGGAATGATTTAGCGGATTCATGGTGGTTAGAATTGCGGCCACAATCAGGATTCTTTTGTCTTAAAAGTGGCCGTTAATGGTAAATTGTTTTTTAATTTATATGTTTTTTGATGAAATAAAAAAAAAATGTCTAAAAAAAAAAAATGTCTGAAATGTCTGCAATTAGTCGTTTTTGCAGTTACCATGGTATCTGATATACGGTTGCTCTGCGAAAACGACAATTGCCGAAATTGCGCTTTTCGAAGTCATCCCAAAATAAAAACTAATATTCAGTCACATCACTAAGTGCCAAACTTCTTTCCCACCAATTTGACAAAAATTTATGAAAGTGAGATGACTTTTTCAGATACCACGATCAGTTACCACGGTCTGAATATCAGATACCACGATAACTGCAAAGACGCTTTTTTGACCGTGGTATCAGATGCCATGATAACTGCAAAAACTACTTTAGACCGTGGTATCAGATACCATGGTATCTGCAAACACGCAACTAATGAAGGTCCAGATTTTGCGAAGGCTGAAGTGCTTGAGAGATCGATAGACATTTTTGAGATGAAGATGAACGCACAATAAAAAAAGAAATGTTGGTGGAGGAGCAAAACGTGGTGTGAAAACTTGGTGTTGCAGTGGAGGCTGCTGACTCAGTAGTCGATTGTGAATTGGTTGAATCAGGCCGTTCCGCCTCTTTGGTCACGACAACTTCCGTGCAAATTTAAAGTTCAATGGGCACATCAAACTACCCCAATCCTACTCTGTAACAACCTAGGAATAATGCTTACCCCCTAGCTCAGCAGCTTTTCCAACAGTTTCCTCTCTGTGATATTTCAAAGCGTAATTTTGTGGGCCAGTACATGCTCAATTTACTAGCTTGGACAAAGATAAAAGTGATGTTTCTTATAATAATTAGGAGATATTTATTTTATGCCTAAATCAGATTGTGTAATTCAGATTTGAATAGGCTATTTGTTTTTGAATGATTTTTGTAGCTAAGTTATTTTTTATAAGCTTACTGCATATTCTGGTACATTATATAAAGCAAGTTAATCAAGCTTCACAACACTATTCCATAAAGAAAACTTTTTAATAGGCACTTTAAAACATGAAACTTCGGATGACACACTAGAACAATCAGGTAAACTGCATCTGTGGCTTGACTTTAGTGACATCTCAAATATATCCTTTTCTATCAAGCATTGCCGCGAGTTTTTGAACTTCCTGCCACGATATACCAGCTCCTAAGATTTGGATCGCCGAAATGCCAGAGAGGTAAAGACAAGGGATAACAAGAAAACGGCCGATTTTCGTAGCGCCTTCTAAAGGAAGTTGGAAATGTTTATTTGTGAAGCATTTAATACAAAATAAAGCATTAGAAGTGTCCATAGGGCTTTAAAGAACAAAACATTTAAAAAAGCGAAAAGGGAAGATGGAGGAAAGAGACAAGGCCAGGCTTCCAGATTCTTCCGGATTCCAGACATCCGGTTTCCGTGGAGATGGATCCGGAAGTTGAAGTCAGGCCAACAACGGAATTCCGGGGCGCTGGACACGCCAGCTACCGGAATTTGGAAGGTATCATGGGGGCAACGAATTCGAGAGACAAAATAAATGGGGCAGTAGAATAAGGGAGAGAGAAATTGACAGTTGTGGTTTAATCAAAATATTGAAGAACAGCAAAATTAGCTAACATCATTATCAAGGAAATCCGTAATTATTGAATTATCTGTACGGAAGCGTCAGACATCTGTGCCTCGTTTTTGTTGCACGCTGCAGGTCAACTTCTCGGCCGCTTCCGGGCTGATTCTTTCTACAATCGTTTTCGTACTGCAGTGCTTCCAAGGAAGACGGCAGCGCTTCTCGAGAATCGCGGACTTGCATACCGACCAAAGGCGAATTCTCGCCGTTCCCCGAGGACTCCTCGGGGAGTCGAAGGGAACGGCGAGAACAGAGGGAGTCACTCCATGCGGACTCCGCGTACAGAAACAGCGAAAACACGGGGAATGCTTCCAGAATGGATTTGGTTCGAAAAAAAACATATGCAGTTGACGAAATTAGTCTGGATCCACTTTATTTTTGGTTTTGTTTATTCTGATTGCTTTTAGTTAATTTTACATTGCACCAACACCAGCAAAAATTGATTCCCCTTCGAATCTGAAAGGGAGTCCTTTCCGATGATGGTGATGATAATCGGAGCATGCCCCGGCCGTGGGGACTCGCGAGAATACGGGGAGTGAGTCCCCGGGACAAATAAAAACGCGGGGACTCCTCAAGTGGAGTCCTCGGGGAACGGCGAGAATACGCCTCAAGTCCGTGCTTCCCTGCAATCCGAAAACGCATCTTGTGCAGAAGCAAAGAAGTGCTGCAGCAGCGATGCGGCGGCATTATTGCAACAAAAACGAGGCTCTGGAAGTCTGGAAGGTGAAGCCTTGCTCTTGGTTGTCGCCTTCGATTGGACCTCAGCTTCTCGTTTGAACTAGAGTATCGCACGGTCCTAGCGAAAAGCGAAAAGAGGATTGAGAAAATTCAAAAACGGGCTTGCCTGATCATTCTCGGACAAATTCACACCTCGTACGAGAACAGTCTTCGCACACTCGAGCTCAAGTCACTATCGGAACGAAGGCATGAAGCAGTTATGAGGTTTGGGAACCAGTGTCTTGCTTCCGAAAGGCACAGGCAGATCCTTCCCGACTTTGCGGCGCCTACGGTAGATGGTCCCGTGACAAGAAGTAAAGCAGTCTCAAAAGTCACCCTAAAGCAACCAGCTGCAAACTCCAGCGAGCGATACAGTTCATCTTTTGTCCACTACTTTGTCTAGCACTACAATGCCAGATAATGTGCGTCTTGTGTCTGTGTGTGCTCATTTTAACTTTTTTTTTTTTTTTAACTATGTCTTGACAATGCCACTGCTGTTTTGTAAAATATTATGGCAAGTTACAACGATTGATTGATTGATTGAGTAGCGGTTAATCCCTTTTGTGAAGAATCATTGAATATTGACACAGCTCTTTATATATTCGTTTTGCAGCCATGTTTGGAAGCCATTAAGCAATCTCACCAGAAACATTAGAAGCATGTAATATGAACAGCTGTTGCATCAACAGAATTTCATTCATAGTTGTTTTATAGATCCCTTGTAGGATTAATCATCTTTTAGGGATCAGAAAACGTTAGTGACGGGATACCCGTGACGTCGTAAATTTTGTCCGTCCGTCCGTCTAACTGTCCGTACACTCTTCTGTCAAACTCTCAAAAGGACTGAGATATTTTGTTCAAACTCGTTGTGAGGATTCTTTGGTTAAGTCCAGTTGGAATGGGCTAGAATTTTTCTCTAAATTTGAGTTTTGGCGCCAAAGTTCGAGCCACAAAACCTAAATAACCTGAGGTGTTTTATCGCCTCATCTTTATGTCCTGCATATTTTTTGTCACGGAAGCAGAGCAAAATAACACTAGGGAGTAGCGCCAAGACGTATGCTCTCCATGCTTTGCAAACGGACCATACTCGTAGCGCCACCCACTACGCTTGCGGCATTTAAAGCGAGACAAACTTGCGGGCTTAGAAATTTCTAGTAAAGCAAAGGGGCGGTCTGCATACACCAAGGAAACAATGGATTATGTATTATTTTTTTGCAATGTCCAGAATATGAAGTAATCGGAGTCAGCGCTGGTGAACGACTGACTATGTTTCGGTAGGGATGTTCTCTATCGCTAGTGGTGATAGTATCGCTGCCATTCGAGTGTTTGTCAATTTTGTCAAGTCTTGGCGCGACTCCCTAGCGTTGTTTTGCTCTGGCCAAGACCTATCCTTTTCATTCATCCGGAACGGGCCTTACTCGTAGTGCCGACCACTACGCTGGCGACATTTAAAGCGGGACAAACTTCTGTGTTTAGAAATTTCTAGTAAAGCTAAGATGCGGTCTGCACACATCGAGGAAACAAGGGAGGTTGTATCTTTTCTTTGCTGTGTTCATCAGAATATCCAGTTATTTGAGCAAGCGCTGGTGCACGACTGATTGAGTTTCAGTAGGGACGTTCTCTGTCGCTGGTGGTGCTAGTGCCGCTGCTATTCGAGTGTGTGTCACTTTTTTCAAGTCTTGGCGCTACTCCCTATTAAGTAAGTAAGTAATTTATTTGTAACCCGCCATTTCGAAACAGCGGAGTAAATGAAAGAAAAGAAACAAACACAGAAAAAGACACTAATTTTCAATCTACAGCCAGGATGCAGTGGAGAAGGTCGTGCGCTGTTTGGGCTCTCTTGTCAGGGATTTTTGATAGCGACGAAGAAACATCCAAAAGGGTAACACTTGCATCTTGAATTTTGAACTTCTCCGTCAATGTATGGCTATGGCATAATTTCGACAAGCGGAGCAGGTGCTTTGCATATTTAAAATAACATGATCTCATCTTTTTAATCTCCTTCTTTCGCAGAACATGAGTGACACCAGAACGAAATAGTATAGAAGGAGCGCAGAAGGTGCTGTACAATTTCCCCAAAGCTTTACGATTATAACGCCCCCGGTTGGGGACGATGCGCCCATAGGCGCATCCATCAGAATATAGTGTTATTTGCTCTGCACGGAAGTGCTACCAAGAAAAAATAATCTGACAGAACCTCCGTCTCCCTATCTCTGTAATATGAGTATGCGGAGTCGAATATTTCCCCATGCCCTGTCCGCCACGAACGAGCAGAGGATACTAGCTTCGCGCCACATCACGTTTCGTTACCTCTACAAATAGCTAAATCGCTGTTAAGGCGCTGGTGAAGAAAAGTAGGAGTCAAAGCTGATTGGTTCTATGGTCGCGCTCCAGAGCTGGTCAGCGCGCGGAGTACGCCTCCTGTTAGCCTTCTTCAGTATTTCTTGTGCGATAAGCAACGGTTAAGACGGAAGAGGAGTAAACGGGTATCAATATCAGCTCAAAGCTTGAGTAACCACCTCTAGGTCCGCTCAATACTCTCTATGACCATCTCTCCCTCCCGATGCAGAATCTCCGGGTACCTGCGGAAGAAAGGAAGAAACGGTGTCACAGCTGCGCTGCCTCAGGATTTGAGTCATTGAGTTTGAGTCGCTACGGACACGTTTACTTCTTCTTCCTGAGAACCACTGGCGTGTTTTGGACTTAGTCATATAGAGTTATTTTGTCGAGGTTTTCATAGTCGCTGCATGCGATTAAAGACAGAAGTTTTATCTGATTATTTGTTCTTGGTCCTACCCACTCCTAC
This sequence comes from Branchinecta sandiegonensis, assembly GCA_030848855.1. NCBI lineage: Eukaryota > Metazoa > Arthropoda > Branchiopoda > Anostraca > Branchinectidae > Branchinecta > Branchinecta sandiegonensis. The sequence continues at coordinate 3,957,825 of JAUPMV010000009.1, forward strand.
CCAGTAATTGAACTAAAAATGTCTCTTCAATCAATCTTTATTATTCGAAAAATACTCCTTACGGTATTAACAAAAAACCGAATATTTCTTGAAATTACTTTTAGGACACTTGGGTTTTGTCGGGGTGTTCATAGGCGCTGCATGCGACTAAAGACAGAAGTTCTATCTGATTATTTGTTCTTGGTCCTACCCGCTCCCACCCAGTAATTGAACTAAAAATGTCTCTTACTTTTAGGATACTTGGTACTGGAGATCTTGCTTATCGGGGAGGAGTGGCCTGCCAGATTGGGCCCTTGTATTACTTCTGACTGGTGCTTTTGTATGTCTGGCTTATCTGGGATGGCAAGGAATTTGTGGAAAAGGGGAACGGCAAAAAGTAAGTATCGTCTTATTTACTAAAGGAGTTTTCAGGCGAGATTGCAGAAACACTTCCCAGCGAGTGAAATGCATCGCGAGAACCAGAAGAAATCTGTTCCGCTATCGGTACTGCTTCAGTAAGCTGAGCGCGAATCATCATAGTAGTAATGGTAGTTGTATTGGAAATAATATAGATTATCTATATTATAAATTTACGTGACATGGGGATGTGAACTGGTTAGATGAATTTGCCTTCGGGCTGGATCACTGTTCCTATGGCCGGCTTCTACCAGACTATTGTAGTGGTTTGCGAACTCTGTTCACAAGCCCCTCGGTAGCTCAGTGGTAGAGTGACTGCCTTGTAAGCAGAGGGTCCTGGGTTCAGAATTTTTGTCTATCAGTTCACTACTTATAAAAGTATTGGAAATATTTGATAGTGCAAAACGGATACGTCAGCTGAATTTAATAGAGCTATATTTCGGCCCTTCTTGGCAAGGGTCCTCTTCAGGCTCAAAGCCGCTCAATCGACATTTCGGCATTTCTGGGCTATTGTAGTTCCGCACTTGGAGGATAAATATTCCTTCAGCCCAAGCTGACTGTGAATCATATTTGATAGTGCAAAACGGTACGTCAGCTGAATTTTATTAGAGCTGAAATTGAATGAAATTAAAATGAAACTGAATTTGAATTTGAATTTTATTCAAATTCAGCTGATGTATCCGTTTTGCACTATCAGATATGATTCGCAGTCAGCTTGGCCTGAAGGAATATGTATTGGAAATAGCCGGAGGGTCGTATATACGTTCAGTTCATTAGAGCACAAACACGTAATATTACCAAAACTGATCAACAAAAAAATGTCTAACTTCCAGCGGGCTGTTTATTAATCATATTTGACGATGCAAAACGGATACGTCAGCTACATTTTATTAGAGCCACAGTTTATTAGAATCACAAAATCAGATATTTAAAGTTTAACCGAAAAGCCACTTATTCTTGTGTCATTTAATTGATTACACTGAATAATTTGAATTCTGCTAAGGGATTTTTTTTATTTTCCACCATCTGCTCTAGTTGTGACGTTCAGAATATCTGCGGCCGTCCCCACAACGTAAATTCTACTATGACACGGGAAATTTTCATCTCAACACAGACGCGGCTTTTCAGTGGGCAGTGGTGAGCTTGGTGCAGAGTGCTTAGTGCCTGAGCAAAAAAAAAAATCATAAATCGTTCTGGTAAGGCATACGACACAGATACAAGCGCATAAAGGTACCACAAATCACACGGAAATTCCACTATTTGAAAATCGAATCCTCGTCGGAACAACGAAGTAACGCATTTCAGCGGGTCTTCAAGACAATTTAAGTGAAGAAGTGAGGGGTAAGTAAATTGTCCTATCCCAGCCTTTTTCAGTTAAACTTTAAGGAAGAATCTTTAATTGTTTTTACAAATATTTCGCCCGGAATCCGGCCAAAACCGGAAAATCTGTTAAGCAAAAGTTTTATCTGAAGTTGATTAGAGGTTGGCTGTTGGGGTCTGGAGACATGCTGAATTCGTTTTTGAGCTTTAGTTTCTTGCCGGACTAGTAGTACCCCGGACTAGTCGGACTAGTATTAGAACCTAGTACCCCGGAATCCAGCCGAAAACGGAAATTTGGTAGCAGGATGGTTTGATCATTTCGTCAAAGTAGATAAGACGTGTAAGGGTAAACACACATGCTGAATCCATATCCGAACTTTTTTTCGCAGATGATTAGCCAATGGCCCAACTGTCTGGATTAGATAATAAATATTTGGGATCCCATCGAAACCTTTGGTCTTGTTAGTCACGACTGGGCAAGCGATATGGCCACAGCACTGGCACGGGGTTTCGCTCCTAAAAATGTAGTTTCAAGACTTAACATATTTTTCGTTGACTCCGTATAAACTCGAGTGTAAACTGGAATGCTCTTGTAAGCTTCTCGTCTATTAAGGCACCTAAATCTACACTTTAAAACTTGACGAAAGACCCTTTCCATACGCTTCTCTTATTGTCCGAAAAGGTAATGAGAAGATCTCTTATTCCCCGCCCAATGTTCTGCAGTTGAGGACATGCTGCTTGGAACACTAGTTGCGTTTTTGATCTGAATTCTCCGTTCTCGCTTCTGAATTCTCGATTCTCGTACAAATTACCGTTTGTGCTCCTCTCGCTTCTCCATTCTCGCTTTTGACAAAAACACTAATTTGGCAGCTCGTCTGCAACTCAGTATACCTGTTTATGCATCGTGAACACCCGCACTCTGTTGACCAATCAGGGAGGAGGACCGAGAGAGAAGAATCGAGAATTCACCATCGGAGCAACTTCTCGATTCTTCAGAATCGCGAGGCTTTCCTGGTTTACGATCCTGACTAAAACACAAGAAAAGGAGAATTCGCTTCATCTGAATAGTTCATCGGCAAGGTCCCGTCGGGTCTTCTTGGGAAATTCAATCTCGTTTCCTTCGTAATTAGTCAGTCTAAGTGGAAAAGCAAAGCTTTTCAGTTATGTTGGCATTTGATTATGGAAATGGGGGATTGTTTTCTTTAGGAAGGAACAATGTCTGAAAAGCTACTTTGTTAAGTTAGATTTTAATTAGAGATGTAAAATGGAACGTCTTACGGAAGATGCGGTATGGGAATAGATTTTCCACTTAAAGCACAACTCTTACTAGAAATGATCTTTCCCCTGTATAATGGATCAGAAAAAACGTTTTCGAAAATACCATTACTTTCCACCTGAAACTACCGATTCTCTTGATAGCACTTGTCGATTATATCCAGCCTCCCTGCTCTCCGACGCGGCGAATGGGCGCAAAAGATTTGAAAACTGAACGTGCCTTGGTTGCTAAGTGGGAAAACTAAGCAAATAAAAGAAGTAATAAACAGAAGATTATCACACCCTTATGTGTGAAAGAGTTGTCAGTGAACAATGAAGATTCCGGCAAACTTTTCGTTGGGTGACGGTAAAACTCGGCAAGGCCTAAAAAGCGCTAAAAATCCGTAGTTACGATACGAAACAATGGAGAAAGGTGGGGATTTTAGAAGCTTATAATTCCGTATGGGAGCTAAGTATATTATAAAAGGCAGAATAAGCAAGAGGGGTCCTTTAAAGAAGATTTTTAGCTCTGCTATGTACGATTGTTACCCGTTTCTTCTGGATATGTAGAGGTGAAGCCCTTTTATGATGTAATGAGTCAGTGAATTTTACATGCAGCCTAGTAATAAGGCATTTGCACAGTAGGCTACATACAGAAATAAAGGTAAATGAACGCTTAACAAGAAATACAGAGGGTATAAAAAATCTACTACAGCAGCAAAACATAAATGAAGCAAAACAAGAAATACACAACGAAACACGAAAAGAACAATAAATTTACTGCATTAGCTGGCGCTTTGGGCAATGGGCAGGAAGGCGGTTTGATGATGGCAAGTTCACTTATTTCTTCTGGGTTCCGGCTAAACCCCCCCCCCCCCCCTCCCGGACAAATAACTTTTTCAAGTACTGTCTCAAGTACATTCTGTTTCAGTCACATCGATTCAGGGGTGGCCCGAAGCACTTAGGCCAGGGGGGGGGGGGGTGAGACCCCTCATTTCAACGACTCCTGGATCGGAACATACGACTCGCACGTACCAACAAAAATAAATTGTTGCCACTTCGCGGCAACGGCGCACATTCCCCACCAACAAATAATAGAGCCGGTCTAAAACTAACTGCAATGCATCAGCTGAAATTATTCTTGTAATCAAAATTTGAATATAGATAGAGTCACAGCCTCAGCTTTTCATTTCAGCTTTCGCTAAAGAGGAAAGCTTCCAACCCCTGTACCCAGGACAAATTAAAGCAAGCGCCGCAGGGGAAATTTTTTCATCTGCCTTTGCTCTGGCAAGATATTACTACTTACGGTAACATACAGATTCTAGCCTTTAATGTGTTTCAGATCTCAAAAATTCCAAGCCTAATTGCCGACTAAATGACACACCGTTCTTCTAAATAGACAATAGAATACTACGAAATGCGCCGCAGGCGAAATTTTGGGAAACGCCAAGGAGCAGAGCGTCTTTTTGTGATCCCAGGGAAAAGAAATGAATAGCTATGACATCTTTTGAAATCTTTCCGTCGAAAAAAGTGACAAAATAGTAGCCATCGAAAATAAAGTAGACACAAAGTAGATTTGTTCCGAATTTATAGCAAAAAAAAAGTAATTTTCATGTTAAAGACACGCTTACTCGGAAACAAAAAGGGGAAAACAGGTTTGCCAGTGCATTTAAAAAAATAAAAATCCGGATTTACGGACGTAACAAACTTCTGGTATTCACCCGACAGGAGTTTACAGATTCGGACTTGACTATATGTTTAAAAAGGCCGGTTCGCCGACGAGACTGAAGTTGCGTTTTTTGGGGGGGGGGGTCTGGTTTTGCTGTAGTTTTGGCGTACTTTTGTTTAATCATGAAAATACCATGTACCGTTTTATTTTTCCATCCGACACATTGTACTTTCATAGCTAAAACCAAAGTACGGTACGTCAAAGTACTGTGAAACTACATCCGAAAAACTGCAACTTTAAACTGGTTTGCAGAATTTCCTTCTGTGTAAAAACGAAACGCGATTCAAACTTTCGTCTTTCACGTGATGGAAAGACTATATCTTTCCCGAATGCAGCATATTAAAGCACATCTGAAAAGTTTCTATCTGTTTCAATCTTTATCTGAGACCTTACCATCGAACTAGGTCCAAGTCTCAATACGCGACAGAAGATGCTATACGCAGCAGTTGAAGAAAGAGAAGTTTCTTTCAAAATAACTTAACATAAAAAATATCATTTTCGAGTTGTAGGAGTGTCCCAATATTTTCATAAGATAGACGCTGGAAGTTTGCGAAGGCTTTTCAGATTTGCTTTAACACTAGCATCGATGCCAAAAGTTTACCTCCCGACTTGAATTAGCTATCCAGCGTCTGCAGAACCTCGGCGTCACGCCTATTGAAAGTTTTCAAGAGAAGTATTTCTGAGGGCGACTTCTCACCTTTTGAAATTTGGATAATTTAGGGGCCTTGAGCTGTTGAAGTTGTACAGTTTCTTTAGTTGGACTTAAAATAAATAAAAATTTGAAACATTAAGCTCAGTCTTCGTATTAGCTAGGATTAACGTAGAGTTAGCGTTGGTGGCGGTAAACCCCTCTTCGCATTTAAGGATTTATATCTATGGAATTACATGAACCAGCTACCTGCGCTACCTGCATCAGTGAGTTGGCGGAAAACAAACGATAGGTCAGTGGTTCCCAACCTTTTCCGTACCGCGTACCCCTAATCAAGTTTCGAAAAGATTGCGTACCCCCTTTTTTAGAACGCGAAAAAGACGATATTTATTATCATAAGTGATAAGGCATACATGTGTAGAAATATATACGAAATCAATGAGGCAATCACTAGAGGCTGCTTTGTGGCTAAAATTTTGTCGAATCTCGGCTCGACGTCATTAACGGCAATATTTTTTACAGTCAGCCGGTTTCTGTGTTTGGTTTTGATGTTATCCGTGCTTTCATCAAGCTGCATCGCAAACTTTTTCGTTGGCTCAATTCGCAACCTGAATGACAATATCACTTGCAATGTCTTCGATTCTTCTTGAAACAATATTGTTTGACACAGGAACAGATTTTACGGCAGTTGGCTAGCTGTTTTGGAATCAAAATTATTTCACTGACTTTCACTAGGGCTTGTAATCAGAGGCGTCACGCGCAGGTTGACAACACCCCTTCTCCCAAGAAGTCGGCCAGACGATTAACAAGGCGAGAGTATGCGCGAAGCGCCGTGAATTTTCGTAAAAAGCAGTTATAAAAAAAAAAATGAAAAAAGCCCTTGCCCCTTAAGATAAATTTGGCTGGTAAATTTGGTTGCTGGTAATATTAGGCTTTCGGCAATCATAAATGACTTGAGACGAGATTTTGAGGCTAAAGACTAAATCAATTTTGGTTCCTTCGCGTACCCCTTGGGGTACGCGTACCACCGGTTGGGAACCACTGCGATAGGTGATGGACCTACCAAAATATTTGACCCCTTCGTCTGACCCAACTAATCCTCTTGATGATGTAAGATTTCCTGGGTGGCGGAAAACATGGCGCTGGAACACGGTGGCGTTGGGATACTTCAGCACTTCATCTTTAGTGGTTAGTGATAGTATGTACTTATAATGGCTCTTGTTGAATTAAATGAAGGAATAATAAAGAAAGGACGTACCGAGACAATTCTACCTTTGTTCTGGACAACGTTACAACGATACCAAAATCCTTACTAAACAAATACACCAAAGAGATATTCAGTAGCGAAATAGTGCAGGCTTTCAGTTCTGCCTTAAGCTGTCTCTAAAAATGATGGCGAACATCAGGAATTCATCTTATGGGACATAATCCCAAGTTTCCCGAGTCGTTTACTGGTCTTGGAAATTTCCTTCAGCACTTCCTGGAGAGGAGCCCTGAATCGCTGATCAGGTTTCTTTCTCGTTGGCTCCCTGGGTGGCCGTAAACGCGATGGAACTTCTTGTCGTTAAAAATGGAATTATGCTTAACGGCCCCTAGAAGCTTGCGTTCCGGGATTTAACGATTCCTTCATATTCGCGCCTGGGGCACAGCCGTATGGTAAACTTCTTCGTCGCGTTTTTGGGATCCAAAACGTAAGTGGAGGGATACCTCTGACATCGCAAAAGTTATCCGTCCGTCTGTGAGCACGATAACTCTCGAAGAGAATGAGATATTTTGATGAAATTTGGTTTGAGGATTCTTTGGTTCAAGGGAAAGGTTGAGTTCGTAGATGGTCTCTGTAGCCATACATTTTGGGGGTGGGGGTTTTACATTAAGGGGCGAAAATAAATATTTTTTTAAAAACTAATGAGATAGTCAATTTAGGGGTACGGAGACACGCTGAATCCGAATATGAAAACTATTTTCTCACCGGAAGGTAGTTCTCCCGGAATCCGGCCAAAACTGGAAAATTTAAAAAAAGTAAAAGTTGAATCTGAAGTTGATTTGATGTTCGATTCTGGGGTAAGAGGACATGCTGAATTCGAATATGAAAATAATTTTTTTGACGGACAAGTAATTCGCCCGGAATCCGGAAGTTTAGCATGAAATTTTAAAACCCAGTGACATAGTCGATATAGGGGGAGGAGACATTCTGTTGCAACTTTCCAACATACTAAAGATAAACAAAAGTGTATGCGATCAGTTTAATCATCTTCCAAGTCCCAACCGGCATTTACTGGTTCAAAAAGGCAGAATGCATCCGACAAGTGTCTGGTGAACAATTTAATAAAATTTGTCGACCAATTTTCGAAAAAAAAAAATAGCTGGCTATATCAGTCCGTCCCCTACCCTTTTATCCACACAGGCGAAAGCTCTGCGCGTCGGACGATACACCAGAGGGACTCACATTTCTTGTACGTATTCTTTGGGTTTACTCATGGAAGTCTGTGAAGTTTGTCGTGTCGAGTGGTCGAAGGTGTTGAGAAATGTAGTTCAGACTTCGTATGAAAATTCATTGGCAAAGTCAGGCCAGATGGGTCCTTAAGATATTTAGAGGCAGAGGAGGTTTCGAATTAAGGGTACAAAAAAGGTATGTTTTTAAGCTAATGAGATAGTCGTGTCACTGAATCCATATCTGAACTTAGCCTTCTTGCCGGACAAATTTAATGTTCACCCGGAATTCGACCGAAACTGGAAATTTGATTGAAGCTCAGATTGTTTCTGAAGTCGGTTAAGGTTCGGTATCGGGGTAAGGAGACATGCTGAATTGAATTTTGAACTTTATTTCCTTGGTAGGTAGGATTTGATGTTCGATTCTGGGGTAAGAGGACATGCTGAATTCGAATATGAAAATAATTTTTTTGACGGACAAGTAATTCGCCCGGAATCCGGAAGTTTAGCATGAAATTTTAAAACCCAGTGACATAGTCGATATAGGGGGAGGAGACATTCTGTTGCAACTTTCCAACATACTAAAGATAAACAAAAGTGTATGCGATCAGTTTAATCATCTTCCAAGTCCCAACCGGCATTTACTGGTTCAAAAAGGCAGAATGCATCCGACAAGTGTCTGGTGAACAATTTAATAAAATTTGTCGACCAATTTTCGAAAAAAAAAAATAGCTGGCTATATCAGTCCGTCCCCTACCCTTTTATCCACACAGGCGAAAGCTCTGCGCGTCGGACGATACACCAGAGGGACTCACATTTCTTGTACGTATTCTTTGGGTTTACTCATGGAAGTCTGTGAAGTTTGTCGTGTCGAGTGGTCGAAGGTGTTGAGAAATGTAGTTCAGACTTCGTATGAAAATTCATTGGCAAAGTCAGGCCAGATGGGTCCTTAAGATATTTAGAGGCAGAGGAGGTTTCGAATTAAGGGTACAAAAAAGGTATGTTTTTAAGCTAATGAGATAGTCGTGTCACTGAATCCATATCTGAACTTAGCCTTCTTGCCGGACAAATTTAATGTTCACCCGGAATTCGACCGAAACTGGAAATTTGATTGAAGCTCAGATTGTTTCTGAAGTCGGTTAAGGTTCGGTATCGGGGTAAGGAGACATGCTGAATTGAATTTTGAACTTTATTTCCTTGGTAGGTAGGATTTGATGTTCGATTCTGGGGTAAGAGGACATGCTGAATTCGAATATGAAAATAATTTTTTTGACGGACAAGTAATTCGCCCGGAATCCGGAAGTTTAGCATGAAATTTTAAAACCCAGTGACATAGTCGATATAGGGGGAGGAGACATTCTGTTGCAACTTTCCAACATACTAAAGATAAACAAAAGTGTATGCGATCAGTTTAATCATCTTCCAAGTCCCAACCGGCATTTACTGGTTCAAAAAGGCAGAATGCATCCGACAAGTGTCTGGTGAACAATTTAATAAAATTTGTCGACCAATTTTCGAAAAAAAAAAATAGCTGGCTATATCAGTCCGTCCCCTACCCTTTTATCCACACAGGCGAAAGCTCTGCGCGTCGGACGATACACCAGAGGGACTCACATTTCTTGTACGTATTCTTTGGGTTTACTCATGGAAGTCTGTGAAGTTTGTCGTGTCGAGTGGTCGAAGGTGTTGAGAAATGTAGTTCAGACTTCGTATGAAAATTCATTGGCAAAGTCAGGCCAGATGGGTCCTTAAGATATTTAGAGGCAGAGGAGGTTTCGAATTAAGGGTACAAAAAAGGTATGTTTTTAAGCTAATGAGATAGTCGTGTCACTGAATCCATATCTGAACTTAGCCTTCTTGCCGGACAAATTTAATGTTCACCCGGAATTCGACCGAAACTGGAAATTTGATTGAAGCTCAGATTGTTTCTGAAGTCGGTTAAGGTTCGGTATCGGGGTAAGGAGACATGCTGAATTGAATTTTGAACTTTATTTCCTTGGTAGGTAAGCTGGCAAAAATTGCCCAAACCCAGAAAAATTGAATTGAAAGGCTCCTCTCACTGTCACTAGCTCTTTTGCTCTGCATGCAGTTCGCCGGGAATGCTGCTAAAATACGAGGATTTTGTCAAAGTAAAGGACCTTTCTTAAGTCGATTAGGATGAGATGTTGGAGTAAACATCGTTGCTGAATCCATATCTGAACTTCGTTTTCTCATGTGATTAGTTGTTTGGCCGTAAGTTCCCAAAAGCTCCAAAACGGTAACATTAGTTTTTGTGCATATTCAAGACATGGATTATGGATAAATAGCAAAATGTTAAAGGGGTCTGGCGAAGACTCGGAAATGTACAAGATACGATTGTCTGGATCAAGAAGTCTAATAAACATTACACTTTTGGGATCCCATCGAAACCTTTGTTCTTGTTATGGACGAGGTAGTGGGAAAGTTGATCGGGGTGATTTCCTGTCTGGTTCATTAGTGAAGTCTAGTATCCCAGCAAAGGAATGGTTCTTAGCAAGTTCCGAAGGTGCGATCCGAAGAATGGAATTTCCTTGTTGAAATCGAAATAGTTATATTTCTAGGCGTTATGGTGTCACAGAACCCGTAGTCGCTACAGATAAACAGTTTAATGATCTAGTTAATTCGAAGAGCCCCAATTATTGGAAAGGCCCATTTTTGCTGATGCACCTAGTTAAACCCTAGTCCTCACCTAGTTAAAGTGTTTACGCAAAGGTTGATAACAGTGCAACACAATGACAGAGTTTCGCAATTACTCTATATGTAGTGGTATGATTCTGAAAAGCTACGGATAGCTTTTTAGTACTAACTAGGTTCAAAAAGATTATATTGCAAGTTTACATCCTTCACGATGTCCACTCAGCGATTGAAGCGGATACTCTTGATGGCTATCTCTCCCTGCCGATGCAGAATCTCCGTGTACCTGGCGGAAGAAAGCAAGAAGCGGTGTCACAGCTGCTCCCAAAGATCGCTGTGATTGTTTGACACAGGATTTGAGTCGTTGAGTTTCAGTCGTTATGGACACGTTTACTCCTTCTTCCTGAGGATCACTGGCGTGTTTTGGACTTAATCATATAGAGTATTTGTTCAGTTGGGTGCCGTCACTATCTATTTTAAAAATTCCTTCTTCCGATCTTTTATTTTATAACCTATTAAAACCTATTAAAACGGCCAGCTTGGGCCATGCTAGAACAACTAACAATAAATATTAACAACTAACAATGGGGGTGGGCAAAAAAATAAAAACAATAATCTACCCAACATCAAATGCTGAATACAGCTCACGGTTCCATGCCATCCACACAGGTAACGATAGTCGCATGTTTGGGCCCGAGAGAATCACAAGGAGTGGATTGGTAGACCGAAGGATCCGGGTCTGTAGAGAGAAGATAGACCGACGCCTGAGTTCCCCAAAAGAAGGAAGACCCTCACCAACAAACATCTTGGAAACAGTACAGTTCCAGGGTAGACCATGTAGCCACCGGAATGAATTGTTATAAAGAACCCGAAAGGTATTCTCGCATTTCAGAGATGTAGAGTGGGTTAGTGACAAACAGTACAGTGGAGTACAGTAAGCCCTGAAAAGGAAAGTTTTAACTGAAGAATCACAACTAGAGAACTTTATTAGGATATTAGCTCGGACACAACAGTGATCGGGACACCACTGAAACGTGGAGGTCGTCTCTAAGTGAACGGCAAAAAGTATATCCCAGATACTTAAGCGACTGTACAAACACTAGCGGGACTCCAGATAGGATAGCAGTAGGTATGTGCTTGAGAGACATGCCAGGTGGGATGAACGCCATACAAGAAGTCTTTTTTGTATTGTAGATTACATCATTAGCCACGGCAAACCGGTCACAGACAGCCAGAAGCTTGTTCAGGGCTGATATAGTTGGGGCAAGAATGGCAAGGTCATCTGCGTAGCCAAGGTTATTAAAGCAAAAACCCTGTACAAAGCAACCAATACCAGTATTAGCCAACGAAACATTTAGTTCATCCACGTACAGGCTATATAAAGGAGAAAGGACACCACCCTGTCTAACACCATTAAGAACAGAGAATGGCAGACTTAGTATACCTCCCCATTTTACACGAAATCTCTGTGTTTGGAACCAAGCAGCCAATTTACCAACAATACGAGGGTCCACACCCCGAAAGACCATCTTAAAAAGAAGATTCTCGTGGTTGATCCTATCGAACGCCGCCTTTGCATCAATAAAACAAACAAATACAGGGCTTGAAAACAGCAAGAAATACTGTTTAACTGTCTTCAAAACAAAACCACAAAACTCAGTCTAAGACTTTTCCTTGAATCCAAACTGATATTGGGATGAATTTATACTAGGTTGAAGCAAGTTATATAGACATTTCTCAAATAATTTTGACACTACTGCTGCCAGGGCAATCGAACGATACTTAGGCAAAGCCGCCATATCCCCAGTAGGACACTTGGGTACAGGCACAAGAAAAACTTCAGCCAGAGCCCAAGGTAGAAACTGGTGATTTAAATACCCATTAAAAAGCAAAGAAAGAACATACAAAAGAGACGGTCCAGCATGCTTTAAATGGTCAGCGGAACACCATCAGGACCACCTATCTTACTGCCGGAGAGCCCAGAAATCGCTTTAGTAACTACGTCAAGCGAAATCAGCTGCTCTCCAGAATTTAGGAGGGAATCAGGTGGGGTTGCCGCTATATACTGGGAAGAATAGATTTCACAGAGAAAACACACCACAGAAATGGCTCCGCCACAACTCAGTGATAGCTAGAGACCCAACAGCATTCTATACTCTATAAGTTTCAAGGGTTGCAAACAAAAATAGAAAAACGAGATTTTCGTGTTTTTTTAACAGCTATTCATCCCTCTAAGATGATGTATGAGGGATAAATAAAATTTCGGATATTTCGATTGCACTTCCGGCAAACCGTCTTCAGCGAAAAACAAAACTAAATCATAAAATCCACCACAATAACAACAGGAAAACGATGCGGAACCAACAATTAATAAAACGACATGTAACTAAAAAAAACAGAAGCATGATGCGGATTGAACGACATGCAGATGAAAGTAAATAACGAGAGATAAAATGTCCGTGTTCAAAGTGGAAATGTACAAATCTGTGATTATTTACAATTCTGAATTCTGTGTATATTTACAATTTACTGCTTGTACGTATAGTCATCCGCCTGGGAAAGCGCAGAAGCTTTCACCCAGCAAACGGCCGACTCTCAAAAATCCATCAATAATTTGCAAGCACTTCGAATAAAACCTTCCACGAAACTGGCCCTCTTCTATTTCCACAGAAAGGCCTCTTCTATTGGCCTTTTTCTATTTTTGTTTGCAATGAATGGTCAGCTTGTCTTCAAACCTTTTATTCAAGGGTTGAAAACTTGATTTGATAATCAAGAAGACATGTGCCAATTAAAGTTAAGGCCACGATTCAACAGGATAAAGTTCAACTTGCTGTAAAATCGATATCCAAGCTACTCAAGAAGTAAATATTTCTTCAACCCAAAATGACGGCGAAGTGCTGTACTAGTCAAAGTTGGCTGCGTCAAACGGGTACGCCAGCTGAGTTTTATTCCAGCGATGTTTCGGCCCTTCTTGGAAAGGGTCCACTTCAGGTTTAGCGAGAAAAACGAACCTGTGATAAAAATAAGATACTAGCAACTATCGGTATCTGATTTTGGTGAGTTTCTTCGCAGGAATTGCTGGGAGTTTCGGTTTGTGCTGAGATTTCGTTTTGAACAGGGCTGCTGTTGGCTGCTCGAGGTTTGCTGCTCGATTGGGTCGTTGACATGGTAGAAATTCTCGAGAAATCCGTAGAACTTTCTAGTTCCGAGGGTGCCTTTCAGCGCTGTTGAGGAAAGTTACGTACTGAACTTAATAAACAGTATCGAAGAAACTACGCCAAAGTTTGCTGAAAGACTTCACGTTGCCCAGGTAACGTAGGTCTACTTTATACTGGCTAACAAGCTTATTTTTCACCTATCAATCTATAGTTGCGTTTTTATTGAAGTTTTGTTCGCCGTTAGCGTAGCCAGTTGCTTAATTTCCGTTTTCAAACGCCGTCGAAGTTCACCGTTTGCTTAATTAGTGTTTTTACGACTCCGGCGACCCTTGCCTTGTTGACGATTCTTTGACGATTCAAGCAAACTTCGAACTTGTTCGACGGCCAGAGTTATGGACCAAGAAACTGTGACTGTCGAAAAAAAAAGCTAATTAAACAAAGACCTTTGAGGTTGAAGGTAACTTCAAACTTCGACCAAAAACGCAACTAGTGTTTTTACGACTCCGCCGACCCTTGCCGGTTGACGTTTCTTCGACGATTCAAGCAAATTTCGAACTTGCTAGCTCACGAAGTTCGACGGTCAGAGTTCGAAGGACGAAGAATCTGTGACCGTCGACCAAAAACGGTAATCAAACAAGACCTTTAAGGTTGAAGGTAACTTCAAACTTCGACCAAAAACGAAACTATTATGTTAGAGGTAGCGCTAGTCGAGTGGTATCGAGTTCGAGCTCTTGAAAATAAACGTCTTCTCGTTATTGAGAAAGGTTTTAAGGGGCACTTCTGCACGAAGCTTTTCATTCTTTTATTGTAATCCATTCGTTCTGTAGACAGCCTGACCTCCCGCTGACTGATTAAAATTGCAAAGGCTTTGATTTCCCCTTTGCTTCTCTCCTAGGATTCAAGCTTTCCTGGGAGCGCCTATTCTTCGTAATTGGGATGTGATGCTGACTCCTTGGCCAGAAAGGATATTCCGTAATCGGGTCAGGAAATCAGCGGGAAGCGGAACGAATGAGGTTAAGTCTCAAGGTTCATCGTGGGGATCTGTCGTCTCAGTTGACAGCAAAGCTAGTAGGGAACAAAAGAAGAGACGAAGCAGGAGAGCTTCTTGTTAACTGTTTTATTCAGTATTTCAGCAAATAAGGAAAGCCTGCCACCTTTCGTTACACAGCAGATAGAGAAATTGTTTTTTTACCCGTGAACAAATGATACTTCTAGTCTTTTTTGAAAGTATTTTATTCATTTTTACTTTTGTTTCAGTGACAAGCTCAGTTGAGTTTTTCTGCGTTTAAATTTGTATATCATATGTACCTGACGAGGTACACTAAGGGCGGCATTTGTTCTGTTAGAGTTTGTTTTGAAATAAATCATTTTCGTCGTCACAGCCGTGTTGTGCATTCGCTTTATAAGTCAGCTGAAAGACGGCCTCAAAGTATGCGGTTTTTACTCGAAGCTAGGGATACGTGCAAGCTTTTTTCGTGTTCAGTATCCTTAAACACCTAAAATTTAAGTTGGCAAAGCAAATACATTGCTTTTACAAGAAAACCCGTAGTTCTTTTGACGTCATTTGCTTCTAGATTTTTACGTTTGGTCAGAGAGTGAAGGTTTCGATCATGATCTGGCCAAAATACGAATGTGATCTGGAAATTAGGTTCTTTGCTCCAGGAAACGCCCCACTCTCTTAATGGTCGCAAAATACTCACCCTCCACCACTCTCTTCATACACTCCTTATTGAATTCTCAGTCTCCAGACACCTCTTCTTCCCATCCATTCAGTCTTTATTGGAGGAGGGTTTTCGCTATATTACCTTAAATTATCTGAAATCGCACTTCCAGTGAGATAAGGTGGGGTTATCCTCCTGTAGAGTCTCTCGCTGGTTGGCAGTCTGATTGGTAGTTTGTTGTTGTAACATCGGGTCACTGGCATCCCACTGTAGCCGACATTCAGCATTTTTCCGGTCGTCGTCCGTACCTTTTTTGAAGTCATCCAAGGTAGCACCGTTGATCGTTTTTTTCCGAAAGGCTGTTCCAAAGTGTTATCGTTTTTACAGAGAAAACTTTGCCGCTCACGTCGCTTACAGCTGGTCAGTTGGATAAATATTCTTTGAGCCCAAGCTGACTTCGAAACATATATTCAAATAATGTATACAACGGATACGTCAGCTATGATTTTTCGTCAGCGATATTCCGGCCCTTCTTGGCAAGGGTCCTCGTCAGGCGGCCAATCTTCAGGTCCAGCGTCGGGAAAGGTAACAAACCTGTAATAAATAACTGAAGCTTCTACCAACTAAAAATATCTTATTCGGGCAAATTACTTAATGTCTCTGTATCTTACTAAAAACTTCAGTTGGTTTGTCACTTTTCCTGTCCTTCCGGCCAAGTTGGATAATTGTCTGCATGTCTGGGCTGGGAAAGTTCCGTATTCTTTGAGCCCAAGCTGACTTTGAAACATAAATTCAAATAATGTATACAACGGAGCTGATGAATAATCACAGCTGACGTATCCGTTGTATATGGTATTTGAATATATGGTCAGTTGGAGCTTCTTGGAATGGCCTCTCGTCGACTTTAATTGGGAGCTGTCGAATAATCCAGGGATAATGTTGAAGTCCGACAACTTTTTGACCATCAGGATTTCGCCACGCCTACGTCGATATGAGAGACTGGGAAGCTTCATCAGCCTCAACCGTTCATGGTATTGTAAGTCTTTTAATTGCGGGGACATCTTGGTGGCTCTTCTCTGTACTCCCTCTAAGGCTCTGGCATCCATTTTTGTGGTGAGGTGATTCAACAATCATGCCGTACTTAAGATGGGGTCTCACAAGGGCAGTGTAGAGCTTCTAAATGGGTCCAGGCTTTCTAGAGGTAATGGTGCTTTTGACAAGCCCGAGTGCTCTGTTTCCTTTAGTGACTTGAGGCGTATTCTCGCCGTTCCCCGAGGACTCCTCGGGGACTCGAAGGGAACGGCGAGAATAGAGGGAGTCGCTCCACGCGGACTCCGCCTACGGAAAACAACGAGAACACGGGGAATGCTTCTAAAATGGATTTTGTTCGAAAAAAAATATACAGTTGATGAAATTAGTCTGGATCGACTTTATTTTTGGTTTTGTTCATTCTGATTCTTTTTCATTAATTTTACATATACCAGCACCAGCAAAAATTGATTCCCCTCCGAATCTGAAAGGGAGTCCTTTTTGATGATGGTGATGACAATCGGTGCATTCCCCGTCCGCGGGAACTCGCGAGAATACGGGGAGTGAGTCCCCGGGACAAACAAAAACGCGAAGACTCCTTAAGTGGAGTCCTCGGGGAACGGCGATAATACGCCTTTGGTGGCGAGTGTGGGGATGAAATTTAAACTGGTTGTCAGTTATGACTCCCTTGTCTTTTTCTTCTTCCACACTCTCTAGGTCAGTGCATGGTCGGTAGAGAGAGTAGAGACAAATCTAATATATATAATGGAATTTTACACACACAAAAAATCAATATCATAACAGACCAGCCACGTGAAAATCTATACAGATTTGTTTGTGGCAGGACTCACTAGTTTAATCACTTAACGTAATTATATTGGGAACAAAAAAGAAAAAAAAAGAAGTGGTCGGTCCAACATGGTGGTTGTATGTTATGGGTTCGTAGGTCCAATGTGGAATACTTTGCACTATAGCTGGAAAGCATAGTCGGAATGACTTTCAAGTGGTTTCGTGCTGTTTCGAAAAGTTGGCGACCTTTCCGCATCAGTTTTCGCGCTTTGGAAACCGAAGCAGCGTTATCGGAAAAGGCCAGCGGGAAGGTGGAAAGCAATCTCACGAATCGGATTCTGAGTCTTGGCGACGCGCTTCGCTCGCTGGAAAGCGATCCCGGAATCTCGCGAAAACCCTCCTCAGGACAAGGTGAAGGACCCGCTCTTTCGTTTGGCGAAAGCGAGAGTCCTGTTACAGGGATGGAGGAAAATCCGGACCCGTCTCTCCGAGAGGTGTGACGTTCGTCAGTTGGAAAATTTGGACGATATTCCATTTTTGTTTTCACAACATTAAAGGCCCATTCACAGCGGGTTTTAGCTAATATTCGATACCAGCTAGTTCTGAAAATCGCTCCCGAGACCGAAGCTTTGCCAGATTTTTGCCGTTCGCAATTATGATGTTGGTGCCAGTTTCGGGTACCAGCTAGTCTCGGACCCAATTTGAAATCAGTTCAACTTTTGAGGGTACTAGCCAATCAGATTACTTATGAGAATACTGAGGAATGTTCTGATTGGCTAATGCTGAACCACGTCGGACCGCATGACAATGATCATGACAGCACGTAGCGGATGTGATGTTATCTATTGGGCTTGGTCCGAAACCAGCCAATCAGCATATTCCTCAATATTCCTCCAAATAATCTGATTTGCTACTCTACTTTAACGTCCTTGTCTTTCAGATTGGCGATGTTGTCTATATCTCCCAAAATGGCTCAAATTACAGCAAATCGGATCTGGAACACCTTTTGACGCTGAGACGCGACGACCTTGATACTGAGTTTGTCAAAAAGCCGCTTTTGACAGTTGTTTGACATCGCCTGAGGCAAGGTAAGATTTCAGTTACCTTCATTGATGGAAGAGAGGGAAGGAATGTGGCCAGAGGCTAGCTAAATGTACGGGACCTTCTTGCACCGAGAGGTTTCAGTGAGAAGATAATTTCGTAAACCACATTGGCCTGACATCACAAAAAATCAACGAAGAAACCAACGAAAACAGGGTTTGTAGAGGCCAAAAAAAGGAAATATGTTGTTTGGAAAGGAAATATTCGCCTTTTATTTAAGTATATTCGTTGGCCTTCACAAACCCCATTTTCGTTGGTTTCTTCGTTGATTTCTTGGTTTAAGTGAGCATGTTCTAGGCTAGAAGGCTAGGTTGCATTGAAGACGTACAGTGTAGGAACAGTAGAGGTATGTTTATGTGAACAGTTACTTTAATGTGAACAGTTCAGTTTTGGGCTGAATGGTAGAATGAAGATCCAAAATACCTATTCAGGTGTTTTCAGATGCCCTTAATTACCTACTTTGGCTACATGGTAGTTAGCTTTAGACACAGCAAGTGCATGAAAATGCAAAGTCCGATGTCAACAAACGTTCACATAAGCATACCTCTACTTTACGCTTCTTTGAACACCCATCCGAATTCTGGCCCACCTTTGTTTTGTTCCTCGCCCCTGAAACAGTCAATAGGACTGAAATTAAGAACTTAATATGAGCTTCAGCATTTGTTTTGACATAAAAAATGAAATAATTTTGTGTAAGCATTCTTTTTTTCTTTTGGGATATTTCGGACGACTATGAAAGTGAAGCAAAACTCCGGACGCCGTAACCTGGTGGGGAAAGGGTACAGAATAAAATGAACACCACAGAGCAAAAGTTTGTGGCTACATTTTGTTCTTTATTTTCCTTAACTTATTGTTTCCGCTTAGTACACTGTAAAAAGGAAATCTTGCAGTATTGCTACTGGGATTAATATTGCCTCTACTGAGATAAGATTATTTCTAATTCGGATTAATCTTATCCCAGTAGAGATAAGATTAATCCCAGTAGCAAATACTGCAGTTAACTTTAATCCTTACCCGGAGAAACTTTTTACAGTGTACTGTGCATGATTATTTGCTCTGTTTGATTTTCATCATATTCTTCGACCCTTTGCACTTTACAGTTTTTTCCGTGTAAATTTTAAAATAGAAACTCGAAACCCAGTGGAGAACTGCTTTGACTCACCAATAGTTCGTGAATTATTTTTTGTTTCTAAATTGTAAATTGACTAAAGATAAAACATATAGAAGAAGAGGAACAAATTGGGTGAGAATAAATAATTACAGTTCGAACAAACAGACAAGACCGCGGTGCAGCAAGAACGCAACAACCGAAAGCTTATCAGAGCACATTGGTGCAGACAGGGGCGTCCCGACACCTTTCTGATCGGGGGGGTGCAGCTTCAGAATTTTACCGGAATTTTTCGAGCTTTTACCGGAATTTTTCGAGGTTTTACCGAAAATTCTCGTAGTGACAATCTCTGCAGAAAGTCTAGAATACTGTCGTGTTCTGACTTCGATCACGTATTGTAAACAATAGTAAACAAAAAAAAAAGGCTCGTTAACACTTAAAACAGAACAAGAATCTGACATTCAACACACCCTACACATTTATTCGACGCATTTTCACCATTTTCCATTTATCCTCAACACATCCAATTTCACACTCATCAACTAGATCTGTTTCACATGCTACTAATAGCAGACTTTCAAGAAGCTGGTCAGCCAATGTTGAACGCAAGGTGGTGTTAACCACCTTCATCTTGCTAAAAATTCGTTTCCCTTTTGCTGAGGTAACAGGGATTGTCTTAGCCAGCTTGAACGCTTTCCATTCTAGTGGTAAGACGTCTTTCAGTTGACGAGAGACCTCGAATATATCTTCAAACTTTTTGTTTGTTTCGAGGCTCTCCCGGCAACTCTCTACATCACGTCGAAACAAGGCTAATTCGTTTTTATGGCACTTGCAGCCTCTGGCTCAAGTGCCATATACCGTCGCAATTCCTTCTGTCGGTCGATCCGGTTTTTTTGTCGCAATTTTTCGAGTTAGGGTTCTTCCAGATGTGCTAGGACGATGAAACTTAGCAGGCATATCAGGGACCCGACCCAACTAACCTCGAATCATCAGTTACCCGATCCAGTCATCTGCGGGGGAGTGGAGGGCGGGGAAATCTGGGAAATTTAGGGCAGCTGGTCACACTTTTTCGAATTAGGGTACTTCCAGATGTGCTAGGACGATGAAACTTGGCAGGCATACAAAGGTCCCGAATAAACTAACTTGGAAATAATCAGTTTTTTGATCCGATCATCTGGGGGGGGGGGGTGGAGGCGGGGGAATCTGGGAAATCGAGTAGTTTTGAAAAAATCGGCTTAGGAATCGCCACTTTCCAAAGCCGTTTTCCGTAAAGTGCCAATCTTGACCGCAAAGTAAGAAAAATACTTTTAAGCGAAATTTTCATTTTCATGATCTCCATGAGCTCATTATGATTTTTGCCTCAAGGATTTTGCTTACAAATGAAGCTCCAGCTCCCTTAAAGTGCGCATGTTAACTTCAAAGTCGAAAAGTACTTTTTATCAAACGATTCATCTCAACTTATAATAGCGGATTCCATAGCTATGGTGGGGTTGGGAGGGGATGATCGGAAATCTCCAGAAATGGTTAGAATGGAGGAATCGGAGTTTAATTTCCTGGGAAATACAAGCATTTATTCTAGATAAATCGTTCGCACAGTTGGACTGGATCCGGACACTGGGGGGTGGAGGTGGAGGGGGGCCTTCCGGAATTCCGGTGATGGCGTTTTTCAGGACGAAACTTGGCAGGCAGGCATGTCAGGAACCCGTTGAATCTGACAGAGCCCTTACCTACTACATACAGTTGCAAGTCCCATATGAGCTTACAGCTCTTGTTGAACTCCTCTTGGTTCACCGGTATCACCGGAAAGGAGTCGAGAAAGCTGTCGGCGATTTTGGATTCACATTCAGCCGACTTCCGGTAGATTCTGTGGGGTAGATTCCGGTAGATTCCCTGAGCCGAATTCTGGTAGATTACGTGGGGTAAATTCCGGTAGACTCCCTCAGACAAATCCCGCTTGATTCCTTGCGAAAGATTTAGCGTAGATTCCATGAGCAAAATTCGGTACTTCCCTGAGCTGAATTCTGGTAGATTTCGTGTGGTGAATTCCGGTAGATTCCCTGAGACAAGTTCCGGTAGATTCCTTGTGAAAGATTTCGCACAAATTCCGGTAGATTCCCTGAGCCGAATTTCGTGGATTCCGAGGGGTAAATTCCGGTAGATTCGCTGAGACAAGTTCCGGTAGACTCCTTAGGAAAGATTTCGCACAAATTCCGGTAGATTCCCTGAGCCGAATTTCGTAGATTCCGAGGGGTAAATTCCGGTTGATTCCCTGAGACAAGTTCCGGCAGATTCCTTGTGAAAGATTTAGCGTAGATTCCATGAGCAAAATCCGGTAGGTTCCCTGAGCAATAATCCGGTAGATTCCCTAAAAATCATCAAGTTCAGGTGAATTTGACAAATTTTGGCTGGCGCGGCTTCGCCGCACCAGTCAAAATTTATCGGAATTTTTTCCCACAGGCTTTCTGGGGGGGGTGCTGCACCCCCCCCCCCCCCCACACCCCCCCTCGGGACGCCCCTGGGTGCAGATAAGACCGTTTGAGGTGATCGAAAATCCAAAGAAGCATATATGTACCGTGGTGTACATAATTATTGCCGGTTGCTGTTGGTGTGGCTATAGAAGACACCTTCGCATGTAGGCTGTAAGACTTTAGTTTCCAAAGTTGACTACCCGGTCCCTACAGCTAATCTTTTGTCCACCGTCCCTTTTAAATCACTCGATAAAACTAGATGGAATAATCCTCGTCAGTTCTGGCCATCTTGGGTGTTGACTAAACTTTAGCCGATTATCTGCGGGTCGGGACGTCACGCGAAAAGTCTATATTTTCCATCTACTAACGGAACTGATTGTCCCTAGAACGGTTTATAAGTGTAAACGCGTCCGGCGCCTCGCTGGCCGCTCGTTTCTGTATATATAGACACAAATATATATTCTGCAACATTAATTTAATCAAATGTTCCTATTTCTTTCATGACGTCATGAAAACGCCACGGACCTTAGATAATCGGCTAAAGTTTAGTCAGTACCCCATCTTGTTTAGATGCAATGGAGTCGTAGCGCAAACTCGGACGTTCGGGCACTACCCGCAGCAGGCATCGTTAGCATAAACCTTCGCAAACTTGGCGGCAACCAGTCACAAATCCTCAGTTTTGACAAGAATAAATAATAATAAATAATATAAATCCCTTATTTATTCTTGGTTTTGAGATGCAATGCTCAAATGTGGGGTACATCCCGGCGTAAGGGTACAGGTGGCTGAGGGTTGATAGTTTAGTGTCATTGTTGGGAAGTACTACTTAAGTACAAAATCAGAGTAGAGGAGGGGTACCTGGGGTCAGGGTAATCTGACATCGTTTTTACACTACCTCGATTTTTGCCGCGAAAATGTTAAAATGAAATGTACATGCTGTCCTGACTGTCAAGAGGCAAAAATATTATTTTTTTGAGCAGTCATATGTCCAAAAATATTCAGATTCTGTGCCTTTTCTTTGTGTTGAAGCTGCTTTGAAAAGGGATTTTCTGGCTATTGACATTGCTAACTCTGCCTTTTTCATCATTTTGTAGTCAATCGAGGTAAGGTTACAACGAAGGGATCGTGTTTGGAACGAAAAATATGTTTTAACTAGAAATATTGAAGCAATATTTGTATATCCAAGATGTAAACCATTCAATTAACTTCAATGTAGTATGTTTGTCATATTTGTTGGTTCCCGTTTAAGCCGGATAGATTATTCTGAAGGAAAGACTTCTCTGGAAATTTGAAATCTTGTCTGAGGTTGCCAGAGGTCGGATATCCCTCCTGTACTTTAGATTCTACTTAGGTACAACTTTCCTGGAGTACTTAATACCTATTACTTAAGTCAAATAACTTTTTTAAATAACTTTTCAAGTACTGTCTCAAGTTCATTCTGTTTGAGTCACATCGATTTGCGCATGTAAATGCTTCTTTGACAGCACTTATCCAAAACTTAAAAGCCTTCAGAAAAAAATCTGATGAAACCCTGTCAGTTTATGAAGTCCACTGCACACTTGGTAAAAGTTGGATCTCCATTCAGAGCTGCAAAGACTATGTTTAAGTACATTTGTAATGAGGTACTCAACACTTGATACTTAAGTACAAATGTTAAGTAGCCTACTTGTCCCAGCACCGTTCCCTGCCCAGCTGCCAAGGCACTGTATCCTAACGAAACTTGGGGGTTGTACCCAGAAGCCAAAATCTGCTCGCCGGCCGAACGTTTTAAGCTTGCACACGAAGAGTCAAAATTGCCCATACCGTTTCTTGGCAATTTTGGGCGTATCTTTAGTGCATTGCTGTTGGTCCAAACTTGGCCTTTTTGCCCTCTTCGTGATAAGATGAGAAATTTTGGCCAGACGAGATCAAAGTCTTATGTTCTGGGCGCCCTGTTTGCATATCTTCCAGCTTCTATTCCGCTTTGGGAAAGTTCTAACGGAAATCTTTTTCTTTATAGCAGCGAAGCCCTCGTCTTTCTTAGCATATACGGAGTTTCGGCCATTTGTGCTGTGATAAAGTTATTTTTGACCAAAAATTGTTGGAGGACGAATAAGTTTTGTGTGCTATTTTGTGTCTAGTCAGCGGCTTTGTTTTTGTTGTATTCTTGGTTCGGGACGATTGTTTTCTTAAAGTTTGCTGTGAATTAAATAAATTATTCCTTCGCCTTTCCGGAAGTTAGTCAGCCCTGCTTAGGAAGAACTGCTTAAACTTCCAGGAGGACTCGTCTTCCCCTTGTGTGAAAGCGACCATGCGGCGAACTTTCTAATCCCGCGGCAACACATGAGTTGTTCTGATGCGTGTGGTATAATAATAACTTTATTTCAGCCAGAGGCCATATGCACACACAAACAAAAACACAACAAAAGTTAACAAGCACTAGAACGAGCTAAGGACACACGTCCCTGAGGAGATCTCTCCTCACAGGAAGGCAGCTGAAAAGGGGATCAGCCGCATTCCTGACAAGAAAATTCTCAGACCAGAAAATTCTCTGGTGAAAGGACGCTTTGGTCCGACAGTGTACTTGTTCAGTGTCCAGCACTTTCGGGAGACAAGTTCATGGCTCATTCTACAAATCTTTGGTAGTTTATATAGGCGGCGGGCAACTCGATTGTAACCAGTTTTGAATAGTCTGGCCAATTTGATTGAAATATTGGCCACTAGAGATATCCCAAAAAGCTGGTAACAATAGCACTGGAACAAGCGAGTTTCCACTGCATCAGAGCAGTGCCCAAATTTGAGGACGTATAGCAACTGTTCGATATTGTCGAGAACTTTAAATTTATATATTACCATACTCTTTCCAAGATAAACTTATTTAAATCATGTTCCTACAAATATATTTGACTTTTCAAAGCTAAATCTTTGTTCCGTGACTTCAGTTTATAACAAATTCACGTCACCTAATCAAAAGTTATGGTACTGAACACATCGCCAACTCAACACATTCACTTTGCTGGGCCTCGCGTTATTGGACGTTTCGTAACATGAACATTTACGAAAAAATATGCCATACGATGGATGAAAATAGGCAGCGTTTCAACTTTCAAATACAATTGGCACTGTAAAATGTAATCTTTCAGTGTAGGCTACCAAGACTTTAGTTGCGTTTTTGCAGATACCATGGTATCTGTTACCACGATAACTGAATCTGCAATTGGTCGTTTTTGCAGTTACCGTGGCATCTGATACCTATTGCCGAAATGCACTTTTCGAAGTGATCCCAAAAGAAAAACTGATATCCAGTTACATCACTAAGTGCTAAACTTCATTCTGACCAATTTGACAAAATTTGATGAAAGTGAGATGACTTTTCAGATACCACGATCAGTTACCACGGTCGGACCGTGGTATCTGAATATCAGCAAAGTGTTACAATTGCAAGTGTTACTAGCATAAAAGAAAAAATTGGGGGGGGGGGGGGGGGGGGTTACCGACTAGTTGGACATTTTTACCGACTATTTTTGGAAGAAATCGACTGTTTACAAGAAAGAAAAATCAACTGTTTTTACGAAACATCGAAGCGCTTTGCGGTGAATATTTGTTGTTTAACGACTGAAACATTAGAGGGGGGCGTCCCCCCCCCCCCAATACGTGACTCCTCTGCTTATCAGAAGCAGTGAAGCGTCCTTTGCATCTCTGCGAGCCTGTAAATTTGCGGGTCTAGTCCAGTCATTCTTAGAACATCCGGAAAACTGCATGACATTTCGCAAAGCGCGGCATTTCGCAAACTTGTTTGACATACACTCGTGTAATCGAAACGCAGGGGAAAAGCTGTTCCTGTGGGTGCAGAGCCGTCACTGTATGGCGGGGAGAGGGTGCCCCCCCCCCCCCATGTTGCCGGTCAGTAGGAAAAAACGAGTTGGTACGAAAAGCCGCGATTTTTCCTCGAAAACAGCCGTTTTTTTCCCCTAAAACAACCGATTTTTCTTGAAGGACACGGGGACCGCAGTTTCGTACGGTACATTCTAACCCCTCTAACAAAACCACGCTGATTTTCTCACTTGCCGTGTTTTGCTACCTTCGATGTGGATCACGCTGTCGACGGTTGTCTGCGAGAAGATACATATTCTTTGAGCCCAAGCTGACTTTGAAACATTTATTCAAACAATGTTTACAACGGGTACGTCAGCTACGATTCTTCATCAGCGATATTTCGGCCCTTTTTGGCAAGGGTCCTCGTCAGGCTGTCAATCCTCTGGTCCAACTTCGGGGAAGGAAACAATCCTGTAATCTTACAGGATTGTAAGATTACAGACTACTCTGAGCAGAAAACACGGCTAGCATAGCTTATAGCACTGCAGTTCCCCTTCCATGTCCCTTTTAGCTCTGCTGTTTTTTTATTGTCTAAAAAGAGAGAAAGGAACAATCCCTCAGAGTAACTGATCCGATAAGATCAGTGAACAGGAAATAGCAAATTTGGAAAACCTTTCTTTTAGTAGCCATTGCAATTTTCTTCATGGACGGTGTCAGTTTCTGGGTGAAAAGGCGTTATCGCAGAATTCAATGACACGAAGCTCGATATATGCAGCGTTTACAAGACGAGGAAAACTTGATCAGAATCCCGTCTCGGTGACGAGATTATGTTTACACGCGAGGAAAAACAATAACTCTTCGAACCAGAAAATCTGACAAAAATAAATTCACTAGCCACCAAATTTTTTTGAATAGATTTTGATTTTTTGACTTCTTCTCTCAAAAGTTAGCTAAAAAAAAATTTACCTGAGCCGCCGAAGAGATTCCTTTCAAGTAGATCGGAATTCCTTTCATCATGAAAGGAATTCTCGTTCCGCTAGACTTTTTTTCTAGTCGTCTTCACGACTGAATCCTTTCAAGTCGACCGGAATTCCTTTCTACTCGACGGGATTTCTCGTGCCGTTGAAATCGCTACATTAGAAGGACCATACAGTTTGGTATGTATAAAAAATCATCGACCATAATGGCCGTTGATCGGAGTACAGAGGATCGCCAAAGGGTTTTGCACTGCTGGTTGAAACCAACAGCACGCATTAATATTGGTAGCTATCAATTTCCTTTATCGGAGAATAATTGTACTGACTGCGGTAGACTCGGACAACCTCGGGAACTTCAAGAACTGGCTCCGCTCTCATTTGTGAAACGAGTCATGTCAACGCGCAGCTGGATGTCGAACCAGTGTTGCCACTTTTCTCTGACGGAACCTGTGACATGTAGCCGCAATAATCTGTGACATCCTGGCGCCAGAAAATTCATTTATTTGTTCAGTTTCAAAGAAAAATTCTTAGATTCTAAGGTTCCAATTGCTCTTATAAGAGGAGCTGATAATCGTAAGGAACAAAAAATCCTTTTTCCGAAAAAGGTTGCCTTGAAATTCGCCAAAATGCTCTGGAATTGCCGAATTTGCGACATTTTTGGCATACGTGTGATTTCCTGTGACAAATTTTTCACAGCTGTGAATCTGGAATCTGGGGAAAAGTCGAAAACCTGTGACAAATCGCAGAATTCTGCACCCAGTGGCAACACTGGATGACGGTATTTGTATACTGTATATGAGTGATCCCCAGGAAGAACGAGAAAACGTCTCACTAACGACTCAAACACAACTACTCAAATCCTGTATCACTCAATCACAACGATCGCTGGGGACAGCTGTGGTGCCGCTTCCGGCTCTTCCGCTAGGTACACGGCGATTTTGCATCGGCAAGGAGAGTTAGTCATCAAGAGTATTTCCGTTGTCGAGCTCATCAGCTCACGGAGAAGGTTGAGGAGCAGCTAAAAGAGATGCTTCGAGAAATATCGAAGTAAGGTATTCGACGAACTATGGGAATCAGCCAACTCCGCAAATGGTGCACCCAGCTTCCTGTTCAAGGTTTGGCTTATTCTTTAGTGAGCTTTGCATTAAAAGGTTTATTTTTAGCTATACATAATACAGCCGATATTGAAAGAGCTTTTATGCCTTACAACGAAATGCCGTTTTGTGTACCAAGAGTTATCTGTTGTTGTACGAAAAAAGTGGTTCGCAATTCAGTTCTGTCTGGTAACGTAGATGGCTCAGGAAACGATCTAATTGCGTACAGGTTGCGTAGCGCATCTTTTTCACACCTGTGCGACAAGCTTTCATGTTGGATGTGTATTTACATTTTCCTTTCTCGGTTTCTTTTGCTGAATTCTCGTTTCTTTCATCATTACTAACTTTTTCTTCATCGTTAGTTGGTTTTCTCCAATTTGTTCTCAGAAACTTCCATATTTTGTATTTTTCATTAAAAATACGACGCGTATGCGTCAACGCGACGCAAGGATAGATCTTGGTTATATTCTTGCGTTGCGCTTTATTTGTCGGCGTAAGCTCTGCGTTGCGTCACGTCAAGCGCAACGCAAAGTTTGCTTAGCTTATGGTGGGTTTACACACTGTGTAAAATCCCAGCGTATTTTACGCATCTTTTGAGCTTGAAAAGATTTCTAGCAATACGGACTTATTTAGATACATTTTTTCAGATTTCTCAAATACGTCCGTATTGCTAGAAATGTTTTCAAGCTCAACACGTGCGTAAAATACGCTCGGATCTTACGCAGTGTGTAAACGGACCATTAGGCTTAGTGTCAAAGCGTCAACGCGTCAGTGCGAAAGCGCCTTTAAACTTCCAGTTCAAGGTTTGATGTTTGAATGGTTTAATAAGCTTCAATCCCGATCCCTGAATACCAAAAATGCGGTTTTTATATTGGGAGCCATCTGTCCTTGCACGAAAGAAGTGGTTCGTAGTTTAGTTTTTGTCTGGAAACCTAGATAGCTCAGGCAGTAGACGCCACGTTTTTGCCAAGTGCTAGTAGGAACTCCAATTCCTTAGGTGAACTCTTCTCTCTGCAACCAACAGTATAAATGCGCCATATGACCTGATTTCCATCCGAAGCTACCTGAATCATAATTATTTCAACTGTTATCGTGAGTATTACTCAAATGAGTGTCCCCCCTAGTTCCTATTGTGGGCTTATGATTCCAAATATAAACCTTGTGGATACATGCTGCATGTCTTTCTCCCTCTTTCCAGAACTCTTCTAGAACAAAGTAGCCTATAATTGGAAATGCGGGAGTGAAGACTTCAGAGTTTTGCTATAGGAAACAGAGCCTCGCATCCTATTGGCCGGCTATGACGCAGATCAACATCATGATAAGGTTTAAATGGCGTTTCCTCTTCATGTAGATCTCTTTCTGCCTTCTCGGTTGATCACTGATGGTTGCTTTCGGTCAAAAGTTTTGCTTAGAGCGTGTTCCATCCTACTTACCGTAGTTACTACGCATGACGTCACGAATTCTGGCTTTCTGCCGTCAAGGCTGGAACGACTTTTCTATTTTCCAGCGGAATATCATGCCACTGGTGAATCCGTCCAATCACGTGATAGAGATTCGTGGTTACTACGCTTACCACACTCCCGAGCGTGGTAAGCAAATAGTTACTATTAGTTACTATTTCGAGAAGGCTGGAACGGTCAGATTAGTAACTTTTCGTGAGGCTGGAACGGATTCAGTAACTAATAGTTACTATTGGTACGAGGGTGGAACACGCTCTTAGTACACTCCGCTCTCGACTAGCATCCAGTGCTGCCAACAGCGGTACAGTTGTACCATTTTGGTACATTTCATCTCTGGTACAAAATGGCACAATCACACTTTTGTTGGTACATTTCCCAAAGTTGGTACAATGGTATTTTTGTTGTACATATATCGCGGAAAACTGACTGACTGAGCAAGCAGAGAGAGATTTGATTTTTGTTTTTAGATTATGCAGATCCTTACATGTTGCGATCAAGTAATTTTGGGGTGCATTTAAAATTCCAACCCCATTAGATGCACTGAAGAGTTTTATTATTTGCAAAAGATCAGATTATATATAACAAACTCGGCTTTACTACCCTTGATGCTCTTCTGGATGCTAAGATAGTTGCTATGATGGGCGACTGGAAGCTCCCGATGCAGGGGCTTGGCTTTGGCTTGGCTGAGAAAAAACCCACGCACGACGTCTTCTTTTCTAGATGGCGACATTTTCCAGGATTGATTAGCAAAGAATGATAAGACCTAACTGATAATTTTTGTATGTCTTCAGAGGTACCACACTGGTCTTGGTTTTATAATTTATTTGTATTTGTAATAAACAGTTGGAGCATTAGATGGAATTTATTATTTTGACCCTTGGCTCCCTACGTGCCATAACAGCTGTCCGGGATAATCGGCTGAGATTTAGTCCAGAGTTATTTCAAACCTAGGAAAAAATTTTTTTTTTCTTTTTTTGTTTGCTCATTGTTTTACGGTGTTTTTAGTGGTTTTGAACATTCATAGTGACAGTAGGGATGGTTAGCATTGTGTGTCTGGTAGAAAGACCATTTTTTGTGGCCCGCTTTTAAATGCTTTGAGGTTTCTCAAATGATCCGAATTGATTGTTTTACTCATGTTGAACCTATTATTGAAATATTCTCGATCTGAAACGTAGTGGTTGTCAAAACCATGAATTTTAAATGCTAGTTTCAGTTTTAAAAAAAATAACAGATACTGTTTCAATTTTTCACGTGATCGAAATAACTGAGTCATGGCCCATATTGTGCTAATTGTGGGGCTGAGCCCAATCCGACCTCGGCTGGACAGAGAAGGGTCTGATAAGTATTTTCAGCAACGATATGGGTGAAAGAATGTCTCATAGGCTATACTTGGTATTTGCTTACATTCTATTGCCCGCGCAACACGCGGAAAAAAAATTTGGGACATGGAACAGTTTCTTGATCAGTGGTACATTTTCGGTCTTTTTCTGGTACCTTTTCTTTCGAAGCAACATGCGATTAGTAACAGACGTCGGTCAGCCATCGCTGAACGCAAAGTGGTCTTAACCGACTTCATCTTGCTAAAAAGTCTTTCCCCTTTTCCTGAGATAACAGGGAGTTTCCATACTAGTGGTAAGACATCTTTCATTTCACGAAAGACTATCTTCAAACTTTATGTTTGTTTCGAGGCTCTCCTGGTGACTTTCGAGATCATGTCGGAACAAGGCAAACTCGTTTTTAGTGGAGTCAGGAGTGTTCCTTGAAACAACCCACTATTGCCAGCGCTGTAGCAGCTTTCGGCTTTCGGTTTCCGGTTTTCACCGTATTTGTGGAGTTCATAACTCGTGAACCAGTGCAAGTATCAAGTTCAAATTTGGTACACTTTTGGGTATTGTGGTCTAGTTGTGCCTTTTGAGAGTCCCACCCCCACACCTATCCGGTCCAGGGGCAAATGGGCCCAGATTGCCCAGTGAATAGTTTTCGTCACTTGACCAGACCTGGACACAGGACGCTGAAATTTCTTGTACTTGTAGATCCTATCCTAGGGCTGGGTTACTTTCAAAGTTGCACCTCCCCCACCCACCTCGTTCAAGGGGAACTGGGCCCAGATTGCCTAGGAGTAAAGTTCGATACCCGTTGCAGGAATCAACAGGTATCAAGTTGAAACTTGGTATGTTTGTGAGTATTGGTTTCTCTTTTTGCTTTTTGCGGGCCCCAAACCCCACCCCCACTTCGTTCAGGGGCAATTGAGCCCAGATTGCCCATTTTTTTTTTAATCAAACTCTAAGTTGGTATAGTCGAGGATCTTTAGGTCTAGGTATTTGAGGGGTCCCGACCTTCTCCCCCCACCTTCCCGTTCACGGGTAACTGGGCCCAGATTTCCGGTTGAGTTAAGTTCGTCTATGACATGTCTCAAGTTCAACTCTTGTACACTTGTGGATAAGATGTGATAAACATTTTACTTTCACACTCCACGTCTGAGCGCTTGCGCTCATGTTAACCTTTTTTCGGCTTATCACCGGAAAGGAGTCGAGAAAGCTGTCGAAACAGGAGTAGATGATACCGTGATATTATTCCTGGAACATTATTTGTAGCTGGAAATGATGGAAATTTCAGTAGGTGTCTAATTCTTGAAAGCTTCACAAACTTAGGAGGTTACCGGAATCACCCGATCAACGTTCCGGTACGCTGTGTCGTCTGTCTGCTAGAATCACTCTGGTTTGTGTGTCGGGTTCATCCTGGCAAGCTCTGAGGCAAGCATACTTATTCGGTAAACAGCGAATTCCGGTAGATTCCCTGAGCCAACTTTTGATAGATTCTGTGGAGTAAAGTCCGGTAGATTTCCTGATCCGGCCTCCGATAAATTCCCTGAGACAACTTCCGATAGATTTCTTGAGTAAGTTTTCAGTAGATTTCCTCAGCAAAATTCCGGTAGATTCCAAAATTATAGTAGATTCCGTGAAAATTCCGGTAGATCCCCTGATCCAGCTTCCAGTAGATTTCCTGATTCTTCGAGCAAGATTACGGTTGATTCCCTGAACAAAATTCCGGTAGGTTCCCTGAGCAATAATAATCCGGTAGATTCCCTAACAAGTGCGCAAGCGCTCAGACGTGGAGTGTGAAAGTAAAATGTTTATCGCATATTACTTAGAACCAAGACGTTTCAGATGCCCAATAACCAAACAAGTATTGAAATAACGTAATTTGTAATCATCCCACTTTAAAAGCTTTAAATGTAAACAAACCGCAAGTATAGATCCAAAGAAATGTGAAAGATCTTGCACGAATAGCTTGAGTTCCAACTATGGTCTGCCAGCCAGTCCGACCCTTTAAACCTCTTTTCCATTAGCAAGGTAATAAAAAGTGCAATAAACCAACTCGTAGCACTCTAATACCCCCTTTGTCACAATTCA
Source organism: Branchinecta sandiegonensis (assembly GCA_030848855.1). Taxonomy (NCBI): domain Eukaryota; kingdom Metazoa; phylum Arthropoda; class Branchiopoda; order Anostraca; family Branchinectidae; genus Branchinecta; species Branchinecta sandiegonensis. The sequence continues at coordinate 3,990,308 of JAUPMV010000009.1, forward strand.
TTAAGAACGGCATATCATCGATCATATGACAAAACAGTCCAGTTTCCAACTGTACGTCGCGTCGTCTTATTTGTTGCAGTTTAATCCTCATCCATAGATATATCTCCCCAAATGTACAAGAGGACTTGAGACCTGTCATAGGCGAACTGAACTCATAGGAAATCTGGGCCTAGTTGCCCATGAACGGGAGGGGGGGGGGTCGGGACCCATCAAAATGCGTATTTAAACCTCTTTTGCCTCAAGTATACCAGTTTACAGTTTGATTCCAGTAACGGGTCAACAACTTTTTGCATGGGCAATTTGGGCCCACTTGCCCATGATCGGGGAGGGTGGGGTGGTGGTTCAACTCGATATATATTTCCCCAACTCCTATGATCCAAAAGCACAAAGGAATTTTATCGCCTCATCTCCAGTTATTGTCAAGTTATAAACATTAAAAAATGCGCAATCTGGGCCCCATTGCCCCTGAACCAAGTGGGGGTGGGGGTTGAGACCCGCAAAAGGTAAAAAAGACCCCAATGCTCACAAACCTACCAAGTTTCAACTTGATACCTGTTGATTCCTGTCACGGGTAACGAACTTTACTCCTGGGCAATCTGGGCCCAGTTGCCCATGAACGGATGGGTGGGAGAGGTCCAATTTCTGAAGCAATTTCCCAGCCCTAGGATCTACATGTACAAGGAATTTCATCGTCCTATGGTTGGACCCCCACTATGCCCCAATATCCACTAGTGTATCAAGTTTGAACTTGATACTTGCACTGGTTCACGAGTTATGAGCTCCACAAAATACGGTGAAAACCGGGAACCGAAAACCGAAAGCTGCTACAGCGCTCGCAATAGTGTATTGTTTCAAGGAATGGAACACTCCACTAAAATCATCAAGTTCAGGTAACTTTATAGATTTTTTCCCACAAACTTTCTGGGGGGGGGGGGCAGCCCCTCGGGACGCCCCTGGCTGCGATTTGTTGGAGGCAGATCGGCAAAATGTCCATCCGTTTCCGTTTATTTTGAATTCTGTGCACTTTCTTCATGCGAAGAACGGCGATCAGAAGAACCAGCGCACTGTGGTCGGGACAGGCGCCGGGTACCCGATGAAAAGTTTTATCTCAAAATAGTAGTACGTAGTTGTACGAAAAAGTAGCACGCAGTACTAACTGATGCTACTACATGCTTCTAATTCAAGGCTACCGTGTTACTGCATACTACTATTAGCAAGACTGGACGCTACTATGGCAAGACAGGATGCTACTGGATACTACTACATAAAGATTGGACCACTCTGAGGCACATTGAATGATAGTATTGTTTGCTATTACATAGTATTACATGCATCTTTTTCGTACAACTACCATACAACTACGCGGCTACGAATTTTTCATCGGGTAGACTCCACCCCCGGTAAATGGGATCGGGAAAAAAACTACTTCGCTCAATTCAAGTCTTCTCAATTCTCCCCTTATTTGTTCTTGCTCAGGTGTAATGGTGCACTAACACACTGCGTAAAATCCGAGCGTATTTTACTCACGTATTTGGGCTAAAAAAGATCTCTAGCAGTACGGACGTATTTGAGAAATCGGTCCGTTTTGTATCTAAATACGTCCTTATTGCTAGAAATACTATATATAATATACTGCAAGAGTTCCGCAACTCGTCGCGTTTATGCCACCGCGCACTCCTCACGATTCCTCAGGTGCTTTGCGAAGACGGTCGCGCCTCTCGGCTACCTGCTCCAGGTAACCGAATTCCCTCGACACAAACAACAGTCAGCCTTTGGTTATCAGTTTTGCTCATACGGGTATCTGTTGTAATACTTGTCACAAGTTGTCAGTATGATTATGTAGTGGACTGTGATAAAAAAAAATTTAAGGACTTTTTGCTGAAATTTCTGCACTGCTGGGCAGATTGTCGTGGAGTAGGACGTGAAAGGTTAGCAAGTATTCTTTAAAGCACGAGAAAAAATATGATTGTTTGACACCTCAACTACATAGTATTTCTGCTCAATGTTTTGAGATAGTTGACCACTTTACAACTGAGCTATGCTTGCAGAAAATACACACGGCTTCGGCTATTTTTAGACTCTTTCCATGTCCCTTGCTTTGGATGACAGTCTTGGCAAAATTTGCATAACCTGTCTTCGGACGAATATGCTCCTCGGAAACAATAATCGGGCGGGTGCCTGATACGTCACGTAAAGAGAACAAACGCCATAATGAGTGTATTGCCAATAGAGAAGATAGGATATACTTATGAAGTCAAGGATCTCGGGAACGAGAATGGATGGGAATACTATTGAAGTAGAATGAATTACTATCACGAAGCGTCCTTTTTTGCTCCCGAACCAGCGAAATTGCAATTCGAAGCTTCGATCAGTTATCAGCAGTCTCTGAAAACTCGGGCGTGGCTCTGTGGTTCTCCAGTCATTCGTCTTTACTATGAATAGGCTCGATGAAACCTGTTTGTGACAAGAACTCAGGTTTGTTTTGATGTGCTGAGGATATCAAGCTGACCCAGCGTAAAGGGTAGCGGACTGAGCTAAAGCGTCTCAATACTAACTGGAAAACAGCCAGGGAAAATAGGCGTCAGCCCCTCGACTGAATCTCACTTTAAAATATGCGGTTGAACCGATAGCCAATACTCTATATGACTAAGTCCAAAACACGCCAGTGATTCTCAGGAAGAAGGAGTAAACGTGTCCGTATCGTCTCAAACTCAATGACTCAAATCCTGAGTCAGCGCAGCTATGACACCGTTTCTTCCTTTCTTCCGCAGGTATCCGGAGATTCTGCATCGGCAGGGAGAGATAGTCATCAAGAGTATTCACGCGACATAGACTGGAGGTCTGCAGAAATCTTGTTGTTAGTTAGTTTTGCTGTTGGTACTACGAGGTTTTATGAAACCCTTATTTACTATGTAACCCTTATTTATAAAAGTTTTATTCACAAACAAATGAAGTTCAGTTTGGGTCTGTCGGAAAGGTTTTCGAATCCATTTAGGCTATCCCTTTCTCATGCTCTAAACACAACACAAATGCCTCTCATGCTGAAGTTGGGTATTCATTCATTCATTTATTGGTGTACTACACATACTACATAACACAAATATGTGACAAGGGACAAGATCCCCTGAAGCTATCTTGTTGGTGTGTCACGATTGAAGTATTCAGTTTTGTTTTAGGTTGTCGGTGACGTGATATACAACATTCACAGGGACTGTAGACTCGCACCAAAAGACGTCCTGACTGTTCAGACTTTTCCGATGAAGTATACAGTGCTTACAGTGTTGTCAGTGCTTTTGACGTTGCGCATTAGTGAATGTCACGTTGCTCTGACGTTTCCTCCTGCGAGGAAATTCGATTTTGACTTCTTGGATAACGGAAGAACGCTGCCACCCTGTGGAATGCCCAAGGGTAAGTACCGAAACATGATAAAGGTCTGAGTATTCATTCAGACCAAGCCAACTGTTACGAAGGGATTCGCCGTGGTGCAGTAGAGTTATGGTTTTTTGAATGTTAGTTAATCGTGAACAGCTCCATGTCCATCCACTTGCTGTGACATAACTCAACCTACCAGCTAACCAAAGTTAGTGTTGGGCGATATTCGATATCGACAACGATCTATCGATATATCGGGACAAATATCGATTTCGCATATCGAAACGTAAGTATCCATATCGGAAACGATATTTGTTCATTCATAATTGTTCTAAATAATCCAACATAACGTACAGTTATTTATCCGAAATTGGAGCAATATGTTTTCCGTAATTCAGCTCTTATTTATTCGGAGTTTGAGATGATGCTAGATGCTATTTAACGACAATTTTGCTCTTAAACTTTGGTGAAACAAGACGTATCCTATGGCGAAAAATACTAAAGAAATATCGATTATCGAATATCGAAAGTGAAAATATCTATATATCGACACTACCCAAAGTACCCAAAGTAGCAACTTAAAGTCTCCTATGACCACTTGTTTCGGGTCTTCATTGTACCCCCCAAACTGCACCGTTCAGATTTAAACAAATAAATACAATGCTCAAACAAGGCTGTTACAGAAAGACTTGAGCCTATCCAGAAGAGGTCGTGCAAAGTGATGCTTGGTCCGGATTATGTTTCCTATGAGTATGCTCTGGTCAAGCTTCAGTTGCCGACCCTTGCGGATAGGAGGCATCAACTGACGATGAACTTTGGAAAAAAATGTTTAACTTCTGACCACCACCGGACTATTTTCCCAGACTTTGAAACTCCAGACCAGACCAGACCGAACACAAGGGGAAGACTAGCTAACACTGACAAGCCACGGCTTCTCCAACCCCCCATAAACTCAACCGAAAGGTGTTTATCTTCGTTTGTGCCTTACTTTATTCGTAATTTTAACTGTCAAAATATTAATCAGTCGTGATTCGTAATTTGTTATGTTGACGATCCGCAGCTAGCAGTTGTAAATGCTATTAAGGAAATAAATGAGTTATTATGTATTATTATGTTACATCACGTACTCCCCCCCCCAAAAAAAAAATTAAATAAACAGTTTCATTTGAGACAGGTTTTGGTATCAGGACCTACCGAACTTAAATCTCTCTACGAAATTTTGAGGCCGATGACATGTCGTCCAGATGCTATCCGCGGATTTTTTTTTTAGCTCGTTGGACGTCGCCGCACCACTACACGGTAAAAAGTTTCTCCGAATAAGGATGCAGTATTTGCTACTCGGGTTAATCTTATCTCTATTGGAATACTATTAATCCGAATTAGGGATAATCTTATCTCAATAAAGACAAGATGAATCCCAGTAGCAAATACTGCAAGATTTTTCTTTACAGTGTACGTCCTCTGATAGGGAGATCCACGGGACGACCACACTGCTCCCAAACGGCCAACGGCCGACCTCTTTGTCAGAGCTGGACAGTTTTGAAACGATGGCACCTTGCTTGTCTAATCAATTTACATTAATCTAAAAAAAAAATAAAAAAATCCGGAATTGGAATCCGAGGCTTTGGTGGGTGCTAATCTCTGGTCTTCCGACATAAATAATGTCAAGGTTCGATAGTTCCAACCTTTAATTCCAACTTCTAAAGTTTCTTTTTGAAAGCTAATGTTCAGCCAGCCTCCATACCTCTTGATTGGTTTATTTAAATACAAACAAATGTAATACTGAGAACAATTCCCATCTGAACAGAGCATCGCCCATAGCGAGTGGGCATTCATTCTTACATTACAAAGAAAGAAAGAAGGAAAAAATGAGGAAGAAAAAAGGAGACTAGCTCATACATAAACTGATCAAATAGAACGGAGAAGAACTATCGATAGAAGAAGTTAGGGTCTATTAAATATTTTCTAATGGGACAGTTTTAGTATTATTTTCAAACACTGGTATATTCCGGGCGTTTTTTATGTTATTGCGGTCCGGTATATTTGATTGAAAATCGGGTATACACCAAGCGCTCCAGTGCGCATCTCCTCGGACCACGACTGTACGGATATCGGACGATATTTCGTCCCGTATCAGCAAGGCTCCTTCAAGAAGGGTGAAGAATTGAAGTGGTTGAAAAAATTCCCAGAGCTCTAGACTGTCGAATTAATAAATTAATAACTTATTATAAATTCTCTAAATTCCTTCTTGGTTTCCCTATTTCTGCGAGTAACTCTTTCCGAACTTCTAATTTTAAAGTGAAGAATCCTTTGGAAACTTTAAATAGTAAAATAAAAAAATTTCATAAAAAGGCTGACAACATTCTTCTTCATCACAACCTTTTTCGTTTTTTCACAAAAAAGTGTCCTTATTAGTTTGTTTATTTCGAACTTTGTTTTTTTCCATTGTATTTCGTTGTAGATTTAGTAGGCTAATTTATCCTTAACGGTCAGCTGTTTATTAGTATGTAATTGTATGTCAGTTTGATTGACATGTTGTTGTTCCTTTTTATACTTCAGTTTTGAAGGATTCAGATAAATAATAATAATAAGTATCTGCCCGAGGTTTTGCGACAGTATTACCTCCTCTTTGTGAAAAGGCCTGGCTGTCCGTCTGCTTGCCGATTTTTAGTTATAGGTTGGAGTGTAGCAGGCAGTGTTTTCCACGATCCCGCATGCCACCATATTAACCACACTATTTAGTACCGTGGGAATTTTTTTAACACAATCAGGCTTTGGCTGTAAATTTTTTTTTCAACTTCCAGAGCGAGGAAAAGAAAGTTCACAAATCAGCTGTGTATTCTTACAACATGACACGATACATATTGTTAAAGAGACCGCGATCAACTGCCAAAAAATTGAGACTTGGCCTGAAATATTTATTTGGAAGTTGCCATCGATATGTTGTAAAAGAAACAAAAAATGCGGGCAGTTGCCAGATACCAAAAGAAATAAAAGATCCTGATTCTTCGCTGCTAACCGGACGGACCTCTCCAGATTATCCACGATCGGTATATTCATTTTCTCAATTGAGGTTTCTTCCTTACAAAGCTCCCTCAAAAATGCGTCTACCCTTAGCCCTTCAGTTTTTCACATCTACAAAAAGTGAAACAGGCCTAACTTGAAAAGCATTTATGATTTGAGAAGTTCAGAAATCAACCAATCAGAATTCTTTTATTATGGAACAAGTCATGGTAGAGCACCGTAGAGTATCCACAGGCGGGGTCGTATCCGGGGGGGGGGTCCCCCTGGAACATACAAATTTATCGTTTTAATAGACCATAACCTATGATCTATATCTTTTCTGTACTTGTTGATATGGAGTAGGTCCGACGAGCGCCCCCCCCCCCCCTAAATAAATTCCTGGATACGGAACATTTTGGCAGATTGTTTGCCAAATGCTCGATATACCGGTACCGAGTTTAAATGCGACTGTACCTCGGTCTGTCTAGCCTGCGGTATGAGGAGTCCAGATATGGTACTTCTGGTACCAGAAATTACGGTACTTCTGAAATTACGTTTCCTCCCTACATCTGTGGGTGTATCGTGACTCTGTCATCTCTTTTTCACTCTTTCCTTTTTACTAATTCCAGGTAGTATAAGAACATCCCTTTTGGCGGGTTCATCTTTCAACGTTACTTGGCATCTGGCGTATCCACATAAGGTAAAGGAACTAATTATATAAATTTGTCTTTTAGTATTCTAGTAGCGCCGTGTAGCGGCTTAATCTGCCAACGGTGTTTATGCCTTTTTGGGTGTTTCACGCCGTATGCTTAACGGTAATGAAACTTCAGTAATATCTGCTATATCTGTAACAGAGGTCAGAGTCCTCCTGCGTCGATTTTCCGATAACTAATGCCTGTATTAAGCGTATGAATCTAGGTCAAGATTTTGGAGATTGTGAGCGCGTTGCTCAAACTAATTTTATGACAGGTCATCTTCATTAGAAGCATTTCATTAAACTGCATTGAGAAGCGTTCATTAATCAGTTTAAGCCCTTTAAAGTCGGTATCAAAACGTGGCGGATTAATCAGCCAGGATTTCCAGCATAAATCATTCTTCTCCTACATGGCAAAACTTTTGAGAAAGAACTGCAGAAGAGAGCCTGCAGAATAATACTTGACCACAATTACACATCCTTCAACGAAAGCCTTCAAATCCTCGACGTCTAAAAACTGTCTGAAAGAAGACATATCTTCTCATTCGTTTTGGCCACCAATGTTTGAATTCTCGACACCACAGGACCATCCTTTCGGACTTCGTTACACCTTCTCATGGACGTAACACGCGAAGCAAGAACGACCCGAAACCCAAGCTTGTTTCCCCGCCTACGAAATCTTCAGAAAGATACCTAAATTTATTCGTTCCGTATTTCACTAAACATTTTAACTGTACTTGCTTTTATTTTTTTCACTGTTTGTTAGTTTGTGTTTTATTTGTATTGTCAATGAGTGTTGTTTTTGCGGTTCCTGCCCACGTTAACCTAGCGCTATTAGGGTTGAAATAAATTGATTGATTGATTGAAGAACAGAAATCTTAATGAAAGGCGATCATAATATTTTAAAGGATTAACTTATTACATGTTGGTGTTTAAAACTCTCAGGCATAAAATTGCTAACTATTAATTCATGCTTAATAATGCGCATGGAAGGTAGTTAAGAATCTCGGCGTCGACGAACTGCATCCAGGGATGATAAAAGGGTTTGTACACTTGCAAGTAGCAACACTGAAGGAAAGGAACAGATGTTCAGATTTGTCAGTGTCTATGACATTTTCGTTGAAGGAAAAGGCTGAAGACATCACGACATATAAAAGAAGAATAGTTTAAGTAGAAAGAGCGTAGTTTTAGGTCATCTTTAAAGAAAAAATTTGGCTCAACCCTCGTCCTCCACCCCATCTACAAGAACTTCCTCCCGCCTCCCTTTGTCCCCCTCAGATCCCGACTCCACAGAGAGGCGGCTGCGAAAGTTCCAAAACTGACACCGGTTTACTCCAGGTCACAGCGTTATTCTCGAAGCTTTGTGCCGAGTTTTGTTCGTACTTTTAACAATTCGTAACTTGTGCGTTTTATCCTATTCTTTTTGTGTTTCTCGTTGACAAATCTTTCTTGTATTAACTGTTTGACTAAAAGATACCATATTTGGGCTATGCCTGTGAGAGACTGTATCTTGTTTACATTAAATGATTTGATTTGATTTGAAAAGAAAAACGCAAACTGCGCTGTCAACATTGACAGCTTGCGAGTCGCGTAGCTCAGCAGTACTGCTCTGACAGGATAGCTCTGACAAAACACGCCAGGGATCCCGGGAAGAACGAGAAAACGTAGCTCTCACGACTCAGACTCAACAACTCAATCCTGTGTTAACCAATCACGGCGATGTTTGGGAACAGCTGTGATGCCGCTCCCGGCTCTTCCGCTAGGTACAGGGCGATTTTGCATCGGCAAGAAGAGTTAGTCATCAAGAGAATTCTGAGCTAAATTTCGTCAAGGTAGAAGAGGTGTAGGTGTGGTTAATATCATGAGCCTACCAACTTTTTAGATCTAGGCTAGTTTTGTAGACTGTAATGTGTAGCCTGCTTTTTCCATTAACGCTGATTTTTTGTTCCAGGGTGGTTTTCAGCTTGAGGTCCTAGACGAGCAGGAAAAACACGTGATGTATCTGACTCCAAAACGAGATTTTGCCTCCATGGATCCAACGTAAGTAAAAGCACGTTGACGGTAGCGGCAGGGCCCTGAATGATCTTTTTCTTCACCCGACAGGTCCGAGGGGATACTCACTCTCCGGCAACCGTTGTAGACGGGTTTGGGAGATATACCCTCGAAAAGGTCGGAGAAGGGCAATTATTCCAGATTGAGATACCCCCACGTGGCCATAGCATTTTGGAAATTCTACGTTCTGCTGATATTCTTTAACAAATCTTCAGATATCGCCATACAAATGCTGTAATGACATGTGCTTCAACTTTAACTTTAAAAAGGCAACGAGAACATTTATCCACTGCTCAAGACTGAAGTAGGATACAATACTTGTAGGCTACTGCATCTGATTCTGTCTCTTCTACTTATCTAGAGAGTTGACTAAGCAATCAATCGTCACGGGTTCAAAATACGACGTTTCTGCTTAAAGCACAACTCTTACTAGAAATGACCTTTTCCCTATGAAATGAATCAGAAAAAAGTTTTCGAAAATACCGTTACTTTTGACTGAAAACCACCGATTCTCTTGTTAGCGCTTGTCGACTATATCCAGCCTTCCTGCTCTCCGACGCGGAGGCTGGGCGCAAACATTTCAAAACTGGCCGTGCCTTGGTTAAAAAGTTGGAAAACGAAGCAAATTAAAGAAGTAACAAACAGAAGATTATCACATCCTTATGTGTGAAAGAGTTGTCAGCGGACGTTGAAGATTCCGGCAAACTTTTCGTTGGGTGACGGGAAAACTCGGCAAGGCCGAAAAAGCGCTAAAAATTCGTAGTTACGAAACCAAACAATGGAGAAATGTAGGGATTTTAGAAGCTTATAATTCCATATGGGAGCTAAGTATATTATAAAGGGCAGAAGAAGCAAGAGGGATCCTTTAATGTCAATTCTTCTTTGTAATTCATGGTACCTACAGCCTTTTTCTTCACTAAAGTATTTGCTACTGGGATTAATCTCGTCTGTAAAAGGATAATCTTATCTCTAATTCGGATTAATCTTATCTCAGTATTTTTTTAATTTTTTTTTTACCGTGCAGAGCTTAGCTGGTATTGATGGTGATTCCCAAGAGATGATAGGTTTGTGTCAAGTAGAAACTAAAGATTAGAGGAGGGATACACTCACCAGGAATTTATTTGAGGGGGGGGGGTTGCCCGTGGGTCGGACAAAAAGACAGATCAGAGGGGAAAGCCTATAAAAATGATTATTTTTGTATGTTACGGGGGGGGGGAACCCCTTAACCCCCCCCCCCCCCCCTGGATACGGCCCTGAATATACACTGTAAAAAAAAATCTTGCAGTATTTGCTACTGGGATTAATGTTGTCTCTACTGAGATAAGATTATTTCTATTTCGGATTAATCTTATCCCGGTAGAGATAGGATTAATCCCAGTAGCAGATACTGCAGTTAACTTTAATCCTTTCTCTGAGAAACTTTTTACAGTGTATGACGTTCAGGTTTCGATACGGACTTTAACGGCCCAGTTAGTGTCATCCCAGACTGCGTGCTTGCCGTTAGAATTTCTTAATTTTGAACCCAAATCGGAAAGAACAAGTATGCCAACATCTAGAGGGTTGGTCACTGACCCTTCTGCTCCGGCGGTGCTAGAGGGCCAAATTACCCATGCCATTATTTTCATGGGTATTAGGCATAGACATATCATACCTTTGAGATGATTGAAGTCTCTGCCGACCGTTTAGTAGAGTGACGGACAGTTTTATAAGAAAGAAAAACGGCGTACGGTAATTTGTGTACGAGAGGTTTGTCGAAGTACTGTTAGGTGAGCTGCAAGCAGAAAGTAAACAGCGACAGAATCTCCAAAAAAACGACAAGTGGATTCGTCTTGGCTCGCACACACCGCTCACCCACGTTGTGTTTTTCCGAAGCGGTAAACCCCTGGTTCACTCTGATGCGTCATATGTAAAACATTTTTTGGGTGTTTTTGGGATCCCAAAACGTAAGTTTAGGGATACCTATGACATCGCAAAAGTTGTCCGTCTGTCTGTCCGTCCGTCCGTCCGTCTGTAAGCACGATAACTCTCGAAGTGAATGAGATATTTTGATGAAACTTGGTGTGAGGATTCGTTGGGTCGGCGGACCAGTCGAGTTCGTAAATGGGCTTTGTAGCCCTACATTTAGGGGTGGGGGAGGGGGTTCAAATTAAGGGGCAAACAAAATATTTTGAAACAGCTAGTCGATTATGGGGTAAGAAGACATGCCGAACACGATGGTGAAAACCATTTTGTAATCGGACAAGTAGTTCGCCCGGAATCCGGCCAAAACCGGAAAGTTTGTTAAAAGTAAAAGTTTTATTTGAAGTTGATTAGATGTTCGATTTAGAGGTAGGAAGACATGCTGAAGACGATGGTGAAAACCATTTTCTCGACGGACAAGTAGTTCGCCCGGAATCCGGCCCAAACCGGAAAGTTTGTTAAAATTAAAAGTTTTATTTGGAGTTGATCAGATGTCCGATTTAGGGCAAGAAGACACGCTGAACTTTTATGTGAAAACAATTTTCTACCCGGACATGTAGTTCGCCCGGAATCCGGCCAAAACCGGAAAATTGTTAGAAGTTAAAGTTTTATTTCTAGCTGATTAGATAATCGATTTAGGGGTAAGAAGAGACGCTGAATCCGTGTGTGACAATCATATTTTACCCGGACATATAGTTCGACCGGAATCCGGCTTGAGTCGGAAAATTTGTTATAAGTTAAATTTTTATTTGAAGTTGATTAGATGTTCATTATTGGGGAAAGAAGATACCCTGAGTTCGTTTTTGAGCTTTCTTTTTTTCGCCGGACAAGTAGTTCTAAAATTCGGCCAAAGCCGGGAAATTGGCAGAAGTGGCAGGAACTTTTCGTCAAAACAGATATGACTTATACGGGTAAAGACACATGCTGAATCAATATCTAAACTTGGTTTTCTCAGATGATTAGCTATTTGGCCTTAATCTGTTTCTGAATTTTAATTGTAAGAATGTTCAAGGATTCTGGCGATGACTGGATCTGGCTAAGACAAGACCCAGTTGTCTGGATCAGATATTGAATTTTTGGGATCCCATCGAAAACTTTGGTCTTGTTTTTTTACGTAATAGAGAATCCCACGAATATTCACATCGCAGCGCACATTTGGCAGGAGGACAACGAAACCATTAGGAGATGACAATCCACTACCTGGGAATTTCAGTCAAGCTTCATATGTGACATTATTATTATTATTATTTGTTTGAATCCTTCAAAACTGAAGAGTAATGTATCAAAAGCAACAACAGCATCAATCAAACTCACACACTTACACACAAATAAACCCCAAGAGATGACAATCCACTACCTGGGAATCTCAGTCAAGCTTCATATGTGACATTATTATTATTATTATTTATTTAAATCGTTCAAAACTGAAGAGTAATGTATCAAAAGCAACAACAGCATCGATCAAACTGACACACTTACACACAAATAACCCTCAGGAGATGACAATCCACTGCCTGGGAATCTTAGTCAAGCTTCATATGTGACATTGTTATTATTATTATTTATTCGAATCCTTCAAAACCTCAAAAAGAAACAACAGCATGTCAGTCAAACTCACACACTTACATACAAATAACAGCTAACCGTTAAAACCAAGTTAGCCTACTAAATCTACAATGAAATACAAAGGAAAAAAAAAAACCTTTGTTCAAATCGGGCTAAATGAAGTATTTGTAGATCAAGTTTTATATCCTGGACAAATTAACCAGTCACAAAAATGCAAGAAGAAAAACAGTCTTAATTGTAAAATACTAAGTGGAGTGAGACCATTTGATATTGAGTTGTTCATACAATACGTGTCGTCCCGTGAGATTATATATAAATTATAATGTATAAGCAATAGTAAATCAAATAATACGCAAATAAATTGAAATGAAAATTAAGCTGGACAGGCTAACTCGATCGAGTGCCGCCTGTTTCAAAGGGAGTCTGGGGCCGCAGAAGGAATAATCCCACCTAACGCTTGAACGATACGACGCCACTAGTTCTATGAGGTTGAATTTGGTGTAATTTCACTTGGTCTTTTACGAATTAACAAACAATTAAGAAACAAATGAATACTGTTAAAAGTCCATAGGTCACAGGCGTCATGGCTGTCGTGCCAAAACTAGGCAGATTGCCGGAGGGGTCGCCAACTCGATCTTTGTGTGCGACCCAATCCGTCTTTCCGAATTTGTGTAAGGCTACATGATAGTCGTTGCCGTTGCGGGAAGGGAGCAGCCACTCGTGCTGGCTGAAATACTTACCCCGTCTCTTGGTTCGATGTGAATGTGTCGGCGAAATATCCATGAGGTCGTCGGGGAGGTAAGGGGGTAATAGACTTGACACCTCTTGAATTGTTTTTTACTTATACTAATGTGTTCAAGAAATCATAAGAAATAGCTTGTCAACCCATTTCCAAAATTACGCGCACATGATCGTTTCATACTGTTTCTGAAACCCCGGCACTAAGTGCAAATCGCTTCTAGACTGCTCACACACCATACCGGGCAAATCTCTGTCTCTTCTGGCTGGATTCCGGAAACAAATGCCGACGTCGGTCTACGGGTTGGCCTGCGTAACGTCATGGTCAGTAAACGTTCCCAAATAACTCAACGGATTTACTCATCAAAGGGATGAGTGGGGAGCCAATTAAAACACTCGCTGGAGGCAAGTAGCAAAACAGGACAGTTAAGGCTTCTAACCTTACTTAAAAAATCAAGAAGTGAGGTTCTGTACTGACATACGTGCTTACTGTCTCCCAAATTTGCAGTAGCCTAAGAGCTACGTCTGCATTTTTCTCGATGTCAGCTTCGAGGGTTTGTTCATACTATTCGTTTCTAGGACGTAATGAACCCACTTTTCTTGACCCACGACCGGACAACTGATGCTATAAAAGGCCTTTCCAGTTCCTCCGTATTAATGGTTGTAACTAGACATGGTCGTTTGAAGTACATTGTCTGTAGTTAGCGTCAATACAGAGAGAGGAATAGAAGACAGTCACGTCCGACCGAGAGCCGAGAGGGCCACGGTGTTAGTGTTGATCTAGTTGCACTGTTTTGGTGCTAAGTTAAGGAATATACATTATATATTTCATTTGTAACCCTCCAAATACACAAGGTGGTAGCGAAGAGAACAACGAAAAACAAAACAAGATACACACGACAGTAACAGTATAAACACACAAAATTTAGACATAATTTCTAACTGGTCCTGAAAAACTCATGAAACACATCATGTATTCGATGACCAGGATGACGAGATGTACATAGTAGTGACGCTGACGTTTTCTCTAGTGAACGAATGACATCTTTGACGCCGAAGTTCTGAACTAATTTGTGGTTGCGGCAGGAACGAGGGAGGTACATCAAAAATTTACAATGATTATAATAACACGTCTTCAAAGCTTTAATGTCTTTTTTCGCAGACGTGGAATAAAAATGACCCTTCTGTAAATACTCTTGATGACTATCTCTCCCTGCCGATGCAGAATCTCCGGGTACTTGCGGAAGAAAGCAAGAAGCGGTGTCACAGGCGAGGCTATATAACCCATTCATTTGCTGAATCGTATCAGTTCTGTACAAGACTTCCAACAATAAACATCATTACTTTTCTCGCTACATTATTTCCCGTCTCCCGTGACAAAAGTTGTCACACTCCCAAAGACCGCCGTGATTGTTTGACGCAGGATTTGAGTCGTTGAGTTTGAGTCGCTTGCGGACACGTTTACTCCTTCTTCTTGAGGATCACTGGCGTGTTCTGGACTTAGTCATATAGAGTATTGTCGAAACAAGACATACACCCACCGCCTGAGAATGAGCGCCCCTCGTCTGACTCTCACGCTTTGTGGTAAAATCCACCGTTGATGAAGGAAGCCCCGTCGCATAAAAATTTGGTATTTCAGGGCCCAGTACTACGAAGTGAGTCTACCCGCGGATTTCCGGTGTCGTGACTGCACCTTGCGATTAGTTCGTCAGGCAAAGGAGTGGGGGAGCACTTACCAATTCTTCACCTGTGCGGACGTTGACATCCTCCCACGTGAGTATTATATAAAAATACAGAAGGGGTTGCCGACCTCTTAATTACGTAACTTCACAGTTGGCCTCAAAAGTTATAATTTGACGAATAAGATAAGATAAGATAAGATAATCTGTATTTGAAAGCCGTATGGCCATATACAGTAACAATCAACATACATAAATACAACCAGCATTCATTCACCACTACTATAATTTCTACGGCGCACTTGCTATGATTATTTTTGTTTTTGTATAGTTTCATCTGATGACTAAGTAAGTACGCTATTTCGCATTGTGCCACGATTTGTGGTTATGTTTTAAATAAATCAACCAATGAAAAATGTTAAAAGGGAATTTTTAGGTTATCCTTGACAGGACATAGCTAGGACTGCCCAGAAATTTCCCTTTTAACATTTTTGAGGCCAATTTTTTATTTATGTAATTCGAGGTTGGCAACCTCTTCTGTAGCTGCCTCCTTCGTTACTGGCGGTCTCTGTTTCTTTCTATGAAGAAAAGTCGGTTTAGAAACCGAGTAGTAGAATATTGGAATAATCTCCCAGAAAGTATTATAAATGCCGAAAATATCAACTAATTCAAAGCAGGTGTCGACTACCGTCTGGCTGGAATTAAATTTAGTGTGTAATGTGTCCCGAGAAATTTGTAGAGGCGAAAGCCTTATTATTGCAAATTGCAATTATATGATTATTATGAGGTGTCTTTTGATTCACTGGTGACTGTTTCTTAGTCTTATAACCCGTTTTTGGACTCGCATATCTGATTTTACCTCACCAGTGCGGTCTTACCGGGCTTACCGGTCGAGAGGCAGATTTTAGTCAGGAGTCATCGGAAGACCAAAAAACTCCTTATAGAGGAAAAGCCAGAACCTAATGAGTAGCTACCGGGGGTGTGATGACCGCGCTTAATGTGTGGGCGACAGGCGATTGCCACTCCTCCTGTAAACGTTAACACCAAAAAAATCTAAGCTTTCTCTCCGTCGGAATCGACGCCAGGGGTTGCGCACTGGTGCCTCATGGTGTACAAGGTCCCTGCCTCATGCCTCACGTGCCTCATGCCTGCCTCGCCTGCCTCGCCTGCCTCATGCCTTCCTCACGTGCCTCATGCCTGCCTCACGTGCCTCACCGCCTGCCTCACGTGCCTCATGCCTGCCTCACGTGCCTCATGCCTGCCTCACGTGCCTCATGCCTGCCTCACGTGCCTCATACCTGCCTCACGTGCCTCATGCCTGCCTCACGTGCCTCATGCCTGCCTCACGAGCCTCATGCCTGCCTCACATGCCTCATGCTTGCCTCACGTGCCTCATCGCCCGTTCTAGTGACACGTTTAGGGAGTTTTGAAGTGCCTCATGGTGTACAAGCTCCCTGTCTCATGCCTGCCTCACGTGCCTCATCTGCCTCTGCCTCGTGGTGTACACGAAATCGGCCAGTGCGCAGCCCCTCGAATCGACGAGCAACCGACGAAAAAGAACGACAAAACTACAGTAGAGGTAGAGGTCTTTGAACGGTGTTAAACCTCGAACATTGCAGTTTTTGAGATCCCAAAACGTGAGTGGATGGATACCTATGACATCGCAAAAGTTGTCCGTATGTCTGTCTGTCTGTCTGTGTGCACGATAACTCTCGAAGGGAATGAGATATTTTGATGAAAATTAGGTGGGAGGATTTTTTGGGCAAGGGAAAGGTCGAGTTCGTAGATGGGCTCTGTAGTGGGGATTTAAATTAAGGGACAAACAAATTTTTTTAAGCAGCTAATGAGATAGCCAGTTGAGGGGTAAGAAGACATTCTGAACACGGATATGAAAACCATTTTCTCGCCGGACAAGTAGTTCGTTCGGAATCCGGCCGAAACCGGAAAGTTTGTTAAAAGTAAAAGTTTTATTTGAAGTTGATTAGATGTTCGATTTAGGGGTAAGAAGGCATGCTGAAAGCTTATATGAAAATCATTTTCTACCCGGACATTTAGTTCATCCGGAATCCGGCCAAAACCGGAAAATTTGTTAAAAGTATATGACAATAATTTTTACCCGGACATTTAATTCGTCCGGAATCCGGTTGTAACCGGAATTTTTTTATAAGTTAAAGTTTTATTTGAAGTTGATTAGATGTTCTTGATGGAGATAAGGATATACGATGAATTCGTGGACAATCAGTTCGCTCGGAATTCGGCCGAAACCGGATGTTTGGAAGAAGAAAGGCAGGAAGTTTGATCAGTTTCATCGAAGTAGATGTGACTTATAGGGGTAAACACATATGCTGAACACATATACTTAGTTTTCTCACCAGAAGTAAAGCAGGAAGTTTCGGTCAGTATCGTCAAAATAGATATGGCTTGTAGAGGTATATCTGAACTTGGTTTTCTCTGATGATTAACCTGGCGAAGACAAGGCCCAATTGTCTGGATCAAATATTAGATTTTTGGGATCCCATCGAAACCTTTTGTCTTGTTTAATTTAGTTTTGTTCAAAAATTTTACTTTTATACTGAACTAAGTAGAAAACTAAATAATCCTTCAGTCCAAGCTGTATGGGAATCATATAAGATGACTAAAAAAGATATATTTATTCAAACAATGTTTACAACGGGTACGTCAGCTACGATTCTTCATCAGCGATATTTCGGCCCTTTTTGGCAAGGGTCCTCGTCAGGCTGTCAATCCTCTGGTTCAACTTCGGGGAAGGAAACAAACCTGTAATCTACAACCTGTAAATACATACCTGTAAATACACAATACAGGTTTGTTTCCTTCCCCGAAGTTGAACCAGAGGATTGACAGCCTGACGAGGACCCTTGCCAAAAAGGGCCGAAATATCGCTGATGAAGAATCGTAGCTGACGTACCCGTTGTAAACATTGTTTGTTTAAATGTTTCAAAGTCAGCTTGGGCTCAAAGAATATTTAAAAAAGGATATATCAGCTAGGTTATTTTTCATCGAAATTTTGGTCCTTCTTGGCAAGGCCACACTTGCCAAGAAGTGCCGAAATATCGCTGGAGAAATATCCTAGCTGACTGATCCGTTTTGAGTCATATTTTGTATATGTGTATAAAACTGTCAATTATCAAATTATATTTAAGAACATATACGAATTATTATAATTGAAAACGAGGTAATCAAACACAAAAACTACAGAAATAAGAAGTATTTACTCCGAGTTTTGTTAGAACTGTAGAAGTCCAAAAGTTGCGAGTTTTTCGAGAAGTCGGGAGTCTTTTTTACTCATTTCTGTCGATTCTCTCCTTTTGAAAGTCCAAGCTCAGTCTGCCCGCCTCATTAGTGATTTTTCTTGCCAGTGAAAAAGTACACGACAACCCATGAAACGCCTAAGATGAACAATATCAGAAGTTTCGACACTATCAAATCCGGCCTTGCAATCACAGCCGCTTGTTGTTTGGAATACAAGGGCACCCGGGTTACTCAAGCAGATATCTTTGACAGATTTCAACAAAAATACAAAGCCACACCCCTCTTGATTGTATGAAGGATTTTGCAAGAAAAGGATGCTTTAGGGTTTAAAATCGTTTATTAGTTGCGTTTTTGCTGATACCATGGTATCTGTTACCACGGTCTAAAGTCGTTTTTGCAGTTATCGTGGTATCTGATACCACGGTCAAAAGGCGTTTTTGCAGTTATCGTGGTATCTGGCCAGTTATCGTGGTATCAGATATTCAGATACTACGGTCCGACCGTGGTAACTGGTCGTGGTATCTGAGAAGTCACCTCACTTTCATCAAATTTTGTCAGATTGGTAAGGAAGAAGTTTAGCACTTAGTGATGTAACTAGATATCTGTTTTTATTTTGGGATGACTTCGAAAAGTGCTATTTCGGCAATAGTCGTTTTTGTAGAGCACCGTATATCGGATACCACGATAACTGCAAAAACGACTAATTGCAGATCCAGTTACCGTGGTAATAGATACCGTGGTATCAGCAAAAACGCAACTATTGTTTTACATCTAGTTTCTGGATTCACTATGGTATTCCTCGCTCCGTTTCTGCTGGTTCTTCCACGAGTTTCCGGGAAGTTGAGGAGTCGCAGTGACCAAGAACCAAGGTTTGCTTAAAGCCCTTATCAAAACCCGGACTTCTTAATCTTTATCCAACCTTCAGTTTCTTGGGATCCCAAAACGTAAGTGGAGGGAGGAAAACTTGTCCATCTGTCAGCACGATAACTCTCGAGGGGTAGAGATATTTTCTTCAAACTTGGCCATTGGGTCAAAGTACAGGTCAAGTTCGTAGATGAGACCTGTAGCCCCATATTTATGGATGGGGGAAGGGTTTCAAATTAAGGGACGTACAAATGTTTTAAAAAGTCAATGAGATAGTTGATCTTTGGGTAAGAATAGATGCTGAATCCATATCTGAAACTTTATTTTCTCGCCGGACAAATTAGTTCGTCCAGAATTCGTCCAAAACCGGAAATTTTGCTAAAAGTCAAAGTTTTATTTGAAGTTATTTAAATGTTCGATATAGGGGTAAGAAGACATACTCCATAGATAGATAGATTTATTAATTGATAAGCAGCCCAAGGGCCATGGAAACAAAAATCACAAAAAAAGTATCGCCCATCAGAAGAAAACGCGCAAAACAAAATAACAACACAAAAAGAGAGAAAAAACTCCTCCGTAATCTTTCTCTTCTCTAGTAACCATTTTCTACATTTCTTTGGTATTTCCGTAATCCAAAAATCTTCTTCTATGTTCCATCGCTGTCCTCAGGAATCGCCCCAGTCTCTTAATCGTAGTAAAACATTCATTCCTAACAGCTCTGATTAACCATTCTTCATCAAACTCACTTACATCGTACTGTTCTTTCCTCCATTCACTCAGCTCCATGCACTCGCAAACCATGTGAAACAAACTCTCATTCTCGCATCCGCACATCGGAGACAGGTAGTCTTTCCTACTCGGACAAGTAGTTCGCCCGGAGTCCGGCCGAAACCGGAAAATTTGTTAAAAGTAAAAGTTTCATTTGAAGTTGATGAAATGTTCGATTAAGGGGTAAGAAAATATACTGAATCCATATATGACAATCGGTTTCTACCCTGACATATAGTTCTCCCGAGACCGGGCCGAAACCGGAAATTTTTAAAAGTTTTACCTGAAGTCGATTGGGGGTTTGATGTGGTGCGGTAAGGGGGCTTGCTGAATCCGTAGTTGAAGTTGAAGAGGCTCGATATAGGGGTACGGAGAAATGCTGTATTCGTTTTGAGGTTTAGTTTTTGGCCGGACAAGTAGTTCATCCGGAATCCGGCCGAAACCGGGTATTTGGAAGAAGTAAGGCAGGAACTTTGATCAGTTTTGTCAAAGTAGACATGGCGTATAGGGGTAAACACACATGTTGAATCCATCCCTGAACTTGGTTTCTCAAATGACTAGCCATTGGCATTCATCTGTTTCTAAATTTTAATAGTAAAAGTGTTCAAGGAGTCTGGCGAAGACCGGATATCTACAACACGCAACTGTCTGGATCACATATTACAGTTTTGGGATCCCATCGAAACCTTTGGTCTTGTTTTCATACAAAGCTACCTTCTGTTGTGGTCCGTCGTGAAGACCAAACTAGATTTCAGCCATTAAACATACCCACCCTGAATATAGTCTAATTTCCAGCAAGAAAGATAATAAACACGAAAGAAGCCATGCAAAATATTTAAAAGGATGAAGTCTTTAAAATTTGATATCTAAACTCACCAGCATGACATTACTAATTCAATGGCAATTCTTAGAGCTAGTGACAAGCCAATACTAATCTCTAGCTTTCTTTCTGGATCAAATCAGTCTTATTTGTATCCGTTTTCGCAAGGCCCCTAAAACGCATGAAACCCCTAAGTAGGTGCTCAGTTTTGCCGATGTGGCAACGCCTAAAGTTTGGCCTTCTGATCCTGCAGTAGCCTAAGGATTCTGGACCTATTATCGAACTCAAGGGTTGAAAGAGTAAGCTAGCCTGTAATTGCGCGCTTAACTTTTCACATCCTGAGAGAATCGCAAGCTGGCCAGATGCTCTAATGAGCAATCAAACAGGTCAAGTTTGCAATTTGTGGTGGCCCCACAGCTTCTCAGTCTTCATCGGTGGTCGCGAAATCTTTGGTAGCGTTCCAGCGATGGTCGCGAGCATCATAAGTGATAATACCTATCGGCTCTGCAGGAACTCGAAGTAAGAGTGACGACGTATGTTCGCGTTGTTATTATTTTCGTTCCAGCAAGCGTGATAACTACCACAGACGCGGCACGCTCGTCCCTCTTCTTATCATCGTAACTTGTAATAACTTCACTGGAACGCTACCTTTGACTATTCCGCACAGTCTTTTGGGTTTTGCATCCTCCATCTGTCCGCTTCAAAAGTGAAATAATATTAGCTTTGCCGGTGTATTTGTTCGCCTAATTTAAAGCTGTCTACTCAGGTCTCTTGAACACACATTTCCGTTTATTTGGTTTCAATCGGAAAAGGAATAAAGATTTTTTCTTTCAAAAGAGATTTAAGATTAATGTTCCTTCTAATCGCCAAGCTATATGTTATTTATATATATCTCTTTTTGTATATATATGTTTATATACCCATCGTGATACCAAAATGGTAACGATGGAGTACAAAAAGGAACACAAAAAAGAAAAATTATAAATTATGGTGTAAAATATAGTCCTAAAACACAGAGACTACTTTCCCGGTTGTAGGAATAATGGGTGCAAACTATAGTTGCGTTTTTGCGATATCATGGTATCTGTTACCGCGGTAACTGCATCTGCAGTTAGTATTTTTTTGCAGTTACCGTGGTATCTGATACCACGGTTTGCTCTGCAAAAACGACAATTCCGCCTGCGCCGAGATTGCGCTTTTCAAAGTCATCCCGAAAGAAAAACTGATATCCAGTCACATCACTAACTGCCAAACTTCTTTCCAACCAATTTGATAAAATCCTAGGCTCTACTGTTGGTGATTATGAAAGTGAGATGGCTTTTTCAGATACCACGATCAGTTACCACGGTCGGACCATGGTGTACCATGAATAACTGAAAAACGAATAAACCGTGGTACTACAAAAACGACTTTAGACCCTGGTATCAAATACCATGGTATCTGCAAAAACGCAACTTATGAGAAGGATCTAAAGACTAATTAAAATTTCAACCTCCGTTTTTCAGTTGAAATTGTAAGCTATCTCGAGCTATCTTTCGGGTCCTAAGCATGAGCAAATGCAAGGCCGGATCAGTTAAATAATTTGTTTCTTTATACAATAAATGGTTTTAGGCTAGCGCTTCTCTTACTAAATACAAACACACATCAACATATTTATTATATGCAACACTGGTTTTAACAAAATCAGTAAAAAACACTAAAATGGATTTAGACATGCGTTAAGGCTAAAGGGTGTAGGGTCACAGGAAAGTTACCAAACGGTCCCCCCCCCCCCCCCCTCCGCGTGGTCTCGTTCCTCAAGCAGGGTGAATTTTGTATTAATCATTTATCATTAAGATCATTCAGACATCACTCTTTTTAAAATGCAGAGCCTAAATCGTACTGAGAATAAACAAAAAATACTAAAAAAAAGGCGAACTTGTACCTGAGCGGTACTGGCGGCAATCCAGAACATTGGGTTTCCGTTTCCCGTTTGGGGAAACCGAAACCGAAGGAAACGGCGGAACCGAAGAAAACGGCGAGAATAGAGGGAATCACTCCGCGCTGACTCCGCGTATAGAAACAACGAGATCACAGGGAATTCTTCCAAAATGGTTTTTGTTCGAAAATAAAACATGCAGTTGACGAAATTAGTCTGGATCCACTTTATTTTTGGTTTTGTTTATCCTGATTGTTTTTAATTAATTTCACACTGCACCAACACCTGCAAAAATTGATTCCCCTCCGAATCTGAAAGGGAGTCCTTTTTGATGATGGTGATGATGATCGGAGCATTCCCCGTCCGTGGGGACTCGCGAGAAATACGGGGAGTGAGTCCCCGGGACAAACAAAATACGGGGACTAGGAACGGCGAGAATGTGTGTTGTCTTCTTTTCCCAGGAGTGAAATAATGTTTTATGGTACGTGCTGAATTTATGTTTTGTTCAGGTCAAGAATACCGCGAGGACTGTTCAGGTCAGGGTCGAGTTCTTCCTGGACGTCAACTGATGTGTCGCTGCAATCGACTTTACTCAGGACCGCGCTGCCAGAATAAAGAAGAATGTATCGAAGATCGAGATTGCGGAAGCCACGGAAAATGCGTCGACATTGAAGCCCTGACGGCCCCCAGAAAGCAGTGCTTCTGCGAAGCGGGCTGGTTTGGCCCTGGGTGTTCAAATAGTAAGTTTGCCCCCCCCCCCCACCCCGCCCATCTCCGATTGTTACAGTTGAAACAGACGACCAAGGTCGGGCGTTCGCGGAGTGGAGTTCCCGCCGGTATTTTTGTCACCATCATCAGTTCCGGACGGAAATTCTTCGACAAAAGTGCGGGAAATCCGTCCGGAAAACCGATGAGTCTATCCGCGCCTTTAGGTGGCACCCGACCAGTAGTGATAATAGACGAGGAAAACTATCCCTTCCAAAGTCGTCACCGCGTCATTCCTCTTCAGTAATAAGAATATAGTTCAACAATTATTATAGAAGAAGTACCACATTATCGATGCTTCCGCGAAGTGTGAAATCATAGAGTGTTGTGCTAGATCCCGGGCTCTCAAAAACATATACGAATCGCCGTTGACTCGCCTAACGTATCTATAAGTTTTACAAAGTTTATGTAGTGTTTCGTTTTGTTTGTGTGTAATTCATTTTTTTTTCTCTTTATTACTCCGCTCTTTCATTTGTTGTATAGCGGGCCTCAATAAATTATTATCATTATTATTAAGCCGTTCGTCTCCAAGCTATACAGCATTTACGTTGTATGGCGGTAGCAGAAAGCTGTTTCCGCGGTATTTTGGAGTAAGTTTCTTGTAAGGCAGAATCCGAAGGAACCTTGGTTTTATACCAAAGTCGTACAAAACTTGCAGGAGAAGTTGATTCGGTCGTCGATTGTTTAAGTGAGGCCATAGTCGGCTTTTGTTTGACTAATCTCAATTTAGTGTACACGGTGTCCTGGGAACTTATTAGAGGCGAAAGCCTTTTTGCTGCAGTTTTGTTATTGTCTATTATTATTATTAATCTTTGTTAGCCTTGTTGTACACGCTGACAGGAAGTCTTCCCAACGCATAGCTTGCTGAGCATAAATGTAACTAAGAATTAACTTGCGGAGGATGTCAGGTGGGCGAAGGTTTTTTATGTTAAAATTTAACCGAAAAGGGCTGGGACAGGACAGTCTAGTTACCTATCACTTATTCACTTAAATTGGCTTGAAGACCCGCTGAAAATGCGTTACTTCGTTGTTCCGCTATTCACGAATAATCGATTTTGAAATAGTGGAATTTGCGTCATTTCTGGTACCTCTATGCACTTGTATTTTTGTTGTATGCCTTACGAGAAAGATTTATGATTTTTTTTTTGTTCAGGCACAAAGCAATCTTCACCAATCTCACCACTGAAAAGCCGCGTTTGCGTTGAGATTAAAATTTCCCGCGTCATAGTAGAATTTACGTTGTTTGGACGGCTGCAGATATACTGAACGTCATAACTAGAGTAGATAGTGGAAAACAAGAAAATTCCGTTGCAGATCCAAATAATTCAGTGTGTTCAATTACATAACACAAAAAGAAGTTGGCTTTCAGTTAAACTTTAAAATCACCCATCTGAGTGCTGGACAATCTTCCACTTTTTTTTACATTGTAGTTTATGAGAGCGAAAGGTCCTATTTTCGTAGGCAAATGCGATAACGGAATGGAAACCTCTTAGAGCAGCCTTGTCGTTTCAGATGTCTTGCGCCGGCGCAGTTGCAAATTATTGTCATTTTGCCATGACCAGTGACAGTTAAAAACAAGGAGAATAAAGCCAACTTTGAAACCTGTTTTAAAGGATACGACTTCGCGAATCAAACTCTCCATCAATGTTTGACTAAAAGTCTGCTAGGATATGTCTTCAGCAGGGAAAATGAGCGAACCTTCCTGAACTCCATTCAGTTCTAAAACTTACAGGTCGATTGTACTGTCCCTGTGTGATGGATGCTGATAATGAGGTTAGGGTGGAACCGAGCAAACCCGTTTGGAGCGCTGAGCTGGTATAATGCCAATTTGGAGCCCTAACAATCAAGCGACAAGTGCCGTATTGGAAGACCTTTATAATAGAATAGAATTTATTACACAAAGAGCCTGAGGCCATGGCAAAAATGATAACAAAAAAGAGAACACTTAAACAAATTAATAGAACTAAACTAAAGGAAATTCTCTCTGTGGGCTTAAGCTACCTTTAGGAACCTTACCAGCCTCTTCAGATCTTGAAAACACTTACTTCCATTAACGTTCATCATCCATACTTCATCATTTATTGTAATTACATTCCCAAAAATCTAAATACTTAACCAAGTACAGTTTCTGTAGGCCCCGCGTGCGAACCAGCACCAGTATTGAGGCGGCATTTTCGGAATCAGATCGGCAGCTTTTTGGGAGGTCTTTTTGAACTCGGAAGGGTGAGGGGGGCATACGTTGGAAGTTAGGGTCAGTTCTAATGTTTGTCATAGTCTTCGTCGTTGATTGCTATCGTGTCGTCTCTCAAGAGAGAAACTTCAGCCTGCATTGAAATCCTACACTTTGTTGTCTCTTAGCAACGTTATTGTTTACTCGATATTTCGACCTGCATTCTCATCAACTTCAAAACTGTTCCACAGTCACACGAACCGGAAATGGTTAATTAGGAATTCTAAGTGCTCGATTTCCAGATGCATGACCGGTACAAACATATGTATATATTGATTTATTTGGCCGCAAATGGACCATACAGAGCCCCGAACATGCAGTACGAAAAATAACAAACCACCGATAACATCATGCCTCGCTGACTGCAGAACAGGCTGATAAAATCGAGACAATTCAGAAGCGGGCATGCAGCATTATTCTTGGACCGTCATACACTGACTACGAGTCTAGCCTTTCAAAATTGGACCTAACGGACCTAGCTACTGATGAAATTTGGGATGTCACTATTGAGTTCCGAGCTCCACAGAGGAATTCTACCAGACTTCCAGAACCCAAATCGCGAGCAAAAATCGAAAAAAATCGGACATCAGCTGCAGGTCCGTATCCAGGAATTTATTCGGAGGGGGTTTTGCCCGCGGGTCAGACCTAGTCCAGACCAAAAAGTAAAATAGACATAATCAGAAGTTAAAGCCTATAAGAAACGATTATTTTTGTATATTTCAGAGGGGGTTCGAACCCCCTAACACCCCCCCTAGATACGGCCCTGATCAGCTGCTAGAAATACCACCAGCTGCTTCGTCAGAGAGATTTCTCAAGTCCTTTGTACCGAACTTTGTGAAAAACTACAATTTGACTACTTGATTGATTGACTTCTAATTGTATATAAATATAATGAGCTTGATTCGTAAGTGTATTGATTTGCAAGTGTAGTATACTTGTTCTTATATTGAAAATCCTATGTTATCACTTTTAAGAGATATTTGGAAATAAATGATTGATTGATTGATCTCATTCTTCCTAAATGACTACCTCTTGTTTAAATTACCCATCACGTACTCCCAGCAGTTTTATAATTTTGTGTTTTTTGCATCCCACAAGTGAATTACGGAAGAGCTGCTGTGTAACCCGAGTTGGAAAACAAAAATTATGCCTTTACGTAATAAATCAGGCGCTTGTCTTAGAGAGTAAATCTGTTTGTGAGCAATCGTGACTAATGGACATAGGCTGCCTAAGATACGTCCTTCATAAAATCCGATGACGAGTTGCCGCCAGACGCGCTAGAGGAATAATAACAATCACACGTGAGATCGGGGGACAAGTCATCTGACGGGCGAATAAGCGATTAGGCTTTCGCTTCATACCGAGTCGCGCATTAGCCCCGTTGAAAAGTCAGCCAGAACTCGGCATTGAAGTCGGAAGCCAGAAATGACAAACTGATGACGCTTGACAGAACAGAGTTGGGTAAAGCAAAAAGAGGGGAAGAGTCATTTTAAACAGTTTAAACATGGTTAGGCCTAAGAGGAATTGAAAATAGCAAAACAAACCTGGATAAACGTACACGAAGAAGTAACTTGCATTGTTTTCTTTACGATAGCGCACCTAGCGGCCAAAAAATAACTAATCTGAGAGGAATTATGTGAGGGGCGTATTGATTCAGTAGACTGAGACGACGCTGCGCAAAACATATCTGCGGTACGGTTGAGCTGACTTGTAGAGCGAAAATGCAATAACTACTTTGAAGAAAAAATGGGACCAGGCTGGCTGGTGGTGGAGGCCTCGACTTCTGCATTGAATTTCAAATTGGCTAAAGGCGTATTTTCGCCGTTCCCCGAGGACTCCACTTGAGGAGTTCCCGCGTTTTTGTTTGTCCCGAGGACGTACTCCCGTATTCTTGCGAGTCCCATCGGACGGGTAATGCTCCGATTATCATCACCATCATCAACAAGGGCTCCCTTCCAGATTTAGAGGGAATCAGTTTTTGCTAGTGTTGGTGCAATGTAAATTAATTAAAAACAATCAGAATAAACAAAACCAAAAATAAAGTGGATCCAGACTAATTTCGTCAACTGCATGTTTTTTTGTACAAAAAAATCCATTGTGAAGCATTTCCTATGTTCTCGTTGTTTTCCGTATGCGGAGTCCGCGTGGAGTGACTCCCTCTATTCCCGCCGTTCTCTTCGATTCCCCGAGGAGTCCTCGGGGAACGGCGAGAATACCCTTTAAGCGACGAAGTTGTAAACTACCCTTTGTGTCGCCTGCTCAAGAAGTTCCGTGATCGCTCTTGTTGCATTCCGAGCCTGCGAGCCCAGTTTAGTTTTCCGAAGAGAATTTGAAGAATTCTAAATCTAACTCTTTTATAGAATCCCCTGTGAAGAGCGCTCAGATCGACTTAGACTCTTACCGGAAGAAGGTCCTCGACGAAGGCCTTACCCTCTACTGGCGGACATTGAAGAACGGAGAAGAAATCGAATTTGCCCTTGTCTCCAAAGGCACAAGCTATGTGGCATTAGGCTGGCGTCCGGCCGGATTGACCGAATCATGCCGTACATATCCGGAAATCGTTGGACCGACGGGAGAGTATGAAGAACCCTCCGAAAAACCGACACAAACCACCACCGTAGCTACCGAGATAGTTGAACCGAGTACAAACGCGACCGTGAGTGTGGAACACGGTGCAGATGGTGCTGGTGTTGGTGATGAAATCGAGCCCGTTCCAGAAGACTATTCCGACCATTCTCACGCTGAAGGTCATTTGGACCACGAGGAAGACATGGAGGACACTGTGCTAACGGGCAGTGAAATTCTTAGTGAAAATAGTGATTCTGTGCCAAGTGGTGTATTTGAAAGCTCAAGCACTGGTGTCCCAACGACTCAGGTATTGCCCACTCAGCCTCCAAGTGCTACGTCTTCTCAGGCTGAATCAAGCTCGGAGCCGAAAGTTTCGACAAGTGACAAGGTATTGCCCACTCAGTCTCCAAGTGCTACGTCTTCTCAGGCTGAATCAAGCTCGGAGCCGAACGCAGTTTCGACAAGTGTCGTGGGAATCCCGGACGGTGTTGAGTATGAAGTTGAATATTATGAAGACGGGAACGCAACCGTTCCGGAAAATGATTATGATGCTGGGCTGGAAAATAGGGAAATCCCGGGGGGTCTCCTCTCCCTAACCCCCACGGCATCAGTACCCTCACAACCCACCGCTCGTCCGAGCATGACTGTTCCCAGCTCCACCGGAAAAGCACTTCCGAAAATGGAGACAGACGGTTGGAAGCCCATCACAGGCGCACCGGTAGCTGATCCGGAAAGTGTCCGGATTCCTGTTTCTGAGGCAGTTGACGTCGACCTCCGGACATCAACAGTTCAACCGTCAACGAAGCGGTTGACTGGATTGGATAAGCTAAGGCAGAAGTTGAGCAGTAATCAAGCAGAAGCCACGGAGGGTAGCGTTGGAAAGGGATTATTCAGGCCTGTCGTTGTGAAGGACTTTGATCAGTTTGAAGCACCGGAACAAGGAGAATGGTTCTCGGAGCAGAACCCGAGGGAAAAGCGATCCGTCATTCGAACGTGAGTTTCTCAATATTTGTATTGGTAAAACAGAGGCAGTAGCCTGTTGGACCACCGCTGACCTGCTAAGCCATACCGACTCCCAATAAGTGGCTGCATCAGAGACTACACTTTCGCCTGGCTCAAAACCACTGTAACTGGATCTGCAGTTAGTCGTTTTTGAAGTTACCGTGGTATCTGATATACGGTTGCTCTGCAAATACGACAATTGCCGAAATTGCGCTTTTCGAAGTCATCCCAAAAGAAAAACTGATATTCAGAATTCAGTCACATCACTAAGTGCCAAACTTCTTTCCCACCAATTTGGCAAAAATGGATGAAAGTGAGATGACTTTTTCAGATACCACGATAACTGGCCAGATACCACGATAACTGTGAAAACACCTTTGGACCGTGATATCAGATACCACGATACTGCGAAAACGACTTAAGACCGTGGTTTCAGATACCATGGTATCTACAAAAACGCAGCTAATGTCTCTTAACCGAAGTTTTACTTAAAATCAGTTCCTCCTTCCTTTCGCCTAGTCGATTTCTAGCCCCCATTTTAATGAACAACAGCGGATTGCTTACGTTTGGCTTTGGGTTTGTTTTTGCGTGCGAAAATGATGCTTTCTGTATAATTTAAAGGGCTGGGTTTGCTAAGCAATTTGATCTTAGCTAACCTGTCTGATGTATCTTCCCATTTCAGCTTTTGCCATAGTGGGGGTGGAAGGTGCGGTGCCAGCTTACTTAGGCTGATCGTGACGGAGATAAGATAAGAGAACGTATAATTTGGATAAGTCAGCCCAGGGTTGGTCACCAAAAGTAACTTCGTACACCCTGTAAAGTAACCCAAAAGTATCTCAAAGTAACCCAATGTAACCTAATGTAACCCAGTGCAATGTAACCCAATGTAACCAAAAGTAACCCAAAGTAACCCTGAGTAACCCAAAGTATCCTGAAGTAACTCGTACACCCTGGTTTTTGGTGACCAACCCTGGAAGTCAGCTACATTTTATTAGAGCTATGTTTTGACCCTTCTTGGCAAGGGTCCTCTTCAGGCTTAAGCCGCTCAAGCTTCTTCCTTAAATATCTGACTTTGTGAAGAAGAAGTGATAGGTGACTCCAAAACCAAAACGCAGAAGAATCTCTACCCTTTCGACGACCCAATCGAACAGCAAATACAGCAGCCGTGCCCAGGATGAAATCACAGCACCAGCTTTAACTTCAGCCAATTTTCAGAGAAGGAGTTCACAAAGTCAGATATTCAAGGAAGAATCTTTAATTGTTTTTACACAAGTTCATTTTCCAGCTTTAGCGGCTTGAGCCTGAAGAGGACCCTTGCCAAGAAGGGTCGAAATATAGCTCTAATAAAATGCAGCTGACTTATCCGTTTTGCACCTTCAACTAAGATTCGCAGTCAGCTTGGGCTGAAGGAATATCTATAATTTGGAATACCCTATTCTTCGTAAAGAGTGTAGCTGCTTCCTTGTAAATCTAGCCGTTTGGTGTGGCTTTGAGCCCAACATTTTATCGACTCGAAATCAATCGATCAATCAAGTTTATTATCCAAATAGCTTACAGCAAGAAGTGGAATACAGTATTTACGAAATACACAGACCCGAAATAAGCTAACTAATACACTTACAAGATATGACAAGAAATAAATGATGGGATGAAACTACGTAAAAGTTGGGCAGAGGAATTAGCAGGATATGGAGAATAGCCATGGAGAGAATAAGTTAAGGGCCTGAAGCTAACGGTGTCAGCTTAACCCGGCCGGCTAAGCGAGCTTGAGCGATACACACACTACAGATCGGGCTTGGTTTTGGAATTTGGGTGTGGGTATTTGCGGCTTGTGCCGATTACAACCAACTGTTTTCTTCTTTTTGGAAGCGTCATTGACCCGGGATGCCAGGGACTCGCTATGCTCGTCGGATATTTTGAATCATGTATATAAAATCAGCTTCGGAGCCGCACTTAGACGGACGGAGTTTAGATTAGTAGTAATGGTAGTAGGCTAGTAGAACAGTTGATCAACAGACACAAACAGGAATCGACCAATAGTAGAACAAAGCACTGTGCACATAGCACATGTGCTACTAAAATGCTAAAATATGCTAATAAACTGAAAAAGAATTGGAGGGCGAAACCGTGTTGGCCACCAAAAACAACACACACTACGTACGAAAACGACATGACGAGCCCCGAAAAAAAAAAATAAAGAAGAAAATGTAGGTACATCACTTACATCTATTTCGAAAGTTTACCTACCGAACAACTCCATCCGTAGGTCAGATTTAAATTGATTAAACTATTGGATTCCTTAATACTTCTACGCTTATTCCAAAGCTTAGTTAAACCAAGCCAACTTTCGACATAACAACACGACGTCGTAGCTGACAACAAAGGCTTCACCCCATATTCAGTTCGTTTTCGCCGGATGATCGCTGACAGAGCTTTTCACACTTCCTTCCTGTTGTCATTACTCTTAATTGTTTGAACAACCATATTGATTCGTTTCGCGCTGAAAATTTACCACTTTGTTAGCTCGTTAAAGAGCAATTTGATTGCTTAGTCCGTATATTCTTACGTGCGACTAGTCAAAGTCGGTCAACCACAACCCGCTTATTTAGT
Organism: Branchinecta sandiegonensis; assembly: GCA_030848855.1. Lineage (NCBI taxonomy): Eukaryota > Metazoa > Arthropoda > Branchiopoda > Anostraca > Branchinectidae > Branchinecta > Branchinecta sandiegonensis. Next base: position 4,022,189 of record JAUPMV010000009.1, read on the forward strand.
CATGTGAGCACACTACCCATGAGGTCAGAAGAATTGCGGCTGTGTGCTAGTTTTTCGTATGATTTTTTGGCGTTCGTATGACGATGATTTGTCACGGTATTTCCGGAACTGTGACGACAGTAACCGGGAAAACAGCAAAAAAATACCGAAAAAGTGCTTGAAAATTGCCAGGTAGGCAATATAGAAATGTGTAATTCAGTACGAAAGTACAAGTCGTCTCACAATACATACATGACAACCAAATACAAATCTCATCATATCAAAATATATGCAGGTCAACCAAATTGAAGGCGGTGCAAAATACGACTAAAAAAGTACGGCCTCAGTAATCCATGCAAGCTTTTGTTCAGCCGAATTGTCACAAACAATGCCAAAACTACACTAACGTGCACTTCCTTCTTTTGTTAATTGCAAAAGCCTCTAACCCCTTTGCTAATCGTCTGTTTCTCCATTCTGCAGTTCCGCAGAAGCATTTTTCAAATTTCCTTCCATGAACATTATGAATCATCATTGTAGAAGTAGTAATGGCGTTTTAGATGTCATCTTGTAAATACTTCATCCTTATGAATATTTCCAATGCCGTCTCCCATTTTTACTACCTTTCTCGCTTGAAAATAGTTGCTATTAAGATTGGGAATAACCATATATAAACACCTTAACCAGATATGCAGCAAAAGCTGAAAATCCTATCAGGATTAACAAGTATAGGTTTGGATATGAACTTTAAATGAACGATTTGATATAGGATATTGGACTAGAGCCTAACGGATAGTCAATCAGTTTATTAATCAGTACGAGGCCCTTCGACACTTAATTAACATACGTCAATCCAACAAAAACAAGGAATAACATCACTTTTAGTCAAATAAATACAATCATTCAATCATTGATTTTCGAGTAGGAGTCATTCAACTATCTAGTGCGTCATTCTCAGCAACGAGATTTTTTTCAACCCCAAAGGCTAAACAACAACTGTCAATTGCTTCGGTTGAAGGGTTATTTGGGATAGGCTAGTTCCGGGTTCTTTTGAACAGGAAACGCTAAACCTTCTCGACCTTACCGCGTCCGTATTGTAATAAAAATGTTGAGAAACCACGAGATTTGCCGTCCAAGGCCAAGCATAAACCTGGTTTGCAGAACAAAAGCGCTGAAGTTTGCTTGTTGCCTCAAAAGAGTACCTTTGTAAGCTAAACCTCAGTAAAATTGTGTAGGCACGGACTGAATTTCTTACACTGTGTCAGTTTATGTAGAAGCTTTGCTTTGCTGGCGAACAATTTTTTTAAACAGCTAATGAGATAGTCGATTTAGGGGTAAGAAGACATGCTGAATATGAATATGAAAACCATTTTCTCGTCGGACAAGTAGCTCGCTCGGAATCCGGCCAAAACCGGAAAGTTTGTTACAAGTAAAAGTTTTATTTAAAGTTGGTTAGATGCTCAGCTTAGGATTAAGAAGACATGCTGAACATTTATAGTAAAATGATTTTCTCGTTGGAAAAGTAGTTCGCGCGGAATCCGGCCGAAACCGGAAAATTTGTTAAAAGTAAGAGTTTTACCTGAAGTTGATTAGATGTCCGATTTAGGGGTAAGAAGACATGTTGAATTCGCTTTTGACAGTCATTTTCTACCCGGACTCCCGCACATCTAGTTAGCCCGGAACCCGGCTGAAACCGGAAAATTTATTAAAAGTTAAAGTTTTATTTGAAGTTGATTGGATGTTCGATATAGGGGTAAGGAGATACGCTGAATTCGTTTTTGAGCTTTAGTTTTAGCAAGAAAAGTAGTTTGCCCGGAATCCAGTCGAAACCGCCGATGTGGCAGAAGTTAAAGGCAGGAAGGTTTGATCAGTCTCGTCAAAGTAGGTACCTAGTTTACCCCTTACCCCTAGTAGTACCCCCTTACCTAGGGGTAAATATACAGATGCTGAATCAATATCTGAACTTGGTTTTCTCAGTCTAGCCTTTCGCCTTCTTCTGTTTCTAAATCTTTAAAATAAAATATTCAACGAGTCAGGCGAAGACCGGATATCTACAAGACCCATTTGTCTGGATCAGATATTAAATTTTTGGGATCCCATCGAAACCTTTGGTCTTGTTATTATATCGTGTGGTTTATCCGTTTTAGTTGTCATTTTGCACGTTTTTGCTGGGTGATCGGTGCCGATGCCCGGTCCCTACATTTCAGCAACGAATAATTATTTTAGAAAGAAAACCGGTGGCTGCGATTTGTAAATGTTTCCATTCCTTGAAGTGTTTTTCTTCATAGGATTTTCTTTTTCTAGAAAACGCGGTTTTGCTGTGCCGATTGACTCCGAAGAAGATACAGTACCGGAAGCGGATCCGGAACCTGTTGCTGGAGCCGAAAAAACTAGCTACGACGACTTGGTAAACAATCCAGTAACACATGACCAGTCCATTCTGGATACAATTGAAGAACATGACCATAGTGGTCACGACCATTCTCATGACGACCATGAACATTCCCATGGAGAAGAACACCATCATGACGATCATGACAGTTCGGACAATGCGGACCCACAAGCAGAACCGGAACCTGCCCCACAAGGGGGAGAAGACCCGGTGCCCGAACCTGAGAGTGAGCCTACTGCAGAGCCGACATCGGTAAAGAAGCAAAGTGAGTACTGCATTGGTTCCTTTTAGAAAGGTCAGATGGCGGGCGGGAGCTGTCCTGTTAGAAAGAATGACAATAAGACTATGATAGATGACCGCTTTTAATAGACGAGCTTCAAGGCGGGGGGGATGATCGATCGAAATGATGTATCAATAGTTGCGTTTTTTATCCACATTCTCCTCTGAGTTCTCCTATTTCGCTTTTTTGGACTATTCAGATGAAGTGAATTCTCCTTTTCTTGCGTTTTTGTCAGAATCGAGAACGGGGAAAGCCTCGCGATTCTGCAGAATCGAGAAGTTGCTCGATTGGTGAATTCTCGATTCTCCTCTGCGTTCTCCTCCCTGATAGGTCAACAGAGTGCGGGTGCTCAACATGCATAAACACGTATACCGGGTTGCGGACGAGCTGCAAAATTAGTGTTTTTGTCTAAAGCGAGAATGGAGAAGTCAGAGGAGCAAAAATGGTAATCTGTACGAGAATTCAGAAGCGATAATTCTGAACGGAGAATTTGGATCAAAAACGTAACTATTATTTGATTGCAAGCACATAATTTAGCTACGGCCTGAAGAGAACCCTTGCCAAGAAGGGCCGAAACATCGCCGAAATACAGCCCAAACTGACTAATAAGCTTGGGCTGCAGAAATATAAATGTAAAAATTCATTTAAAGATCGGTGCAGCCTTGTCTGTCATCTGTCTAATTGGATAATTTGTGGATTGTGACAGTTCATTAGTTTTGCTTCAACGAATTTCTGTCTTTTTTTGAATTGTTTTTTAATTCAAATGTTAATTGTTCATAAGTGAACACTCCACTTAAATTACTTTGACGTAGTATATGTGTTATGTTATACAATATAATACATTATTTATAACCACCATATTTTACTGAACTCGGAAAAAAAACAACACAGGGTCAAATCCAAATTCTTTGACTCGGTGGATGCAAGGAGTTGTAATACGGGTAAGAAAACCAAATATTAGTAGTAAACTGGAAAATAAATGCTGCTGAAGCGCATTTGAGCACGCAACCTTCGGCTCATGTGAGCCCTGAAAGGTCTATGTGTCTTCGACATCGGAGTCCTAGACTTCTAAATGCCAAGAATTGATTTGTTATTTGTCTAAGTGAAGTCCCTTGTATAATTCCCATCATCAGTCTTTTCTATGTGTTTATGTGTTTTGTTTATTTTCTTTGTTTTCTTCATTTACTCCACCTTTTCAAAATGGCGGGTCATAAATAAATTACTTACTTACTTACTTACTTATATTGAAAAGAAGTAGTCAGTACACGTCCAGACGGCAGAGCAAACTTTCAGCACTTCGCATAAATAAGTTAAAGTCTATGTCCTATAACGTCCGGAATCATCTTTCACGCTTGAAATCAGATAATTATTTCATCGTTTGAATAATGAAGATTGATCTCTAACGTGGCGTATCTTCTCGTGCCTTATTCGCCATCCAGCGGCGTTTTAATTGCAGTTAGTTGCGCCAAAACCACCAATTAAACCTTGACGCAACAAGAGTATCTTGATTGAAAACTTCAAAGGAAAAAGCAGTGGGGCATACAGCACCCTCCTTTTTTCAGTTTCTGACCGCAGAGTAATCTTGATCTTTCACGCATGGGCTCCCTGCCGTCGCGACTTGGCACGCGATAAGTTTTCCCCATGACGGTTTTCGCGAGTCAGTACTGAACATGGGAAAGCATTTTGCATGAAGAAAGGAGTTATTCATTCATTTATTCGTACTACACAAACTACATAACATAAATCAATCAAATCGTTTATTGACAAACCAACTTCGTAGCTTTCTTCATCAGAAGATGCTAAATTACGCTGGTCATACAGTAATAACATAAAAATATAATACACTAATTATTCCCGTTGTTAAAAATCTCTGTAAAAAAGGGCACAAACGAGTTCATGTGGCACTACGCTGTAAAAAGTTTCTCCGAATAAGGATGCAGTATTTGCTACTGGGACTAATCTTGTCTCTATTGGGATAAAATTAATCCGAATTAGGGATAATTTTATCTCAATAAAGATAAGATTAATCCCAGTAGCAAGATTTTTTTTACAGTGTAGTTTGTTTTGCTGTCTTGTCCTGCTGTTTTTCGGAGCGTCAGGGGGGAGCAATGACCGATAGTTCTCAAATGCCAACAGTTTTTTTTCTTCCAAAGTTTAAGATCAGTTATGTTCTTCGGTTGTAGAGGCTCGGGATTCTGATTGCGACGGCGAAGTTCGCAACGACGGCGAAAGTTCAGGTATTGTAAATCCAAGTCTACGCATTGACACTAATAAATATTGACACTAAATATAAGACAAGAAACAACCCGATGAAAAATTTGTGGCCTGCGTAGTTGTATGATAGTTGTACGAAAAAGTTCCATGTATTGATATGTAATAGTAAAGAATACTATAATTTAATGTGCCTCAGACTGGGCCAATCTTAAGCAGTAGCATCCAGTAGCATCCTGTATTTCTATAGTAGCATCCAGTCTTGCTAATAGTAGAATGCAGTATCGCGGTAGCTTGACATAAAAGCATGTAGTAGCATCAGCTCGTACTGCATGCTACTTTTTCGTACAACTTCATACTACTATTTCGAGATAAATTTTTCATCGGGAAGACCCCCTGAAGTTGTCTTGTTGGGGATAGGATTGTTGGTAGTTCGAAGTGGTCAGAGCTTTAGCTGTTTCTGTCTTCTTTTTGCCACCAAATCAAAACCTTTATTTTTTGGGTTTCGTTACCAAATCCAGACCACTGACTGTAGGCCGAGTGGCAGCTGCGTCATTTTGATCTTTAAGACAGGGGTCCACAGAACGCGAGTTTTACTTTGCTAGCGGAAAAATTCGCTTCGCTAGGCAAAAATGTCGCGCCGCGCCGTTTCAACTCCAAGTCGAATTATTTTCGCGTCGCCTCAGTTCGCGCTGAGGAAATTCACGAAATCAACAATAAACCTGGACAAAGTAGAGTGTATAACCAGATATAGAGTACATGAACATAAAGTTGACTTTCCCCCCTATTTTCGTTCTAGTCCTGCGTATCGTATCCGGGTATACGTATCTAGTCCTGGCGAATTCGTTTGCTTATTCGCTGCCAGTGGGGGTCTAAGAAACGAATTCAAGTTCAAGTTCAAGTTTTTTAATTTTACAAAAAAATACAAATACATTATGCAAGCACTGTGGAGAACAGAAATTCGAACTTGCAGTGCTTGTTAAAAATTTTACTATACTAACAATAACTACGTACCCTATAAATCTAACAAAAATAATATCTCGATATTATTTTCTACGATATACAATACCATCTGTGTGGGAAAAATATAAAAATGATGTTTCAGAATGGTTGGAAGGAAGCCCGCTGAGCGGCGCGAAACCTATCTTTACCTAACCTATCTATCTTTATTGTGAAGTTGAAGCCAAGTATGGGTTATCGCTGCCTACAGTACAAATAAGTAGAGAAAAACGAAGTATCACGGTATCCCACCCAAAAGTGAATATATTGACAAAACATTCGCTCAAAATGACAAGGTCCCTCAGATGAGCTAAAATACGCGTCTTTGCCATGCCAGGGGTTTGCATTAGAAAATCCCAAGGGGGTTCAGAACGACACCGTTGCCCATTGCCCACCCCTAGGTTTCCATGAAATGGCGCCGTTATACCCCACACCAGGAACCCATAAATTTCCTGTAAAGACTCGTCATTCAGGGGGCTTGTCATTTCCTATGCTTCTATGTTGCTATGTTGCCCGAGCCTCACCTAGTTCCCAAAAATTCCGCTTGGGTCGAATCGGCATTCTTGCTCAGGTAGATATAGATAGCCATCTTCATTCAGGACTATTCAGCATGCCACCAGGTACCTAAGCTAGGACAAAAGATCCAGGATACTCTTCCATCACAGAGAAATATTCCTAGTTCAGCACAACAGCTGCGAAAATTTTTGTCTATCTGGATAGTCGGGTATTTTATCCCCGTGGGCATTTCTCGAACTATCTGATGCTCGGTCAAGAGCGCATCAGAAATCTCTTATTAACAAGCCCTTTGAATGGCGAGTCATTACAGGAAATTTATGGGCCCCTGCCCACACCCAGGTACTGTTACTACTTAGGCCTCGTTACTAAGTACTTGTAGCCCTAAGCCCGTGTCGATGTCCTTCGTTTCCTGCTGCAGATACTTCGTCCGATTTGAATGTGGTGTCGCACAATCTAGTGTGAATGTCGCACCTAAGGTGCGAACGCGAGAAGGCGCATTGACGAGATCAAAACGAGCAATGACTCGTCTGCTTCGGTGCCATCTATGGAGTCAGTGTAGCTCATACACACTTACTGATTTGAGGCGTATTCTCGCCGTTCCCCGAGGACTCCGCTTGAGGAGTCCCCGCGTTTTTGTTTGTCCCGGAGACTCACTCCCTGTGTTCTCGCGAGTCCCCACGGACGGGGAATGCTCCGATTATCATCACCATCATCAAAAAGGACTCCCTTTCAGATTCGGAGGGGAATCAGTTTTTGCTGGTGTTGGTGCAACGTAAAATTAATTAAAAACAGTCAGAATAAACTAAACCAAAAATAAAGTGGATCCAACTAATTTCGTCAACTGCATATTTTTTTTCGAACAAAATTTAATTTTGAAGCATTCCCCTTGTTCTCGCTGTTTCTGTGCGCGGAGTCCGCGTGGAGTGACTTCCCACTATTCTCGCCGTTCCCTTCGATTCCCCGAGGAGATCTCGGGAAACGGCGAGAATACGCCTTTGGCTACAACCAAAAGTGTAAGAAAACAGTTAACGTTTTAAGTATAGAAGAAGCCTATAGGCAAGTGCTGCGAGTTAAAAACATTTTTTTTTTGGGGGGGGGGGGATTTGAACAGTACTGAATTACAGTGAGGTAGCGCTCTGACGATGTACCCACGTCGTTATAAGCCGAGCGTAAGCTTGTAGTTTACAAAATGTCAAACCTTGCGTCAGGACGCCAGCTGTCACGGATGACTAAACTCCGAAGCTACCTTTGGAAGTTAATTGCTTAAGTTGCTGTAGTGAAGAGAATTGAGTCGTGACCGACGTGACAAGTTAAACTAATGTCAAGTCGTGAAAATAGTTGAAACTTTTGCTCTTAAAATGTCTTATTCGCGGCTAATTTAACGTAACAGTACGTGATGTTGCAATGCTTCTTTGTAACGTGATGCATCAATTTCGATACTGTTATACGTCGACTTGAAACTGAAACGTACTTGAAGAATAATTTATATCTTTTTATCCATCACGCCGGTCAAATTTTAAGCTGGAAAACCAAAATAAGGAACTACTGCATAGGAGAACCGAAAAAGTTCCAAAACGTTGTAGGTAGGGTTCATTTGGCCATTTCTCCGTATTCCATCTAGGTAGAAGATTTCTTACCGATTAGCCCCTTTTCTTTTTTTAATGTTTAATTTTTTTATGTTGTGCATTTACTACATTCTTAAAAGCTCAGTCGATTTTTTCCTTTTCTTTGTCTGTACTGCGCTATTTTGCTCTTCTTAAGTGCGTAAATAAAACTCATCATCATCATTTAGAAAACAAATCTCCTTACTCTGAGTTCTAGATTCGCTTGGGTTGGAGGTTGCGAATTTTGGACTTGGGTGCTTCAAGGTGATGATCTCAGGTATGACCCAAGAACCAATAAGTACCCATAAGTATAAGAAAAACCATAAGTATATTCTTCCGCAAACATTCGATACTGCTCGCGAAGTTGGAATTTGGTGAAAAGATAATGTTTTGTTAGATAACTGTTTTGTATTTCTTGTATTGTATTTATTGCCTTGGCCCACGGGCTTTTTTTGCAAATATATATCATATCATATCTGATGGCTGTTTGAGAATTATTGACCAACTATTTTAAATAGTAAAATTTCAGCACTGTTTTGTAATAATTGTAATTAATTTATGTGGTAATGAGCCTTTTTTTTTACTGCCCCTACAGGCCCATTCGGGCTTTCCTGCAGCCAGAAGTATCAGCTACATGGCCGCAGGGAAAAAATCGGCCTGGAATCCATGCATCTGGAAATTTGGAACCTGGATTCCAGGCTGATTCTGGAACCCAGGCACTTGTCTGTATTCAATTCCAGGCTAAAACAGTCCGGAATTCCGTGATGTTCTGTTCTGGAATTCCAGACTTCGTCCGGATTCCAGGTTCCAAATTCCCAGACTAGGATTCCGGGCTGAATTCCAGGCTTCGTCCGGATTCCAGGTTCCAAATTTCCAGATTAACGCAGCCCGGAATCCAGGCTTTGTAAAGGATGTTAAGAGGGTTACAAAGGGCGTGTTCATGTAGTTTAGCATGTAAAAGTTGGTTTGTATAATAAAGAGTATTAAACTAAAAAAAACTAAAAAAGCTGTTTCATCACTGCTTAATAAAGCTGAATTGTAGATGTCGACTGGTCACCCCGAGGAAATTTACACGGAATGGACTGCACTGACATCGTAATCGGCATGGCGAGGGGCTCACTTAGCAGGATCAATGACTATTACACCAGAGACAGGTAAGTTGATCTCTCTCCAACTGAGCCTCGTTTTTGTTGCACGCTGCAGGTCCACGTCTCGGCCGCTTCCGGGCTGATTCTTTCTTCATTCGTTTTTGCACTGCAATGCTTCCGAGGTAGACGGCAGCGCTTCTCGAGACTCACGGACTTGCTTACTTGACCAAGTCCGTGCTTCCCTGCAAGGAATGCTTCAACCAAGAAGAAATCGTGCACGCAGTTAATACAAAAACGCATCTTGTGCGGAAGCAAAGAAGTGCTGCCGCAGCGATGCGGCAGCACTGTTGCGACAAAAGCGAGGCTCTCGATGGAACATATTTTGCAAAACGTAGGCAATCAAGGATGCGAAAATATTCTCAGTTGATCACAGACTCAGCAGTGTAGCCAAAGCTGTTGATTTCAAAAAGAAGAAATGATGGCACCGAGTTCACGGTTTTGAGCAAGCTATTTCCTAGCTCACTTCGTAATACAAATACTACTTTAAAGGACACCTCCAACCCATTTTTCCTCTTCCTCCCCGTAGGGAAAAAATCGGCCTGGAATCCAGGCATCTGGAAATTTGGAACCTGGATTCCAGGCTGATTCTGGAATTCCAGACTTCATCCGGATTCCAGGTTCCAAATTTCCAGACTAGGATTCCGGGCTGAATTCCAGGCTTTGTCTGGATTCCAGGTTCCAAATTTCCAGACTAGAATTCTGGGCTGGATTCCAGGCTTTGTCCGGATTCCAGGTTCCAAATTTCCAGACTAGAATTCTGGGCTGGATTCCAGGCTTTGTCCGGATTCCAGGTTCCAAATTTCCAGACTAGAATTCTGGGCTGGATTCCAGGCTTTGTCCGGATTCCAGGTTCCAAGTTTCCAGACTAGAATTCTGGGCTGGATTCCAGGTTTTGTCCGGATTCCAGGTTCCAAATTCCCAGACTAGAATTCTGGGCTGGATTCCAGGCTTTGTCCGGATTCCAGGTTCCAAATTTCCAGACTAGAATTCTGGGCTGGATTCCAGGCTTTGCCCGGATTCCAGGTTCCAAATTTCCAGACTAGAATTCTGGGCTGGATTCCAGGCTTTGTCCGGATTCGAGGTTCCAAATTTCCAGATTATGACCCCGGGATATTCCAGGCTTCGTCTGGATTTCAGGTTCCAAATTTCCATTCCAGACTACCTGTATATTCTGGATTCCAGACGGCTAGTCTGTGCTGGATTCCAGACGGCTCGTCTTTTCTGGATTTCAGACGGCTCGTCTGTTCTGGATTCCAGACTTCATTTGTTCCACAACTGTCCAGAAACATAACTGATATGTTGATACCTTGCTTTGACTGGAAGGATATATATCTAGGATTTCGCTCTGATCAAAATAAGAGAAACAGAACTAAATCGTTCCCCGACGTTTTCTTACCGTACGATTTTTGAAAGTCACAACAAAAAAATTACTTCCGTGGCATACATTGCCGCATTCCTTGGTTACAACTCTTTCTAATTTCTAAGAAAACCATTTTTGTCTGAGAAACCACTTTCTTTGTACTCAACCAAGCACGACTGAATCCTTGTACACAAATGTGAGAATTAATGCTGATTTACTGATTCAGATCAAACAACCAGCAGTCCGCAGAGAACGTTGCATATTGAATAGATTTATTTACAAGGTAAAACGGTAGATACCAAACAATGCTGATAATGCCTCAATCGGGGTCTTGAACCTCAGTCGGTCACAAAGCCTGGAATTGTGTTCTCTTCACATGCTGCGTAGAAGTTTCTGCAAAACGCTGGATCCCTTACACCAAAGCTGCCTTCGCATTGAGCTGGATAACCTAAATAAAACGCTCATTTCAGTGATCGACCCAAGATTCCTTTTTCCCAAGCGGTGACTAGTGAGCAAGTGCTCAAACGTGGAGTGTGAAAGTAAAATGTTTACAACACTAAATATACAAACAGCGTTACAACCAAGGCATTTCACATCCCCAATAACCAAACAAGTATTAAAACAACCAAATTTGAAATCATCCCACTTTAAGAGCTTTTAATCGAAACAAACCGTATGTAGAATTTGAGATCCAGAATATCTTAAAAGAACAGTTTCAATTTCAATACTGAATGTCTTTCCAGCCAGTCCGAGCCGTTAAGCCTCTTCCCATTAGCAAGGTAATAACAAGAGCAATAAACCAAATCGTAGCAGCCTAATACCCCCTTCGTTACAACTGCATTGATCATATGACAAAACCGTCCAGTTTCCAACTTTTCATTAAGGATTGAAGCACGTCGCGCAGTGGTATTTGTTGCTGTTACACTAAAATCCACATCTGTACATATATCTCGCCAAGTATGCAAGAGTTGAACTTGAGACCTTCCATAGACGAACTTAACTCAGGAGAAATCTGGGCCCAGCTGCCCATAAACGGACGGGTGGGAGGGAGGGGGGAGTCGGGACCCATCAAAATGCGTGTCCATGTCAATATATCCACAAGAATACCAAGAGTTTGATTCCACTCGCGGGTCAAAAACTTGGGACAACTTGCCCATGAGCGTGGAGGATGGTTCAACTCCAAATGTATAGTCCCAACCCTAAGATCTAAAAGTACAAGGAATTTCATCGCCCTGTCTCCAGTTATTCTCAAGTTAAAAACATTTAAAGTTAAAAAATGGGCCCAACTGCCTATGAACCAAGTGGAAGTGGGGTTTGGGACCCCAAAAAGCAAAACGAGACCTCCATGCTCACAAGCTTACAAGTTTAAACTTGATATCTGTTGATTCCTGTCACTGGTCTCATGGGACGGCCCAGCTGCCCACTGACGGGACGGGGGGGGGGACCCATCAAAATGCGTGTCTAGGCCTATATATCCAGAAGTATACCAACTTAGAGTTTGATTCCAGTCACGGGTCACAAACTTAACTCATGCGCAATTTGGGACAACTTGTCGATTAGCGCGGAGGGTGGTTCAACTCGACATGTACATTTCCAACCCTAAGATCTAATCTTTCATCGCTCTATCTCCAGTTAGTGTCAAGTCAAAAACATTAAAAGTTAACAAATGGGCCAGTGGGCCAGGGACCAAGTGAGAGTGGGGTTTGAGGGACCCCAAAAAGCAAACTGGGACCCCGATGCTCACAAGCCTACCAAGTATAGACTTGATATCTGTTGATTCCTGTCCTGTCACTGGTCATGAACTTTACTCTTGGTCAATCTGGGCACAGTTGCCCATGAACGGGGTGGGTGGAGGAGGTACAACTTTAAGAGGAATTTCATCGTCCCATGTCGAGCTCTGGTCAAGTTATGAACATTATTCACTGGGCAATCTAGGCCCATTTGCCCCTGAACCGGGGTAAGTGTGGGGGTGGGACCTTCAAAAGGCACAACTGGACCCGAATACCTACAAGCGTACCAAGTCTGTTCTTGATAGCCTACCTGCACTAGTTCACGAGTTATGAGCTCTACAAAAAACAGTGAAAACCGAAAGCTGCTACAGCGCTCGCAATAGTGGATTATTCCAAGGAACACTCGACTAAAAATGTATTCACTATTTCATATGTGCGACTTTTGGCTTGTGCATTGTTCAAATTGGTACTCTCACTTATGGTGCTACTGAGAGATTTGCTGGCATGTCGCAAAGTAGAAGTTAAATATTAATGAAATAAAAATCTCCAAAATTTCTCGAAACTACCATAAATTTTACCCAAGTTCAACACACTGGTAAAATACTCCGATTCATTCCAGCCTAAACTTAATCTTTTAACCTATACTTCAAATTAATACTGATATAGTAGGCTATAGCGTACTTGCAGTAACCCACTTTTGTTGTCTGTCGATTGTGTGACCATGCTTAAATAGTTATCCAGAATTTGAGTCTGCAGGTTTCGAGTCACATCCAGAAATAAGCCAGAAAACTCTAGAGGCATGCTTATTTATTCATCAAGGGAATACTAAGACCCATACCAGGCAGGCGACTTCTCTCCAAGACTCGTTCTAAAACCTTTTGTTCTACTTCTAGTTTGCCCTATGTAGTAGCCTAGGCTCAGCCTTATTTTGATATTTTCTCTTAATTTCCTTCTGTTTCTTCTGTCACGTTTTGCAGATTTTACTCAGTGTCACTTAGTCTACCACAAACCTCTGAATTTTGGACGACCTATGATAACTGCTGGGTATGTTTAGGATGCTGAGTACTATGACCGAATAAAATACTGACTATTCGAGCTCAGCTGACAATACAAAGACAAGCTTGAACACCACCAAGTCCGAACTCGTTAACACATATAACCTATTCTTATTTTAATGTTATTACGACTGAAAACATTAACTCCCATACCAGGCAACATGAACTTCAAAATATTTGCTGAAAATATTTAATTCATAGACTGAATTCATGTATGTCAACAATTATAGAATAATTTCTATTGTCTCTGCGATTTCTTCTTTTGAGGTTACAAGCATTCTATCAGCCACACCTACCCATGTAAAATAAGAAAATATTACTGTCACTGATGCAATGCAGACAACTGGTTGGCATTTTTGTCGGTCCTTGGTAGATAGGGAAGCGCCAAAACAAGCTGATTATCCGAATTTCATTACCTTGCCCCTTTCTGCCCCATAATACAGAAAAGAAGGAAGTTTAAATTTGAGAAGTTTATGTTAATCCACCATTAAATTGGTGCCAAAAATATTGCTCAAATATATAGCTCTTAAATGGTTTCAATTTTTTTATTTTATTCTTTTGACTGTGTTATAAGCACAACAAACAAAACAGAGGTATGGAGACTTTCTAGAGATGCTAAAAAATAGGCATACCTCTACTGCTGCTACTGTGCAGTTGAGTTTGAGTCAGACCACCACAAATCCCTGATTTTTGGATACCCTATGCCAAACGCTGGGTATATCTAGCATTTGGCATAGCCTACACTGTAAAAAGTTTCTCCGAATAAGGATGCAGTATTTGCTACTGGGATTAGTCTTATCTCTATTGGGATAAAATTAATCCGAATTAGGGATAATCTTATCTCAATAAAGACAAGAGTAATCCCAGTAGCAAATACTGCGAGATTTTTTTTTTACAGTGTATGCCTAACGCTGGATACCCTGTGCCAAACAATGGATACCTGTTGGTAACCTAACCCTAACCTACACCAATATAAAGGAGTTCTGAGTGGTTGATTTTTTAGCTTCACTCAAATCATCAATATTTTACTGGGTTACAGTATCCAGCACCAGGCATAGTGTATCCAGCGTTAGGCATAGGGTATGCCAAACATTAGACATATCCAGCATTTGGCATAGGGTATCCAAAAATCAGGGGTTTGTGGTTGACTGGTTTGAGTAGGTTGGGGCTCGGAGTGGGAACCTACATATTTGGCTTAATATATGAAAATAATGGTTTGTGGTAGACTTGTTGCCTGCAGTTTTGCGAGTTTTAACAAATAGATGTCATTCAATGTAAACAATTAAAGAGATCACCAATGGAAAAAGAAGTATAGGGTTATCAACGTCAGCAAAACTCTAGAAAAAGGCAGAATTAAAAAAAAAGTTGTTTATGCCAAATGTAAGCTGAAACAGTTGGCTGCTAGCAGTCTAGTACACTAGCCCCTTTTCAGGCATGGTGCTCAAATGTCTAGCACCATGCCTGGGTGCTAGACATTCAAGCACTGTACCTTGGGTTTCACGCATGGTGCATGGATTTCAGTATACAGTGCATGCATGAAAAACACAGTTTCTGTCATCACAACTTAGCACCGGCTCGGACAGGGCGGAAATTACTACCATGAATTAGAGAAATCAAAGATAATCCTTATCAAATTTTTCACAACAAAAACAAAAGGGCTCGACTGATGATGGAGATGCAAAACCTAACAGCACCCTATCTATTTTCCATGTAGAGTGCCCCAAGAGCCAATATTCTGGTTGGCTGCTAGGTAGAAAAAGCTGAGGCACAGGACACTTTGCATGCAAAACCCTTGACTATGTAGAAAAGGAAATGAGGTTTTCACGTCTGTCATCAGCCGAGCAATGTTGTTTTTGTTATGAAAAATTTGATAAGGATTGTCTTTGATTTCTCTAATTCATGGTAGTAATTTCAGCCCTGTCCGAGCTGGTGCTCAGTTTTGATGACAGAAACTGTGTTTTTCATGCTTGCACTGTATACTGAAATCCATGCACCATGCACAAAATCCAAGGTACAGTGCTTGAACGTCTAGCACCCAGGCATGGTGCTAGACATTTGAGCACCGTGCCTGAAAAGGCTGGAAAAGGGGCTAGTTTACTAGACTGGCTGCTAGCCTAGTTGATATCATCTTTGTTATTTCTCTTTCCATTTGACTGGAAACAAACAAATTAGTGAAACATCCCGACCAATTATTAATAAGCATACAGGAGAGGTATCCAACCTCAAATTTACACAACCTCGAACTCTGCCGAAAAAGGTTGGAAGGAAATTTCAGTCCAGTCCTAAAAAGGTTGTAACTGTCAAGAAGGAAACCCTGAGACCTGAGTGACGCAGGATCTGTTTTGGACTGCACGGAAATTTCCTTGTAAGGTTTTCAGGCCAAGTTTGAGGTCATAGGTATGAATTAGAATAGGCCTAACTAGTAAACTTTATACGGTACTTACATTTAAGAACATCATTCATCATGCATGCAGCATCAATATCTTCATATCCATCACAAGAAGATCCATGACAGATGCTGTAAACACTCCACAGAATATTCCTTGACCTTCCTTCTTCTTGGCCAGTGTTGCCAGATCGTGATCCAAGATTTAGGAAGCTCTCTTTTAAAAATACGCCAAAGTTTCTTTTTATCTCAAATTTCCAAGAGATCTCCCACGCTAGCAAAAAAAAATCCGCAAGTCGGTTGAAAAATCCGCCAGTTTGACGTAAAATCCAGCAATATGGCAACACTGGCCTTGCTTGACTAGCGCATTTGAATTTGTTGTGAGTGCTGCGACCAGGCTTTCTTGAAAACCTCACATCGGATCTCTAAAATCCTTAATAACCTCGTCCTGTTGACAGAAAAATTCCTAAAACACATGTTTGAAAACGGAGATTCTTTTGAGACAAACAAGAAAATTTGTTCTTTCTTTAATTCGTATCACTTTTGGTTACAGAATGTACGAATAGGCCTACACAAAAAATGCCAAACGAATGAGACACCAGAAGCGTATTCTCGCAGTTCCCAGAGGACTCTGACTCCTTCTGTTCAATTTGTTTATTCTGATTGTTTTTAATTAATTTGATTCCCCTCCGAATCTGAAAGGGAGTCCATTTTGATGATGGTGATGATAATCTGAGCATTCCCCGTCAGTGCGGACTCGCGAGAATACGAGGAGTCAGTCCCCGGGAACGGCGAGAATACGCTTCAGGTCACCATTGACTAAAAAAGTTGCGGCCTTTCCCTCCTTTATATTTTCCTTAATCTAGGCTTCTAAATTATATCTGATTCAAAGCGGACCTTGAACGTGAAACCAAAGCTAAATTATTCCGGTAACAAACCTTTCGGATGTTCATGTGAAGTCGGAGCCTTGCAGAGGAAAGTGGAAGATAATTCGGAAATTCAGATTTAGACAAATAATGCCGGATCATTTCTGCATTTTGCATTCTATATATTAAACATGATTTTCTTAGCTTTTTTTCGATAAACATCGTAGCAAGGTTCCGGAACTCCAATTTGACACCAGATTTTTTGAGAATTTTCTGTGCAAACTCGCATCTTCACACCGTTCAAGATCGACGATCAAATATAGTAAAATTTTCTCGAGACTATATATGCAGATGTTCTCTTGGAATCCATTGGATTTCTCGTTTGTAGCAGTGTACAGTAATTTAACAATTACAGCCGTGCGTCAGTGATATCATAAATCGGCCGTGCCGCTCAAATTTTCTTTTAGACTTACCCTACGACTACCTATTATTTTATTTGTCTAAGCAAAAGCCAGTTCGAGCCGCGGCATGCTGTCATTTGCATAAATAACCTGAACGAACCTTTTATCCGAACAGTATTTTACTGGAATTTCCATAAAGCTATGTCCAGTTGCTTGAAATTAGCGTCATGGGGTTTGACACACTTTCATCGGAAGACAACGTTCTAATTCTGAACTGTGAACACTTTCTAAGAAAATCGTACGTTGGCAAATTTACTGTCACAGTATTTTTTTATTGTTTTACTCATGTTGACCCGATGTTGATATATAAACTTGTATGCAACACTGTCTTACTTTTAAAAAATTAGGTACTAACCAAGATTAAACTTCTCTTTCTGTTATTAATTTACCGCGATGTTTTCTTATTTTCAAAGTTTGTGCTTCAGTTTCTGTGCTCTCGCGCTGGACAAAATTTTTGTTCAGACCTGAACACTTTCATAAAAAGGTATTGAAAGCGAGACATTTCAATAAAAATGTTGTTTGGCAGACAATTTATTCGGATGATTTTCCTCAGACGTTTTTGAAAATGCTGATGAGGTTATTTCACGAAAATGTCGAAATCTTTGAACAGTGTAATTTTTTCCACTACACTTTAAAATCCAACCAATACTATTTGACGGTGCAAAACGGATCAGTCAGCTACTTTTTTGATGTAGAAATGTAGCTGACTTATCCGTTTTGCACCGTCAAATATGATTCGCAGTCAGCTCGGGCTGAAGGAACATCTACCAACTAATACTGAAATCAAGGCTTTCTTGTCGTCAAACCAGACTTTCTGCATGTATTCCCTAGATTTACAGACGAGGAAGCGCAAAAATCCAGGACTGTCTGAAATTTCAAGTGGGTCAGTTCCTGGAACATATGACTGTTACCCTGGAATTCCAGAAGAGGCGGCGTAGAAATCCAGGTTTGTCTGGAATTTCAACCAACTGTCTGGAATTCCAGGCTCTTACCAAACGTCAATTCGGGTCTGTCTGGAATTTTAACAAAGTGTCTGGAATTCCGGAATACTACCCTGGAATTCCAGGAAAGTAACATCATTACCTGGATTTCCAGAGAAAACTAGTCCGGAAATCCAGGTAAGTGTTTTAATTCCGTGCTGCAGCCTGGAAATCCGGGCAAAATGCCTGGATCTCCAGGCAAAATGCCCGGAATCCAGCGTTTGTCTGGATTCCAGGCCGTTTTTTTCCCTACGGGTCTCAGTGACACAAGTGTGGCACCTATCCTTTCACGTTTACTTTAAAATCGTTAGGCTACTTCTATTTGTAAAAGTTTAAATGAAAAGCCAACTTATTTTTGTGTCATTTAACTGAATACACTGAATCCCCCCACATTCATCGATCCGGTCCGGTCTTGAAATGGGACTTCCGAGGCACAAGATCTCAAGTTTTGTTAAGATCCGATCACCCAAAGTTATACATTCCTTAAGATTCCAGATTCCTCCTCCCTCGACTCCCCCACGGTGGTCCGATCGAGGAAGTGACTATTTCCAAGTTAGTTTGGTCGGGTCTCTGATAAGCCTGCCAAGTTTGATCGTCCTAGCCCTTCTAGAAGTACCCTAACTTAACAATGGCTTGACAGACGGACAGACCGACCGTAAAGTGATCGGTATATGGCACTTGAGCGAAGCTGCAAGCCCCATAAAAACAAAGATCAACTCAAAACAAAACAAACTCATCAGGGTGCTTTTTTTGTGAAAGCCATAGAGGGGCAATATACCAGTATACCTTGATGGAGTTAATCGGATAGGTCGGATAAGATTTATTCGATTGATAGGTCAGCCCTTCTTGGCAAGGGCCCTCTTCAGGCTGTAGCTAGAAAGTTCTGATTGCTTCTAGTTGCAGCCTTACGAGGACCTTTACCAAGAAGGGCCGAAATATCGCTGACTGAAACAAATCACAGTGGACTTGTCCGACTAGCGCCATCACGATCAAGTGTGATGACAATGGTATGGCATGGAAACGAGGGGCGTCACGACCGGGGGAGGGGCGATCCCCCCCCTCCCCCCAATGTTGTCGGACAGTCGAAAAAAAAATTAATAGACTCGGCGCGAATCAGTTGATTTTTTGTCAGAACAGTCAGTTTTCTGAAAATCAGTCGACTTTTTCAAAACTGTCATTTTTTCTTGAAAACAGTCGTTTTTTCTGCAAAAACAGTCGGTAAAAATGACCAAAAATTACCCCAAACATTTTGGCTA
The DNA here is from genome assembly GCA_030848855.1 of Branchinecta sandiegonensis. NCBI lineage: Eukaryota > Metazoa > Arthropoda > Branchiopoda > Anostraca > Branchinectidae > Branchinecta > Branchinecta sandiegonensis. The sequence continues at coordinate 4,041,409 of JAUPMV010000009.1, forward strand.
TAGTGCCGCCTCTTGTGGAAACAACTGGTCGAAAAGTCTCGAGGTTTGATCGGCTGCTGATTCCGCCATAGTTAATGAAATAGCATGTGCTATTCAGCTCTGCTTGAACTTGGAACTATAGATTTGTTTCATTTTAAATAGGTTTATTTTCCAAGTGCTAAAAACTAATTATATTTGACTGTGCAAAACAGATACGTCAGCTGAAATTTTATTAGAACTACATCTCGGTCCTTCTTGGCAAGGGTCCTCTCCAGGCTCAAAGCCGCTCGAGTTGAAAAAACGAACTAAAAACGAGCGAAAAGGTTTGTTCAGTCACCTTGGCCTGAAGAAATATTTTTTTTTTACTATTTATAGGCTATTCTTTAAAAAAAATGTCATGGTCGTCCAAACTATTTCTTCATTCTTTTACCCTCTTTCTTCTTACTGATGTTAAGCTTTAGGAAAATTGTTAGCTTACGCTACTTGTCCGTCAAGGTGATGGTCACTGATCAATTGAGTGATTTACGCTGACGTTGACAAACTTCTCATACCCTTGAATTAAAAGCGTTAAGGTCAATCTGGGATTTGCGATTTTTTCTTTTGTTCATTAAGCCGGAAAAATTAACTGAAGTAACAAACCGACGGCGTTCATCTCCACAAACCGATAAAGCTTGACTTATTTCACTACAAACTGCACCCACTGGAAAGGAATTTAAAAAATAATTGGACCAAAAATAAAGCTGCTTTCACACCGACGCGTTGAGGCTTTCACACTGAGCTACGCAACCTCTGCGTCGAGCTTGCGGTGACGCAACGCAGAGCTTACGCTGACAAATGAAACGCAACGCAAGAATATAACCAAGTTCTATTCTTACGTTGCGTCGACGCATACGCACCAGATTTTTCAGTTCAAAGACAAACGGGAGAAAACCTACTACGATGAAGAAAAACTTAGTAATGATGAAACAAACGAGAATTCAGCATAAGAAACCGAGAAAGGAAAACGTAAATACACATCGAGCGTGAAAGCTTACCACGGAGGCCTGAAAGATACGCTACCTGTACACAGCGCAAGATAAACGCATACGCATCGCAATGACGCGTCATTGTGAAAGCGGCTTAAGAAAGGGTCATCAGCATTCAGCAGTCATCACACAAGACAGAAGAACATAGTCAGGTTCAGGTTCAGGTTCTTTTTAATAACAAACTAAATAACAAAATGTCCAGAGCCCGGCTGAGAAGACAAATTCTCCAGGAGAAGACAAAGTCCAAAGGTATTCCTTCAGCCCAACCTGAGTAAAGGAGTAGATTTTTAATTCTAAAAAGTAACTTTCACAGCGTGAACGCCGAATTTGACGTCCTTTTTTGAGGACGTCAGATGAGAACGTAGATTTGACGAATCTACGTCCAAACATAACTAAACACTCGAATCAATTTGTCATTTCAATAATAATTGCAACACAATTCGTAAACTAATTCATCAGTCGATACAAAACTTATCTACCACAATTTACATAATAGACTCATTCGGCGAACATTTTGCCAAAAACTTCTAAAACAAAAATCGCTTTAATGAAATGATTTATTTTTTTTCCAAATTCAATCAAAATCAATTTTTTAATATTTACGTCAAAAGTAATTTCACTAAAATACACATATAAAACAAAATAAAACATACTAAAAGGGTCAAAAACTAAAACTAACAATTCAACGAAGATAGTGACTATGTTTACTGGCTGTTGTACAATTCTAACAAAACTTGGAACAAAACTCCTTTGGTACCTTTCATGTTTTGTGGGGACTGGATTTAATTTGGGTACTTTCTGAGCCTTGTCGGGCTGTGGTCTGTTGCGGATGGGTGTGTAGAGTTCGGGGAGAATGGGACGCAATCTGGGAACAGACAGGGTCTTGGTGCCGAAATTAAGGCATAGAAGGTTTCTTCTCGCGTCCAAGGTGGTGAGCTTGAACTTGCCAAGCAGATAATGGTAAGGAAGCTTCCCTTCCCCATTAATGGTCCTAAGCGCTCGTTTTTGAATGTTTTCAATCTTATAAACATGCTCAGAAGTAAGCCCGAACTGCCACACTGGACAAGCATACTCCAGTATTGGCCGGACAAAAGAACAGTATAGTTGGAGGAGATCCTTCGGGGGGCAAGAAAATTTTTTCATAAGTTTTAACAGGGAACCGAAGGGGAAGCTTGTTTGAGGATGTTTTGAACATGGGCATCCCACTTCATGTCAGCTGAAATAGTTACTCCAAGTAATTTGATAAGACTAACGGAGATTTGGGGAGGAATGGAGTCTGTGAAAGTGGGCACGGATTTTAAAAAATTCACAGTCATGATCGATGATTTTTGGGAGTTAACCCTCATCTTCGACAAAGACGCTTGTTGAGTGGCATCCTCAAGTAGAGCCGTAATTGAACTTTTTATATTCCGTCGACATACCTCCAGTGCAGACAGGTCGTCCACGTATTTCCAACGATCTGGGTGGTCATTCAATAGGCTATTGATCATTATTAAAAATCAAACCTGACTGCGAATCAAATTTTATGACGCTAAACTGATTAGTCAGCTGAGAATTATTCTAGCACGATATTTTGGCCCTTCTTGGCAAGCATCATCTTCAGGCTCAAGACTTGTCTGTTGTTGTTTTTTTTCTTCTATCTGTTTTTATGGCACTTGCAGCTCCGCTCAAGTGCCATATACCGATCACTTTTCGGTCGGTCTGTCGGTCCACTGTTCTCGAGTTAGGGTACTTCCAGAAGGGCTAGGACGATGAAACTTAGCAGGCATATTAAGGACCCGACCAAACTAACTTGGAAATAGTCATTTGCCCGATCCGACCATCGTGGGGGGAGGGGGAGTTGGCGGAATCCGGAAAATAGGGGCATGCATAACTTTCGAATGGGTGACCGGATCTTAATGAAACTTGAAATCTGGAAAGACCTCGTGTCTCAGATGTCTCATTTCGAGTCCGTACCGGATCCGGTGAATCTGGGGGGGAGTCGGAGGAGGAACCGGAAATCGTGTGAAACTTTCAGAGTTGAGCGATCGGGATGAAACTTGGTGGGAAGAAAAAGCACAAGCTTTAGATACACAACTGACAGAACTGGATCGGATTCGGACACTGTGGGGGGAGTTGGAGGGGGGTTCTGGAATCCCGGCGATCCATAGTTAATGTACTTCGAGGTGGGCTAGTACGATAAACTTGGCAAGCATATCAGGGACCCGACAAGATTAACTTGGAAAGAGTCACTCGCCTGATTAGACCATCGTGGGGGGAGGGGGAGACGGTGGAATCTGGAAAGTAGTGGCATGAATAACTTTCGAACGGGTTATCGGATCTTAATGAAACTGGATATCTTGAAAGACCTCATGTCTCAGATGTCCCATTTCAGGTCCGGTTCAGATCCGATGAACGGGGGGGGGGGGGGGGGGTCGGAGGGGAGAACCGGAAATCTTGTGACACGCATAGAGTGGAGCGATCAGGATGAAACTTGGTGGGATGTACAGGCACAAGTCCTATGTGCATCAGTGACAGAATCAGACCGGATTTGGGTACCAATGGGGGGGGGGGGGGCTGTAGGGGGTGTCCGGAATTCCGGTGATCTTGAGTTAAGGTACTTCCAGATGTGTTAGGACGATAAAACTTTGCTGGAGCATTAGAACTTGACATCGTTGGGTTAGACATCGTCACTTCTCCCATCCAACCATCCCTTAAAGAACTCATCTTAACTGCAAAATACAAAAAAAAACTTTAAAGCAAATTTACTTTTCCACGATCGCCATGAGCACATCATCCTTTTTGCCTCAAGGTTTTTGCTTAGAAATTATTTTTAAGCACCCTTAAAGTGCGCATCTTATCCGAAAAGTGAAAAAAAAACTTTTGACCATCACTTCCATCTTACTCGGCCTTGCCATATGATGCCATATGAGCTTCCAGCTCTTGTTCTTCTGACTTTAGCATTGTTTAGCTTCGCGAAATAGGTTGGAAAAGCTATGGTTTTATGCCTGGTGTTAAGGTGCCAGGAGGTGCTAACTGGAATATGCGGAATATTTTTATACTTAAATGTGTTTGGTTTTTTAACTCGTTTTCCTGGCTGTTCATCCGTTATATATGTCTCCGCCTCAAAAGACGAGTAAAAAATAAAGGTAGAACATGTCATAATACTTATAGATTCAACACATCTAAACAATTCATAAAAAGGTATAGCCTACAGTCAACTCAATCCAGAAATAATATAAAAGAAAACCCTGCAGTAAACATTAACCAGTTAATAGACGTAAGTCTGATGATGATGATAAAATTTTATTTACGCACTTAAGAAGACGAAAATAGCGCAGTATAGACAAATAAAAGGAAAAAATACACTGAGTCTTCAAATAAAATAGAAAAACGAGATTTTCGGGGTTTTTTTTCTTGATCAGCTAGTTAGCTCCAAGATGATGTGCGAGGGATAAATACAATTTCGGATATTTCGGTTGCGCTTCTGGCAAACCGTCCTCAGCGAAAAAAAACAAAACTAAATCATAAAATCCACCACAATAACAACAGGAAAACGAAAATCTCATTTTTCTATTTTATTTGAAATGAATGGTCAGCTTGGCTTCAAACCTTATATTGAGCTTTCAGTAATGTAGTAAATGCACAAGATAAAAAAAACATATATGATGTATAAACTAATAGAAATAATAGAACAGGAAAACGTGCCAAGGGTGCCACACTCGAGTGTTCTTTCATCCTCGAGTGACGAAGGTCAAGTTTTGCAAACTTCCTTCCTCATGCGAAAATACGCATGCGAAAACACATGCGAAAATGCGAAATCGCGTCACTAAGGGGAAACATGCAGGTGATGCATATAAATTTTGGAGCGAGGCAGGAAAGTCGCATCCTACACTGTAAAAAGTCTCTCCTGCATCGGACTTTAGTGGTTGCACATCACCGAATTTGGCGATTTTTATCGCCGAATTCGGAGAGTTAAAATCCGATACAGGATTAAAACGCTAGAATGCAAAATACTGCAGATTATAGGATAAGTGAATATGCAATATTTTTCGTTCTAGCATTTTAATCCTGTATCGGATCTTAGCTCTCCAGATTCGGATTTTAACTCTCCGAATTTGGAATAAAAATCACCGAATTCGGTGATTTGCAACCACTAAAGTCCGATGTATAACACTGTAAAAAAGTTTCTCCGAGTAAGGATTAAAGTTATCTGCAGTATTTGCTATGGGATAATCTTATCCCTACTTGGATAAGATTAATCCGAATTAGAATAATCTTATCTCAGTAGAGACAAGGTTAATCCCACTAGCAAATCCTGCAAGTTTTTTTTTTATACCGTGTAGGAGAGACTTTTTATAGTGTACTGTGAAAATTGGACTGAGTGTGCTCGTACCTTAGGTCTGGAGTTTTTGCGAACGATATTATTTCAAGTTCAAGTTCTTTTTATTTCAAACTAAATTCAACATAAAGAGCCAATTTGGCAGAGAGAAGGCTGGAGGCCAAATGGCGGACATTTTCTTCTACTACAAACTATAAGAACATCAACGCACAAGTTATAAATTAACCAAAAGCAATCCAGTTTCCAGATTGAAACGACCAAGTTGAGCTGGGATTAACCGCGACAAACCATATATTTTTTTTTATTTTTTTTTTATAAATATTTATTTTTCTGTAAGTGTTTCGATGAGCATTGATTTGACTTTATTTTTCAGACTATTTACAGAAAGTTCAAGTTTAACTTCATTATAAAAAATATGCCATATCCTCAATATAGTATTTATCAGTGAGAATCTTGATCTTTCGGAAATTAAGAACTTAATCCATCACGTTTGATAGTGCAAAACGGATACGTCAGCTGAATTTTATTGGAGCTATATTTCGTTGGTTTTTCCACAAGTTCCTATTTCAAACTTGAGCGGCTTTGAACCTGAAGAGGACCCTTGCCAATAAGAGCCGAAATATAGCTCCAACAAAATTCAGCTGACGAATCCGTTTTGCATTATCAAACATGATTCGCAGCCAGCTTGGGCTGAAAGAATATTTATTAATCATTACCCTTTTGCTTAGCTCTATTATCAGATTTCATTTTTTCCAGATCGACTCCTCGTGTGGACACATTTTTTGGCGGACGGAATGATCTCACAGCTGCCTTCGCACAAGAGGTTGATGGTGTCACGACTTTAATCTTTAGGAGGAAAACCAATGGTAACTAACTCTTCATTTGTTGCAAATTGAAACCGTTGCGAAATCCCTAGTCAGATCCAAAGCATTGCTGTAGAACTGTACATTTGTTTTGCTTGACTTAAAGGACCCCTCGCACTATTTACTCTTCAACTTACAGTATTTTAAACATTTGAATAGTTTAAAACTATACTGTGTTTTCAACAAAGAACCCACGGTTTTGGCTCTTTTTAAGCCTTTTCCGAGACCCGTTGACTTGTAGCGAAACAGGGAAACAATTTACATAACCGGTTTTTCTGATGGAAAAACTTCTCGCAGACAGCCGTGCAGCCTGATACACATCGAAGGTAGCAAAACACGGCAAGTGAGAAAATGAGCGTGGTTTTGTTAGAAAGGTAAAATATACCGTACGAAATTGGGTTCTCCGGGTTTAGAACTATACCAGTTATTATGTAAGTATGTTGCATTAGTATTATAGGTAAGACAGGTCCTTTAAAAGTAAACAGTAGATAAAAGTAAAAGTAACCCGGTTGGTGCTCGTAGTCCTGCTTCAGACTCGCTTCTTTCGAGATCTATTTTTTGCAGATTTGCTATTTTCTAGGTCCGTCCATCTTTCATAAATTCTGCCTTCTACTTAACGAACCCTAAAGTTTGTTTTAACATCTCTTCTGACATTTGAAATACCAGAGATTGAATCCTGTTTTGGATTTCATTTTATAATACTAATGCAACCTACTGCCATAATGACTCCATATACTTCTAAACCTGGAGACCCCGATTTCGTACGGTACATTCTAACCCCTCAAACAAAAGCACGCTGATTTCTCACTTGCCATGTCTTGCTACCTTCGACGCATATCACGCTGTCGACGTTTGTTGCTTCGCCTTGGCTCGATGTAGCCTCTGCCATCTCTTTACGAGGAACCAAATTTGTATATGGTTGAATAGATGTCATTGCATCGTATCACTATCTGCTAGGATTCTTTCATATATTTTTTTTCTTCTAAACGTTTATGTCTTGTAGCAAGTGACCCGACCGACCACCCGATCACGCCGGGGCCTATGCATGTCATATGGGCAAGAGGTCAGGAATCCGGTGCTTACAAGCACACCCCTAAATCCGGTCTGGAGACAGAGAATCCATCAGTTCCGGATTTCTACAAACCTGACGAATTGAAATACCATGGCCCCCATAACCGAGGGGTGGTGGAGATTGACTTCTTCGCTAAAGATGCAGAGACCAAGCAAGAGGATAAGGCTGTTGATGGTGAGTATCTTTTCGTTGTTCGTCATGGTGGTGCAGCACATGCCACCATTTACCGCCGGACTGTCGTAAGTACAATGCATATCCCATACCGACTATACCAGCCGTAATCCTACCAGATTCTAATTATGTAAGATCTGTCCCGATGAAAAATTTGTAGCCTGCGTAGTTGTATGATAGTTGTACGAAAAAGTTGCATCTATTGATATGTAATATTAAAGAATACTGTCATTTAATTGTGCTTCAGACTGGTCCAATCTTAAAGACCTAATTCAAACATTCTGTTTACCTTCTCTTACTGATGGCAAGCCACCAGTTTATTTCAATTTGAACTTGATTGCCGGGTTGCTGTTTTGGCTCGAGAAAAAACCTACGCAGTACGTCTTCTTTTACAGATGACGAAATTTTCCACGTTTGATTAGCAAAGAATTATAAGATTTATTGATCATTTTCGGTATGTCTTCAGAAGTACCACACTGGTCTTGGGCTTTTAAATTATTTGTATTTGTAATAAACAGTTGGAGCATTCATTAGATGGAAATTATTATTTTGGTCCTTGGCTCACTACGTGCCATAACTGCTGTCCTGGATAATCGGCTGAGATTTAGTCGAGACCGAATTATCTAAAACCTAGGAAATTTGGTGGGTTTTCTTTTTATTTGCTCATTGTTTGACAGTGCTTTTTGTGGTTTTGAACATTCATAGTGACAGTAGGGATGGTTAGCAAAGAAAGACCATTTTTGTGGTCCGCTTTAAGCAGTAGTATCCACTTATCCAGTTGCATCCTGTCTTGCTATAGTAGCATCCAGTCTTGCTAATACTAGCATGCAGTTGAATGCAGTAACACGGTAGTCTTCACATAGAAGCATGTAGTAGCATCAATTCGTACTGCATGCTAATTTTTCGTAAAACTTTATACTATGATTTTGAGATAAATTTTCCATCGGGGTTCGATCAATCTTAGCTACTTTTGACTAATAATAGATACGTCAACTACAAATTAGAGAAGACAGGACCCAGTTGTCTGGATGTGATATTAAATTTTGGGGATCCCATCGAAACCTTTGGTCTTGTTCAAAATGGCGGGTTATAAATTAATTACTTACTTACTTTGTAAGTTCGTAGGCCGTATGCTGCTAAAACCGCTTTCTCGGTTCTTACAGTGAGACCAACAGAAATGATGATGATGATGATGATTTACGAACTTAAGAAGAGGAAAATAGCGCAGGACAGACAAATAAAACGGAGCTTTCAATAATGTAGTAAATGCACAAGATAAAAAAATAAACATTAAAAAAAAGAAAAGGGACTAATCGTGTCTAAAAAATCTCCTTCCGAGATGGAATGCGGAAAAATGGCCAAGGGTAGAAAAAATTCTGAATGTTGAAAATACGGCTAAAAGAAATGTATTTTCGAAGTTAGAGGATGATAGACAAGAGGAGGATTTTTTTTGTAGAAACATTGAAAAGATCGGTATTTAGGGCTGCAGTTCCTTTCAAATATATCTGTCTACCTTGAAATGAGTGTGCGGAAGCTTGTGAAATCACGTTTCCAGAATTACTGTACAAGTGGTGAGTCTTAGAAACAGAGGTGTTGGACCCTGGAACAGCCTTACCTAAGATAACATGAAATTTTAACTCTGTATTTCAAATTTCTCTATGACACATGGATGGGATGCTGAGGGATAGCCTTCTTATAATGTAATAATTCATTATCTGTATTGTTGCATCATTTTAGCTGACTCAGTCCGTAGAGTAACACCGAATGTAATTCGCAGTCTGACTGACGATGGGGCTACATTTGCTCGAATAGAATATTTAAAGTCGGTAGAAGTTTCAGTTATTTATTACAAGTTTGTTTCCTTCCCCGACGTTGACCCTGAAGATTGACAGCCTAACGAGGACCCTTGCCAAGAAGGGCCGAAATATCGCTGATGAATCATCGTAGCTGACGTATCCGTTGTATACATTATTTGAATATATGCTACAATAACCGTTCATTGGCTGCTTTCAAAATTTGTCAGGAGAGCCGCTATTTTGACTTTTGCTAGTTCCCAAGCTGCACCTTCCCGCACCTCCTAATTTTTCTACACTCGAAACAACTCTCACAGCTTCAGTTTTGTTTTTATTTTTAGGAAATTCTTCAGCCCCGGTTCACGACCACTCGGCACATGGTCATGACAAAGACGGCGAATCCGGTCATAAACACAAAACCGACGCCTTCTGCGGCGGGGAATGGAAAAGTCCAACGCGCTGTGATCCAGATGGCTCGGATTGTATTTACTACGCTAGATGGGAGTTCGTCGAGAAAACAGACGAAGTGAAGTTCAAGATTGTGACGAATTACACGAATAAGTGGGTGGGCATTGGCTTCGGAGAGTCGTCTCGAATGGTGAGTAAACTCAAAGACAATAATAGTGGGAAAGACCGGTGACTTCGCTAAAATCGGGTCTCTGAAAATCGATCGGAACGCTGCCTAGCGTTTGGACCTTGTCCAATTTCGAGCGGTAGATGATTAATATAATTAAAGTAAGAGGGCGTGAGTAGGCAATGTCTGTCAACATTAATTGATTTGAAATCGTGAATTCAACATTTTTTTCCATTAAAAAGCTATTTATTCTTTTCCTACTTGTTTTTCATTCCAATTAAAGAGGAAATCTGAATGGAGAGAGGATGCTTATCATAAACGAAACGAAAAAAAAATCAACAAAACGTGTTTTGATGATGATTCTGAGGAGAACGATGGAAGAAAATGTCAACAGAGCTACTATTGAACGAAAGAACATCCGCTAAAACGGCGCTGATTGTTGTGACTCACACGGGAGTTTCCGGTCTTTCCCACTTTTACTGTCTTTGAGTAAACTGGTTTTGATGGGTTTTTTTTGGTCATTCCTTTCAGCTCGTTTGAATGTGGACACTAGGGAATAGCGCCAAGGCATATGCTTTCCATGCTTTGCAAACGGGCTATACTCGTAGCGCCGCCCACTACGCTTGCGGCATTTAAAGTGAGACAAACTTGCGGGCTTAGAAATTTCTAGTAAAGCAAAGGTGCGGTCTGCAAAGAGCATGGAAACAATGGAAGCTGTATTTTTTTGCAATGTTCAGAATATAAATTTATCGGAGCCAGCTCTGGTGAATGACTGAATGAGTTTCAGTAGAGACGTTCTCTATCGCCAGTTGAGCTAGTGTCGCTGCTATTAGAGTGTGTCTCAGTTTTGTCATGTCTTGGCGCTACTCCCTAGTGTTATTTTGCTCTGGATTAGGCGATGGTGGGGTTGTTGAAAGTCCACTATATGAACATCGATCATTCTTGAATTGCGGAACAAGTAACGCATTTTCATCGGGTCTTCAAGCCTATTTAAGCGAATAAGTGATGGGTAACTAGATTGTCCTATCGCAGCCCTTTTTGGTTAAACTTTAATTACAAATTTTGTGTATTCAAGCTGTTGGGAGTACAAACTGTAGAATTTGTGGTATATGAGTTTTGATGTACTAAGGCGTACTCTCGCCGTTCCCCGAGGACTCCGCTTCAGGAGTCCCCGCGTTTTTGTTTGTCCCGGGGACTCACTCCCCGTATTCTCGCGAGTCCCCACGGACGGGGAATGCTCCGATTATCATAACTATCATAAAAAAGGACTCCCTTTCAGATTCGGAGGGGAATCAGTTTTTGCTGGTGTTGGTGCCGTGTAAAATTAATTAAAACATTCAGAATAAAGAAAAAAAAAATAAAGTGGATCCAGACTAATTTCGTCAACCGCATATTTTTCTTTTGAACAAAATCCATTTTGGAAGCATTCCCCGTGTTCTCGCTGTTTCTGTACGCGGAGTCCGCGTGGAGTGACTCCCTCTATTCTCTCCGTTCCCTTCGATCCCCCGAGGAGTCCTCGGGGAAAGGCGAGAATAAGCCTCTAATCTTTGAAAATGGCATACTATCGTAATAATCGTCACTAGATGGATTTCTGGTATACGAATAGACTCGCAGCAAAGTGCGAATCCGGAGGAGGCCCAATATGACGTCGTCTCTCTGATCCTTATCAAAAACACTTTTTAGTCCGAGACTGACGCCGTAATTGGTTGGATCGACAACAACGGAAGGAGCTCTGTTTCGGACATGTGGATTCTTGGTTACAGTGCACCAAAGGCGGACCAACAACAGGACATCCGAAATGGAAAAATTCAGATTCTGGAAGGAAAGACGACTCTGACCTTCACGAGGAAACGGGTCACAAATGATAAAACACAGGTAAGCCTGTTGTTGGAGGAAAAGAACGCTTCACTTTCAGATAGATGTCATCAACGGCGATTGAATGCACTGCCACAGTATTAAACTCTTTCAAACAAGCGAAAAAAAAGTGGGAAGAAACGCCAGAAAGTTAGACAAAGGGAGTTATAAAAGAACGAGGGGGAGGGGATCGGCAGTTTCCGACTGAGGTTGGATTCATTCTTGCGGAAGAACTCGAATCGTGTTTCCAATTCGTTAACGAAATCCATAGTTGATGAAAATCCAAATCCGAAAAATTTGCCACCGAAATCCGTCACTACACTGTCAGAAGTTTCATAACAGTTTGCGCATAACACTTTCAAGAATAACACATTTTCACTTAGAAATAAAGTGCTATGACCAATTAAGTTTATACTATTTCCTGCCTAGATCTCCAACAACACCTTCAATAGGCAAAAATACTATACTTTCAGAAGTTACATAACGACAACAGAAGGATGCGCGGTTTCAACAGATAAAACTTTAGGATGTTATATGTTATGTTTCTTTCATTCCCGTTAGTATTTTTACCAATTGAAGGTGTTGTTGGAGATCTAGGCACGAAATAGTGTAAACTAAATTGGTCATAAGACTTTATTTCTAAGTGAAAAGGTGTTATCCTTGAAAGTGTTATACGCTATCTGTTATGAAACTTTTGACAGTGTAATGATGAACAGAAAAGAAACCTGTGCTATTTTTTTTTTATTCCAACATTCTTGTATTCGACAGTGGGCCTATTCCGTACTTTTCCCCTTGCGGCACATTTTTCTCGTTCGATCTAAGCTGAGCCACGCAAGGAGGTTTCCATTCCGGATTCCGGCGAACATTCCAGATTCCGAACAGTCATATGTAGTTGCTAATTTGCCTCGGGAAGGGTGAAATGCAACATGCGGAGGGAAAATCACCCTTCGTAGGCATGGGCGTCACGTATGGGGGGGGAGGGGGACGCCCCCCACCAGTGTTGTAGGCCAGTCGGTTAAGAATAGCCGAGTCGGCGGAAAGCGCCGCGATTTTTCATTGAAACTTGGAAATTTTGGGGGATTTTTGTTCAAAACAGTCGGTTTTTGGGATCCCGCAAAGTTGTCCGTCTGTCCGTCCGTCCGTCCTTCCGTCTGTAAGCACGATAACTCTCGAAGGGAATGAGATATTTTGATGAAACTTGGTATGAGGATTCGTTGGGTCGGCGGACCAGTCGAGTTCGTAAATGGGCTTTGTAGCCCTACATTTAGGGGTGGGGGAGGGGGTTCAAATTAAGGGGCAAACAAAATATTTTGAAACAGCTAATGTGATAGTCGATTATGGGGTAAGAAGACATGCTGAACACGATGGTGAAAACCATTTTGTAATCGGACAAGTAGTTCGCCCGGAATCCGGCCAAAACCGGAAAGTTTGTTAAAAGTAAAAGTTTTATTTGAAATTGATTAGATGTTCGATTTAGAGGTAGGAAGACATGCTGAATACGATGGTGAAAACCATTTTGTCGACGGACAAGTAGTTCACCCGGAATCCGGCCCAAACCGGAAAGTTTGTTAAAATTAAAAGTTTTAGTTGGAGTTAATCAGATATCCGATTTAGGGCAAGAAAACATGCTGAACTTTTATGTGAAAACAATTTTCTACCCGGACATGTAGCTCGCCCGAAATCCGGCCAAAACCGGAAAATTGTTAGAAGTTAAAGTTTTATTTCTAGCTGATTTATAGATAGCCAATTTAGGGGTAAGAAGAGAAGCTGAATCCGTGTGTGACCATCATATTTTACCCGGGCATATAGTTCGACCGGAATCCGGCTGGAGTCGGAAAATTTGTTAAAAGTTAGATTTTTGTTTGAAGTTGATTAGATGTTCATTATTGGGGAAAGAAGATACCCTGAGTTCGTTTTTTAGCTTTCTTTTTTCGCCGGACAGTTAGTTCTAGAGTTCGGCCGAAACCGGGTAATTGGCAGAAGTGGCAGGAACTTTTCGTCAAAACAGATATGACTTATACGGGTAAACACACATGCTGAATCCATATCTGAACTTAATCTGTTTCTGAATTTTAATTGTAAAAATATTCAAGGATTCTGGCGATGACTGGATCTGGCTAAGACAAGACCCAGTTGTCTGGATCAGATATTGAATTTTTGGGATCCCATCGAAAACTTTGGTCTTGTTCGTAAAGATAGTCAATTTTCTCTTTAAAACAGTCGTTTTTTTATCAGTCTATTTTCGTTAAAATAGTCGTATTTTTCTTAAAATAGTCGTTTTTTTTCTTAAAAACAGTCGTTTTTTTCTTAAAAACAGTCGTTTTTTTCTTAAAAACAGTCGTTTTTTTCTTAAAAACAGTCGTTTTTCTGCAATAACAGTCGGTAAAATGACCAGTCAGTCGGTAAATACCTTGCCCCCCCCCCCCAACATTCTGGCTAGTAACGCCTCTGTTGGTAGGAGCGTTTACGTCTTTATTGGGTCCAGTTCCGGATTAATCCCGATGGAGGCCGGTAAAGGTAGTTCAAATTTCGGGGCCACGGTCGCAAATTCTTGGTATAGTTTGCATATGGTTTAATGGTTTGGTTTAATGGAAAAATTGCCACAATAGCAAAAGCTAAATAATAGGCAAGGAAAAGAAAATAATAAACACACGTTAATAGCTAACAACATCTGAGTAATTTACCATCAACAACGAAACTTAAAACAAAATACAGAAGCAAATCAAAGGACCGAAAAGGCACAAATGAACAACAAACTTGAAATTTTATTGGTTGTTAAAATAATTAGTAACAAGAGGGGAGAATGAATGGAGTCGACGGCGGTACTTGATGCTGGAAACGGCCTGAGTAAATTTGTATGTCTTGTTGAGTAAGCCGGTTCAGGGAGTTGCTCGGGAAATAGGCGGCGGAATCTGACTGACTGCTTTCTTTATTTTGTTTTACATACTCCGCTTTTCAAATGGCGGGTCAGAAATAAATTACTTACTTACTGCAAAATTTTCTTTCCGAAATCAATTGTTAAATCTAGGCTTCTTTTCTTTAACGGTTTGAGCCGGATGGTTTCAAGCACTTGGTCATGGTTAGTGTATTCATGAGAAAGTATGATTTTAGCCACCCGCTTCTGGATTGATTTGATTAAACCATGCAGTTCAGACGTAAGAACGGAGTGCCAAGCGGCACAAGCGTACTCAGTATGAGGGATTACATATCTGCCGCTAGATAGGAATGATCGTTCGTCATTAATGTACGGCCGTAGTTTGCGAAGGAAGTAAGCATAACTGTAACTTTCTTTTAAAATAGAATCGATATTGTTTTGACGAGTTCTAGCGGGGCTCTTAAAAGGAGTGTTGAGAATAGACAAGTATCTACTCTCCCTATTTAGCAATCCGGTACAGATTGGGTCAAGCCAAACTAATTCCGAAGTCCATGGACAACTTCCACACAATGCGGCTGTGAACTTTATAGGTTTGATTTTAACCTGCTCCGTCAAGAAGTCATAGATGAAAATCAGATTGCGAGTAATTTTAGTCTGTGACGAGGATTCAGTAAGGAGTTTATTAGCTAAATGTGAATGTCGTAATGCTTTCCTTCACTTAATGCGTTAAAGTTAACTTGGAGAGTTAACTTTAATTAGGAATTATTTATATTTTGGTTATTTTGGCGTAATTGTTGTTAATTGTAAATATTATGAACTTTGACACTAAGATTAAGTGATATTAATCATCGTAGTTTTATTGAAAAGTTACGTGACCTGACAGACCCGGTTATGGGACATAGTGTGATATGTGATTTAGCTCTATATATATATTACTTAGTTCCAAATATTATAACTTTAGTGTATACATTGTTGACGTCAAATCAACTAGTCGGCTTACCGCCGTTTCGAGATTTTTAATGAATAAACTAAATTGAGTTGAATTGAATTGAGCGACAGAAAAAAAATAAAATGCGACAGAAATAAATAATATCCTCCGAGGGTCTGACAGCTAAAGTCTTTTTCGTAATGGGTATGAGTACAAAATTCCCCGACATTCCGAAGACTCCTAATAAAGTAAATATCAGAAACTTGAATTGCTGGGAGATGGTGTAGCTAAATTAAAAGTAATGTGATAAGTGCTCTCGAATTTTTGCTATGGCTTTTGCTATGGAATTTTGGCTATTTGCCGAATAAACACTTCTGTACTGTTGAAGTCACCCCTTTGTCCGCCCGTGTGCGATATCATCTTTTCTTCAGTCAGGCGTAGCCACGTAGAGGGTCCATTAAGGGTTCTCCGATAGTATTTTAATAGTGATGCCTTGATATAGTAAAGATAGTAATAGTAAAGAATACTATCAATACTATCATTTAATGTGCCTCAGACTGGGCCAATCTTAAGCAGTAGTATCCAGTAGCATCCTGTCTTGCTATAGTAGCATCCAGTCTTGCTAATACGAGCATGCAGTCGAATGCAGTACAGTAGCCTTGACATGGAAGCATGTAGAAGCATCAGTTCGTACTGCATGCTAATTTTTCGTAAAACTTCACACTACGATTTTGAGAAATTTTTTTCATCGGGGTTCGATCAGTCTCAACTACTTTTGACTGATAATATGTCAACTACAATGAACTCGAGACCTTTAACTCCTAGGGCACACAACTGCCTGGCCGAAAATTGAAAGTTAAGCGTCTTTTTCTGTTCTTTATCAAAATGGTGGGTTATAAATAAATTACTTATTAATAAAGGCTATTAGAACTCTTCTCGCTTTCAAGGATATCCAGTTTGGGGAAGGCAACTGCGTCTATTTCAAGTACCCGGTGCACGGTGGTGCTTTCAGTGGGTCAGCGAAGAGAATCAATAAACACGACAAGACTCCGGTGGTCTCCGATAACAGAGTCTGCATCCGAGCTTGCCCAGAACTAGGTAAGCTTCTTTTTGTCGCTGCAGAATTGCTTGATTACACCTCAAGGCTTAAGCTGAGTTGTGAGATTATTCACTTTCCTGTCACTCCTTATCATCGAATTTTCTGGTAGCTTCCCACGCCACCTGTGTCCAAGCTATTATGCCCATCCAACCTTACCTACGCCCATGCAACTGACGTATCCGTTTTGCTCTGTCAAATTGATAAATATGGAGCGTGTTCGACCCATCTAACAATAGTAACTGTTAGTTACTATTTTCGTTCCAACCTCGTAAAAAGTTACTACGCTGACCGTTCCAATCTTCTCGGAATAGTAACTATTTGCTTACCATGCGCCGCAGCGTAGTAAGCATGGTAACTACGCATCTCTGTAACGTGATTGGTCGGACTCGCTCGTGGCATGATATTCTGTTGGAAAATAGAAACATCACTCTAGCATTAACGGCAAAATGCGAGAATTCGCGACGTCACGCGTAGTAACTGCGGCGAGTAGGGTGGAACACGCTCATGATGTATACTGACGGATCCATTTTGCACTGTCACCTTGGGCTGAAGGAATATTTACTCATGCAACGTAGCGAGTAATTAATGCCCTTGACGAGAACCTTAATTAAAGGACCCGTCGTACCTACAATACTAATGTCCGTTCTCGTCCGTTCTTAAACTCGTAGATCCAGATTTCATATGATAGATTCTAACCACCCTAACGTCACCGCACCGATTTTTATATATTTCATGCTTCTCTAGTTTCGATGCGGATTATGTTCCCGCTTAACTCATGCTCAACTAATTTATAATGGTGGAACATAATAGTAAATAGTGCTAACGTAAGACCTTTGCTACTTCGGCACCCTACAAGAGGGTATCCAAGACGAGTCAGGTGAGGTCTTTTCTCGTTCGGATTGGATTGGCGCATCAGTTACGGAGGTCTTACCGACCGGTAGACTTTTGCAAGAAGTGTGCGCCGGCCTCCCTCTTTGTCTGTATCACTTTAGTTGCCACTGGAGAACAGAGATCGGAGCGTGTTCCACCCTTCTAACAATTGTAACTGTTAATTACTATTTTCGTTCCAACCTCGTAAAAAGCTAATATGCTGACCGTTCCAACCTTCTCGAAATAGTAACTACTTGCTTACCATGCTCGGGAGCGTAGTAAGCGTGGTAACTACGCATCTCTGTAACGTGATTGGTCGGATTCGTTGGCATGATATTGTGCTGGAAAATAGAACAATCGTTCCAACCGTGACGGCAAAAGGCCAGAATTCCTGACTTCATGCTTAGTAACTACGGTAAGTAGGGTGGAACACGCCCTTGGAGTCTCATTTCTCGGAGCCTCGCATTTGCCTAGAAACCCGATCTTTAGTTCACACACCACGCCAGATGCTTTCTCGTAGGCGACTAAAGCTCCTTTAGTTGCGAGGCCCCGGTAAAGAGTTTTCTTTTCAGGGCTTACTGCACTCCACTTTACTGCCTTCCTCTTGCTTGTATTGTCAGTGTGAAATGTGAGAATTCTTTTCGTGTTATGTTTAATAATTCGTTCCGGTGGCTTCACGGTCTTCCTTGGAATTGTAGTGCATCGGGAATGTTTGTTAGTGAAGGGCTTCCATCTTTTGGTGAACTTCGGAGGCGGTCAATTCTTTCCCTTCAAACCAGGATCCTCCGATCCCCTAGCCCACTTCTTAGGATCCTTTGTGGGCCTCAGATGCGGCTTCCTCTGCCTGTATGGCTTGCGTGGACTCGTGAGTTGTACGCGGGGATTGTGACGGGAGTCACGTAGGTGACCTGGTACTTTCATTTGTCTGTTTGTTGAGTGTGTTATGTTATATTGTGGCCCATGTTGGCCTTATTTGAAATAAATTAAATTAAATTAAATTAAATTTATGTATGGAGCACGCTTCAGACCGACAGTATGGACTTAGCCCAACTTTTAATATGAAATGCAGTTGGAGAAAGCTCTTCCGTTATTTTGACTTATTCTCTTATAATTAACTCCTAAATCTCCACAGCATCTGCCGAAAGTCCTGGCATCACATTCGTCAAGGGACCGGAAAATCCTCAGATGATCTACGATTGGTCCGTAAAAGTCAGGGAAACGGCAAAGGGTTTCCAGATTCCGGAACCTGGCACCGAGGAATTCATCAGCTTTGCGCGTCATGTCGCCGACAACCTCACCCCAGCGCTGGAGAAAATACCCGGTTTCCAGGATGTTGTTGTAAAGAGTGTTTCCAAGTAAGTCTCATTTTGTGAAAGTTAATATGACCAAGATCATGATTTTTTTTTTCCCTCGTTGCGTATATCACATTATTTCGTTTATTCCCGAGGGAACTCTCAGAACAGCCAGATAAATGTCCGCTCCGGTTTCACTTTCAAGATAAATTATAACAAGTATCTGGGGTAAAGATGCAGGGTTTAAACAGACGGTTCTCACGGTGGACTCAAACTGCCCTGTCACATTAATCTGTCTCCAGCCCAGCAATTTATGTTTCTTTAGAGCCTTTACAATTGTGGGTTACACCTGGAAAATCAGGGTTCCGGATAGGGATCTTGGGTCGTCGTTTTACATTTTGTATTCGGTGTTATGTTAAACTTCTGCCAATAAAGAGCTGTGCCCCGTTAACTCTTTGGGAATAAAGAATAGTGTGTTCGATCGAAAGCCTCAAGAACGTTACCTATTAGATCAAGAATAACGGCTTATAATATCAGAAGAAACCCCGTTATAAAATACAACTAACGGAAGTGTCTTTTGTTTAGGGGTTCCGGAACTCTGTTGAATATCCAACTAGCAGTTGATTATCTATCTCTGCTTTATCATTTCCGTACAACCATTATCAGCTCATATAGCAGTCATTGACTTTTGCTGCTACCGCACTTCAGTAAAAAAAACAGTGGATACAAGAAGACACATTTAGGACCATATCTTTGGAGTGACCTCTAACATTTGAAGCTCCGCTTCTCACTTGCCGTGTTTTGCTACCTTCGATGTGTATCACGCTGTCGACGGTTGTCTGCGAGAAGTTTTTATATCAGAAAACCGGTTTTGTAAATTGTTTCAAGGTTTTCCATCAGAAAACCGGTTGTGTAAATTGTTTCCTTGTTTTCGCTATAAGTCAACGGGTCTCGGAAACGGCTTAAAGCAGTCAAAACCGTGGGTTATTTATTGAAAGCACAGCCTGGTTTTAAAGTATTCAAATATTTTAAAATACTGTAAGTTGAAGAGTAAATAGTGCGAGGGGTCCTTTAATAAAACTTCACGTTCAAAAATAGTAAAGGTCGAATTTGTCTCAGTTTATTTTGATACAAGGAGGGTTTTTCGCGAGATTCCGTCATCACTTTCCAGTTAACAAAGAACGTCGCGAAAACAGATTATTTGCTTTTTTGCAGATACCATGGTATCTGATACCCGGTCTAAAGTCGTTTTTGCAGTTATCGTGCTATCGGATACCACGGTCAAAAGGTGTTTTTGCAGTTATCGTGGTATCTGATATTCAGATACCACGGCCGGACCGTGGAACCTGGTCGTGGTATCTGAAAAAGTCATCTCCACTTTCATCAATTTTTTTCAAATTGGTGGGAAAGAAGTTTGGCACTTAGTGATGTGACTGAATATCACTTTTTCTTTTGGGACGAATTCGAAAAACGCAGTTTCGGCAATTGCCGTTTTTGCAGAGCATCAGATAGCACGGTAACTGCAAAAACAAATAACTGCAGATTTAGTTACCGTGGTAACAGATACCATAGTATCTGCAAAAACGCAACTGTTGAAAGCTGTAACCGCCGAGAAAATTTTGAATTCGAAACTTTATATGATTCATTGTATGCTTCATACGACATTCCTTCATTCTCATATGTACTAACGAAGTCATTCTTGATGACGCTTGCCTTGTTTTTTCCACACTTTCCCAGTTTCTGCCAAAGCATCCCAACTTTTCGCTAAGCTTTCCAATAACTTTCTGGAATCACTTTCCGAGAAAGCTGCTTCCGAAGCACGAAAGTTTGGAAAGTTTGGCAACTTGTCGAAGCAGTGCGAAACCATTGCAAAGTGATTCCGACTTTAAGTAAGTAAGTAAGTAATTTATTTATGACCCGCCATTTTGAAAAAGCGGAGTAAATGAAGAAAATAAATAAAACACATAAACACACAGAAAAAGACACTTAATTTTCAATCTTCGGTCAGGAAG
Organism: Branchinecta sandiegonensis; assembly: GCA_030848855.1. Taxonomy (NCBI): domain Eukaryota; kingdom Metazoa; phylum Arthropoda; class Branchiopoda; order Anostraca; family Branchinectidae; genus Branchinecta; species Branchinecta sandiegonensis. Next base: position 4,062,137 of record JAUPMV010000009.1, read on the forward strand.
CAGTGGATAACGTCGTGCGCTGGTTGGGCCCTGTTGTCCATGATTTTCTAAAGCGATGAGGAAACATCCGAAAGGGTAACACCTGCATCTTGAATTTTGAACTTCTCCGTCAATGTATGGTTATGACATAATTTCGACAAGTGGAGCAGGTGCTTTGCATATTTAAGATAACTGTGCTTTCCAGCTCGCGAAAACCCTCATATAAATAATGCATGTAAAAGATAACCACCAAATTCGTCCGTTCCACCGATTTTTCGTCAAAACAGTTGATTTTTCATGAAAACAGTCGGTTTTTCTGAAAATTGGTCGATTTTTCGTCAAAAATGTCATTTTTGTTGTTGAAAACAGTCGTTTTTTCTGCCGAAAAAGTCGGTAAAAATTACCAGCCAGTCGGTAAATGCCCCGCCCCCCCCCCCCCCGCCCAAACATTTCTTGGGCGTCGGGAACGGGAGAGGTATCGGTACAAAAAATGTGTGTTTTAATATTGCATTTAGTAAGTAAGTAAGTAAGTAATTTATTTCTGACCCGCCATTTGAAAAGCGGAGTATGTAAAATAAAATAAAAGAACTAAAGAAAACACAACAAATACAAAAAAAAAATTTCATTCGTCGGCCAGAAAAGAATGTAGAATGTCATCTGCTGGCTGGGCCCTGTTGTCCAAAGATTTGACATTAATTGAGTTTTTGCAGTTACCACGGTATCTGATGCTTTGGAAAAACGACAATTGCCAAATTCATCTTTTCAAGGTCACCCCAAAAGAAACACCACATCAAAAGTGCCAAACTTCTTTCTCGCCAATTTGACAAAGATTTTTGGCAGAGCCGACGAAATTTCCAAAAGTGTGACGCTTGCATCTTTAGCTTGGAAACGCTCCGTTAGCATGTGCCTGTGGTAAAACTTTGGCAAATAATAGTCTAACTTGTATCTGAGTGAACCGAGTTCACTTCTCTGCTCAATGCTGTATTTTTTTTTTAGCAATATTGAGAAATTAAAAGAACTTGAACAATCAGAACGGTAGAATTTTGAAAACTGGGGACACAGTGGCACGAAATCTTAGCGCCCAGAACTCCCACTGGTGTTTACTCGGTAATTGTTCTTGTTTTGTCAATGTTTGTGAGGGGAGTCTTTAAAAAGCAGGGAAGTGAGTTGACCAGCATTGCCGAGTCTCGTACAATTTGTGTGGATATTCACTTACAAATAAGATGAAAAGTTTTTTGATGAGTAAAGATGGGTGAGGAGAGAGGGTTACCTTGGGTATGAATCGGTTCTGGGTTGCCACGAGGTTTAATTGTCGTCTATTATTTATAGTATAGAATATTTTTTTATTTTTTATTACATAGTTGTTTATGTATAGTATTGCATTGATTTTCTCCTTTTTCTTTTTTGTTCCCAATATAATTATGCTAAGTGATTAAATTATTGAGTCCTGCCACAAACAAATCTGTATAGATTTTCACGGGGCAGGTCTGTTGTGATATTGAAATACTTTTTTGTGTGTAAAATTCCATTATATATTAAATTTGTCTCTCTCTTTGGCTCGGTGCTTTAAGCACACATGGTTTCCATCGTCAGAAGTTCGAGAACAGATAATGATTATGACCCTTTTAAATATTATCTTTTCGCGAAACTTAACACTTAACGGGGTCTTAACAGAAGTTTTGCCTCGAGACGTAACACAAAAAGGAGCATAAAAGATATGTTCTCAAAATGTTTAGCAAAAGGATGCGCAAACACCTGTTAAATGTTACCAAAATTCGGGCAATGTGGAAAATGGATTGATAAGCATTTGAGATGACCTTTAAAGTTTAACTGAAAGGCCAACTTATTGTTGTGTCATTTAATTGAATACACTGAATTCTGCAAAGGGATTTTTTTTTTCCACGATCTGCTCTAGTTACGACATTCAGAATATCTGCGGCCGTCCCCACAGCGTAAATTCTACTATGACGCGGGAAATTTTAGTCTCAACACAAACGCAGCTTTTCAGTGGACTGGTGAAGATTGTTAGTGCCTGAACAAACGAAAAAGTCATAAATCTTTCTCGTAAGACACACAACAAAAATACAAGCACATAGAGGTACCACAAATCACACGGAAATTCCACTGTTTGAAAATCGATTATTCGTGAACAGCGGAACAACGAAGTAATGCATTTTCAGCGGGTCTTCAAGCCAATTTAAGTGAACAAGTGGTGGGTAACTAGATTGTCCTATCCCAGCCCTTTTCGGTTTAAACTTTAAGCTCTATTTGGCTTGCATACGCTATTCAGGGCGTATACAGTTTTTTGTTTGCAGGGATGGAGATGATGTTATTGCCCACGTTTCATTATTCCTGGAGGAAACAAAGTCAGAGGACGGGAAAAAGCCCTTTGACGACTCCGCTTTCCGACAGGTCATTACGGACACAGTCTCTAACGGACAGATTGGGAGGCTTAGAGTGGACCCGCAATACATAAAATTGGACGCACTTGGAGGTAATTACGTTTTTTCCTTTCTCTGTTGTTGGGCCTCTGGCCCGTCTGTGAGAGAGCTTTGTTTCTCATAACTGGGGACTAAAGTTATGTGTTCGGCTTTTTGAGAGTATTCAGTTCCTGTCACACTAGAGGAGTTTGTTGGAGGTTGTTGTGTTGATCAACAGTAGTTGCGTTTTTGCAGATACCATGGTATCTGATACCAAGGTCTAATGTCAGTTTTGCAGTTATCGTGGTATCTGATACCACGGTCAAAAGGCGTTTTTGCAGTTATCTTGGTATCTGGCCAGTTATCGTGGTATCTAATATTCAGATACCACGGTCCGACTGTGGTAACTGACCGTAGTATCTGAAAAAGTCATCTCACTTTCATCAATTTTAGTCAAATTGGTTGGAAAGAAGTTTGGCACTTAGTGATGTGACTGAATATCAGTTTTTCTTTTGGGATGACCTCGAAAAGCGCAATTTCGGCAATCGTCGTTTTTGCATAGCAACCGTACCACGGTAACTGAAAAAACGACTAATTGCAGATCCAGTTACCGTGGTAACAGATACCATGGTATCTGCAAAAACGCAACTAGTGTTGATCGATCGACAGTTTCGGTCGACTTTTCAGTGGTTGATCGATTTAACCAACAATGTCGGCCACAGAGATTTCTGTTGGTCGTTAAAACAGACAGTTGGCCGATATTGGCTCAATGTCGAACCGCTAAAAAACGCCTTTGGCGTAACATAGATCTTTCCCAGCTGGAATGAATTATAGGATGAATGGAAAAATTCGAGTCCGTGGTTGTCAGGAATACCGATTCCGAGTCAACCATCAGGAAAAAAAAACCTTTGATCCAATTTCGAAGCTTGAATGGGGCATTTGCAAATAATGCTCTGTATGAATGAATCTTTTTATTTACCCACTTCTATAAAATAGAAATAGTGGAGTGGATTTACACTTCGAATAAACGGACAAGACCGTGACGCGCAGAAAACGCGGCGACCAACAGATTCCTATGCAGCTCGTCAAGTTTAACAGTTATATTAGTTACTGCAAATTTATTTATCATTTTTCAATTTGTATACCAAATTGGCAAGTAGAGAAGGAATTTACAGTAGCGGAAGAATGCTATTCGAATAGCTGCTACATCCTTTTTCTTCAGCAGGGGGTAAAGTCCAGAAAGGTAAAGGACCGAGTGGTCGCAGTAAGTGGCGTAGAGCTTGGCAAGAGCTCTGCGGTTATAGTTTCCGCGGTTGGAAAGGATTTTGGCATATCCAGACTGAATTTTGTTTTTAGTATCAAGAACTGCTTGCTGTCGAAAATTTGACATTTTTTCTGTAATAGAAATACCGAGCCAACGGGTTGTTGACACACAAGGGATAGACAAATTAAAACAGTTTAGGATTTTATTGTTTGAAGAAGACGAATTAAAAGGGCTCTTAGCCTACGGAATTGAGAAGATTGTGGCTGAGGGCCCGATGAAATATTTATCTCAAAATAGTAGTATGAAGTAGTACGAAAAAGTTGCATGCAGTACTAACGATGCTACTACATGCTTCTACTTCAAGGCTACCGTGTTACTGCATACTACTATATGGCACTATTAGCAAGACTGGATGTTACTATGGCAAGACCGGATGCTACTGGATACTACTACATAAGATTGAACCAGTCTGAGGCGCACTAAATGATAGTATTCTTTGCTATTACATAGTATTACATGCAACGTTTTCGTACTACTACCATACTACTACGCAGGCTACAAATCATATTTGACGGTGCAAAACGGATAAGTCAGCTACATTTTATTCGAGCAATATTTCGGCCCTTCTTGGCAAGGGTCCTCTTCAGGCTCAAGCCGCTCAAGCTGGAAAATAAACTTGTGGAAAAAAAAATTTAAGATTCTTCCTTAAATATCTGCTTTTGAGAACTTCTTCTCTGAAAGCTCGTTGGGGTTAAAGCTGGTGCTGTGTAAATAATAAAATGTAGCTGACTTATCCGTTTTGCACCGTCAAATATGATTCGCAGTCAGCTTGGGCCATAGGAACATCTAGGCTACAAATTTTTCATCGGGGGGGGGAGGGGGGATTTGTGCAAATCAAAGACTCAAGCTTGGTTTCTGGAAATAAACTAAATCCTGAAACACAGTGGAGTTTCTAGCAAGCAATGGCTCAAAAATCGAGACTAGTTTGGAAGGGTTAACTGCAAGTTTGGAAGAAGTCTGTTTTTATAGTTACCTCGAGCGTGGCCAAGGACGAGCCCGGGGGATACAAAAAAGTGGGAGCCTCAACCTTGTACATCGTGATTGGATGCCTTGCCGCGCTGTTCTTCATCTTCTTGGTGCAAGCCATCGTTACAATCTGCACGACCAGAAAGTCACGGTCACTGCCACCTAGGGTAAGTCTGATGAATCTATTGTACGTGCGATAGAGGACCCTTGATTTTCGAAAAGTAGTTGTTGACAAATATCTCAGCTGGATATGATATTGTGAAAAACATGCCACAGCAGAATACCCCCCCGTAAATCCTTTACGTGGTTTACTGGGCAATGCGTTTTTGCAAGTCATGGGTGCTTTAAGCCTTTCTCGGCTTCCGCTTAACTTGAGCGTGTTCCACCCTTCTAACAATAGTGACTATTAGTTACTATTTCCGTTCCAACCTCACAAAAAGCTACTATGCTGACCGTTCCAACCTTCTCGAAATAGTAACTGATAGTAACTATTTGCTTGCCTTGCTCGGGATCGTAGTAAGCGTTGTAACCACACCTCTTTGTAACGTGATTGGTCGGATTCGCCCGTGGCATGATATTCTGCTAGAAAATAGAAAAATCATTCCAGCCTTGATGGCAATAAGCCAGAATTCGTGACGTCATGCGTAGTGACTACGGTAAGTAGGGTGGAACTCGCTCCTTGTTTCACTTGCGCCCGACTTCGTAGCCAAAAAGCCTTTTGTAAAAATTCAGCCGTTTTCGACCAAAATACTCGTTTCGCGAAATTTTCGTGACAGTTTTGCTAGGTAGGGAATTAAGGGGTAAAATAAAGGGTAAGAAAAGGGTAAACGGTAAAATAAGGTATAAAATAAAAGGGACGTTTGGGGGTGTATTTCTCTGACCAGGAATCGAAGACTACTTTCAGTAGTAGACCACCGAATAGCTTGGGAAACCCGGCATACCACAATTTTACCCACGCTGGGAGTTTTAATGGGCCCCAACTACCAGACGGCCAGATAGAAAAAATAGTGTGACATGCGTGATCACGGAAATGGAATCCCCCCGCATCACTGAGACTAAGATCCACTTTTCCTGACGGCTGTTAGACGTTTCCACCGGGATCAAGACCAAAGGTTTCGATGGGATCCCAAAAATTGAATATTTATTGTACTTCTTGATCCACAAAAGAATCTTGTCTTCGCCAGAACCCTTTAACATTTGGCTATTTATCCAAAATCAATTGCTTGAATATTTAAAAATAAATGTTACTGTTTTGGTGTTTATCGACAACTTACGGCCAAACAACTAACTAGATGAGAAAACAAAGAAAAGAAGTTCAGATGGATTCAGCATGCATGTTTTCGCCAGTATCTCATCTCTAATCGAATCGACTTCAGAAAGATCTTTTACTTTGACCAAATAACTCGTTTTAGCATATTCCCGGCGTCCTGCGTGCAGAGCGAAAGAGCTGGTGACATTGAGAGGCGAACTTTTCGATCACATTTCCGAGTTTTAGCAAATCTTGCCAGCTTATCCGTCAAGGGAATAAAGTTCAAAATTGGATTCAGCATTTCTCCTTACCCTGATAAAAAATCTCTACTCGACTTCAGAAACAACTTTGAGCTTCAACCAAACTGCCGTTTTTAGCCGGATTCCGGGTGAACCATTTGTCCGGCAAGAAAACAAAGTTCAGATATGGATTCAGCGTGCCTCCTTACCCCTGAAATTAGCTTAAAAAATATGCTCTACTCATAATTTGAAACCCCCTCCCCACCTCCAAATATAGGGCTACAGGAAACCATATACGAACTTGGCCTGTAGTACTTCGATCCAGTGGATCCTCATACCAATTTTCAACAAAATATCACAACCTCTTCGAGCCTAGAGTGCCAAGCAGAGACTAAGACCTAAGATACATTGCACACGCAAACGGCCTCCACTCTCCCTCCGTAAGTTTGAACAAAATATCTCAACCCCTTTGAGCCCACAAGACGACTGCCAACTGCCAAGAGACCTAAGAGCTTGGTCACACTGGGCTCAAAAACCAGCCTATTCGACAAACAACTGAAAATCCCTAGGGGACGTGAGATTTGATGGGCTTTGTTACTTTTCACAAATTTTCCGGTTTTCGCCGGATGCCGGTGAATTACTTGTCCGGCAAAAAAAACAAAAATCATACTTGGATCAGCATCTCTCCTTACCCCTAAACCGCTCATTAGCTTTTTAAATGTATTTTTTCTCGCCCCTTAATTTGAACCCCACCCCCAAATATACAGCTATGGGGCTCTTCTGCGAACTTGACGTGCACTTTGACCCAATTGATCCTCACATCAAGTTTGAACAAAATATCTCAATCCCTTCGAGGATTGTCGTGCTAACAGACAGGACAGACGGACAAACTTTACGAAGTCATAGGGATCCCGTCACTTCCCTTTTGAGATCCCCAAAAAATGGAAATGAGTGAGATGAGTGAGAATGCCTTGTCTGGAAGAAATATTGTATGCTGAGCGAGACCAGTATCTGTGTTTTGTAATATTGTGGACCATGGGTAGGGTTGATGGGTCAGTGTTTGCTACCAGATTGGGCATGACTTTTCACAAACTCGAATCCCTTCAATTTTTCACTCCTCTCAGATCTTGTTTTCCTCCTCATGAGGGAATGGAAATCCGCATCCCTTCTGCGGTAAACACGATCCTCAGAGACGATCCTCTTTGACATTTATTCCACTTTCCTCTCCTTTGCTTGTAAGAAAAAGCTTTTAGGGCCAGATTTAGCATGTCGTCTGAGAGTGTAGAAATTGGAAGGAGAGTCTAGTTGGCTTGTTGCCGACAGTAGGAGTGGTGAAAATACATCGGGAGGCACCATATCGCTGAGGAAGCGTTCACAAACGATGAATCAGTCCAATCTTGCTGTATCGGTAGTAATCTCCTGAGTTATCTGAAACTTTATTTCGCGGAATGGGGAGTATCCAAAAGGTTTCATAAACAAAAGTCTCGATGTCATCCGATTCTCTCGTCTTTGAACTTTAAGACCAGCTGCATTCACCTGCTGCAAGAAGTTATCCAGTTCTATAATAACCGTTATGGCACATGTAAAAGCTGAAAGGATGGGAGCATGGGACGAGAAATAGCAGGCAGAACTGCGATGAGAAACGTTTGACAATAATCGCGGATTTATGTTAATCACGATAGACGGTTTTCAAAATGAATTTGTTGTATATTTATTAGCAAAACACGACGCAATAAAATTTTCACCCATATTTTTAGTCGAATGAGTCGGGACAGGATGCGCGTCATAATTTAACGATAACGTGACGATGTGCGCGTCCCCTTACAAGTTTAAACTGCTAAAATTTTCAGACAGGTGGCATTCCCCTGAGAAATGTACCGGCGGCATAGAGTCTCAAAGAATCTTGTGGACAGATTTTTGATACTCCACGAAAAAGAGGAACGTCTGAAGTCCATCACTTCGACCAATTTTCATGCCTCTAACACCATTTATTCTTCTTCAAAGAATTTCCTCCGTGTCCTTTTCTGTTTAAATTTGGCAAAGTTTTCACTGTAGCAAGCAGAAGTAGTAAGTCACCGTCTTTTCAGAGAAGTAAACATTTTTTTCTGTTAAAATTTGACAAAGTTTTCACTCAGGGGAAAGCGTTTTTTTGGATCCCAAAACGTAAGTGACGGGATACCTATGACTTTTTAAAGTTCGCCTTTCTGTCGTTAACAAGGTTCCTCTTGAAAAATAATCTCTGTACGAACACTTTTAAACACTCTGAACACGAAAACTTTTGTCTCTAGTTTGGCGAAGTTTTCACTCGCCAGAAAAAGGAAAAGAGGAAAGCGTTTTTGGGGGCAGAGCGTCTAAACATAGGGGACACCGGCTTGAAGGCTGTAGACGTGTGCTCGACATCATGACCTCCAAGTTCCTCCTTTTCAGAAAAGTAGGATGTAAAAACACAGAAATGCGGGGTAGTTCCGGAATTTTTGTCCACAATCCTGGTAGCTAAAAAATCACAACACAGTAGAGGTATGGTTATGTGAACAGTTACTTCAGTGTGAATAGTGCAGTTTTGGGTTAAATGGTAGAATGACGATCCAAAATATCTATTCAGGTGCCGACCAGTTACCACGGTCGGACCGTAGTATCTGAATATTTGATACCACGATAACTGGCCAGATACCACGATAACTGCAAAAACGCTTTTTGACCGTGGTATCAGATACCATGGTATCTGCGAAAACGCACCTTATATTTTCCTATCTACCCTTGAATCGTAGACTTTCACGAAGGAGACTTTCTGATCAGCAGCTATTCCTTGTAATGAGCCACAGCCAGAGTTGCCACATTCGCAAAATTTAGAGCTCGGCTTTCGGCCTAAAACATAGAGTAGTTTGGGAGTAAAATTTTATTTTCATGGAAAACGTGAAATAGTAACTTTTGGTCCGAATCACCGCTGCAAAAATTGCACATCTTAACTTTATTTTCACGAAAAAAATAATGAAATAGGCATTTCTGTAGGAATCTCTACTGCAAATATGACACATCTGGACATTTTCTGAAATAGTGATCTTTTTGTTCTGCGTAGGACAAGATCAACTAAACAAAATAGAGTGACAATTCACACTATCCTGCGGCATGTGGCAACCCTGGCCGTACCTCAAGTTCTCGCCAGACATGCAACGTAAAGATGCAACGCGATGCCAATGACCTTTGTTATCATTTCAGGAACAGATGATCACACAATCTGCCTGGAAGGACTACTCCACCTCACAGCAGACCAACTACGCCTACGAATCTTTCGGCGAGGATATAAAGATCGCATCTCACAGCAGCCGGGGCTCTCGAGACTCTCTTTATGAAAACGGCCGAATGCAAGAGCGCATGCCAATCACCAGGAATGGCAAACCTAAAGAAGTCCCAGCCGTCGCGAACTCCCTGCCGAGGCCGCGCTACGAAATACAGCAAGCCATAAACCCCTATCCAACGGCCAAGCGAAACGGACCAACCCAGGAGCCACACCCGTCTCAGTTTTATCCGTCGCATAGACCAAACGGGTCAGCGGCGAAACCAGGGGATAACCAGCACGATTTCTATTTTATGCCGTCACAGCGACGGTATTCGGGTGAGGTGGTTAGGGTGTATGTGGACTATAACACACGACCAAAGTAGAAAGTGCTAACATGTGATATTCGTTCATTCTATTTATCGTTTACTGTACAGCATTTTGTATATAAATATTTATACCGGTAATGCGATCATATTCTGGGAGCGCTTTTAGCTGTAATGGCACTGAAAGTCGGCGAAAAGCGCAGCAACCATACCTTGAAATTTAATCTAAAGGTGCGTTTTTTTATGTAGTTGCGTTGTAGATTCACTGTAGTTTGACGAACTTTTGTTTCAGTTGTCAAAGTACAGTATGTGTAATGGACAAATAGAACGGTACACATACTGTACTGGAACAAAAGTACGTCAAACTACAGTGAAACTACAACGAAACTGCATCCAAAAAAACGCACCTTAAAGGACCCCTCTTGCTCATTCTGCTTTTGCAATATACCTAGCTCCCTTATGGAATTATAAGCTTTTGAAATCCCCACCTTTCTCCATGTTTCGTTTTGTGCCTACGATTTTTTAGTGCATTTTCGGCCGTGCCGAGTCTTGTCTGTTGCAGAACGCAAAGTTTCCCAGAATCTTCAACGTCCGCTGACAACTCTTTCAGACAGAAGGATATGAGAATCTTCTGTTTTTGACAATACTATTTGCTTAGATTTCGTACTTTTTATCCACGGTGCGTTCAGTTTTCAAATGTTTTGCGCCCATCCGCCGCGTCGGAGAGCCAGGAAGGCTGTGCAGATCGAGTCGTCAGGCGCTAACAAGAAAATCGCCAAATCCAGATGGAAAGTTCTGGTATTTTTGAGAAAGTTTTTACTGATCAGTTTCGTAGTGAAAAGATCATTTCTAGTAGGAGTTTTGTTTTAAGATTTCTGGGAAGCCCGCATCTAGATAGACGGATTATTTTATTGGGCTTGCATCTGCGACTCTTCCGACTCTCTTCAGCTGAACAGATACAAATCCGAACTGCACTGTCAGAAGTTTCATAATTGATAGCACATAACACTTTCAAGAATAACACCTTTTCACTTAGAAATAAAGTGTTATGACCAATTAAGTTTACACTATTTCGTGCCTAGATCTCCTACAACACCTTCAGTTGGTAACAATACTACCAGTAACGGGAACGAAAGAAACCTAACATATAACATCCCAAAGTGTTATCTGTTGAAACCGCGCATCCTGCTGTTGTCGTTATGCAACTTCTGACAGTGTAGTATTTTTTACCTATTGAACGTGTTGTTGGAGATCTGGGCAAGAAATAGTATAAACTTAATTGGTCATAACACTTTTTTTCTAAGTGAAAAGGTGTTATTCTTGAAAGTTTTATGTGCAATCTGTTATGAAACTTCTGACAGTGTGTTCACGAATGTCCTTCATGAAACACAAGTTAGACTTCTGCTAACGTTGCTATGGCGGCGATCGCAAAAAATGGGAGCTTTCTTTGACATCGCTTATTTCTTGCTTAAGGGCGGTACACACTAATATATTCGTTTTTTTGGCGCGTGTCCTCGACTCTTCGGCCGGTGTTCAGATGATTAGCCAAAATAAAGTTTACGAAACTCGTTTAAGACTTGTGCTATCATAACTAAGGCGGCGAATGACGTCATCGCTATAATTGGTAACTTCCAGTAAAACCGCTTATTTCATACTGAACTAAGCACCATTTGAGGCGTATTCTCGCCGTTCCCCGAGAACTCCTCGGGGAATCGAAGGGAACGGCGAGAATAGAGGGAGTAAGTCCACGCGGACTCCGCTTACGGAAAACAACGAGAACACGGGGAATGCTTCCAAAATGGATTTTGTTCTAAAAATAAATATGCAGTTGGCAAAATTAGTCTGGATCCATTTTATTTTTGGTTTTGTTTATTCTGATTGTTTTTTAAATAATTTTACACTGTACCAACACCAGCAAAAATTGATTCCCCTCTGAGTTTGAAAGGGAGTCTTTTTTGATGATGGTGATGATAATCGGAGCATTCCCCGTCCGCGGGGAATCGCGAGAATACGGGGAGTGAGTCCCCGGGAAAAACAAAAACGTGGGGGGCTCCTCAGATGGATTCGTCGGGGAACGGCGAGAACACGCCTTAGGTCGATTATCTAAGCGCTGAAGTTATGACGTCGGTGTAAGACAGCAAACCCAAAAGTCAAACCCACTGACTGCCAATATCATCATTGACAGGTTGGAGCCTCTGTAGGAGAAGTTTAGAAAGAACATGTACGACTTGTTTGTAAAACAAGATGTACGTAGTGTATGTAGATTTCAAAGAAACATCCTACGAAAATGGCCTCAGAAAAGCTCGGGAGAATAGTTCGCGACCCCCACCAGTCACCTCCAAAACTCTCTTCCGAAAACTGGGCGCTCTAATATGTATGAGAAAACAAAAGTATCACAGCTTAACAGAACTGAGCAAAATTAGGCGTTCGCGATTTCAGTTATCACCTCAGCGAATAACATCAACTACATAATCAATTAACTAGTAGAATTTTGCGATTTTCGCCTATGCTCTTTAAAATTTAGCTATACTCTTAGATAATCACAAATGATATACGTACTTGATTCATAAAATGGACAGAAAAATATATTCAAACAGACTATACGTTGACTAGCATCAACAGCGAAACATTAACACAATAAGAGAGCTAGCAGGTCAATCTTGTACTTTTCGGACTCCAGTCAGGTTAAATAAAACTCATTCCAATGCTCAAATTTCTCAGAAGGTATTGCAGCGTTTATAAGTACAGGAAAACTTGAACAAAATCCGATCTTGGTGACAAGATTATGTTTCCACGCAGAGGGAAAAAAACAATTTCTTCAAACCAGAAAATCTGACAAAAATAAATTCACTAGCCAATAAAAAATGTCTTGAGAGAATTTATGACATCAGTATATGATGATTGCTGCTCTCAAAAGCTAGCTAGACCTTTTTTTTTGTCTTTTTACCAGCGCTGCAGACGAGATTCCTTTCAAGTAGACCGGAATTCCTTTCATCATGAAAGGATTCTCGTCCCGCTAGACTTTTTTTCTAGTCGTCGTCATGAACGGAATTCTTTCGAGTCGACCGGAATTCCTTGCTACTCGGCGCGATTTCTTGTCCGTGTAAACGCTACATAAATGTGGAACGCACCAAGTTAAGGTGAGTACTTCCGGAATCTGGGTTCCCAGATTTTCCGAGATTTTTTTTTTAATTTCTTCTGCGATACTTAAAAAATCCGGAAATCTGGAAGTTCAAAAGCCCCTTTTTTCCGGATTATTTTGATATACTTTTGGACCCGTTCATATTCCAGATGCAATTTACAGAAGACGTCAAAGAATAATATGGAAGCCCAGATTCCGGAAGTTTCGGGAGGTGAAGACCGGACTTTACCCTTTTCCATTACTTCGGTTTCCCGATTCGGATATCGTACAGAAGTTACTGAATGAATGTGGCAGTTTGGCACAGAACTCGAGAATACTCTATACACTCCAAAACACGTTAGTGAACCTCGGGAAGAACGATAAACGTCACCCGGACGATTACACAAATCCTAGGTCAACCAATCAACGACTTTCGTTGGGGACATCTTTGGTGGCTCTTCCGGCTCTTCCCTAAGCCCACATCGATCTTAATCGGCACGAAGAGTTAGTCATCAAGAGTATTGCAAAAAGAAGGTACGAATCCAGACCTAATGATTCTTAGTAATTTTGAATTACTCTTGATGACTAACTGTCCTTGCCGAGGCAAAATCGCCGTGTACCTAGCGGAAGAGCCTGAAGCGGTACGACAGCTGTCCCGAACGAGCGCCGTGATTGGTTGACACATGATTTGAGTTGTTGAGTTTGAGTCGTTCATGAGACGTTGTGTCGTTCTTCGTCAGGATCACTGGCGTGTTTTGGACTTAATCATATAGAGAGAAACCAACTAATAAAATTACGGTTCACATCGATTGTCCAAGTAAGCTCAAACACAGGGCGTTTTCTGACGTCAGATCCTATCTGAAAATTTCATGACAAAAAATCAGTTTCTCGCAGTTCAACGTCAAAAGGCGAAAAAGCTCGTGCCTTCACCACATGGGATTTCGGGAATGAAGCTACGTAAATACACAGTCCTGTGAAAATGCCCATGCGAAACTCGCGTCACAATCGATGCATTAAAAATTAGAAGCGAAAGAGGAAATTCGCATCCGTCTGTGAAAATCGGACTGAGCTCGCACGTACCTTCAATCAGTAAACGAATGTAATTGTTTTCCAAAAACTCATGTGGTATGGCCGAGGAAAATCAAGAAATTTTGGCTTCAAGTTTCTTCTCAAGTTTGACCTCGAATTCGATAACCCTGTGCAGTCCTAACTAGGTCCTAGGTCATCAAGATTTTGCTTCTTGACAGTTAGGACCTAGTTAGCATTGCACAGAAATGTCCTGTTAAATTCTCTGATGCTAATTTCGAGGTTAGGTAATTTCTAGGTTAGCGGCCTCTCCTGTATGAAAAATTTTCCGAATGGCCTCAAGCAAGAGACCTGCGGGTCATCTGTTATATTTGCGCCCCAACAATAATAATATTCTTCTTTTCCTATACACGGTCTGGCGGAAAATGCAGTTGATGTGAGGTTTAGATTTCTCGATTTAGAAAGGACTACATTTCCAGCATAATGGTGCATTTACACGTCGTGTGAGATCCAAGCATATTTCCGTCCGTTTTTCTTTGCCGGCTAGCGTAGAATGCGCATGTATTTGAAATACACTCAGATTTACGCAATGTCTAAACCGAGCATGCATTTTACCACGCAGAGATTTTTCAGTTTTCCCGGCAAAAACGATGACGGTGCGGAAACCCAGTCACTCCAATTTCAGTGGCCTTGATCGTTTTCGCCACCTCACTCAAGGTAAACTCCCATATCACCTCCTCAAGGTAAAATCCCATATCACTTCCTTCTTAAGCATTTCCAGCTCACTACTTTATCGGATAGAAGAACCCTCCTGTGTACCCGGTTTGGCAATAAAGCCATGACGAATCCCCGTTTCCAAGATTTATTCCCCCCGCCGTTTCAACCTTTAAGATCCCGACCTCAAAGACCCAACTCCCAGAAAGTCCCCACCCTTCAACCTCTCCCACCAATCCACGAGAGATACAGGAAGAGTTTCATACCTGTGTTTGTAAACCTTATTAACCAGTGATTTGTGTATCATTTTGTTGAGTTGACTCAGCTTTTCGTTGACGATTGTTTTTTATCTGATAGGCGTATAAATAACCCGACGTGAAGCGCTAATTCGGCGCCTCGCGCTGTGAAAGCCGTTTTTGAAATTAAAGTCTCTTTCACTTCTGGATGTTTTAAAACTAAAGATGTTAAAAACTGGACAATGGGGACGTTTTCGCGTAGACGGCGTCGCTAACGGGAAAGCAATCATCATATGCATTTTGTCGCGGATGCAATCCACCCCGGAGGCATTTTCTTGTGACAAGCTTAACGGGTGACGTCCTGGGATCAGACAAACGTTTGGCCGAAGCTGGGGTAGCACTGGGAACAAAACTGCATCTTCCACCGAGCTCTGGTCGAGAATAGTAAAACATAGATTATTAATAGATTATTAATTTCCGTGACTTGGGGATGTGAACTGGTTAGATGAACTTGGCTTCGGGCGAGTTCCTATGGCCGGCTTCTACCATACTAGTGTCGTGGTTTGCGAACTCCGTTCACAAGCCCCTCAGTAGCTCAAATGGTTGGAGCGCCTGCCTTGTAAGCAGAGGGTCCTGGGTTCAAATCCCGGCTGAGGAGCATTTTTGTCTTTCAATTCACTACTTATAAAAATCCGGTCGAGAATTTCGATAAAATGGCATCATCCAATGAGATTTTCGTGTAGATGGCATCTGTCATCGAGCTCAACTACGGGAAAACGTCCCCTATTTCAACGCATACACAAAACGTAAATAAAATCAAGTCCGACAGCTCGAAAATAAAATAAAATAAAAGAGTTGAGCACCATCACTGTAGTCCTAGAGGTTGATTCCCACAGTGTCCAGTTCAGTGTGGACCGTGGAGGAGGTCAATGTACGCAGAGACCAATATCCAATTTTCGATATCGAATTTTAGGACCTTGTTACGAAATTTGTATTCCAAGACTACAAGTGAGCTACCGTTTGGACAAGATCTTGTTCAAACCGGGAAATTCGCCAGAAAAAAATAATTGGGCAAATATCTTTCAGAGCTTCGTGCAAAACCTTGATCTAGCCATAGATTGTTTTTGGGATAATTTTGCCAACAGTTTTCTTGCCAGAGTTTCATCCTCCCTAGAAAATAAATTTGCCAGGCGAGACGACCCCCGGCCGACATACAATGGACAGTAAGCATTGCAAAGAATCGAGTCTACAGGGGGGGGGGGGGCTGATAGGGAATCTGGGATGGTGTCACTGAAGAACTGGAAGAGATTCGTAACTCACACTGCAAGGCGCTAGAGGGGGCAAAACCATATATCAGAAGTTTCAGCAGAATTTCATCGCGAAAACTACGAGCGTCTATAAATCAATGTACGGAGGGTTGTAAAAAAGGACGACGCTTGCTATTTTGATTATCGGTACCGGAGTTCTTCCTTCACGCAAGATAAAAGTGGCGGGAAAATGATAAAAAACACGGAGCCTTGATTTTAATATTTTCACGTCGATTGAGTACGCAGAACCCATGGCAATACTGCGATGTTGACTCAGGATCTTATTCCTCCAACTTTGCTCACTAGGGGCGAATAATAGCTGCAAGGCCATTGGTCAAATGCAACATAAGGCGCTTCCCCGAGGACCCCTCGGGGAATCAAGGGGAACGCTGAGGATAGAGGGAGGCACTCCACGCGGACTCCGCGGACGGAAAACAACGAGAACACGGGGAATGCTCCCAAAATGAATACTGTTCGAAAAACAGAAATGCAGTTGACGGAATTAGTCTGGATCCCCTTAATTTTAGGTTTTGTTTATTCTGATTGTTTTTAATTAATTTACATTGTTAATACTTACCGACCAAAAGTCGTAACTACAATGAAAAAGATGCTTTTTTGAATGAAATTCTTACTGACCATCTCTAATATCTGTCTTTTCAAAAAACAAGAACACCAGCAAATTTGAAAGGGGGTCCTTTTTGACGATGGTGGTAATAATCGGAGCATTCCCCGTTCATGGAGACTCGCGAGAATACGGGGAGTGAGTCCCTGGGACAAACAAAAAACGCAGAGGAGTCCTCGGGGGACGGCGAGAATACGCCTATAAGCCACGTAACAAACTGATATCCAAATACGGTGAATCAAACCAGAACGTTAATTTCTGTTAGAAAGCGGCTGAGAACTCAGATTCAAATCACGCTGTGAATCAACTTCCGCATCTTTCTAAGAACAAGCCAGCCTAAAAAACTTGGGCCCTTAATAACACACACTACTCAACAGATTAGACTGTAAAAAAGAAACTTGCAGTATTTGCCAATGGGATTAATCTTGTCTCTCCTGAGATAAGATTATCTCTAATTCGGTTTATACGTTCAGCTTATTAATCTTTTCCTAATAGAGATAAGATTAATCCCAGTGGCAAATACTGCAGTTGACTTTAATCCTTACTCGGAGAAACTTTTTAAAGTGTAACGGAGCTTCTAAAGGGAGCTCAAGTTTTGCACCACACTTCTATTTGAGTTCTTTATGACATCAATGGCGTTGCCTGGAAATCGTTCTACACCGACGCACTATACCCGGGGTTTGGCCGCTATCCTGGGTAACACTGCACTTTCCGTATCTATAACCATATGCACTACACTGACTTCGTAAAACCGGGACTGAAGCGGCAAACTAGGAACCTCTCACTGGTAAGACCAGACAAGTATGCACAACCAACGCCGACATTCAAAAGCGGAACTTCACTACAAGTAATTATCCAGTTTCTCCAACGACACTCCAATCACGTCAGGTACACAAAATAACACGCGTTCGCCTCTCGGCGCTGTTGTCTTGCACTGTAACATTCCAACTTTCGCGCTTGCTACGCGTCGTTTTTGTGTCTGCAGCAAAACACAAGACACTTGACGCAGTTATTTGTGAACCAGGATGTAGAAGAGTGTATTTCTGTCGCTCACCTGATTAATTGCACTTTATGGCCTTAGACAAGCTTCGACACCGGCACCAATTGGGAAGAGTTCACTCGCCATGGAGGGGGGGGGGGAATCCTTGCCATCAGGTCCTTAGACCGGGTTCCCTCTCGAACCTTAAGCGCTTCGCGTAAAATTATTGGACATTCTGAACCCGCTGACACGATGGCCGCGGGATTCAAACTTTCCAAATCGATCTCGCTATTGCTACACGGGAGTAACCTGCTGCGAACTTCCACTCATACAGTCCAGGTCCAAGTCGCCCCTTGTAGTATGCTGGAGCGTGATGTACTGTGGTATGTAGCTTCCATTTCTTATAAGCGGCTCGACAGCGCTCCCATTGCTGTTTGCATTAAAGTACGTATCGCCGGCGACGTCAACTAGAAAGAAGGTTAACAGATGTGATTACGATGCAACTGCCACCTTCTTCGGGTGACGCCCAAGGGGCCTGCTCGGTCTGTCCTAAATTTGAACCCGCTCCTGTCGGACATCTTTTCCTGGTAAATAGTTTTGTTCCTTAAGGATTGTTCAAATAGGTGTTGTAAGGTGTATTACGGCGCATAAGGCTTATTACAGATTCCTCTTTTCGTCGGAGCCCGCTGTAATAGGGTGAAATAGACTCGCGTTCTATTCTTGCTTATGCAGGGCCAATCACATTGCTTGGTTGGTTCCGCCAGCGGGCCGAGGAAAGGAGCAGCTTCGTCAGGGTTGCCACGAGAAGCACTAAAGTTCTACTTTGTCGGAAGCTGAAGAAACAACTTTTCTTCAAAAGAATACGTTTTGTTCTGTTACGACTGCCTACTGCTTGTTCGAGGACCAATGCTGCCCATCCGTAGGTTTAATAGCTTTCTACAATATATTGGGCGTCAAATTGTACTGGTGTTCTTCAAGTGGTACTAAGAACACTTTTTCTGATCTTTAGAAACTCGAAAAAGTGGATTAGCGTGGCAACACCGAACGCGCATTGATATGCAGAATTTGTTGTTGATTACGCAGTATTGTGTATTGAATAGCTTTTCCTTATTTTTCCTACTCCATTTTTTGTGTATGTGTACATTATGATGGGTAATAAAATATTAATTAATTAATTAATAGGATCCTCTCGGTTTCCTATTTGAACAGGCGTGTGTATTAAGACGTAAACATCGCGTATAGCGCTATTCAGCTTATTACCCCTATTTGGACAATGATTTACTGCCGGAGTACTCACTAGTGGCCTGTGGTTTATCCAAAAAATCGTTTTGGATTCACTTGTGACTGCTCCCTTGAGTCACAACCATTCTTAGACCTAAGGGCGAAATTTCCATCCTAGATTTGGGGGAGGAGGAGGGGGGGGGGGGGGGGGGCAAAATGTGCCGACAAATCTGTGTGTGCCGACGGAATAGTGAGGGACGCAGGACTTCTCACTTTACGTCGGATAATATATATTTACAGGTTCCATACTATAACACATGTTCATATCATATTTAAAGTAAAGTACACTTTAAGTTAGGCAGAAATATCCCTAAGCTGTCGACTTAACAAGGAGCATCTGCCAATAAGGGAACTTAATTCATCGTAAGAAATGCTGAATCTCGGGAAGAAGAATGGATTGAAAGGCTACGGAAGTAGACTGGATTACGCCGTCTTTTCCCCGGAACGTAACTACTTAACTCGAAAGACTTCAAGGCACATTTCGGAAGTACCGTAACTCGCGATCAACGGACCGGGAGACCGACGGAAAAATATCGGTATATAGCACTTGCGTCGAACGCGCAAGCACCACAAAAGCCGTATTCTCGCCGTTCCCCGAGGACTCCTCGGGGAATCGAAAGGAACGGCGAGAATGGATGGAATCAATGCGGACTCCGCGTACAGAAAATAGCGAGAACACGGGGAATGCTTCCAAAACGGATTTTGTTCGAAAAAAAATATGCAGTTCACAAAATTAGTCTAGATCCACTTTATTAATGGTTTTGTTTAATCTGATTGTTTTTTATTTAATTTTATATTGCACCAACACCAGCACAAATTGATTCCCCTCCGAATATGAAAGGGGGTCCTTTTTGATGATGGTGATGATAATCGGAGCATTCCCCGTCCGTGGGGACTCGCGAGAATACTGCGAGTGAGTCCCCGGGACAAACAAAACGCGGGGACTCCTCAAGTGGAGTCCTCGGAGAACGGCGAGAATACGCCTAAAATATATAAGCATTTTTGAGCGACCATTATTTCTTCCTAAAAAACGTACAAGCTTTACCTTCCACTGTGTTCCCATCTTTGTCCGTGTAAGTCACACTCGTTTCGATGGACGTGGATCGCCTTCTGGTCACGAAGGAGTATTTCGAGGGCACGCCGGGTCGTCTATCCGGTAGATGGAGCTCTAAGGAATTCGTGCCCTCGATTTGGACGGAGCTCATTGGAATGCCAAGACAAGGCTGGATGAGCCTCTGGTTATTGGCAAGAAGCTCCACGATTTCTTTTGCCTGAGGCCGGAGTGAAGGCGTTCGATTCCAGCAACTACGCAGAACCGTTTCTCTAAGGAAATAGAGTTATATCAGCCAGATTCTCCACATCCCACACTGTCAGAAGTTTCATAGCAGATAACACGAGGATGCGCGGTTTCAACAGACAATGCGTAACCGATAACACTTCGGATGTTATCTGTTGTGTTTCAAAATGTTATGCATTAAATGTTTTGCATAACAAGCTTTGTTAGGAAGAGCCAAAAAAGCTATTGACTTGATTCCTTATCGCCATGATGTCGGAAAACTCAGCAGATACTTTTGGCGTTTTTTCGGTTCTTTCTGATGGTAACGCTTATTATGCATAACATTTTGAAACACAACAGATAACATCCGAAGTGTTATCTGTTACGCGTTATCTGTTGAAACCGCGCATCCTCGTGTTATCTGCTATGAATTTCTGACAGTGCAATTAAGTCAGTTTTGCCTCAAGGATTTTTGCTTACAGGTGAATTTCTAGCGCCCGTAAAGTGCGCATCATCACAGCCAAGTGCAAAAATAAAATGCTTTTTATGAAACAATACATTCTCTAACTCATGATCATTCTTATGTCGATGGTTTTGCTGACAAATTATCACAACAAACCCATGAATTGGCAAATCCCTACCTTCATCCTCTGACCCAGCCTCGCAAGTGCCATATGAGCTTCTAGCTCTTGTTTTCACAGTTGTTACTAAAATTGTACCTTACCTTACCCCCATTTTCTTTTTCTTCCATAAAAAAGGTGTTCAAATTATGGGTTATAGTGCCTGCAAATCCATAAGCTAATTATTTTGTAGCTGTCGACTGTTCAACAGTACAGTCGTATAGTAGAGAGATCTAGGAGGCCAAAATTCTAAGTCATCCAAATCTGATATGAAAGGTTTAACTTCATAGACATCGAGGTTGATATCGGACAATAACACCGCCATTTACCGATCACAATTCCGTCTGTCGGTCTGTCGGTCGGTCCGAGTTTTTTGTCCCACATATCCGAGTTAGGGTACTTCCAGATGTGCTATGACAATGAAACTTGGCAGGCATATCAGGGACCCGACCAAACTAACCTGGAAATGATCAGTTTCCCGATCCGATCATATGGGGGGAGTGCGGGGCGCTGGAAACTTGAAAATTTAGGGCATTTTGTCACTTTTTTCCGAGTGAGGGTACTTCTAGATCAGTGGTTCCCAAACGGGGGTACGCGTACCCAAAGGGGTACGCGAGAACCTCGTAAGGGGTACGCGAAGGTCCCAAATTCCGATTTCGAAAATGAATCATTGACCAGTTTATGGAACATATTGAAATTGACAACCTTGCAGCCTCTAGTATCCAATTTATTTGTATATTTTTACACAGTAATCCCTTATCATTTATGACAATAAATGACTTCTTTTTGGCGTTCTGATCTTGACAGATCTTAGAAGAATAGTAGAATAATGATTCTTCAAAAAGGGGTACGCAACCTTTTCGGACCTTAGTTAGGGGTACGGGATACGGAAAAGGTTGGGAACCACTGTTCTAGATGAGCTAGGACAATGAAACTTGGCAGGAATATCAGGGACCTGACCAAAGCAACCTGGAAATAATAAGTTTCCCGATCCGACCATATGCGGGGGAGTGGGGGCGCTCGAAACTTGAAAATTTAGGGCATTTTGTCACACTTTTTCGAGTTAGGGTACTTCCAGATGAGCTAGGACAATGAAACTTGGCAGGAATATCAGGGACCTGACCAAAGCAACCTGGAAATAATAAGTTTCCCGATCCGACCATATGCGGGGGAGTTGGGGCGCTGGAAACTTGAAAATTTAGGGCATTTTGTCACACTTTTTCGAGTTAGGGTACTTCCAGTTGTGCTAGGACCATGAAACTTGGCAGGCATATCAGAGACCCGACCAAACAAACTTAGAAATAATCAGTTTTCTGATCCGACCATTTGGGGGGGGGGGGGGTGGAGGGCAGGGGAATCCGGGAAATTGAGAAGTGTGTAACTTTCGAACGGATGATCGGATTGTAATGAAACTTCATAACTGAATAGAATATATATCTGTAATGTCCCGTTTAAAGTCTTGACCGGATTCGGTGGCCAGGGGGGGGGGAGTTGGGGGGGGGACAAGTTGGAAAGACGAACTTGTGGGAAACACAAGTGGGTGTTTCCCACAAGTTCGTCTTTCCAACTTGAGCGGTTTTGAGCCTGAAGAGGACCCTTGCCAAGAAGGGCCGAAATATAGCTCCAATAAAATTCAGCTGACGTATCCGTTTTCCACAATCAAATATGATTCGCAGTCAGCTTGGGCTGAAGGAATATTTATTACATAATTTGACTGGATCCGGACACTTGAGGGGGGGGGGGAGGAGGGGGTTTCCCGGAATTCCGTTTTTTGGGGGATTTTCACGACGAAACTTGGAAGGCATATCAGGGACCCGGTCAAACTGACTTGGAATAACAAAAAAATCCTCGATATGATAATCTTGGGGGGGGGGGAGTTGAGGGAAGGGAATCCGGAATATTGAGTCATGCGTAACTTTGGAACGGGTGATCGGATTCGAGTGAAATTTAATAATTAAACAGAGGACATTTTTCTCTGGTGCCCATTTTTATTTCCGGACCGAATCCGGCAATTATTGGGGGGATGGCGGAAAATACTTGACCCGCTTAGATTGGTGTGATCTGGATCGAACTTCGTGGGAATGACAAACAGATGCTCTGGATTAATCATTTACAGAACCGGATTGGCTCCGGTTATTGTGGGTGGAGTTGGAGGGGGGGGGGGGGGTCTGGGATTCCGGTGATCGCGCGTTAAGGTACTTCCAGATGTGGTAGGACGATGAAACTTCGCTGGAATATTGGAGACTCATCAACATTTGCTTAGAAATTGCTACTTCCAAAATCCGATTATTCCTTAAAGTACCAATCTTGACCGCAAAGCAAAAAAAAATACTTTTAAGCAATATATGCATTTTCGTGATGCCCATCAGCCCATTAGCAGTTTTGCCTCAAGGGTGTTGCTTACAAATGAAGTTCCAGCTCCCTTAGAGTGCGCATCTCAACCGCAAAGTCGAAACTTACTTTTGATCAATCAAATCGTCTTGACCCATGCAAGTGCCATATGAGCTTACAGCTCTTGTTCTGATATGAACCGAGATGGAGGTACGTTAACTGTTATAACTTTTTCGAACGGAATTTTTGTTTAGGTAATATCCTACTCAATCTTCTAGTAGTACTTATTTGCTACTTTTGTAGGGAGTTTTCGTTTAGTGAAATGGCAACACTAGCCTACTATAGAAATGTGAAAATGACTCCTGTTGCGACCCGTGTATTTCAGTTTATAACAATCCAATCTTTATTCAACACCATCTTTTTCATTTGTGTCGAAGCAGATGCCATCTAGCGGCGGGCTCGAACGATAGTATTTATCAAGGCGGGCTCTTAGAGAGATAGGATTAACCAACCTTAAACCGGTGTTGCCACCGGTTGCAGAATTCTTTGATTTGTCATACATTTTCGTTTTTTCGACAAAGCGATCAAGAACTCTGCGACCGGTTCCTTACCAGTAAATGCAAAAATGAAGCATACAAGTTTAGGCGTATAATGAAGATGATAAAGCGAGGTTTCTCGTTGATAGTTGGTGAAAAGACCAAGTTTCATAGGTGCCAGAATGTCAATATTTTTTCCAGCCAAAAGTCACAGGTTCGATGACCAAAAGTGGCAACACTGAAATTTTTAATAATGGACTGTTTAAAAAAGACTGTGGTAATTTGTCAATAACTGCCTTTTGGAGAGTAGAGGAAATAAGCTGAAGTAAGCTGGAATTAATGGTGTTTTGGTTGACAAATTGCATTTTCATTACGAATATGACTGTGTCTTTCAGTTTTGAACATTTTTTCTCGAATGTTTTTCAGAATTATTTCTGGATTATTTTTAGTTTTTTTGTCTTGTTTTTCTTTCTGACAGTGATGTTTTTATTTCTTTTTCGAGGTCAGTTCTACTTTTCATTAGTTGAGGAAAGGTGCTCGATGAACTTCTGCGGAGGTTGATACGACTTCGTATCATCCTCTCTGGAGGCTGTTATGATATCGTATCAGCCTCTACAAAACTCATTGTCATGATATAAGTACCTGCGGAACATAGGAAGATATACATTACATACCTGTTCGAGAAAAGTTATAGTATCACAAATAGTTAATTACGCGTTTTATATACTTATAATCAATCGATACTTACAATTGCGGCTTGACTCCCGCAGGTATAGGCAGCGTATGCCCGTTTTTAACATGTTCCAAGACTTGGCTGTTGCTTAGGCCTTGGAAGGGGAATGCACCAAAGGTGACGATTTCGTACAGAAGAACCCCATACGACCAGACATCGGTAGAGGGTGTAAATAACCCGTCTGATAGGCTTTCGAGGGCCATCCATCTCACTGGCAGCATGCCTACTTAAAAAAAGGATACAAAAGTACACAAATTAAAATACAAACAACAATTCCTGTAAAGTTCATGTTCACTGTTAATATTTACATATAATAATAATAATAATAACAATTTTATTTAAACCCTCCATACAATACAAAGTAAATGGTCGGAGGAGTTGGTGAGGAAACAAAAGAAAAAGAAAAACAAAAGAAATCACACAACGCTACGAGACAAAATTAGGCTGCGATAACTACAAATAACCAAACCAAAACAAACTTGAGGCATGTGCTACAGGCACTACATGCACCCTGTTGAGGTGAGGCACCAGGCTAGCCAGTGAAAGAAATAGAAGAAAGTATAAAATATCATACAAAGTAGAAAAGCACTCGATGAAAAAGCCGGATGAGGCCGTGGTGCGCACCTAGGCGGAAACACGCGTCAGCACCACCACTAGTCTGCAGATTCTCCAGCGAACATAAATGTCACTACACTGTCAGAAGTTTCATAACAGATTGCGCATAACACTTTCAAGAATAACACCTTTTCACATAGAAATAAAGTGTTATGACCAATTAAGTTTATACTATTTCGTGCCTAGATCTCCAACAACACCTTCAGTAGGTAAAAATACTACACTGTCAGAAGTTACAGAACGACAACAGAAGGATGCGCGGTTTCAACAGATAACACTTTGGGATGTTATATATTATGTTTGTTTCTTTCCCGTTAGTATTTTTACCAATTGAAGGTGTTGTTGGAGATCTAGGCACGAAATAGTGTAAACTTAATTGGTCATAACGCTTTATTTCTAAGTGAAAAGGTGTTATTCTTGAAAGTGTTATACGCTATCTGTTATGAAACTTCTGACAGTGTAGCTTCGTAATGATCTTACAAGGCGTATATTTCGGACCGATCTGGGTAAGTACAAAAGGAATTTGCAATAACGAAAATAATCCACCCTCATTTGCTTAAAATCATTCTTTTGTAAATACAGGATATAAACGTGAATCGCTGAATTTGCCCGTTTAATGTGCTTGTCACTGTGTAAAATTATATGAAAATAACGTAGTCATGTTTATGTACATTGTTTTGTCTAGTGTTTTAATAAGTGTATTTTATTTTGTATATTTTACTCATGCTCCGCTGTTATACAAAAAGCGGGTAAAAAATAAATAAATAAAAAAAATTTGCTCCTCGTTTCCCTTCCAAGGCCTCCAGGCTCTATGAAAAGTATATCCCTTCGTCAGAAGCGACAAGCCTTCACAAACTATTTGAATCATTTCTACCTTCCTTTTTTTGTGAATTTTCTCCTAACATCCGCTGGCATAAGTTATACCTAAAATTCCCTGTATTCAGTTCACGATATCTGTGTCAGTCAACACAATAGTTACATTTTCGCAGATACCATGGTATCTGATACCACGGTAACTAGATCTGCAATTAGTCGTGTTTGCAGTTACCGTGGTATCTGATACACGGTGCTCTGAAAAAAAAGGCTATTGCCGAAATTGCACTTATCGAAGTCATCCCAAAAGAAAAACTGATATCCGCTACATCACTAAGTGCCAAACTTCTTTCCCACCAATTTGACAAAATTTGATGAAACTGAGATGACTCTTCAGATACCACGATCAGCTAACACGGTCGGACCGTGGTATCTGAATATCAGATATCAGATAAGATGAATATCAGATACCACGATAACTGGCCAGATACCACGATAGCTGCAAAAACGCCTTTTGACCGTGGTATCAGATACCACGGTAACTGCGAAAACGACTTGAGAGCGTGGTATCAGATACCATAGTATCTGCAAAAACGCAACTAATATTCACACTGGACATGTCAGCGAAACAAAAATAATACATATTATGTATAAAATTTATGGAATTTACAGTTACTAGAGTCATAATAGCCTACACACAGTCGGGGTTGAAATTAGGCTGAGATTAAAGACCCCATCACGGCAATAAGATGTCTCAGTTTAGGGGCGCGGCGGTGCACTAGGGGATAAAGCGGCAAAAATGCCCAGCTCGATCGCCAGGCCGAATGTGCTTTTTACTAAATCAATCCCAGATCAGAAACACCTCATGTGTATATTCCTCTTCTAGCTTAAGCTAATAGATTATAAAAATAATAAATAAACAAATTAATAACAAATAAATTAAGGAAATAAATTAGATTCATTGATAAGGCACGGAGTTTCAGCTTTCGCGATTTTAAGAGCTCGGAACTATATATTTGTCTCTCCATTTGACGGTTTTATAATCAAGAACGAAACCAAGGTAGTGAAACATTTAGAGAAGTGTTCAGTTAATTATATGTCAGCATTAATTTCACATTTGATTTTTGATGTCTGTAAGTGTGGGTAGGGGAAGGGAAGTGCGTGCGATGAGACTTGCACTTCTTCATCTCGTAGCCTAATAAACATTTCTGACGTGGCACAGCCATATAAAATACCATTAAGCTCCCAAGGAAAATCATGTCATCGGATGCGTGGGTGCTGAAACTTTTATACCGTAATTAGGTTGTTCATTTTCAAGAACTTAGTTACTAGCGAACTTGTCTGCGAAGCTTCGAACAATCATTGATCAAAGACTTCTTAATAGACCATTCAAAGGGAAACGGGAACATAATACGACGTGGGATACAGGCTAGCCTACAGTAGCCTAATCGACTTATGAATGGTGGAACATGCCAAGCATAAGTAAAGGACTTAACATCAAAAGATCAAAATGAAGCAGTATACCGATGAAAAATCATCTCAATAGTAGTATGAAGTTGAATGAAAAAGAAGCATGCAGTACCAGTTGATGCTACTACATGCTACTACAGCAAGACTGGATGCTACTCGAGCAAGGCGGGTTGCTACTGAATACTACTGCTTAAGATTACCCGATTGTGAGGTACATTAAATTAAAGTATTGTACTACTGCAGAATACTTTTAGATATGTCAATACATGCGTCAATACATTTAGATATGTCAATACACTTTTTAGATATGTCAATACATGCAACTTTTTCGTACAACTACCATACAACTACACAGGCTAGAATTTTTTCATCGGGATCATCAACCCTTTCCTTGGAAGTTTCCAGAAGAGAGAAGTCTTCAAGAGACAAGGCGAAGAGTTTTAGCATTTTTAGCGGTCTTCGATATTCTTTCACATACCATGTCTTAGACAGGTGAGGCTTTCTTGGTAAAACCATAGTCAGTGTAACGAAGAACATATAATAAGAACTTCTGTGTCTCATCAATTGCGCGGGAAAAAATCCACGATCATGTTCCGTAAATACTTAACGGGTGCATCTACCGGATAACTGAACTTCGAACATCGTTAGGCAAACTATATTCTGAACCTTTGTAATCGTTGGTCATTTTTTGGACCCATTTTTTAAGCACAGTCTTGAAGCGAAGCTTAATGAGAATTAAAGTGGGTCACTGGCAATCGTAAGCTGTTGCCGGAAGCGATGGTAACGTGTCGTAGGCCGCCATTTTGGCGGTTTTCAAACAATGAGAGCTCTCCGTTGCGGACGAGCACGGTTACGACGGACTTGAGATTGCCAGTGGAGGACCCACTTAGATCCTGAAGGTTTCAGCTTTCACCATAAAAATAAGTCTCACATCCTATGTTCGTTTTTTTTTACCTTCGAGTCAAAGCCGTTACAAATGGTAAGTATTGACAATAATAATAATAATAATTTATTTCTTACCCACAAATTCCAGAGGAAAAACAAGTGGAGTACAATAAAGAAAAAGAAAGGAAGAAAATACTAAAATAACTATAAATACAAAAACACTAGCACATAAACAGGGGGGTAAGGGGGTGGTGTGGTGAAAACCGAGAGTATGCTGATCCCGACAGCTTCCTGTGTAGCATCAGTAATTTCTCCGAAATATCCGGAACACCAAACTTACGAATAATTACTCTATTCCGATGCCAAGGGGGGAGGTAAAGAAGGAATTTACAGTTACGAAAATAACTTTTTCGGAGAGAAAGAAGGTCTTTCTTTTTAAGAAGAGGATAAAGTCCAGAAACGTAGAATATAGAATGGTCGCAAAAAGTTGAATACAGCCGACCAAGAGCTCGTCTATTATACCGCCCACGGTTAGCGACAATTTTCGAGAAAAAGAAAGGAAGAAAATACTAAAATAACTATAAATATAATTGACAATAATTGACTCGGATCCATTTTCGTTAGTGGGTGCAATCCCTCTACTGCATAATACCACAGAGCTAGTGTATTCGAGGTCAAAGAGACGCGAAAATGCAGGAGACTCGGGTCCAGCGGTAGCGCTCAGTCGGGTCGGGGGGTTGCATAGCTTTAGCAAGGTTGCATTGCAAGAAGGGACAGACTGGTGTTCTACTACACTGTAGTACTGGACTGGATGCACTTGTTATAACCCAGACCCAAATATTTCAGTTCTGTAAGCCTAACCGGGATAAACAGAAAGAGGCACGGCACGGCACCGCATAGTGTAGGAGGAACAAGTACTAAAAAGAGGCACGAAAAGGCTCTGGAGTTACAAAGTCTCACTTACTTGTCTACTTCTACTACTTGCTAATCTCTTTTTATTACTCGTGCCTCCTGCGCCATTTCCTGCCGTGCCGTGCCTCTTTTTAGTCAATCCTAGCCTAACCAACGGTAGTGTGGGTGTTTGCGCGTGTGTGAGTTTGTTCTTTGTTTTTACAGTCCTGTTTATATAGTCAGTGTTTAAAATGGGGCCGAGCTAACGAGCTCGTATCCCTGCCGGCCCCCAGTGATCAAAATATATTGTCACGAAGTATAGAAAAATTGGGAGGTATTCAGATAAGCATACTTCGATCGTTTTACAGATCCTCTTTTTACAGCCAGTTCGGAGCACAGTGTTACCAGATGCACGACACAAGATCGCAAGGTGCAGTTTCGCTAATTTCCTTTTTCATGAAGTTAGATGCCTCCACCCCAAATGTTGTTGGCCAGACAGATTTTTGAAATATTTGTTTCTTCAGTACAGTCTTTGTTTTGAAAGTCGGTAATTTGAAATTAAAGAACCTAGCTGAACCTGGACCTGTAGGTTTGCTACTCAACGTCACTTTACAGTTTCAAAGATTGATTTGGAAATCGGCGGAAGAATATATTTTCTTTGGGGTGGTCCGGGATCTCGGATCATGCTTCAATGCAGGGCCAATCTGCACGCACCTAGGTCACGAATAATAATAACGGCCATCTCAGCTAGGAAATTGTGACTGAATAGTCCACCGAATATTTATTTATGACCCGCTTCTTCGGTTCAGCAAAGTATGTGTCAATAAGTTTGATGATGACAACCGGATGGACTTGAAGTTTAACTGAAAAGCCACCTTATTTTTATGTCATTTAATTGAATACAGTGAATAATTTGGATTCTGCTAAAGGATTTTTTTTTTATTTTCCACTATCTGCTCTAGCTATGACGTTCAGAATATCTGCGCCCGTCTCCACAACGTAAATTCTACTATGACGCGGGAAATTTTAATCTCAACACAAACGCGGCCTTGCAGTGGGCGGTGGTGAGCTTGGTTAAGACTGCTTAGTGCCTGAACAGAAAAAAAAATCCTAAATCTTTCTGGTAAGATTTATTCAAACAATGTTTACAACGGATACGTCAGCTACGATTCTTCATCAGCGATATTTCGACGTATCCGTTGTAAACATTGTTTGAATAAATGTTTCAAAGTCAGAATAAATGTTTTTTAAAGTTTGAATAAATGTTTCAAAGAGTATTTATCTTTCTGGTGAGGCATACAACACAGATACAAGCGCATAGAGGTACCACGAATCGCACGGAGATTCCACTATTTGAAAATCTAACACTATTCGGAAACCACTATTGAAATTCATGAATAGCGGAACAGAACAACGAAGTAACGCACTTTCAGCGGGTCTTCAAGCCAATTTAAGTGAGTAAGTGACGGGTAACTAGATTGTCCTACCCCAGCTTTTTCAGTTATACTTTAAAGAAGAAAATGAAAATAATGGCAAAGAAGAACAGCTCCTAGTACCAGAATAGGAGCACCAGGACGAAATTCACGGTCCGTGTTTGCCATTGTCCAGGAAGCCAGCAGATTTTACTCGTATCCGACTTGTTCTTTCTTAAAAAAATGTCTCTGATTTACGAGAAAAAGATAAAAGGAAACATACACTGACCGATGTTCCGGTGCACATTTTCCGAAATTACTATCCATTCCTACTTGTACTGTGAGCCCCTTTAGATCCGACGAAACCGATGAAGAAGCAAGGTCATAAACTATATACGCTCATTCAATAAATAATACACAGATGGCACTTTACACAAGGGACTTGTACCGCGACCAATAAACCAGAAACAGTTTTTTCGAATATCATTTAGAAGTAGGACAAGCAAGGAAAAGCAAGAGCTCATATCTCTTGCTGAACAGGTACTTAAAAGCTCCTGGCCAGGTTTTCATTCTTACCTTTACGGCTGAAGCGGTAATAGTCATTTTCATACATGGCCCGCGTCATGCCAAAATCAGCTAATTTGACGACGCGGTTTGAGTTAACGAGGCAGTTGCGGCAGGCGACATCTCTGAAAAGAAAAGAAAAGAATTGAAGGTCATTAAACAGTGGCACATCAATCGTAGCCAAAGGTGAAATCCATTTTACACTGACCGAACTGTCAGAAGTTTCATAACGGACAACAGAAGGATGCGCGGTTTCAACAGACAATAGTGGCGTTAATTGATCGCCGATTATTTCGGCGATAGCGTAGCCGTCTGACTTTTTGTCGTTTTTGACGTTCGCCGGAAGCCGATTGCCGTAGCTTTATATCTTAATTTCTGTTTTTGTTCTGATCGGCCAACGCCTGTCGCCTGAATTCCTGTCTATCGCCGATCGACCAAGGACTCGCCATTTGCCGTAGACGTTGGGATTTCGTTTGACGATTTGGTGTTTCTCTCAAAAATGGAGGGAAATGAGGATTATGTTCTTTATATTCTGCGTTATGAGAACAGCCTCTTTGAAGTCCAATGTGAGTATACATATCCAATGTGTAGTTTATGTTATAACAGAAGTACACTGCCAGCAAAACAAAATCCCGTTTTTGCGCACCCTAAAACAACGGCGAACGCCAAAGTCTAGCGGCTATCGAAAACAGTAAATAAGCAGGAATCGGCAAACTCGCTTCGTCTACTGGTGAAATTTTATTGGCGATCAAAAACGCCACAATGCGCAACAGACAACGCTTGGGATGTTATCTCTTGTGTTGGAAAACGTTGCACATGAAATGTTATGCATAACAAGCATTGCCAGGAAGAGCAAAAAACAAAAACAGTCAAAAAAGCATCTACTGCCTTTTTTGTTTGTCGTCATGATGTCTGAAAAGTCTTTTTGGCGATTTTTCGGCCTTTCCTGATGGCAACGCTTGTTATGCATACCATTTTCAAACACAACAGACAGAGTGTTGTCTGTTGAAACCGCGCATCCTTCTGTTGTCTGTTATGAACCTTCTGACAGAGTGACTGTGTGTCACAGAACAAGCCGTGAAAAACGCATAGCATAAAAGTGGTCTCAAGACCTCCCATCGCAAGTTTCTTTTTGCTGCTAAAAGTGTGTGCTTTGGCGACTCTGACCGCCGTCGGCTTTAGGCTTGATCCGTATTATATATTTTCTGTTTTTAAAACAGAGAATAAGAAGAACGAAGTTCTTGGAAGTTCCCCGGTGTCATTTTACAAATTTACAGGAACACGTCAATGGAATCACAAGGTATCAACGATGAAACCAACGAAAATGGGGTGTGTAAAGGCCTTGCTTTGTTTCGTTTTTCTTGGTTGTTGATATTCATCCTCGTTTTGGCATTTTCCCTCGAAATTTTCTTTCTGCGCTGAAGAAGGGAGGCGGTTGTCCTCCCGAAATATTTGCCTATTATTCCAGTATATTCGTTGGCCTTTACAAACCCCATTTTCGTTGGTTTCCTCGCTGATATTTTGTGATATGTCAGGCCAATGTGGTTTACCAAATTATCTTCGCATCAATGGAACGGAAAAGGCAAACGACACGTGATCGGGACCAAGTTGCGGGATCGACTACAAAAAGGCACGGCACGGCACGACAGGGCGCAGGAGGCACGAGTAATAAAAAGAGATTAGCAAGAAGTAGAAGTAGACAAGTGAGAGTTCGTAGATCCAGAAGCTAAAACAAGACACGTTGGAAGATTGTTCCTGCCCCTCAATCTGTAGCCTGAAAGGGTCCTTTTAGTTTTCGTGCCTCTTTTTAGGACTCGTGCCTCCTACACTTTGCTGTGCCTCTTTTTCGTCGATTCTCCAAGTTACCTGTGGACTACCTCTTAAGGCCCGTGCAATTTTGCTTTAATATTCAAATGCAAACGAACAAGACACCTGAAACTTTTACTCTCGAGTATTTCTCTTCTACTCTAGAGCTATTTGTGTTTCGAGTAGGGAAAACCAAAAACGGCCGATGACTTGGCGGGAGTTCGAGGCAAAAGACAAAAACATCACTGTAAAAAAAAACTTGCAGTATTTGCTACTGGGATTTCTCTTGTCTTTATCGAGCTAAGATTATCCCCAATTCGGATTAATTTTATCCCAATAGAGACAAGATTAATCCCAGTAGCAAATACTGCATCCTTATTCGGAGAAACTTTTTACAGTGATGTTGGTCACATATGCGCAGCCATGTCGCACGAGCGAAGAAGTTTACGAAGAAGCAAGTGTGAACGAAAGTTAACAGCCAGACGCCGATGCTCTTTTCACATTCATTTTTGTTGTATTAAAAACGCCTAACAGACAAAGCTGAAAAAAGTAACTGAAACAAACGAATGAAATTACTTACCGGTGGACATATTTTAATTCAGCTAAATAGCTTAGCCCTCTCGCTACATCAAGCGCCATCGCCGTTAACCGACGACTTGAAACTTCATCGTTTTCTTCTCTTGTTTTCTCGTTCACAAGATGTCTTCGAGCAAGTAAATATGTTTTCAGATCCCCTGGAATATAACCACCGAATCAAATAATTTCCAGCCAAACGAATAAAACTGAACTAAACATAGTGGCCGCTTCCTTTCCTCAAACGCGTTTTTCGTTTCAACAGGGATTTCACCTGAACGGACTTCCACAAAAGGTTGTGGTTAGTCCGTACTGGTCTTAGGTTAGTCAGAAACTGGGTTATAAGACTGGGGAGCATTCAACAGTGAATACAACAAGAGCTAGAAGCTCATATGGAACTTGCAGGCTGGGTCAGAGGATGAAAGTAGGAATTTGCTGGTTCGTGGGTTTTTTGTGATCCTTTGTAAGCAAAATCCTTGAGATAAAAATGATCATGGGCCCTTGGAAATCACGAGAATGTATTGTTTGGTAAAATTTATTTTTTATTTTGCACTGGGCTGTGATGATGCACACTTTAAGGGCGCTAAAAATTCATTTGTAATCAAAACCCTTGAAGCAATATGATCATGATCAATGATCATGAAAATTTTGTATTTTGCTCAAAAGTATTACTTGTACTTTAAGAAATTCACTCGTAAGCAAAACCACTGAGGCAAAAATGATCATGAACCCTTAATGATCATGAAAGATGCGCACTTTAAGGGTGCTGTTGCAAAAAGATCATGAGCCCTCGGAGATCATGAAATGTATCTTTCAGTAAAAAGTTTTTTTGCGGTTAAGATGCGCACTTTAAGGAAGCTAGAAATTAATTTCTAAGCAACCATGGGCTAGGATCATGAAAATGTACATTTAGCTTAAAAATATTTGACAATGCAAAGGGATGCTGACGTATCCGTTGTTACGGTGGTGCCATCTGCACCCCTCACTGCTAACTTCTGCCGCCGTTAGCCAGCGTTACTCCCTTTCCGTCCAGTATGTTAATCTTCTATACTGCCGTGATTCTGTATTATTTTACTACCTCATGCTCATGACTCATCCGGGACTTTCCGGGGCTCGACCGGGCAACAAGCCTTTTCACATAAAGGTTGTTTTTATTTTGTAAGTACAGCTCATACCAGAGAATAAAACCTTTTGTTTATTTACGGACCTTAGGTCATTGTTATGTGTCTTGTCTAAGGCTCCTTAGAGTGGGATGGTTATACCGTTTTGCATTGTCAAATATGATTCGCAGTCAGCTTGGGCTGAAGGAATATCTAGCTTAAAAGTATTTTTGTACTTTGCGGTTAAGATGAGTACTGTAAGGGAAGGTCGGATCTGGGAAGTGACAAAGCCAATATTCTCAAGTTTCTAATGTTCAAGCCAAGTTTCATCGTCCTAGCACATCTGGAAGTACCTTAACTCGTGATCCCCGGGGTTCCGGACCCCTCCAACTCTCCCCATAGAGCCCGAATCCGGTCATGTTCAGTCACTGATCCCATCAAGTTTCATCCCGATCGCTCCCCTCCAAGCGTGTCACAGGGTTTCCGGTTCTCCCTCCATCCCCCCAACATTCAGCGTACCCGGTCCGGACCTGAAAGGGACACTGATACACGAGGTCTTTCCAAATATCAAATTTAAGGAAGATCCGATTTACCGTTAGAAAGTTATAAATACCTCAAGATTCCGGATTCCACCTCCCTAGCCACTCCCCCACGACGGTCGGATTAGGGAACTGGCTCTTTCAAGCCAATCTTGTCAAGCCTCTAATGTTCAAGCCAAGTTTCATCGTCCTAGCACATCTGGAAGTACCTTAAATCGTGATCACCGGAATTCCTGACCCATCCCCTATAACTCCCCCACAGTGCCCGAATCCGGTCATGTTCTTTCATTGAAATATCTAGGGCTTCTGCTTGTCCTTCCCACCAAGTTTCATTCCGATCGCTCCACTCTAAGCGTGTCACTGGATTTCTGGTCACCCCTTCCACCCCCACCCCCCCCTCATTAATCGGATCCGGTCTGAACTTCAAATGGATATCCAAGACACGAAGTCTTTTCAAATAGCAAGTTTCATTAAGATCCGATCACCAGTTCCAAAGTTATACATACCTCAAGATTCGGGATTCCCCCTCCCTCCACTCTCCCCGTGACGGTCGGATCGGGGAAGTGACTATTTCCAAGAAAGTTTGGTCGCGTCCTGATACGTCTGCCAAGTTTCATCGTCCTAGACCATCTGGAAGTACCCTAACTGGCGATCACCGGACTGGCCGACCGACCGACGGAAAAGTGATCAGTGTATGGCACTTGGCCGGAAGGCAAGTGCCATTAAAACGCCAATAGGTAAGACCACCGGTGAGTAGCCTATATCGGGGACAAAGAACGCAGCTTCTTTAGGATTAGAAGATGTCAGAGGTACTCGGCAGTGTTTGAAGCACCCACAGTGTGCTGTGCTCAGAACGTTTATGCTGAAAGTTTAGCAGACTAGGATAAGATATGAAGTCTAGTTACCACTCCTTATTCACTTATATAGCTTAAAGACCCAATGAAAATGCGTTACTTCGGTACTCCGCTATCCGTATAACCAATTTTCGTCGAATGAACTTTTTCTTTCGGATTTGTAGTACCAAAATGTGTTATAAATAAATTTGTGTGTTATACACGTGTTATAAATAACTTCATTCAGTTTTATGCCCACAAGTGTCTAACCCCTTTGCTCACCACTTCCTTGCGGTTCGGCGATGCCAGAATTCTCAATTCCCTCCCATCAGCATAAGGAATCATCGCTGAGTGATTAGAAATGTAATATCTATGATTTTGAAATATCAGTACAGTAGAGGTATGCTTATTTGGACACTTTTTTAACTGTTCCAATATCTTGGCTTTGTTACTTTCATACAAAAACGTAAAGCGGAACAGAAAAATAACAAACTTGATATCAGCTAACAGCCAACTATTTCAGGGTTATTCTGGCACAAACCACAATTAACTTTCTTTGATTTGGAATTTACTAAAAAGGTCCTTCTTCTTTTGAATACATCTGCAGGTTCGGACCGCCATCTTCGCCACTGAAGGTGCGTCCTTTGTGGCAAAGTTTTCAAATTATAAAAGGCAAACCAGGTGTCAGTTGAGTCACTTTCAGCCGTGAATTAGCGAAATATTCAAAAAGTGACAAAAGCGTGAGTGGGACACACCAGACTCGGACATCGCGGACATGAGGGAGTTTCTCTGTGACCTGGGGCAGCTTGGCGTTACAGTAGACTTCCAACACGTCCCCAGCCACCAAGGCATAAGATACAATGAGGTAGCCGACAAGATTGCCAATTCAACAGCGAATAGTCTACAAAATCAGCCTACAACACCAGCCACCTTCCGAGACCTCCTTCGCCAGCGCCGAATAGGTACGAAACTCCGACCCGCTGCCAATCTTCAGAGATGCAGATGACAACAGAGCCTATCTCAAAGTTAAGAGCGTGGCACTGATTCTTCGTAAAGAACTTTTCCAGTGGAAGAAGACAGCGGACCCAAGATGCCGGCTTTGTAGCAACGCCGCCGAAACTCTACAGCATCTGGTGCTCGAGTGCCCCTCCAACGCAGAGCTGGCTAGCTGGTGCAGAAACTCACATGGGACAGCCGGAGGGCCAGTCTCTATCGGTGAGCTTATCGACTCAACTCGCCCAGCCCCAGAAGAGCGACGAATCTTCAAGAAAATCATCGAATTCTTCCGAAGCATTGACGTCCTGTGAGCCATCGTGATCGACCCACGAAGATCAACCCGGAGCAACCTACCCCAGGCCGAAAGGGTTCCGAAGGGTCGGAGCCCAAGAGCCAGAAGTTTTTGGATTGGATTGATTATTACAAGTATTCATAGTAAAAAATGCCTGGTTTGAGTTTTAGTTTTTTCTTCGGCGATCGTTCACTGTTAGCATCGTTTCACACAAGCATACCTCTACTATATTTAAGATGCATCCTTGTGAATATTTGTCGTTGTCCCGTTTTATGTTTATTTCTGTTCTTGCTCGAAGCTGGTTGCTATGTAGGTCAAGAAGAATGTTTCCTGCGTGAAACCTTGGGTGGTACCGATGGTTACCCAAAAGGAGGAGGTAGCCTCTTGTCAAGAGAAACTGAAGATTAGATCCGGGTTCTGAAACGGACTTTAAATTCTGAACATCTGCAAAACTTAGCTTTACATTTGGCATAAGGAATCTCCGAACGATGTTTCATCGATTTATCTTTATGTGTTTCAAAGCTGTCGCGATCAAAGACCCACGAACAGACAGACAGACAAACATGGGGTCTGACAGAATCCTTTACTTTCCGTTTAGTATCTCCAAAACGTACACAGTTCGCCCAATTCCTTTTCTTCCCTCCCATACATTTCCTCCGTCGGTAGCGGGGCAACGGTAAGTCCAATTATTAACTTATTTTACGGATACACAATATCATTTTCTTTTCCACCAACCGCCTTTACTCAGTACAAAATACGCAGTTCGTTAAGACGTTACGTTTTACTGCGTTATACCAAGAATAAATAAGGGAATAACTGAACTCACTGTCAGCATGCTGGATCATTTTTTTTTCCACTCTTATTTACCGGGGGTGGAGCCTGGGTGGAGCTTCGCGTGCTGCATCTTGCAGTATTAAGTGTTAACTCCACAGCAAAAGTGATAAAGCAGTCAGAAAAGGCGGGAAGTTCAGACAGTGCTGATTCTGAGGATTATACAAATGGAAACAGATTTTCAATCTCGGGTCAGATTTGAAATATGAAACTTATGTTATCACGACCCTTCATAAAGACGGTGAAGCCCAAGGGAATGCGGCATTTGATGACTCAGGGGAGCAATTAAGCAACTTGAATGTTGAAGCATAGAATTAACGAAGTGGGTGTTCTAACGCCACCGTGCTTTAGCGCCACCGTATGTTTTCCGCCACCCAGGAAATCTTGCATCATCAATAGGATTAGTTGGGTCAGACGAAAGGGTCAAATATTTTGGTAGGACCACCGCCACCGTATGTTTTCCGCCAACTCATTAGTGCAGGTAGCTGGTTCATGTAATCCGACATCTAAATCGATAAATGCGAAGAGAGGTTTACCGCCACCAACGCCAACTCTACGTTAATCCTAGCTAATACGAAGACAGAGGTTAACGTTTCAAATAATTATTTAAGTCCAACTAAAGAAACTATACAACTTCAACTACTCAAGGCCCCCAAACTATTCAAATTTCAAAAGGTGGGAAATCGCCGGATAAGTGCTTCTCTTCAAGACTTTCCTTCTTGATACGTAATTTTAACTTTCAGTAGCCTCTCCTCCAGTTCTCTGTAGACTTTGCGACGTTTTGGAGCAGGTTTGGCCGAGAGCCCTTAATCGCTGTGATACTTAATCCGGTTGGCGCTCGACACCCCATCAGAATATTAGGCCTGACAAGATTTGACCCTACCCTCTAGAGGAACCAATCCTCTTGGGGACGTAAGATTTCCTGGGTGGCGGTAAACACCCTTTTCACATTTAAAGATTTAAATCTGAAACTACCTGCACAGGCTGCCTGCCCTACCTGAATTAAAAGGTGGCGGAAAACATATGGGGGCGGAAAACTGCGGTGGCGTTAGAACACTGCTACCAGAATTAACAGGCATGCATTAAGTTCAGATTCAATAGGATCAATGGGAACATTAGTAATTTTGTTTTGGTCTTCTCAGGACTGTAAAGAATCGCTTCCAGAAAAGGTATTCAGCTTAGACAATTTAGGGTATTTAGCTGTCGAAATGTGCTCAATGAGTTATTATGTTTTGTTTTTAAGTTGTACTCCTTACACAAAATTTAGTTCATATCATTATCTCGTGTGGTTGCGAAAAACAGTAGGCTATAAAGTATTTCCTAATTTTAAATTAATGACATTGGAGTTATAATTTACGATAACAATCGCTCAATTTGTTGTCCCAGTTATCGCTCAATTTGCGATAACAACTTATTAGTCTTGGTCAAAAATGTATATCATTATCTCGGATAGTTGCACTTTACATCTGGTTAAATTTGTTCATCGTTTTTTTTTTATTATAATGTTTTTACATTATTCAAATTCGAATTTTGGACATAGCCGGCGAACTGTGATCAAAGAGTTGTTTTGTTTTGTTTTTAAGTTGTACTCTGTACACAAAATTTACTTCATAACATTTCTCAGATAGTTGCGAAAATCAGTTGGCTTGAAGTATTTCTTAATTTTAAATTAATAAAGACTATTCAAATTGATAATTGTACGGTATCATTCAAAACGTCTAGATTTGAGGTAACAACTTATTATTTGTGGTCAAAATGTATATCATTATCTCGGGTAGTTGGCTAAATGTTTCATTATCTATCCTGTTAACAGTCTTTTTTTTTCATCACTTAGAATCTGCCATAGATATTATATGAATATTTTTGTGTGAAAAAAAGAGTAAATCTTTCTTCCCACTGCTCCACAGACGGATATTCTAACTGACTTTCTAAGCCTACAGTAAAAACATTTGGAAACTGCATGTCCCTTCCTTCTTTAAATTTATAGTGTTCAGTCCAAATCGGTCCTTTTCTGCCTTTATTTTCGTCACCTTGAATGTAGGATTGCACGACTTCTATCATCTCACTGTACTTTAGCCCCTTATTTCGTCTTTAAAACTAGTGGTAGCTGCGATTTGTTGGAGGGAGACGGCAAAACGTCGGCCTCTTTCTGTTTAATCTGAACTCGACGCACTTTCTTGACGCGAAGAAGGCGATCAGAAGAACCAGCGCCAATAATTACTCTGTGGTCGGGACAGGCGCCGAGTAGGCTCCACCCCCGGTACTTGAGAATCGGGAAAAAAAAGGCGTCGCATGATTCAAGTCTTCTCAATTCTTCCCTTATTTATTCTTGATTATATGGATAAACCACTGGAATTTATACGAGCGATATTTCGGCCCCTCTTGGCAAGGGCCCTCTTCATGCTCAAGCAAATTATTATCTACGTCAGAAGCAGCCTAACAGTCACCTCTGAATCTACCACTAGTCAAGAGTGTGTATGGCTATCATTGCATATTACCATTGGCAGGCCCCTGAACTTAGGGATATTTTACAGAAGCCCACACAGCACTATGGAAAATGACCAGTTTCTTTTCGACGAGATCAACACGAAATGCAGGAAAAACAGAGCGACCACAATCATAGTAGGAGATTTCAATTACCGAGAAATTAACTGGAAAATGTCTCATCAACAGGAAGATAGTGGTTCGACGTCGCAAAAATTGTTCCTCAGAACAATACATGACAACTTCCTTGAACAGCTTGTCGATCAGCCTACTCGAATGCGTGGATCAGATGAACCTTCCCTGCTTGATCTGTTGCTTGCAACAGATACCGAAGTCATAAAGTCGCTCGAGGTTGGATCTCCAGTTGGGAAATCCGATCACGCGACGATCATGTTGGAAGTTGAAGTCACCGTGAAAAATGAAGAATATTATCGAAATCGGAAAAACTACGCCAAGGGGGATTACAGCGCGATGCGAAATGCTGTCACAAATATTGATTGGTCAGAGAAGTTCGCGAATCCTGAATCAAGTGAACAGATGTATGAAAGTTTCACGGTAGCTCTTCAGGATCTGGTGGAGAAGTATATCCCAGTTTACCAAAAATACAAACGTCCGACCTTACCTAGAACGACCGTAAACTTGATAAAAGCGAAACAAGAAGCGTGGAAGAATTCAAGGATATCTGGAAGCCAAGAAGACAGAAATAAATTCGTCAGACTGAGAAACAAGGTCCGTAAAGAAACGAGAAACCAACAGACTTTAAGGGAGCAACGTGTCGCGGAGCAGTCCAAAATAAATCCTAAAGCCTTCTGGAAATTTGTAAACTCCAAGCGTAAGCTTAACCACGGAGTGTCGGAACTTCGAGACCCAGACTCAGGCAAAACAACAAGTAATGCGGAGGAAAAAGCCAACCTTCTAAACAGACAGTTTGAATCGACTTTCACAAGGGAACCTGAAACAACTGAGGAGTTTTCGTCTGACAATGAAAAAGCACCAATCCCAGACCTTGATTTTTCGGTAAATGACGTTTATATCAAAAAAAAAAATTTAGACCCTCATAAATCCCCAGGACCCGACAACATTCATCCCAGGGTCTTGCGCGAACTGGCATCTGAAATCCAACTACCGCTTTACGAAATCTTCAAAAAATCATACGCAAGCGGAAATCTACCTTCACTTTGGAAAAAAGCCATCGTTTCTCCCATATTCAAAAACGGTTCCAGGCAAATCCCATCAAACTATAGACCAGTAAGTTTGACAAGCATCCCTTGCAAAATATTTGAGTCCCTCCTTGCTGATCACCTCAGCCGACATCTGACTGACATTTCCAAAAGCCAGTTTGGATTCATGCGTAGGAGATCCGCAGAAGCTCAGCTTCTACTGGCCAGTGAAGCCTGGAGAGCAATGATCGACGCGGGGATACAGGTGGATGTTCTCTATATTGACTTACGAAAAGCCTTTGATAAAGTACCGCACAAAAGGCTACTTTTGAAACTGAAACGCTTGGGTGTGATCGGACAAAATTTAGCTTGGATAGAGGATTTCTTAACCTCCAGAACACAGCGAGTACGAGTGGATGGCCAGCTTAGCACCACGGAGGTGAATGTTCTTAGCGGCGTACCACAAGGAAGTGTTCTCGGTCCCCTTCTCTTCAACATTTATATAAATGACTTAACTGAAGATATCAGCTCTCCGGTTATGCTATACGCTGATGACACTAAGCTATACAGAGGCATACAGGGATTGAACGATGCCGAGTCTCTTCAAAAAGACCTTGACAAGATCTGCCAGTGGATGACTCAATGGGCCATGGAG
The DNA here is from genome assembly GCA_030848855.1 of Branchinecta sandiegonensis. Lineage (NCBI taxonomy): Eukaryota > Metazoa > Arthropoda > Branchiopoda > Anostraca > Branchinectidae > Branchinecta > Branchinecta sandiegonensis. The sequence continues at coordinate 4,104,615 of JAUPMV010000009.1, forward strand.
GTCAATACCGATAAATGTCACCACCTTCGTCTTGGCCCTACTACCCTTGACCATCGTTACACCTTGGACGGAAGGACGATTTCGATAACCACCTCTGAGCGGGTTGGGGTAGTTATGGATACAGAACTAAAATTTTCAACACATTACGAAACTATCATCAAGAAAACTACCAGAATTGTAAATCTTATGAGAAGAACATTTACATTCAAGGTTGTTTCCTATTTTATTTAAGGCCCTAGCTCGTCCACTAATTGAATATGGCCACGTAACAACGAGACCCTTCTATAACAAGGACATTATCGCCATTGAGCAAGTTCAGAGACGAGCAACAAAAACAGTGCCAGCCATTCGCCATCTGCCTTATGAACATCGACTTGAAAAATTACGATCAACCAGTTTATCTTGTAGATTTCTCCGAGGCGACTTGATTGAAACTTTTAAGATTTGTCATAGTTACTATGATAACATAAGGCCTGATGATGTCCTCAGTTTCAATCACAACGGTCTCAGAGGACACAGCTTGAAAATTCGTGGTGAGAAATTCCGAAAAGACATTGGAAAATGGAGCTTCAAAAACCGGATAGTGGAATACTGGAATAATCTCCCCGAAAATGTCGTAAATGCCGAAAATATCAACCAGTTTAAAGCAGGCGTGGATCGTCACCTGGCTGAAATTCAATTTAGTGTACACAGTGTCTCGAGAAATTAACAGAGGCGAAAGCCTTTTTACTGCAGTTATATTATTAAGAGAAATGAAACTATGATCAGCAGGTCGGACACAAAATTAAAGGAGTTATATCATAAGCATTCTAGCACTTGCAACGTCTAGAACCCCCCACCCAAGACCCGAGATGAAGCCACGACTCGATCCGACCGCTGGGTCATCTAGCGGCGCGGGTCGGAAGCGCCCGTCATTGGGAGGCTGAGATCATAGTTTGACTATGGATCTAACAAAACGTTCTTATTGTAGCAGGCATATGGAATTTTTTTTAGAAAAATCAAACTATTTATTTGTAGTATCGATTTCTTTAAGTATTTTGTTTTCTGTTTTTTCTTGTCCAAAGTCCAAAGAATTAAGGATGTAAACTAGATCACAATAAACAAACGCCGTAAATTATACTGAATTCGATATAGTGATTTACTGAAGATTCTGCAACTGAGCTAAATAATATTCAGCTTCCTATATAAAAAAAATGTCAAACTGGCCAATGATTTCTTCTTCCGACATATCTAAACGTCCACAGGGTGATATACTTAGTTGTTTTAATCCTCTTACACGCCACTCGATCTTTTCGAAGGTTCTAGTAATCTTTTAACCAGCGTCGGGAGATCAATGAATAGTTAATTAGCAATGGCAGATTGGCGTTCAGGAGTGGATTATGTTCAAGTAATTTGTGGATAACGTTGGCTACCGTGAGGATTTTGGGGAAAACAAAGGTAACACTGTGTTCGTAAAAACCCGACCCATCGAATAATGATGGTGTCTCCCACCTTCTCGGCCCACATGAATCAAAGACTTTAAGAAGGGCCGAAAACCGCTCGAATAAAATTCAGCTGACGTATCCGTTTAACGCAGTCAAATAGGATTAGCACTCAGCTTGGGCTGAAGGACTATTTGAATTATACGTTAATTATTCCGACCAAATACCATTTTCATTAAAAATTAGGTTGCCATAGCTACAATATTGTTGCAAGAAACCTTATTCTAATTACTGCCTCAAAATCCCCCCATCCCGTCTAGCTTGGAGTTTGGAGTAACCTAACTAGGTCAACGATCCAGACGGCTGAAGAGGCATCAAAGGAATACCAAATTAGATACGTGATACAAACGGGGAAAGTGCATTAAATCATTTGACTCGGCTAAGGAGCACTAGGGCTCCAAATGGAATGCCAAATCAGATCCGAGAAACTTAGCACCGAGTACCAACGTGAGTGTCGCTCCAGCAGTAACTTATCTGCGAGGTTAACGATCGAAACAGTTCTGAGACTTCACAGACTAAAACAGAGACGAAAATGAAAGGAGCCATCGAAAATGTTACCAAGGATGAACTAAAATGCTGGTTCAGAAACAACAGATATTACACTGCTAAGTATTCGGCGACAGCATGGAAGGGGATTAAGAATCCCGGCGTCACCGAACGACATCCAGGTGGCAAGCAAAGGGGTTAGTCTCTTGCAGAGTAGCAATCTCAAGGAAGTGGAAGGATAAGGTTGCTGTCAAGAACTCCACAGGGGGAGGCACGACAGCAGTGGGGAAGTACAGTGTTTCAGTACGATTCCATTTTAAGACACTTTTATTGTGACAAAGGGAAAAGCCCGGTTTCGGCCAAATGCCCATGCAACGAAATGTACACAGTACGGTTTTTGCAATCAGTAACAGCTGAATTCTAAACACAGATAGTCCTACTGAATCCGTAAAAATAGAAAATTTTGGCATTTCGGCCGAACTGTCGAGAACTTATATTATATCTATTCTTTGAGTGATTTAAGGATCCCAAAACGTATGTGAAGGGATGCCTATGACTTGGTAAAAGTTGTCCGTCTGTCCGTTCGTCCGTCTGTTAAAACGATACTCTCGAAGACGTTGAGATATTTCCTTCAAACTTGGCATAGGAAATCTTTGGACCAAAGTACAGGTCAAATTCGTCGATGGGCTTTTTAGCCCTATATTTAGGGGTGGGGGAGAGGTTTCAGATTAAGGGACGACAAAAAATAATTCTAAAAGCAAAAAAAATGGTCGATTTAGGGGTAAGGAAACCCACTGAATCCATATCTGGAATTTATTTTCTCGCCCGACGAATAGTTTGCCCGGACTCCAGCCAAAACGCGAAAATTGTTAAAAGTGAAAGTTTTATCTGAAGCTGAAGAGGTTCAATTTGGGAGTAAGGAGAGATACTGAGTCCGTTTTTAACTTTATTTTTTTGCCGGGCAAGCAGTTCACCTGGAATCAGGTCCAAAACCGGAAATTTGGTAAAAAGTATTTTTTTTCCAAGTAAGATTAAAGGTTCGATATCGGAGTAAAAATACGTGACGACCTTATATCTGAAGTTTATTTTCTCACTATTCGCGCGGAATCTGGAATCCGGCAAATTTTTCTGTTTTGTTTCGGGGGTCTAAGAACGCATGCTGAATCCATACCTGTTTTTATTTTTCTCAACGGCTCACTCTTTTTGCCTTAGTTGGGTCACGAAAAATCAACAAAGAAACCAACGAAAATGGGGTTTGTACAGGCTAACGGCGAATATTTCGGGAGGACAACCGCCTCCTTTCTTCAGCGCAGACAGAAAATTTCGAGGAAAAATGCCAAAAAGAGTATGCAGATCAACAACCAAGAAAGCAGAAAACCAACAAGAAACCGAAGATTAAAACAAAATTGGGAGAATTGAAAGCCTACAATAAAGACAGTGAGCCACTCACCAATACCTGCGAATAACAATTATGATTGTTCTCGCTCGATACTAGCGAGTGACCTTACTTGGGGGAGAAGGACAGCTTAAAAATACAGGGGCATAGCAGTCATCAGTTAAACTTGGTGGAATCTGTTATACGGGAAATAGATACGATGAATTGGGAAACGTTTTATTCGCGCCATGGATGAACAGTTCGGTTTGAATCATCGGCGGAAGTTTACGAATGAACTTGATTATCAGATATTCTTTTCGGTGAAAAGTATTACCTCTAAGTAATAGCTAATGGATCTCGATAAGGGATCTGCAAGTTTACATTGCAAGTTTAAGGATTCTGAAAGTCTGTCAGAACCCATTTTTGTTTTATCGGGAAGTTTTATCCCATCGAAACCTTCGGTCTTGTTATGAAGAAAATTACAACTAGGGACACAAAAATTTCAAGAAAACATTAGAGGACCCGTAACTGCTTTCTAATTTTTGAATTTCTCCATCCATCCTTTATTCCGAATTTCGTGGTTCCCTTCTATCCCCTCCTAACAGCTTTAGCCTACAGCTGGATTTTAAGCTTGCCGCGTTTCCATGTTTTCAGGCCAACACAGACGATATGAAACTGTTTTCACTGTTTTTGAGAAGGTGATTGATCAGAAGACCGGTTATGCCAACTTTTGGCGCGTTTGTAATCCAAAGCTAGGTGCCTTGACTCCTTGAGTGGGGCTAAATACAGCGGAAGTCTTGTGTAACTTCCCGTAAACGGAGCTGAGTTTTAAAGTAGGCTTAGTCAATTATCTCAGAACACCTTAGCAGAAACACTACTTGGTGCGACGTCTTTAAAGCTCAACTGTTACCAGAAATGATCTTTACGCGACAAACCAGGACTTTTCCGGTAAAATAAGCTAGCGTTAATCCGCATAAAGTTTAATATTCTATGTTTATTTTGTGACACTTCTCTTAAATAAACATAAGGCGTTTTCCCGCGGATTTCCCACAATCGAGCTACAAACTGAAACTCGCTTAAACGCCGCTTTGTCTTTTTTTTTGCGGTAATTTCAAATGTTTTAAAATAAAGATATAATCTCACTAAATTCGAGAACAGCAATAACTTCAGGCTTACGTCCTCACCATTCTGTACTAGAAGGATCCTAAGTTTTATATTTATTTGCTTGATAAAGTAACTAATTTTATTATTAGGACTTTCATTTGCCGCTAAATTTAGACTTCCTGCCGATTCAGCTCGACAGTTGTTTATCAAATCCGAGCCACAAAAATCTTGTTGGTTGGGGCAACAGACTTGCATGCCACAGAAACGATCGCGGAAACCCTCATTTCGAGCCACAAATTTGGGATTGCAGAAAATCGCCGATAAGTACTACCAGATTACTGTAGAAGATTACTATCCGAATATATGCTAATTCGGAATCTATCGGCTGGTATGCGATTTTGCTCTGCACTGGTGCAAAAAGGGATCAAATGACTAGTATCCATGGCGAACACGGATTACTAAAAGTATTTGTCCGTACCTGATAATTCTAAGAAATGTCGCTTATATAATGTCTCCGTAACACTTAAGGCGGGATTAGACAGAGGAGAAATAAAATGAATGATGGGGTTGAGGGCAGATGGGTCCCTCCTTGTTCAAGAAGAAAATATATGGGTCGCTGAGGTGGGAGACCGGATCCTTATTTCTGTCCAATGTTCAGCGATGCTAATGCAGATCTGCACCGTCTTATGTATGAATGTGAGGGATTGTCGGGATCAAAAGTTTTTCGTATCGCTAGATTTAAATAAATCTCTCTTATCGTTCCTACTTGTAAGGGACAAAGGGAGATACGATAGTCTAGTTACCTATCACTTAAATAGGACTGAAGACCCGATGAAAATGCGTTACTTTCGGGTATTTAACTGTAATTCACTTTTTCATTTCTCGTTGTAGTACCTTGAAAGTACTAAAACGAGGAAGGAAATGGTGGACTTGAAATATCTTAGTTGCCGCCCCCTCGCTGGATTCGGTGGCAATTAGTCGCCTACCGTACGAACGAGAAATGAAAAGGTGAATTACAATTTTCATAGTTGATGACCCCTCGCTGGACTCGGAGGATTTTAGTTGCCGAAGTTGCAAAGAAGAATAATTAAAAATTTCAAGTTTCCTTCCTCGTTTTAGTACTTTCAAGGTACTAAAATGAGGCAGGAAATGGTGTACATGTAATATCTTAGTTGCTGACACCTCACTGGACTCGTAGGATTTTAGTCACCTACCGTAAGAACGAGAAATGAAAAGGTGAATTAGAATTGTTATAGTTGCCGACCCCGCGCTGGACTCGGAGGATTTTAGTCGCTTACAGTCAGAACGAGAAATGAAAAGGTGAATTACGATTTTTATAGTTGCAGACCCCTCGCTGAACTTAATGCCTACCGATGTCAGGATACTAAAACGAGGAAGGGATGGTGAACTTTGAATTCGAAAAGTTAAGAGGAAGGGAACGGTGCGGCGAATTCTGGCGACAGCCTTCCTCGTTTTAGTATGCCCTTCCTGGTTTTAGTATGCCTTCCTGCTTTTCTCGCGTTTCCTTCCCTTCCTGGTTTTAGTCGATCCCGTTACTTCGTCGCTCCGCTCTTCATAGAGTTAATTTTCGTCGAATGAATATTTTGTGCTTGTACCTCTATGCTTGAAATACTTAGCAACTACAAGGTAATGCTGGGTTTACACACTGCGTAAAATCCGAGCGTATTTTGAAATCCGAGCGTACTTTGAAATCCGAGCGTATTTAACGCACGCATTTGAGCTTGAAAAGATTTCTAGCAATGCGGACGTATTTAGATACAAAACGGAAATGTATTTAAAATACGCCCGTATTGCTAGAGATCTTTTCGAGCCTAAATACGTGCGTGAAATACGCTAGTATTTCAAAGTACGCTCGGATTTACGCGGTGTGTAAACGCACCATAAACTGTTGGAAGAAAATAAAAATTGGTCAATCGCAATACGTAGCTTTTTCAGAAGTGACCATACACTCGAGCATACACTCTGGTGCTGAAAATTTCCTGAGCTTTGCTTCGTTAGTCGTTGAAATGGACGCTTTTGATATCTCCGCGTCGCGTGAACATTGCGTTTTTGATCCGAATTCTCCTTGCGAGTCTCCTATTTCGCGTTTTTGGACTATTCAGATGAAGCGAATTCTCCTTTTCTTGCATTTTTGTCAGAATCGAGAACGGAGAAAGCTTCGCGATTCTGCACTCTGCAGAACCGAGAAGTTGCTCCGATGGTGAATTCTCGATTCTCCTCTCTCCGTTCTCCTCCCTGATTGGTCAACAGAGTGCGGGTGTTCACTATGCATTAACACGTATTCCGGGTTACGGACGAACTGCCAAATTAGCGTTTTTGTCAAAAGTGAGAATGGAGAAGCCAGAGAAGCAAAAACGGTAATTTGTACGAGAATTGAGAATTCAGATGCGAGAACGGAGAACTGAGGATTCAGATCAAAAACACAACTATTGTCTTTTCCGGCCAGCAGTGCGGGCCGGAACGTCAATACCAGAGCCAAAAAAAAAACCTAGAGTCAAAACAATTTAGTGTATTCAAATACAAGATATAGAAAAAAGTCGGCTTTTCAGTTAAAACTTAATGAATAGGGCGAAGTTCCTGATGCCGGCCTCCGGGCACAAACAAAGCTTGTTGTAAAGTAATAATTGTATGCCATTTTTTTTATCTTTTTTTTGTGATTATTTTTATGATTACTGCTTTTATGATTATTTGCACATGGTCCGCCGGCTTTTTTGTTGCTATACGATCTATCTATTCTATGGGAAAACGTCGGGGAATAGAAATAAAACAAGGGAAATATCTCACCGTATAACATAAACTCCATTACTGTATAGACTGGTTCGTTCCTCGTGCAAACTCCTAGTAGTTTCACTATATTTTTGTGATCGAACCTCTTCATCATTTCTGCTTCACTAAGGAAATCTAACTTTTCTTCAACAGTTGATCCCACTTTCAAAGTTTTCACCGCCACGGCAACCTGAAAGACAATTATATTCTAAACTCTGAACGTTTCCAAAAACCCATCCTTTTCTTCCTTTTCTTCTGTGATGGAGACGGTCTAATGACCTTAAAAGTGACCTAGAGATAATTATGGTTTAAAGGACCTGTCTTACCTATAATATTAATGCAACCTACTTCCGCAATCACTCCATTTATTTCTAAACCCGGAGACCCCAACTTCGTACGGTACATACTAACCCGTCTAACAAAACCACGCTGATTTTCTCACTTGCCGTGCTTTGCTACCTTCGATGTGAATCACGCTGTCGACGGTTGTCCGCGAGAAGTTTTCCCACCAGAAAAAACGGTTATGTAAATTGTTTCCCTGTTTTCGCTACAAGTCAGCGGGTCTCGGAAAAGGCTTAAAACAGCCAAAACCGTGGATTATTTGTTGAAAGCACAGCACAGTTTTAAAGTATTCAAGTATTTTAAAATATTGTAAGTTGAAGAGTAAATAGTGCGAAGGGTCCTTAAGGTACGTGCACACACAGTCGAAATTTCGCAATCGGATGCGAATTTCCTTCTTCGATCCGAAATTGAGACGCGTCGCATGCAAGTTCTCCCGTGGTGACGCGAGTTTCGCATGCGTATTTTCGCATGCGAAATCTGATCTGACTATGTGTGCACGTGGCTGTTCATCTACCTGCAAAGATTTTATACGGCAAGTGTCGGCGGCACTTTAGATTTAGATGGCACTTTACACACGGGACTTGTACCGTGACCGTTAAACCAGAAACAGTTTTTCGAATATAATTTAGAAGTCTAGGACTCCATTGTCGGAGCCACGTAGACATACCAGTACCCACAAGGCGGGGTCTCACGGTGAAAACCAAACAAAACCAAATATATAGTTTTAATGGGGAAGACGCCCTTGGTATGGAAACATTTTATAAGTAGTGAACTGAAAGACAAAAATGCTCCTCAGCCGGGATTTGAACCTAGGACCCTCTGCTTACAAGGTACGCGCTCTAGCCATTTGAGCTACCGAGGGGCTTTTGAACAGAGTTCGCAAACCACTACAATAGTCTGGTAGAAGCCGGCCATGGGAACAGTGATCCCACCCCAAATCCCGGCCAAATAGCATTTTTGTCTTTCAGTTCACTACTTATAAAACTATCATTATTATTAAAAGAAAACAAGGCCCATTCGACGCCATCTCCAATCGTACTCTACTCCAACCGAACCGTCAATACGAGATGGGACTCATGACCGTAAACTAACATTAACATCTGTTTCACCAAAAATCCAGAAGCAATGTTACTTTCTGTATATTCATTTAATAGCCGTACTGTTAATTAGTACATAAACACTCCTTGTGCTCAATCTGGCTGGGAAACCTATATTAAACAATGGCTAAAAACCGAAAGTCAGCTACGATGTCTGTCAGTGATATTTCGGCCCTTCTGGGTAAGGATCTTCGTCAAGAAGTTGCTGGACTGGAAAAAACGCTTCTGCCTATATCAATATCCTAGTTTGGGCGGTAACTTTTTAGAAATTGCTGCAGGGAAGAACTAAACTGTAAAAAAAATCTTGTAGTATTTGCTACTGGGATTAATCTTGTCTCTACTGAGATAAGATTATCTCTAATTCGGGTCAATCTTATCCGAGTAGAGATAAGATTAATCCTTGTAGCAAATTTTGAAGTTAACTTTAATCCTTACTCGGAGAAACTTTTTACAGTGTAGTGCTGAGATTTCATGTTTCCATTTCGTTTTTCAATTTTCTCCCAGCTGATGAACATCGTATCTGATTTTCTGTTTTTAGCCTTTGTTTAATATTAATTAGTATTTTTTTATTATTCATATTTCCATGTTTTTCTAAGTTTGTAGGCTATTGTTCTGTTTATTTTGTGATTAATTAGTTTAAAGTAGTCTGTATTTTTGTTTTGATTTTTTTCTGTCGAAGCAGAGCTTCAGGGTCGCCATCTCACAAAAACCTAGGGGGGCAAGGGAGGGGGGGAGCGGCGTCGTTCCTGGTCATCAGCTCGGTTTAAGAAGGTCATAGTTTGGTCGGAGACCTTCTTCAGATCCACTGTCATAACTTTCTGTCATAATCCCCCCCCCCCCCCCCCCCCTCTCTAGTCGTGACGCCTCTGGATATGTACAGCCGTTCGTGACGTTGTCGCTATGCGACAGCAGTGTTGCTTATCGGCACATTTTCAAGTCCTGTTGGAAAAACTGGACGTCCCCAAAGGTAAAAGGCTAGTGACGGCGAATCCCTGAAAAAAAAACAAAAACAAACAGAAGAGGAAGAGCGTGAAAACGCGCAAAATTTTCTCTTTAGACTTTATTTGTACATTTTATGCAACTTTTACAATGTAGCTTCCTGAAGGCAGATCGCTGTTTTTAAAAAAGAAAAAAATCGGTCAAAATTACGTACCGATTCGATTCAATTTTACAAGGCCCCCCCCCCCCCCCATGAAGAAAGGTTCGAGACGCCCCTGTATCTCGAATACGGGCATTGCTCAGTCAGACCCTTTTACAATAAAGACATTGATGTCCTCGAGACTGTTCAGCGGCGGCTCACGATATTCCCGCCTAAACTGAGACATCTCCCATACCAGCAAAGGCTTGGAAGACTTAAAACTCCTTACGCTGGTATACCGTTTCCACAGGGGAGACCTCATTGATGGACGAAAACGTCGAAGCTGACGACATCCTCAACTTCAACTTTAACAACTTACGCGGTCATAGCTTCAAACTCACCGCAGAGAGGTTCTGCAAAGATATTGGTCGGTGGAGTTTCAAAAACAGCGTGCCACCCCGTTGGAATCAACTGCCCGAAGAAACAGCAAACTCTCCATCACTAAGCCGACTCAAAAAAGAAATTGATGGAATGTTTCTTTCCCAAATGTACGACCCTAAATGTTTCAAAAGAACTTTGTAGAGGCTTTGTGGCCTTTTTTTGCAATATACTATTATTATTATTATTATAACTGTCACAGTTGTGGATAGTACAATGCTAATAACTAAATTTCGAAAAAACGTCGCTTCTAAACTTCTGGAAAAAACACCATCACATTCATCACTGAGACAGGATTGGAAGTGACGTCAGATCTTCGCAAATGCGACTTCAGTGGAAATACTCACCCAGCCCTTATCGTTGAAGAAGGACTCTCCTCCATAAACCGTTCCGAAAGCCCCCTCTCCAATTTTCCTGTTTATCACGACTTGTTCTCTCGGTATTTCCCATTCGTCAAGTGTTAGCATCTTGCTCTCCTCGAGTAATCCAAGGGCTTTCATCCGCTCTTCTCGCTCACTAATGTTCTTATCGTATCTAGAAAAAAGGAGATTATATAATGAAATAGGGGACAATTAAGAGCAAATGTAAATGTAGAAGCGAGGCTTTGGAGCGAGGCTTTGAAGCAAGGCCGTATCCAGGGGGGGGGGGGTTGAACTCCCACCCGAAACATACAAAAATACTCATTTTTATGGCTTTTCCCTCTGATCTATGTCGTTTTTGTACTTTTTTGTCCGACCCGCAGGCAAACCCCCCCCCCCCCCCCCCGAAAAAAAATCCTGGCGGGCCTGCTTTGAAGTATTTGCTCAGGTTCGTTTACATTGCATGAAATAAAAAGTCTCTCTTTTATCGGGCTTTACTAGTTGTGTGTCACCGATTTCGGACATTTTTATTCCTAATTAGGATAATTAAAATCTGAATTCGGAGAGTTATAATCTGATGCAGGATTAAAACGCTAGAATGCATCGGATTATAACCCTCCGAATTCGGATTTTAATTCTCCGAATTAGGAACAAAAATGTCCGAAATCGGTGACGCACAACTACTAAAGTCCAATCAACACTGTAAGAAGTTTCTCCGAGTAAGGATTAAAGTTAACTGCAGTATTCGCTACTGGGATTACTCTAATCTTTATTGAGATAAGATTAATCCGAATCAGAGATAAGATTATCTTTTTCGAGACAAGATTAATCTCAGTAGCAAATACTGCAAGATTTTTTTTTACAGTGAAGGAAATACTTTTTACAGTGTATCCATCAACAACACAAAGGAGAAACAGATGGGGTATGGGAATAAAGAACAGCAACAACAAGGCAATATTAACCTTGATACCATCAAGAATAAATAAGGGAAGAATTGAGAACTCACATAATCCCGATGTCAGCATCCTAGATCTCTTTTCGTCCGATATTATTTACTGGGGGTGGAGCCTGGGTGGAGCTTCGCGTGTTGCCTCTTGCAGTATTAAATGTTACCTCCAGAGCAAAAGTGATGAAGCAGTCAGAAAAGGCGGGAAGTTCAAACAGTGCAGATTCTGAGGATTATATAAATGGAAACTCCTTTTCAATCTCGGGTCAGATTTGCATTATGAAGCTTATGTTGTCACCACCCTTCACAAAGACGGTGAAGCCCAAGGGAATGCGGCATTTGATGACTCAGGGGAACAATTAAGCAACTTGAACGCTGAAGCATAGATCTAACATGCATGCATTTAGTTCAGATTCAATAGGACTGGTGTGAACGTTAGTAATTTTATTTTGGTCTTCTCAGGACTGTAAAGAATCGCTTCTAGAAAAGGTATTACGCTTGGACATTATTTAACTGTCGAAATGTACTCAATGAGTTACTATGTTTTGTTTTTAAGTTGTACTCTACACGAAATTTAGTTCATATCATTTTCTCGTGTAGTTGCGAAAAACAGTATAAAGTCCTAATTTTAATTAACGATTGCTGAGTGTAGGATATCTTTCAAGACGTATCAGTTTGTGATAACAACTTATTATTCTTGGTCAAAAAGGTATATCATTATCTCGGATAGTTGCACTTTACATCTGCCCACATTTGTCATTGTCTATGCCTTTTCGTGATGTTTTTTTTTTTTTATTATCATGATTTTACATCATTCAAGTTGGAATTTGGGCATAGCTGGCGAATTGTACTCAAAGAGTTGTTATGTTTTGTTTTTAAGTTGTACTCTGTACACAAAATTCAGTTCATAACATTTCTCGGTTAGTTGCGAAAAACGTTGGCTTGAAGTATTTCCTAATTCAAAATTTTAATTTATTACTGAAAATGATAATTGCACGGTACCATTCAAAACGTCTACATTTGAGATAACCATTTATTATTTTTGGTCAAAATGTATATCATTATCTCGGGTAGTTGGCTAAAGGTTTCACTATCTATCCTATTGACAGTCTTTTTTTTCATCACTAAGAATCTGCCATAGAGATTGCATGAATGTTTGGAAGCGTGTCCCTTCCTTCTTTAAACTTATAGTGTTCAGTCCAAATCGGTCCTTTTCTGCCTTTATTTTCGTCATCCTTGAATGTAGAATTGCACGACTTCTATCATCTCACTGTACTTTAGCCCCTTGTCTCGTCTTTTAAACTAGTGGTAGCAGCGATTTGTTGAAAGAAGAAGGGCAAAATGTCGGCCTCTTTCTGTTTAATTTGAATTTGGCGCACTTCCTTGACGCGAAGCATGGCGATCAGAAGAAATAGCGCCAATATTTACTCTGTGGTCTGGACACGCGCCGAATAGGCTCCACCCCCGGTACTTGAGGATCGGGCAGAAAACAACGTCCCATGATTCTAGTCTTCTCAATTCTTCCCTTATTTATTCTTGATACCATCCAGGTGTGAGCAACATTAATATTACTGAGGTTTGCAACAAGAGCAATAGCATCTGCGATAGAGTACTTCTAATTCTTTTTAGATTAAATCTCTGAAGAATGTTACCGTTATAACTGTGTCGAAAGCTAAAAAATTTATTATTATCATAATTTTAAACAAGGTCAATCTCCCCGATGGGATCCCAAACCTGATATGTTTCAGGCAAACGGATTTGACCGGTGATGTAGCCGTAATCGGAAAGTGTGCCGAGCAGTAGAGTAATGATATACAGAATTTCAAACCAGGCGCACATTAAATACTCGTGGTGAAACAAAGTCCTAGTACGCCATTTCTTAGTCGAGAAGTGCAGACAAGTTAGAAGCTGGATTACCCTTTTTAGGTAGCCTAAGTTCAAATATTTAGATAAATAAATAAACTGTGAATATATTTGTTGAACTCAATACGCCGAAAAATCAATATAACAATCAATGTCAACAGAAAACCTCAATTCAATTTGGTGGTTTGGATGTGAAAGGATAATGGTAATTTTATTTACTATTTTACATTATTGTGTTACTATATCTACCGTATTATGCATATTCGAACGTATGCCATTTCGGCCTTGAACTCTCTGCCGAATCGACTGTTTATGTTATAATTAGATTCTTATCAAACCAGAGATGAACTTAAACTTGAACTCCCCTTGGAAGAGTTAGTCCTTGGTATTATGTACGTGCCGTATTTAGTGTAGTACGAGCACGAGTTTCAACGGGTTTTCTTCGTTGATTATCGTATCTAGCTTTATTTTTTTCTAACTAGCCTTCTCATCAAAAATTGTGCAAAAATGTTGCCCAACTATTTGTGCTCTAACCTACCAACAACCAGCTGCATAGCATAGTCATTCTAACCAGTTTGAAGTGATTTGCAGCTTTAACGACGGTGGGAGATTGTAGTATCTATTGGTGGGACCTTCGAACTTGGAACCCACCCACCCGTTGCACTTACAACGCTTAAGCCCTGCCGAATGTTATCGAGCAACTTGGAATCCAAGCTCAATATTCTTCACAGTGTGAATCGTATGCTTAATACTCGCCGAAGCTTTGCTCCCAATGACCGTGTCGTTCCCTTCCATTCCCGTTTTTAGTCGATCCCTGCTGGTTAGGCCCTAGGGCTTTGATAAAGGTCTATCTATCTATGGGACCAAACTAACGAAAATCCGGCTAAACGTCATTTAGTCGGTCAACCGACTCGGCTTCACCCTCCTCTATACTTATGATTTTTGTTTCATGCCGACGACGTCTCTTTATCCTCTTCTAAGTTCTTTTCAAAGGCCTCTAAAGCCTGCAACAAGTTTTTGAAAGCCTCTGAGGTGGCGGGATTTTATCGGACGGATTCAGTAGATCTCAGTTTGTTTTTTTGTTTATGGTTTCCGGAAAGCGAATAGTTTGTTTGCCCCCGTCAAAAAACGAAAATATTGGAAAACGGGGCAATGACCTTAACCCAAAGGGCAATATTGACCTAAGGCTGCCGACGCCTAGCTTCCAGCGTAGAAGAAACAAACTGAAAAGGATATTGCGCGGGCAGGAATCCGATCTATGTGGCTGGGATTAACTCCAGCCTAGAGGGAAAAAACTAAAAAGAATATTAAGTGGAAACGAATTCAAGTGTAGGGCTGGCGCTTCTGGAAAAGGCTTTGCCAAAATGTTAATTCCAAAACCGAATGATGGGCCGATGGAATGGCCTTCATCGGGAATCGTTAATGAATGATTCTGTCAATGCTCATTGCACAATCTCTACGTACGAGAGAATGAACAAGGAACAGTACTTCAAACGAGCTAGCCGACGGCTTGTTTTTTGCATTGCATTAGTACTATCAGTATTGTACGGTTCTATGCAAAGGCGAAAGATGTTTGGGGGGAGGAAATTTATTTTAAAGCTGGGTTGTCGGGAGTAGATTTAAAGTGGATGGTGAGTTTAAGGGGGAGAGGATTAGCTATTGGGGAGAAAAGAAGGTTTATCGGAAAAAATAGATTAAAGAATGGCCCTTACTTTTGCCCGAAAGATGGATGAGAATGTATTCCACTTTATGTGTGAATGTGAAGGATTGAGTGATTTAAGGGTCGAATTATGAATTACTAGCGAGGAGTGGCTACTAGAAAAAATGGGAAGCACAAATATGGGGGATATCCGTAAGGTGGCTAGATTCCTCCTAGTTGGTTTGTCCCATAGAGAGCGATTTTTGTAGTTTGCTGTGTTTCCTTTTTGTTTTGTTGCCATGACCCCAAGGTTTTTTTGTGCAATAAATTCATTCATTCATTCATTCATACAGCTATTTGGGTAGTGTTAGGGATAAATCTGGTCACTGCGCTGGACTGTAATCAAAACTAATCGATTATTCCTGTCTAATTAGTCACTTTATTCAATTTAATTCAACAAATAATAACTGTTCTCTCAGCTCGTCGTCCATCAAAAGGATATTCATTTCACTCAGAGTCATCGCACAACCGGGGGGCAAACGATGTGATATAGAGCGTGTTCCACCCTTCTAACAATAGTAACTATTAGTTACTATTTTCGTTCCAACCTCGTGAAAAGTCACGTTCCAGCCTTCTCGAAATAGTAACTAATAGTAACTATTTGCTTACCATCCTCGGGTCGAGCGTAGTGAGCGTGGTAACCACGCATCTCTGTAACGTGATTGGCCGGATTCGCCCGTGGCATGATATTCTGCTGGAAAATAGAAAAATCGTTCCGGCCTTGACGGCAAAAAGCCAGAATTCGTGACGTCATGCGTAGTAACTACAGTAAGTAGGCTGGAACACGCTTGTAGCATCCGCTACAGTCCCTACTTTTGTCCGAAGTGCAGCTGTGAGAAGGATGAGGGTCTTGTTCATTTTATGCGTGGTTGTGATGGATAGGAGGATTAAAGGGAGGACATTTTTAAGGGAGGAGCTCATGGGAGGGACTGAACTGTAAAAAAAATCTTGCAGTATTTGCTACTGGGATCAACATTGTCTCTACCCAGCTGGGTGAAAGATTCTGCGCTTTCCGAGGGAATTGGTAAATTGTAAATAGACACAGAATTCAGAACTGTAAAATAATCACAGATTTGTACATATACACTTTTAACACGCACATTTTAATATTCGTTATTTTATTTGAATTTTTCTGTCGTTCAATCCGCATCGTTCTTCTGTTTTTTAGTTACATATCGTTGTATGTTTTTTGGGTTCCGCATCGTTTTTCTGTTGGTATTGTGTTAGATTTTATGATTTAGTTTTAGGTTTTTTTTTCGCTGAGGACGGTTTGCCGGAAGTGCAAACGAAATGTCCGAATTTATATTTATCCCTCGCACATCATCCTAGAGGGATAATTAGCTGATCAATAAAAAAAAACGAAAATCACGGTTTTCTATTTCTTTCGTAATGAATGGTCAGCTTGGCTTCAAACCTTATATTAGTAGAGATAAGATTAATCCCAGTAGCAAATACTGCAGTTTACTTTAATCCTTACTCGGAGAAACTTTTTACATTGTGGTTGGCAAAAATACGAAGGTCTTTTCTTAGTTTGACAAACCTGGGGAGGTTCCTCAGAGTGGCTAGTCTACACAGGGAAAAGTGTTTCAGTGGTGTTTAGTGTGATACAATAGTGTGATGTAATTCTTATGTATTTACATTTATTTATTTTTGTTTGTTTCTTATGGTCCTTGGAATGTAAATAGCAGTTTGACTGCTTAAGCGCATGTTTCTTCGCTTATGAGGTCTCTATCTATTAGAGCAAATATACTGATAAGGAGGTTTGGTAGCTGCGAGGCCCCGGTAAAGAGTTTTCTTTTCAGGGCTTACTGCACGCCACTTTACTGCCTTCCTCTTGCGTGTAATGTCAGTGTGAAATGTGAGAATTCTTTTCGGGTTATGTATAATAATTCGTTCCGGTGGCTTCACGGTCTTCCTTGGAATTGTAGTGCATCGGGAATGTTTGTTGGTGAAGGGCTTCCATCTTTTGGTGAACTTCGGAGGCGGTCAATTCTTTCCCTTCAAACCAGGATCCTCCGATCCCCTAGCCCACTTCTTAGGATCCTTTGTGGGCCTCAGATGCGGCTTTCTCTGCCTGTATGGCTTGCGTGGACTCGTGAGTTGTACGCGGGGCTTTTGACGGGAGTCACGTAAGTGACCTGGTACTTAAATTTGTTGGTTTGTTGAGTGTGTTTTTGTTATATTGTGGCCCATGTTGGCCTTATTTGAAATAAAATAAATAAAAATAAATAAATAAATATCAAAGCATAATATCATATATTCGTCCAAGCAGCAATGGACTTTGGAATTGAGTTCTAGTAGACACATTACTCTGGATGCTCCCAAACTTCAGACTGTTCTCATTGGCAGGTATTCTAGAAAGCCGAATAGCCGTACAGAATTTCTCAAGAAACTAGTTGACTTTTATCGCGAGTGAATGAAAATGCCAACGTTCGAACGATCGCACACCTGTTGTGCTAAGAGATCCAATTCCGAAATATCCAGCGAAGTGTACGTGGAGGAGCAGGGACCAGGGGGGAGGGGGCTAGCCCAGTTAAGCCCATGGTTGCTACAAGAACCAGAGCAAAACAACACTAGGCAGTAGCGCCAAGACCTATGCTTTCCATGCTTTGCAAACGGGCCATACTTATACCGCCGCCCACTACGCTTGCGGCATTTAAAGCAAGACAAACTTGCAGGTTTATAAATTTCTGGTAAAGCAAAGGTGCGGTCTGCACACACCAAGGAAACAATGGAGGCTGTATCATTTTTTTGCTGTGTTCAGAATATGAAGTTTTTGGAGCAAGCGCTGATGAACGACTGAGTTTCAGTAGGGACGTTCTCTATCGCTAGTGGTGCTAGTATCTGTGCCATTCCAATGTGTGTCAATTTTGTCCAGTCTTGGCCCTACTCTCTAGTGTTATTTGTTCTGACAAGAACTTACTTGCGCTTGTAGACGAAGACGAAGACCAGAACAGTGAACAAGATTGCTCCAAACCCTATGACGTTTGCGACCACAATGGCGTACTCGCACTCCAAATGAAGCGCATGAGCAAAGGGAGCAATCAGACACGGGTTCAGCGCCGACGAGCCATCGTCAGGTATTTCGCCGCTGGGAGTGAGCCACCGCAGCTGCTTTGAATGCAACTCAAGCCTGGAATAAAAAGTATAAGCGAATGAGACGTCGGTTTAGCGCCGATAGCGGCGCCGACAGTCAGAAGTGTTATAGGTCAACGTACGACATCGAGGTTGATATCAAAATAATACCGAGAAGGCCATTTAAAATAACCTATCAGCCGAAGACGAGGTAGGTTATGAAAAAATTTCCACAGCGTAGCGAGGTTGATTTTTGTAAATGGGTGCCGATTATGTTTTTCCTATATTAACCGAGATGGTAGTATGTTAACTGTTACAACTTTTTTAAACAGAAATTCAACAGTTAACTACTACACTAACTCGGTTCTTTACTTTTCGTTTTAATCTTCCATTTATCCTAGTAGATATAACTATGATTCATTTTATTTTTTTACATCAAACGGGGACAAGAAATCCTTTTACTAAAATAAGGATAAGACCAAATAGTTAAAAAAATAACATTGGCCTTGTAAGTATTAACCATCCATATCACACTAAGTCCCACACGTTGTAACATGACGATTGACACTTAGAGGTGGATATGAATTAATATAAACCTCTCTGAACGGATACGTCAGCTGAATTTTATTAGAGCTCTATTTCGGCGTATTTTCACAAGTTCATTTTCCAGTTTGAGCGGCTTGAGCCTGCAGAGGACCATTGCCAAGAAGGGCCGAAATTTAGCTCTAATAAAATTCAGCTGACGAATCCGTTTTGCTCTGTCAAATACGATTCGCGGTCAGCTTGGGCTGAAGGAATATTTAACCTCTCGGGAGGTAGATACGACTTCATATCAACCTTTATGGAGGTGTACTTCATATCATACAGCCTCTCTGGAGGTTAACACGAAGTCATATCCGCCGCTAGCTTTCTGTGTGAAGATTGTCGTAACACAACTGACCGTGGTTCACAGGATGGTATGCATTATATCTGTGTTCGAGAAAAGTTACAAATCTTTTCCGTGTGCATCACAAGGAAAAAAAAAAGTCAACTCAATCGTCACACATTAACTCGTCGACAGGACGACTTATCTGACTGAGACCCTACTAAAAGGACTATTAACCACAAGGACAATTCATCTAACCGACAACTCGTCACACGGGCATGGTCAGTCACAAGGATATTATAGTAGCGAATTTTTCGTTGATAAACTGTCGGCCAGGGTTGTTCATACGCAAAAATCACCCGACAACTCGTCACACAGGCATGGTCAGTCACAAGGATGTTATAGTAGCGAACTTTTCGTTGATAAACTGTCGGCCAGGGTTGTTCATACGCAAAAATCACGCGTCGAACCGCCCACACATCGGCAGCTACCATGCTCTTGAAGTTTAACTGAAAAGGGCTGAGATAGGACAATCTAGTTACCCACCACTTATTCATTTAAAGAGGCTTGAAGACCCGATGACAATACGTGACTTCGTTGCTCCACTCACGGTTCACGGTTAATCGATTTTCATATAGTGGAATTTCCCAGTCGGATCTGTGGTAGCTCTATGCGCTTGTACCTGTGCTGTGTGCGTGGTGAAAAAGATAGACGAAAAATGAGTGTTAACACAGTTAGCTCCCTTTCACGAGCTGATCACTGGCCACTAAAATGCAGCGTTTATACTGAGATTCAAATTTTCCGCGTCATAGTAGAATTTGCGTTGTGGAGACGGCCGTAGATTATTCTGAAAGTCACTACTAGAGCAGATAGTGGAAAATAAAAAAATCCCTTTGCAGGATCCAAATAATTCAGTATATTCAATTAGATGATACAAAAATAAGTTGGCTCTTCAGTTAAAGTTTAAAAAACGTTAAACAGACAGGCAGGCTTTGCAGTAGAAAATAACCTCGGGTTGCCTCGGGTTGGTACCGAAAGGTCCAGGTTCTGTCTTCGGTATCTCATTCCTCTACACTGGGAGAGTGTCAAGTTAATTATGAATTTAACGGTAGGAATAGCTGCTATAAAATCACGGCTTAGAAGAATGCTGATCGAGAATTACAGAAGATAGGTAAGTGATTCTCACTTTCCGGTTGTCTCTTCTTTTGTTATTTATATAAAGTCTATCGATATTCCCATCCTTGTTTAATTTTAATTATTATTTATATATTTATTTTTGTTTAATTGTGACTGTGCCTTGGCATTGCTCTCGGTTAGCTGTATGATTATATAGCGGATGGATGTTATTGGGTATGATTCTTCATGTTTAAGTTAATTTGGTTTTATTTATTTTTTCTGTGTGCGCTCAAGCTCTGCTCTCAGCAGCGGAAAGTGATACTGCTAGATTTTTTTTTGCAAATAAAGATAACCTTGAACCTTGAAATGTTGTGAGGAATTATAAGTCCAGCCCTCTAGTGCCTTTTTCTATTCTCATTCTGATTGGTCGCTAATTCGTCTACCCCATTCCACTTTCCAGAAAAGACCAGGTCCCAGCACTTAACAATTCCTTCCTTCCCCACAGCCGGGCAAGCCGAGAGCAACCAAGTAAGTCCAAGCTATGGCTTGATACTGGAACCCAAAGAAAATAAACTACTGAGCAGAAAAGCGCAAGCCTTGGAAAGTGCCCGTGTACAAGTCAAACTGATTATTTTAGCGTTCCTTGAATTTAGTGCTTACCTAATATTACTCGTGTGTTACAATTTAATCAACCACCTTTTTATGTAACAATGCTTACGGCGTTACACTCCTTCTGGGCTGCATCCCAATTATAACCATCTGCGCCTAGCCTACCAGTTGCCTTATGTTGGGAATCGTCCGATTCCGTTTCTAACCCTATTTGAATATTCGGCGCTTTTCCCATTTATAACGCCATCTAGCAGAGTTGGGTTAACAGTAAAGTTAACAGTAAAACATCTTGATAGAGGCGCTACCAGTTCAGTTGGTAGACAGCCTTGTGGCTTGAAATATTTAAATTCATTAATATGGTTCAAGGCTGTCCACCAACTGAACTGGTGACGCCTCTATCAAGATGTATTACTGTTAACTTTACCCACCACTGCTAGATGGCGTTATAAATGGGAAAAGCGCAGAATATTCAATAGGGTGAGAAACGGAATCGGACGATTCCCAACACCTTATATCCTATATTAAATCATGCTCTACATTTTCCACAGATGGCGCCAGAGCCGGAATTCACAGTCAGACACTAGCATATTTTCATAAGGATGAAACCTCTAATGAAAGGAAAATAGTTAAGGTCGCGTCCTGGAACAGCCGACACTGATGAAGTGATGATATTAAAACCTGCTTCTCCAAACCGGGATTTTTAGGGATGGTAGTAGTCTCACAAGCACAAGTGGATATACCCATTTTTATGGCACTTGGAGCCTCTGGCTCAAGTGCCATATACCGATCGCAATTCCATCTGTCGGTCTGTCCGAGTTTTTTGTCACACTTTTTCGAGTTAGGGTACTTCCATTCAGGCGTATCAGGGACCCGACCAAACTAACATGGAAATAATTAGTTTCCCGATCCGACCATCTGCGGGGGAGTGGAGGGCGGGGGAATCTGGAAAACTGATGGCAGTTTGTCACACTTTTTCGAGTTAGGGTACTTCCTGATGTGCTAGGACGATGACACTTGGCAGGCATATCAGGGACCCGAGCAAAGTGACTGGGAAATAAAAAATTCTTCGATCCGATAATCGGGAGTGGAGGGGGAATCCGGAATATTGAGTCATATGTAACTTTGGAACGGGAGATCAGATTAGAGTGAAGTTTAATAATTGAACAGAGAACATTTCTCTAGTGATCTTTTTCATTTCCGGACCGGATCCGACAACTATTGGGGGGGGGGGGGATACGTGACGCGCTTAGACTGGAGAGATCGGGATGGAGCTTTGTGAGAATAGCAAATAAATGCTCTGGGTAAATCATTTACAGAGCCGGATAGGCTCCAGGTACTGTGGGGGGAGTCGGGGGGGGGGGGGGGTCCGGATTTCCGATGATCACGAGTTAAGGTACTTCCAGATGTGCTAGGACGATGAAACTTGGCTGGAATATAGAGATTCGGAAAGATCGGCTCAGAAACCGCCACTTTCCAAATCCGACTATTCCTTAAAGTACCAATCTTGACCGTAAAGTAAGAAAAATACGTCAAGCAAAATATACATTTTCATGATCCCCGTGAGCCCATTATCATTTTTTCCTCAAGGGTTTTGCTTACAAATGAAGTTCTAGCTCCCTTAGAGTGCGCATCTTAACCGCAAAGTCGAAACTTACTTTTAATCAAACAATCAAACTCAACCCATGCAAGTGCCATATGAGCTTACAGCTCTTGATAATGATCTAATCATGAAAATAGGCTAGTTCGTTGTTAAAAATTTACTGAATGCTTTATCCTGAACGTTATGTTACGAATATCCGAACGCCGTCTCCGTGACTTCCAACAAGCAAAAGGATCTAAGGTTCGCAGAACTGCTGGAAGAACAACTTCGAAAGCTTCAACCAAGCGAGCCAACCATCAACAGACTCGAGGTGTAATCTGACCTTTAGCGATCAAAGATACCTGTCCCTGAAGGCCACAGAGTAAAGAAGGGAAGAAAAGCACGTAAATCGGACAGGGATGCTGGCCCTTCATTCTAAACTGTCCGCAGACCTATCCCACCATTTTCGGAAGACAAATCCAATTTTCTAATCAACTACGCTATCACTCCTGGCACGTCTGAGATTTTTTTTGGTGCGGGTTTTGGCTTGCGACGGAACTTCTGATCGAAGAAATTACCGAACAAAGAAAACCTGATGTCGTGCTGCGAAGCCGACGAGATTACTTTGAAGGATGTTTCCCGCGGCTTTATTGCAAACCCAGGGGGGGGGGGGGGAGGGTTGTTGCGGGAAATAACAAAACTGAGCGATCGCCAGGTAAGGAGAGGGAAAAACCTTAAAAGTCATTGATAATTAAAATTAAAGTTAATTGTTTAGAAAATGTAGGAAATATAATAAATCTGGTTTAAGTTTTTAAGTTTACATTAATATTTAAAGTAATAAATTAAAGTAAATACTGTAGTTTGTAGTTATGGATTTGTAACTGGAATTGTAATTATGTTTATTTGTAGTGTTTAGGGGACTCTGTCTGGTGCGTTTGTTTCTTTTCATTTGCAGAAGTTGTGGTTGGGGTTAGAGTCTTTATATAGGTGATTCGTTATTGAGGTTATAGAGGTGATTCGGAAACTTTCGTAAGTCGTAAACAAAAAATGTTTATATTTGTATTGAAATAAGAATAAATAAGTATTAAGATTTGTAAGTTTAAATTTTAAAAAAAATTAAATATTCGAAATGGAGAAGTTTAAATTTTTAAAGTTCGTATGATTGTTTAGAAATAGTAGGTGACGTTAAAAGGTTTAAGGAAATATCAAACGTTCCCGAATGGGTACTAATCTTATCTGCGTAGAGATAAGAGTAATCCGAGTAGCAAATACTGCAGTTAACTTTAATCTTTATACGGAAAAACTTTGTATGTATGTAAATGTATCGATTGCTTCTCAACATTTCAAACTGGTGAGGAAAACCCAGACTTTGTTGAATCTGAAAACAGGTTATAAGTAATCAATACATAGATGGCACTTTACACAAGGGACTTGTACCGTGACCAATAAACCATAAACGTTTTTTTCGAATACAATATAGAAGTCTAGGACTCCACTGTCGGAGCCACGTAGACATACCAGGACCCACAAGGCGGGGTCTCATGGTGAAAACCAAATAAAACCAAATGTATATTTTAATGGGGAAGACGCCCTTGAGATGGAAACCTTGTATAAGTAGTGAACTGATAGACAAAAATGCTCCTCAGCCGGGATTTGAACCCAGTACCCTCTGCTTACAAGGCAGTCGCTCTACCAACTGAGCTACCGAGGGGCTTGTGAACAGAGTTCGCAAACCACTACAATAGTCTGGTAGAAGCCGGCCATAGGAACAGTGATTCCGCCTGTTCTTATGGCCGGTTCACAAGCCACTCGGTAGCTCAGTTGGTAGAGCGACTGCCTTGTAAGCAGAGGGTCGTGGGTTCAAATCCCGGCTGAGGAGCATTTTTGTCTATCAGTTCACTACTTATACAGATATTTCAAGTCCACAATTTCCTTCCTCATTTTAGTACCTTGAAAGTACTAAAACGAGGAAGGAAATTGGAAATTATTCTTTTTTGAGGGGTTGGCAACTATCAAATTTTTAAGTCCACCATTTCTTTTATAGTTTTGTTGCTTTTCACGGTAGTACCTTAAATGACACCCGAATGAAGAGTACCAAGTATCATCCCTATCTGCATGACTTCCGTTAACATTGCCTGCAGAAAAGCCAATCCAAATACGAAATATTGTTTCCAAGGTATGATTTTTGCTCCATTTTGCATCTGTCCTTATTTCAGTACCGAACAATTTTAGAAATGAACAAATGTCTCCAATCAACCCTTCTTCTGGAATATTTTTTAACCAGTTAGGCCCAAATGTACATCTAGAAGAAATTTCAATATGATCCGGCCAGCGCTGTACAAGATTTGAATGAATTACGCTTTTTGTCTTGGGAGTCTGCATGCGCAAACCTTCAGAAACAAACATCCCTATTTTGAAAACGTCACGCTCAGGAGAAGAATGCTCTCCGTGGTCATGTCTGTAAATGCATTCTCCATGGTGTGTTCAAGCATGGTTTCATTGTTCAGGTGTCCTTTAAAGTACTAAAACGAGGAAGGAAATGGTGATTCTTAATGATTAGTCTTTGAGGGGTCGGCAGCTATAAAATTTAAAGTCCACCAAAGTTCTTAGTTCCCCGCCCCCTTCCTCGTTTTAGTGAATTCTTAGTCCAGCGAGGGGTCGGTAACTAAGTAGTGAAAGTCCACCATTTCCAAGGTAATAAAACCAGGAAGGAAATGGTGGACTTGAGTTCTGGCGACATCCTTCCTCGTTTTAGTATGTCCTTCCTGCTTTTCTCGTGTTCCCTTCCCTTCCTGGTTTTAGTCGATCCCTATTATCTCTATTCTACAGAAGTGGGCAACACAGATGTTCATTCATGCATTCGCTGCTCCAGGAACAACTGTGAGCGGGCAACGATCATCAAGGACAACGTTACGGTGTGTTGTGCAAAACGGATCTTTTTTGATAATCGTGAGCGGGTTGGACTAGAAACGTTGCTGAAACGGATGACTTAAGGCTATGGCCCTTAAGGGAAAGACCTAAGATTTATGCTGGTGGATAGTTTGCGTATGTGAGGAAGTTAAGGACGACTCAGACGGCGTTCGTAAAGGTTTTTGTAAACTATGCTGCGTAAAGTTTGTCGCCGCTCAGACGGGAATTTGACTTAGATAACATTACGAGAATTTTTTTGCGGCGATTTGTTCTAGAAATAAAAAAATTCTAGTTACTAGAGATTATTATTATCATATATGAACCATAGGTAGGTATTTATTAATAAACTAAAAGCCATAACTGGCCTTGGTTGGCAAAAAAGGAACCTCCAGTGAATAAATAAGAATAATCCAAACAAAATAATATAAATAAAAAAGTCAGTTCTAGATAATTTAATTCAGCAAGTAATTCTTTCTTCCCAACTCACCTAACAAAAACCAACAAGAACAAAAATAATTCCTAAAAAAAGTGTTCCTAATTATTCTTGCAAAAGTTTTAAGTTATTCGACCTTTTATTATTATTATCACATAAACCACAAGAATCATCATTTCATCATTTTTCAGTTTCCTAATCCCAATTTCCAAATATACTTTCCTGTCTTGTTTTCGGTCTCTTCTCCTATTGGTCAACCTTTCGAACTTTACGAAAAAAGTTAACTAAAGTGGAAATCCTTGCCTGCTACCGTGAAGTACTTTACGCGGGTTACCGGAGCAACTTTACGAACTTCGCGAACGACTTTACGCACTTTACGAACGCGTCTGAGCCGTCCTTTAGGTCGAGAGTGTGGAAGGATTTGTTCCGTAAAGAACCTTAGCGAATGAGCGACAGAGTAACAGAAAAGACAGAGTAGAGCGAGTATAGAGAATCGCCAGTTCAATGAGTAGCTGATGAAGAGAAGTGCGTGTTTTGTTAGTTAGCTGGATTTTCGGTGATGTAATTGCTACATAACGTTGTGTTTTTCTAATGTTTATAAATGTAAAGGCACGGCCGTCCGGTTACTAAATAAACATAGACGATCGATCTATCTGACTCTACGACAATCTACATGCATATTTCAGCATTGCAGCTATGTACGGTCGCTACGCTTCTGGGTACAGTACTGGAGGAGTCGGGACTTGCGTAGTAGCCACGTGGCAATAGTGTAGTGTAGACTAAACGGTCAGAAGTTCCATAACAGATAACACGAGGATGCGCGGTTTCAACAGATAATGAGTAACAGATAACACATCAGATGCTATCTGTTGTGTTTCAAAATGTTATGCATAATAGGCGTTACCATCAGAAAGAACTGACAAACCGCCAAAAAGTATCTGCTGAGTTTTCAAACATCATGACAATAAGGAATAAAGTCAGCAGATGAAAGTTTGTTATGCATAACATTTCATGCCTAACGTTTTCAAACACAACAGATAACAGATCTGATGCAAGTGTTACCCTTTTGGATGTTTCCTCATCGCTTTCAAAAATCATGGACAACAGGGCTCAACCAGCGCACGACGTTATCCACTGCTTCCTGGCCGAAGATTGAAAATTAAGCGTATTTTTCTGTGTGTTTATGTGTTTTATATATTTTCTTCATTTTCCGCTTTTTCAAAATGGGGGGTTATAAATAAATTACTTACTTACATCCGAAGTGTTATCTGTTACGCATTATCTGTTGAAACCGCGCATCCTCCTGTTATCTGTTATGAAACTTCTGACAGTGTAGAGGATTTGTAATTACTGTCCTTTATGGTACGAGTACGGTTACAATTAGCAAGACCTAGTTCCCAGAAAATCATTGTTTCTCAAGCAAAGATTCATTTTCTACTCAAACAATGCAAATACTTGTAAGAACGGGAAAGTCTGTTAGTTTAGCAATAAGTCAGAAGGCTGACACCAGACGGCATTTATTTATTTATTATAACATTTAGCTTTGAAGGAGTTATATCATAAGCATTCTAGCACCATCCAAGACCCAAGACGAACCCACGACTCGATCCGACCGCTGGGTCATCTAGCGGTGCGGGTCGGAAGCGCCCGACATGGGGAGGATGGAATCATATTTTGACTTTCGCTCTAACAATATGCTTTATTGTATCAGGCATTTGGAAAATGTGTAGAAAAATTAAACTAGTTATTTGCATTATTGATTTCTTTAAGTATTTTGTTTTCTGTTTTTTCTTGTTAATTCCCGTAAGTCCAAAGAATTAACGATGTAAACTAGATCGCAATAAACAAACGCCGTATTATACTAGATTCGTTATAGTGATTTCTTGAAGATTCTGAACTGAGCTAAATAATATTCAGCTTCCGAGACCAAAAAATTTCAAACTGGCCGATGATTTCTTCTTCCGACATATCTAAACATCCACATGGTGGTATACTTAGTTGTTTTAATCCTCTTACACGCCACTCGATCTTCTCGAAGGTTCTAGTAATCTTTTGACCAGCGCCACGAGATCAATGAATAGTTAATTAGCAATGGCGGATTGACGCTCAGGAGTGAATTGGGTTCAAGTAATTTGTGGGTAACGTTGGCTACCGTGAGGATTTTGGGAAAAACAAAGGTAACAACTGTTCGTAAAAATCCGACCCATTGAAAAATGATGGTGTCTCCCACCCTCTCGGCTCACATCATAGACTCAAAATCAAAGACTTTAACGAATAAGAGGACATGATATCAGTTCTAGTTTAAACCCATTAGGCCTACTACGACCGTATGTCCTTTTATGACCCAGCCTACGCAAGAGCACGCACAAAGGAGCATTCACTTTGGCATAAGAACCTTTCAGGCTTTAACAATGATTCATCTTATTGCGTAACTTCCGCTGTCTCCAATGACTTGGTTTCTATGGGACAAATAAATTACCGTATATTTCGGTGGTCATCGGATTCCGTTTTGTCAATATGTTTGACAGAACAACCATGTCTTCTTATCCTTTTTGGCAGTCCAGTTGACTTCAGACACACTTTTACAAGCCTTCAAAGCTGAATTAAGATTTCTTAACCTTTAGACAAGGGCGAAGGCAGTAAATAACAAGACCAAAGGTTCCGATGGGATCCCAAACATTCAATATCTGATCCAGACAACTGGGTCTTGTTTTAGCCAGATCCAGTCGTCGCCAGACTCCTTGAACATTTTTACTATAAAAATTCAGAAACAGATTAAGGCCAAATAACTAATCATCTGAGAAAACCAAGTTCAGACATGGATTCAGTATGTGCGTTTACCCCTATAAGTCATATCTGTTTTGACGAAAACGCCGAACTCCAGAACTACTTGTCCGGCGAAAAAAGAAAGCTCAAAAACGAACTCAGGGTATGTTCTTTCCCCAATAATGAACATCTAAGCAACTTCAAATAAAATTTAACTTATAACATATTTTCCGACTCCAGCCGGATTCCGGTCGAACTATATGTCCGGGTAAAATCTGATTGTCACACACGGATTTAGCATCTCTTCTTACCCCTATATCGGTTATCTAATAAACTACAAATAAAACTTTAACTTCTAACAATTTTCCGGTTTGGCCAGATTCCGGGCGAACTACTTGTCCGTCGAGAAAATGGTTTGGAAAATGGTTTTCACCATCGTCTTCAGCATACTTTCCTACCCCTAAATCGAACATCTAATCAACTTCAAATAAAACTGTTACTTTTAACAAACTTTCCGGTTTGGCCGGATTCCGGGCGAACTACTTGTCCGATAACAAAATGGTTTTCACCACTGTGTTCAACATGTCTTCTTACCCCATAATCGACTATCACATTAGCTGTTTCAAAATATTTTGTTGCCCCTTAATTTGAACCTCCTCCCCCACCCCTACATATAGGGCTACAAAGCCCATTTACGAACTTGACTGGTCCGACGACCCAACGAATCCTCACACCAAGTTTCATCAAAATAGCTCATCCCTTCGAGAGTTATCGTGCTTACAGATGGACGGACGGACAGACGGACAACTTTTGCGATGTCATAGGTATCCCTCCACTTACGTTTTGGGATCCCAAAAAAGTAAAAAGTTGCCATTGATCTTGTTAATGTAGAAAAAGTATTGTCCGTTAATACTTCTTTATTTTCTGGATTCCATGCAGAATAAATCTTTGCTCTTTTGGCTTCTATTCTAATCTTAATTGTCCCTTTTAATTTTAATTCGAGAAACTGCCACACGTTATGTAGTAAGTATTCTCCCAACAAAGACCCATTTTTTGCCGTCTTCCTGTCACGCAAAACGTACGGTACAAACATGTTTCTTTGTACACTTCCCTAACTTTGGCAACCCTGGTTTGGTTTTCGCGTCGAAAAGCCAAATGGAAGCAATAAACTATGAGCTTAATATCGGCTAAGAGCCAAGCGTTCCAGCTTTCTTCTGACATAATGAATGAAATAAAACACTCCAAACCTACGATCCTGTTTCTTTTTTAATCTTCTTTTCCTTGTGTTGGAAAAAGCTGAGCAATCATTTAACAAAACTCTTAAGACGTCATAGCTTAGCATGAAAGGAAGCAACGCAACCGAGTTGAAAAGAGCAAAGGATTAAAAGACTTTGCAATGTATGGCTTTATTTTTGACTATATTTTATCTTAACGTATTATTTTTGGTCAGTATTGTACAGATATATATATATATATCTAGTCAAAAACTGTGTTAGGAAATTAAAGAGTATTTTGGCACTGAGTTTTATTTAAAGTTGAAGCAGGCAAGAGCAAACTGTCTACCAGTACTTGGTAAAAGTTTTTGGAAAAGGACAAGTGGTGGTCCGGAAGCGCAGTATCCTTGTCCTTTTTGTAATTCGAGTGATGAGAGGCTGGGCCATGTTCTCTTGAGGTGTGAGGAGCTTTCTAATATAAGGGGTACTCTTTTTCAGAATGGGGGGGATGAGCTACTTCTAGGTATCCTTAAGTCTACAAATACTAGGTCTATAGTGTGTTTTGGAAACATGATAGAAAAAGTTATTAGTTTAGCAGAAAGTCGGTAGGATATTAAGTTAAGAATGTGAGGTTGTTTGTTACTTGAGATTGTTGTTTGTTTTGTTTTTCTGTATATGGCTTAATAGCTTTCAAATACAGATATATATATATATATATATTTAATTATTCTTGCCCGCTTCCAAAAGGGAAAAAGCGGAGTACATAAAGAAAAAGAAAAGAAACTACAGAAAATATCTACACGAACTAACATAACACTAAAATCTATATCACGAATCGGGTTAGTATATGGTTTGCGCAAATATTTAAAGCTCTTGCTCGAGCCCTTCTGTCAAATTTATGTAATTTTTCGGTGGGGTATATTATTTTGTATTTTGCTGATAACTCCGTGTTTGAACTTCAGAGAGGGACGCTAATCAAAAATTTTGCGTATTTGTAGTACGCGTTGCGCATTTTTCTTGGTCTGCTTTTTTTTTAAATTCCCGAAGCGGCGAAACATAAAGTACGTAGGTGTAATTACTGCATTAAACAGAAGGGCAAAAGAACAAACCAGTTGACACTGTGCTTACATTTTACCCGAATCTCTCTAGGTTTGGATTTCGTCAACCCTTCCGCGCTGTTCAAACTTAGGCGATATTCAAAGCAACATACCTCGAACGTAGGCTATGAGCGTGTTCCATCCTACTTACCGTAGTTACTACGCATGACGTCACGAATTCTGGCTTTTTGCAGTCGAGGCTGGAACGATTTTTCTATTTTCCAGCGGAATATCATGCCACGGGTGAATCCGACCAATCACGTGACGGAGATTCGTGGTTACTACGCTTACCACGCTCGGGAGCGTGGTAAGCAAATAGTTACTATTAGTTACTATTTCGAGAAGGCTGGAACGGTCAGCGTAGTAACTTTTCGTGAGGTTGGAACGGATTTAGTAACCAATAGTTACAATTGGTACGAGGGTGGAACACGCTCTATAGGCCTACAGCATGAAGCTACACTGTCAGAAGTTTCATAACAGATTGCGCATAACACTTTCAAGAATAACATCTTTTCACTTAGAAAAAAAGTGTTGCGACCAATTAAGATTATACTATTTCGTGCCCAGATCTCCAACAACACCTTCAATAGTAAAAATACTACACTGTCAGAAGTTACATAGCGACAACAGCAGGATGCGCGGTTTCAACAGATAACACTTTGGGATGTTATATGTTATGTTTCTTTCGTTCCCGTTAGTATTTTTACCAATTGAAGGTATTGTTGGAGATCTAGGCACAAAATAGTGTAAACTTAATTGGTCATAACACTTTATATCTAAGTGAAAAGGTGTTATTCTTGAAAGTGTTATGCGCATCTGTTATGAAACTTCTGACAGTGTAGGAACTTGCTGATCTCGACAATTTCAGACAATTATTTTTTCAAGCCGCATGACTGAAGAAGCTTGTTCTGCCTACTCATCATAGGCTATGAGAGACTTACTCACTTTCCATAACGTAATGAGGTTTCCCCATCTTTGATATCCGCGCTGACATTCGGGCGGAAAACACCGACTCGTTTATATTTTCCGCCATTAAACTGGAGAACGTTGATGACATCGGATAGGCGAGACGAGCCCCCGAGGAAACGAACTCGACCAGAGACGCCAAAGAAATCAGTGGCGTTCAACAGCCGGACGAATGTTCTGAAAGATAATGGCTAAATTAAAGATGAGCTTACAATACGGTACACCCAACTGGGGTTCGGCTAAAAACCAGACCAAAGGTTTCGGTGGGATCCCAAAAATCAAATATTTGATCCATACAATTGTGTCTTGTCTCCGCCAGATCCAGTCTTCGCCAGGCTAATCACCAGAGAAACCAAGTTCAGATATACTGACCGAAACTTCCTGCTTTACTTCTGCCAAATTCCCGGTTTCGGCCAAATTCCGATGGAACTAATTGTCCAACAAAAAAAAAGAAAATTCAGAAACAAATTCAGCGTATATTCTTATCTCTATAAAGAACATTTAATCAACTTAAAATATAACTTTAACTTATAACAAAAAAATCCGGTTACAACCAGATTCTGGACGAATTATACGTCCGGGTAAAGAATGATTGTCATATACAGACTTAGCGTCTCTTCTTACCCCTAAGTCTGTCGTCTAATCAACTTCAAGTAAAACTTGTTACTTTTTACAAATTTTCCGGTTTTGGCCGGATTTCGGACAAACTACTCGTCCGGCAAGAAAATGGTTTTCACCATCGTGTTCAGCATGTTTTCTTATCCCTAAATCGAACATTTAATCAACTTCATATGAAACTTTTACTTTTAACCAACTTTCCGGTTTTTGCCGGATTCCGGGTGAACTACTTGTCGGACGAGAAAATGTTTTTCACCATCGTGCTCAGCATGTCTTCTTACCCCACAATCGACTATCACATTAGCTGTTTAAAGTTTAACTCAAAAGGGCTGGGATAGAACAATCTAGTTACCCATCACCAATTCACTTGAATTGGCTTGAAGACCCGCTGAAAATATGTTACTTCGTTGTTCCACTATTAAAGAATAATCAATTTTCAAATAGTGGAATTTCCGTGTGATTTATGATACCTATATGAACTTGTATCTGTGTTAAATGCGTTACCAGAAAGATTTATGATTTTTTTTTTCCAGGCACTAAGCAGTCTTCACCAAGCTCACCACTGCCAACTAAAAAGCCGCGTATGTGTTGAGATCAAATTTCCCGCGTCATAGTAGAATTTATGTTGTGGGGACGGCCGCAGATATTCTGAACGTCATAACCAGAGCAGATAGTGGAAAATAAAAAAATCCCTCAGCAGAATCCAAATTATTCAGTGTATTCGATTAAATGACGCAAAAATAAGTTGGCTTTTCAGTTCAACTTTAAAAATATTTTGTTTGCCCCTTAATTTTAACCCCCTCCCCCATCCCTAAATGTAGAGCTACTGAGCCCATCTACGACCTTGACCTTAACCTTGACCCAAAGAGTCCTCACACCAAGTTTCATCAAAATATCTCATTCCCTTCGAGAGTTATCGTGCTAACAGACGGACAGACGGACGGACGGACAACTTTTACGATGTCCTAGGTATCCCTCCACTTACGTTTTGGGATCCCAAAAAAGGTCCTCTCGGAAACGGGACCCCCAGGACCCTGGACCCCTTTCCACGGGACCCTTCTGGCTAACGAAAACAGGATCCCTTGAAAACGAAAACGGGACCCATCTGGCTAACTGAAAACAGGACCCCTTGAAAACAAAAACGGGACCGACCTCCATAATACGGACAGTGGATACATAATTAAAAAAAATTGACCCCTAACTTTCTAGTAAAAATAGTAGAAGAGAATACAAAAACATGTTTCCCCTCATGTGGCTACCGCAGTGTAAATGGCGAATACGGGATTTTTTGTATTGAATATTGTAGAGCGTGGCGGTAGCAAGAGTTACATGAAACAAACCCTTACTCAATAGATCATTTTTTTCTATAAAGTTAAGGGTTCCCTTTTTTCCAAATTACGTGTCCCATTTTCGGTGTCCGTATTATGGAGGTAGGTCCCTTTTCATTTCTTACGGGGTCCTCTTTTCGGTTTTCATTTTCCTGGGGTCCTGTTTTCGTTTGCCAGAAGGGTCCCGTGGCAATGGGTCCGGGGTCCTGGAGTTCCGTTTTCGAGAGGACCAAAAAAAAACCCGGCGAAAACCCCTCCGGTGCTGAAAACCCCCGAGTACAGACCCCACACAGTGTTTTATCAAAAGTATATAGAAAGATAGTTGCATTATAGTTCAAATTTAACCGCCGTATCCTAGTTAGCGTGCATAATGCATTTGTTGTACCACATTTGCTTGCCCTTGCACCATTTTGGTCTCTTTTTACTGCTTCGGATATGAAGGACATACGGAAGTGTTTCTATGAGTATGCGAAATATTTGCTACGGCTGCCTCTCTAGACTAACAACAACTCCCTATCCTCGCGATACGGAGTTGCTAGTCCATTGTCCGAGGTGCAGAAAAGAAACGAGAGACAAGGAAAGCTAAGAGATCAAGAGATCCAGAGGTGGCATGGGAGTGTATCAGAGCACCACTCTCTGAAGTTGTATGGTATGGCCAAAGAGACATGGGGAGAAGAATTATATTTTAAGTTGGGATTGGGGGGGGGGGCAGAATTGAGGTGGATGGTGAGTCTTAGGGCGGGCGCACTTCCGGTGGGGATGCGGAGAAATTGTATTGGTAGAGGTAGGAAAGGTACTGGTCCTTATTTTTGTCCAATGTGTGGTGTTGAAGGAGAGGATGCGGTACGTTTGATATGTTATTGTGCGGAGTTGAAAGAATTAAGAAAGGAAGTGTTTGGTCGGGAGGCTTGGGAGGAAAGGGATTTGGTTTCAAGTATGGGAAGTAAGTGTTTTGGTGAGCTCCGAAGGCTGGGTAGAATCCTGAAGCAAGCTATGACCCACCGTGAACTATTTTTATAGAAGTTGATTTTTGGTTTGTTTTCGGAGTGTATGCTATTTTGTTTTTTGTTATTGTGTTATGCTTCCCGCCAAGGCCCTTGGGCTTTATTAGGAATAAATTCATTCATTCATTCATTCATTCATGTACTATGCAGGATGACGAGATGTACATAGTAGTGACGCTGCCGTTTTCTATATATATAAGCCTTAAAATAACAAAGGAGGCGTTTAGTATCCAAACCGAAAAGAATTTTACTCTACCGATATTTCGGCCTTTCTTGGTAAGGGTCCTCTTCATGCCTATCGACTGGTTCCTCCTGCTTTTTCTACCATATCAATCACAGGATCACTCGATTTTGTGTATTTTTTTTATTATTATTTCCGACACGTGTATATTGTGTTGTTATTAATTTTGTTTTTTGTTGTTGTTTGAAGATGTATATGGCCCTTGTTGGCCGTGATTTAGTCAAATAAATAAATATTCAAATAAAAAAATAAATAAAAATACGTAAATTGCTGTTCGTGATGTCAAAAACAGCGCATCAGACGAATGGGAACGGAAATTAATCAGTACCGTGCGCGAGTATTTAGTTAGGTTTCCCGCCATGGCCCTTGGGCTTTATTGGGAATAAAATTCATTCATTCCTCGGAAGCAGCTTACTGGTGTAAGCACCTTCGAAATGGTCCTTCGTTGACCGTGTGTCTGTCCCTGTATGAGATTGCCCTTTTTATTTTTTCTTCTCGTTTTGTTTTGTTTGTATTTGTCAGAAGTTGTTCGTTTCTTTTCCTTTCTTTATTGCTTCATCAGCGTTGTATTCTTACATTTACGATGGGCAATATATATATACATACATATACATAGGCGAGTGGCCAGCGAGCCGCCTTCACGCGTTTACTTTTAGCTCGCGTGTCTACGGAGAATCCTTAAAGTTTAACTGAAAAGCCAACTTATTTGTGTAATTTAAATTTAGTTCAACACACTGAATATTTGGGTTCTGCAAAAGGACTTTTTTTTATTTTCTACTGTCTACTCTAGTTATGACGCTCAAAATATCTGCGGCCGTCCCCACAACGTAAATTCTACTATGACGCGGGAAATTTAATCTCAACATTAACGTGGCCTTTCAGTGGGCAGTGGGGAGATTGGTGAAGATTGCTTAATGCCTGAACAAAATAAAATTAAAAATCTTTCTCGTAAGGCATACAACAAAAATACAAGCGCATAGAGGTACCACAAATCACACGGAAATTCCACTATTTGAAAATCGATTAGTCGTGAAAAGCGGAACAACGAAGTAACGCGTTTTCAGCGGGTCTTCAAGCCAATTTAAGTGAATAAGTTATAGGTAACTAGATTGTTCAATCCCAGCTCTTTTCGGTTAAAATTTAAGTGCTCGCGGTCTGAACTGCAGTTTTAATAAGATTTTGACCATTTCCTATACATTTGCATTCAGTTAGGGGGGGGGATATTAAGGTTTATTTTCGTTCCGGGGGACGTAATTTTTTTTTTTTTACGGGAGGGTCTTGGAAGGGGGGGGGGGGTCATGCCC
The DNA here is from genome assembly GCA_030848855.1 of Branchinecta sandiegonensis. Lineage (NCBI taxonomy): Eukaryota > Metazoa > Arthropoda > Branchiopoda > Anostraca > Branchinectidae > Branchinecta > Branchinecta sandiegonensis. The sequence continues at coordinate 4,140,795 of JAUPMV010000009.1, forward strand.
GGTGAGGTTTTCGCCGGCGGTGGGGGATTCGTCTAGAACCATCCAACTGTACCCTCCATTTCCTAACCTCTCATCCCATCTAAGTGTAACAAATTAAGACAAGAAGAGTGCACATACGTTCAATTCTTTCTGGTTGTGAATCACCTAGTCTCTATCCCCATCCTAAAGAGTCTTTTTTCTTCCAACAACGGTTGGCAAATATTTCGGATGTTCTCTTTCATTTTGTATGTATGTATGTATATATTTATTTCCCATCAAAGGAAAACAGATGGAGTATAAGATGAAAAGAAAACGAAAAACACACTACGAGAGAATACACTAACACAAGAAAAACAAAGAACAAAATGGATATCTAAATACAAAAGAAAGAACTATTGCCTCAAAATAGTTGCCCAAGGATGAGCAACAACACCAGAGTTGTATCTGGCGATCTGAGCTATGATCGCTTCGTCAGGATCGATAATCCCATACCGACTTGTCACGGTTACTAGTCCATGGTGGAAGCCGTAGGAGGTACTTCGCATATTACATTATATATTTTATTTTATTTCTTGCATGGAATATGTTCTTATGTATGGCAAGACATTTTGATGTCTAAACTCTTGTCTGGCTGACATAAACAAGTCCAAGTTTGGTCCCGGAGCACACTGTCAGAAGCTTCATAACAGATAACATGAGGATGCGCGGTTTCAACAGATAATGCGTAACTGATAACACTTCGGATGTTATCTGCTGTGTATGACAACGTATGCACGAAATGTCATGCATAACAAGGAAGAGCCAAAAAAGCATCTATTGACTTTATTCATGATGTCGGAAAACTCGGCAGATACTTTTTGGCGGTTTTTCGGTTCTTCTGATGGTAAAGCTTATTATGCATAACATTATAGAACACAACAGATAACATCCGAAGTGTCATCTGTTACGCATTATCATCCTCGTGTTATCTGTTTTGAAACTTCTGTCAGTGCACCAAACAGACTTACTACCCAAACTCTTCACACATGACGAACCAAGGTGAACGAGAACCCGTGGGCATTCAAGACGCCTGGAGAAGCCATTCTCGAAAACAAGAACCCGGCGTCATTTCTCCCGGAACCGAGTCATCTCACTTTGGACGATCTGTCAGAAGAGTCTGTTACATCCAAGACCCTAGAACCCTTCCCGACGAAGATTTGTTAGCCTCCGTAGTAGTATGATAGTTGTACGAAAAATTTGCATGTAATACTATGTAATAGTAAAGAATACTATCATTTAATGTGCCTCAGGCTGGTCCAATCTTAAGCAGTAGTATCCAGTAGCATCCTGACTGCCATAGCAGCATCCAGTCTTGCTAATAGTAGCACGCAGTAGAATGCAATAACACGGTAGCCTTGAAGTAGAAGCATGTAGTAGCATCAGTTAGTCCTGCATGCCACTTTTTCGTACAACTTCATACTACTATTTTGTGATAAATTTTTCATCGGGTTCAAACGTTCCGTGGACACTGAATGGGGAATAAAACCTTGGAAGCTCTATTGTTGGATTGCGTGAGCTTCTGAACCGGCGAAGGCTTGCACATGTTTTTAATGTAACAGCTTTGCCTCAGTGTCTCCTAGCTTCTTCGATCCTCCCAGTTTTTCGGCTTGTTGATACTTCGCATATTAAAACCCGATACTTTACTTTTTCAAAATGGTTGTGTCGTTTTAGCAGGTACGAGTCCAATACTAATATGATGGAGACTTATGGTATAAAAACCCTCTTGAAACTCTGATGAAAAAGCATGAAAAGTTTAGACGTAAGTTGCAAGGGCTCAAACATAATTTCTCATCTTTCCTCCACGAGTTTTAAATTATTTTTATTGATTTATTTTTTTTTAAATTTTAAATTTTTAAATTTTAATGTTTATAAAGTTATTGTTTGCGGTGTTTGATCTTCCTTCGCCATTTTCATGTGTTGTTGTTTATTTTAGTCGTTTGGATGGATTAGAATTTGCTTTAATGTTGGTCTGTTTTTGTGTATTTATATAATCATTTATCCTATTATCATCAATTTTGGTGGATGAATAAAGCATCAGCATCATCACTGGGATGTGCCAGAATCCAGTACCAAGAACTAGATAAAACCAATTACCAGAATCACCACCCGTAGGAGCATCGCATCAGGATTATATCTTAGATTGCTCCGAAGTGCCATTTAAGATAATTCAAGGTAAATTGTCAGTTAGGCGTGTCGTTCTTGCTGCCCTTCGAATAGTGCGACGGTTCATGACTTCAGAGTGTATTCAATCCCTCGGTTTTTGGCAAAGCTTGTAGCAAAAAAAGAGGAATCTCAGCAGGGCCGTATCCAGGGGGGGGGGGGGGGGGGTAGGGGGTTCACCTCCCCCCCCCGAAACATGCAAAAATAATCATTTTTTGTAGGCTTTTCCCTCTGATCTATTTTTTGTGTCCGATCCACGGGCGACCCCCCCCCCCCCCCCCCCCCGAGATAAATTCCTGGATACGGGCCTGAATCTCCGGAAGGCAGTGGTCTGAATTGTTCCCAAAAGTACATTTCCTTTCTAGGATCAAAAGTAGAATAGTTACGACGACAGCCCGGAAATAAGTTTGAACACAAGCAGAGCTGACAGCTCATGTGTTACTTGTAAGAACAGTTAACATGTTTGTCAGATACGGTTTGCAGTTGTCCATGCTGGATTTCTCTCCCGATATTTCTTTCATCAGAAGACGGGCTTGATCTAGTAAATCTGAAAGGTTATCCCACTCATTGACAACTGTTTCATAATAGAAATTCTGTCGTACTGAGGTTCCGATTCACGTTTAACTCAATCGATGGTAGAAGCAAATACTCTAGCTGTGATAATTCTGTGCCCGAACTGGATCTGACCAAAGTAGTGGAAGGGTTTTCACAAGATCTCCCGTGGCTCCCTTCGGGCTCCGCACATCGTTATCGGAACTGGGCCGCCCTTGAAGGGGAAGATCTGAGACATCAGCTCTTGCCACTTGTCAAGTTCTTTTCACATCTGATAATCCTTATTCATGCCACTGAATATCCCTCCATCCCCCACGATGATCGAATCGGGGAAGTGACTATTTCCAAGTCAATATGATCCGGACCATGATATGACTGCAAAGTTTCCTCGTCATAGATAATTTGGAAGTACTCCAAGTTATTCATACCACTGAATATCCCTCCATCCCCCACGATGATCGAATCGGGGAAGTGACTATTTCCAAGTCAATATGGTCCGGACCATGATATGACTGCAAAGTTTCCTCGTCATAGATAATTTGGAAGTACTCCAAGTCGGGCATGATCACCGGCACTCTGGGAAACCCCCTCCAGCTCCACCCAAAATGCCCCGTTCTGGTCCTGTTTTATCAATAATGTATCTAGAGCTTATGCTTATCGTCCCCACCAAGCTCCATCACGATCCATCGGCTCGAAATGTTTCACGAGATTTCCAGTGAGTCAAGACACCTGTCAAGTTTCATGCACGTCCAATCACCCGTTCTAAAGGATTACCCGTTCCTCCACTCCCCCCATGATGATCAGATCGGAGAAGAGACTGTTTCCAAGCCAATCTGATAGAGCCCCTAACATGCCTGCAATTTTCATGGTCATAGCACATCTGGATGTACCCTAACTCATGATCCCAGGAATTCCGGGAAACCCCCTCCAACTCCCCCCACTGTGACAAGATCCGGTCCTGTTTTGTCAATAATGTATCTTACGTAAACTTATGCTTGTTCTTCCCTCCAAGTTCCATCCGGATCTCTCGACTCTAAGCGTTTCACGAAATTTTCGGAGCCTCCCTCACCAGCTCCCCCCCCCCCCCAGTTATTGGATCCGGTCCGGATTTGAAACTGATCATCTGAGACACTTGTTTGTCACACTTGTCAAGTTTCATGCACGTCCGATATCCCGTTCCAAAGTTGTGCATGTCACTAGATTCCGGATTCCCCATCGCTACACTTCCACCACGATCACCGGATCGGGAAAGGGAACTATTTTCAGGTCAACCTGGTACCTTATATGTCTGCCAAGTTTCATGGTCCTATTACATCTGGAAGTACCCTAACTCGTGATCACGGGAATTTCGGGAAACGGGTGTTTGTCACACTTGTCAAGTTTCATGCATGTCCAATTACTCGTTATGCATGTTTCTTGTAGCCAAACTAATATGGTCGGGTCCCTGATATGCTTGCCAAGTTTCATCGTCCTAGCTTATGTGGAAGCGTTTCACGAAATTTCCGGTGCTCTCCTCCACCTCCCACCCCCAGTTATCGGATCCAGCCCGGTTTCGAAACTGAACGTCTGAGACCCTTGTTCTTGGCATATGTCAAGTTTCATGCATTTCCGATTACTCGTTCCAGAGTTATGCATATTACTAGTTTCCGGATCCCCCCCCCCCCCCGATGGTCGGATCGGGGAAGTGATTGTTTCCAAGTTAATCAAGTTGGGTCCCTCATGTACCTGCCAAGTTTCATCGTCCTTGCTTATGTGGAAGTGCCCTAACTAGCAAAACTGGGACAGACAGACCGATGAACATTACGATCGCTATATGGCCCTTGAGTGTGCTCACGTGCCATAATAAAACCGGAAAAGGGCGGGCGTGAATATTAAGAAAAAGTGGGGACATAACCACGACAACAAACTGGATACGCTTTTAGGGGAAATTAATCACCTGAACTTATGTCTCCATCTGAACCACTGGAGCACAAGAAGCCTGGAGCACCGAGAGGATGGAAGACACCATTATTTTTCGATGGGTCGGATTTTTACGAACATACTGTTTCCTTTTTTTCTTCAAAATCCTCACGGTACCCAACGTTGTCCACAAATTACTTGAACATAATTCAATCTTGAAAGCAAGGTCGCCATTGCCCATTAACTATTCATTGATCTCCCACCGGAGATCAAAAGCGTTACTATACCTTCGAGAAGATCGAGTGGCGTGTAAGATGATTAAAACCACTAAGTATATTACCATGTGAATGTTTAGATACGTCGGAAGAGGAAATCATCGGCCAGTTTGACATGTTTTGGTTTCGGAAGCTGAATATTATTTTGCTCAATTTCAGAATCATCAAGAAATCACTGTAACGAATTTAGTACAATTTACGGCGTTTGTTTACTGTGATCCAGTTGATATCCTTTCCTATTTGGATCCCGTCTGGAGGTACAGGAGTGTCCTAGCAGGCCCTGGCTTGCTTTTTCAGCGCGCCATTTTTTCCGATTTCAAATTCCAATCACTGGTAGGTTCAGGGGGGTGAGTGAATTGAAACCTTTTCTAATATACCGTTTAGTACTTTTTGTTGCATTTGCCTTCAGCCACTTCAACTGCATTACACTGATTTTCTATTTTGCAGTGTTTGGCTCTTTTCAGGGCGAGTCTTCTGCTTATTGCTTCCGAGGAGCTCATTGGTCAGAAATACAGGAAATAAAATTTATGCATGTTTCCATCAAACCAAGGGGGGCGAGTGAGTCAGAAAACAGCTGGGACGGACTCGGACGTCTTTGAGAAACCCAGGTCGTTTCAAAGGAGTCATATAGGCCTATGGGCCTACTAGAATATTAGTGCGGACCACTACTGTAATGGGGTTTATGGCATTTTGAAGAAACTAATCCCCCCCCCCCTTGGCTAAGTGCCACTGGAACCTATCTTAAACAAAAAAAAAAACCTGATGTTGACTCGATGTTTGAGTTTCGGTAAGTCACGTACCCGCCGGAAACAGAAAAAAGCGCGATGATGACTCTTCACACTGGCTTTCCTAAAGTCACGTACCCGGCAGTTCTTGCTGAGTGAAAGTTTGCCAAGTGAAGAGTGTCGGTTAGAAGCTTATCCAGGGCGTAGGCATACATCCAGACAGCGTCATACACAAATCCAGCGTAATCCAGGGCCTCCACACCATAGGACCGGCAGAGGTCTTCGTACTTCCGCCGCCACTCACGAACCGTTATATCTATAAAAAAAAAAATCATTTTTATTCTTTCCTCTTCACAAACTAAAGAATAAATATTCCTTGAGCCCAATAATTACATCGTGACATTTTGCCTGGCTCCGAAAAAAGAAGTTGCCGAAGCACAAGAATGACCGAAAATCTCACAATGAATTAGAAGAAGCAACTAATTCCTCCTCCAATACACTCATCCGAGCGTTACATAAAGTCTTTCGTACCATACTTTATTAAACAGTTTAACTGTTCCTAGCTGCAGTATGCAATTTTGACTTATTTCTGTTTATTGATGTAGACGATTGTATTTAAGAACTTGATTGTTTTATTTAGAAATTTTATACGAGATACGTTATGTAATTTTGACCTGCCTTTCGTTTATTGACGTATTTTATTTATGAAATTTTAATGTTATCAGATATTGACCTGTCGAGTTGATTGATAGTGCTTGAACTGTCTTTATTTGTATTGACGTATCCAAAGCTATTTTTATGTATTTAAAGATATTACGGATTAAATCATCATTTCATTTCGAGCTGACCTTGAAACAATTATTCGACATTATTAAATTAAAGAAGTGCACTGTAAAGTTCTCCGAGTAAGGTTTAAAGTTAACTGAAGTATTTGTTACTGGGTTTATTCTTATCTCTATTGAGATAAGATCAATCCGAATTAGAGATAAGATTATCTTTTTAGAGACAAGAATAATCTCAGTAGCAAATACTGCAAGATTTTTTTACAGTGTACGTAATTACTACCAGTATTCACAGCTCAAGCAGACTGTGAACCACCCGATGAAAAATTTATCTCAAAATATTACTATGAAGTAGTACGAAAAAGTTGCATGCAGTACTAACGATGCTACTACATGCTTCTACATCTAGGCTACCGTGTTACTGCATACTACTATACGGTACTATTAGCAAGACTGGATGTTACTATGGCAAGACAGGATGCTACTGGATACTACTACATAAGATTGGACCAGTCTGAGGCACATTAAATGATAGTATTCTTTGCTATTACATAGTATTACATGCAACATTCTCGTTCTACTACCATACTACTACGCAGGCTACAAATTTTTCATCGGGGGGTTTATTTTTATCTCTATTGAGATAAGATTAATCCGAATTAGAGATAAGATTATCTTTTTAGAGACAAGATTAATCTCAGTAGCAAATACTGCAAGATTTTTTTACAGTGTACGTAATTACTACCAGTATTCACAGTTCAAGCGGACTGAACCATGTATAACGGCACTAAAGGTTTGAGTCGTCTAAGGTATTTCCGTGATGTTTCGGCCTTTCTTGACAAGGTTCCTCTCCAGGCCGTAGCTAGAAACAAGAACCAGCTATAAAATAAATGATTTTTTTTTTTTTAGCAGCTATCCATATCAAATTTTAGGTCCATGTCCTGGTATTGTGGGTCCCGGTATGTCTACGTGGCTCCGACAATGGAGTGCTAGACTTCTAAATTATATTCGAAAAATGTTTATGGTTTATTGGTCACGGTACAACACCCTTGTCTAAAGTGCCATCTGTGTATTATTATAAATTTCAGTGACATGGGGATGTGAACTGGTTAGATGAATGTGCCTTCGGGCGGGATCACTGTTCCTATGGCCGGCTTCTCCCAGACTATTGTAGTGGTTTGCAAACTCTGTTCACAAACCCCTCGGTAGCTCAGTTGGTAGAGCGACTGCCTTGTAAGCAGAGGGTCCTGGGTTCAAATCCCGGCTGAGGCTGTCTATCAGTTCACTACTTCTAAAATGTTCATGTCTAATTCCGAAGTAAGCCTATTCTTCTATTGTTCAAATACCAAAGAGATGCTCTAACTTCCATGATCAACTATATAATCTGCCATGACATTTCTTTGTTTTTCAGCTGATGTATGCTTGTCCTTAAGGCAATTACCGTACGAAAGCCGCTACTTATTCCAGAAAACGTATTTCTCATACAACCAAGCAGAGGATCCACTCCCCAGTAGCTGAGTCGCCAAGAGAAGAGAACTGTTCTTTTGAAGCGGATTTTTCACAAATAGTGTATCAAAGCTAAGATTCTTGATAATATTTTGTTTGCCCGATAAGCACGTGACCGATGCATATCCATTTTATATTATATGCTGGATACATTTTTTTTTGAGAAGTTAGAGATGGTACTTGTTCTAAACTGACACTAAAATGTACAGAATTATTTTGCACTTTTCTCTTTTCCAATGTCCAAAGCCGATCCACGTTGTTATAATCCCCCAAAAGAAGTCGGAGATACTAGGAACATCACGGCAATAACTCCATCCAGGCTCTATACACCCTTCGTATAAATCATCATCCCCCGTCTTTCCGCGGTCCCACAAAGCGCAGAGCAAAATAACACTAGGAAGTACCTCCAGGACTTGAGAAAAGTGAAACACACTTGAACAGCAGCGAAACTAGCACCACTGGTGATAGAGAAGGTCCCTACTGAAACTCAGTCAGTCGTGCACCAGCGCTGGCTCCAACAACTTAAAATTCTGGGATCGACTAAAAAGAGGCACGGCACGACATAAGTGTAGGAGGCACGACTACTAAAAAGAGGCACGAAAACTAAAAGAGCCCTTTCAGGCTTCGGAGTGAGGGGCAGGAATAATGTTCTAACGTGACTTCGTTTAGGCTCTGGAGTTACGAATTCTCACTTACTTGCCTACTTCTACCACTTGCTAATCTCTTTTTATTACTCGTGCCTCCTGCGGCATGCCGCGCCGTGCCTCTTTTTTGCCAGTCCCATTCACCGCGCCTTGGAGTATTAGGCGTTTTTAAAACAAGGCCTCTTTTTAGTCGATCCCAAAATTCTGAACACAGCAGAAAAAAGATACAACCTCCCCTGTTTCTTCGACGGGCCCAGACCGCATCTCAGCTTTACTAGAAATTTCTAAACCCGCAAGTTCGTCTGGCTTTAAATACCACAAGCGTATTTGGCGGCGCTACTAGTATGGCCAGACTGTGAAGCATGGCAAGCACAGGTGTTGGCACTATTCCGTTGTGTTTTTTTGCTCTGACAAAGCGCTTGTGGCTCGAAAAGAGTGTTTCCGCGCTCGTTAGTGTGGCACACAAGTTTGTTTCCGCAACCAAAAAGGTTTTTGTTGCGGCCGAGCTAACGAGCTCGTATCCCTGCCGGCCCTACTTGATCGATATATATTGTTATGAAGTGTTTTTTAAATTAAAGAACCTGAACCTAACATAGCCTTTGCGGCTCGCTTTGTGGCTCAAATTTTGCTAACAACTGTCGAGGTGGTTTTCGATTTTGTGGATCGATTTTGGCGGGAAGTTCCAATTTGGAAGCAAGTTCCTGTTCAAATCCTAAACAAGACCAAAGTTTTCGATGGGATCCCAAAAATTCAATATCTGATCCAGATAACTGGGTCTTGTCTCAGATCCAGTCATCGCCAGAATCCTTGAACATTCTTACAATTAAAATTCAGAAACAGATTAAGGCCAAATAGCTAATCATCTGAGAAAACCAAGTTCAGATATGGATTCGCATGTGTGTTTACCCGTATAAGTCATATCTTTTTTGACGAAAAGTTCCTGCCACTTCTGCCAATTTCCCGGTTTCGGCCGAACTCTAGAACTACTTGTCCGGCGAAAAAAGAAAGCTCAAAAACGAACTCAGGGTATCTTCTTTTCCCAATAATGAACATCAAATCAACTTCAAATAAAAATTTTAACTTATATCAAATTTTCCGGCTCCAGCCGTATTCCGGTCGAACTATATGTCCGGGTCAAATATGATTGTCACACACGGATTCAGCGTCTCTTCTTACCCCTAAATTGGTTATCTAATCAGCTAGAAATAAAACTTTAACTTCTAACAATTTTCCGGTTTTGGCCGGATTCCGGGCGAACTACATGTCCGGGGAGAAAATTGTTTTCACATAAAAGTTCAGCATGTCTTCTTGCCCTAAATCGGACATCTGATCAACTCCAAATAAAACTTTTAATTTTAACAAGCTTTCCGGTTTGGGCCGGATTACGGGCGAACTACATGTCCGTCGAGAAAATGGTTTTCACCATCGTCTTCAGCATGTCTTCCTACCTCTAAATCGAACATATCAACTTCAAATAAAACTTTTACTTACAACAAACTTTCCGGTTTTGGCCGGAATCCGGGCGAACTACCCTGTCCGATTACAAAATGGTTTTCACCATCGTGTTCAGCATGTCTTCTTACACCATAATCGACTATCACATTAGCTGTTTCAAAATATTTTGTTTGCCCCTTAATCTGAACCCCCTCCCCCGCCCCTATATGTAGCGCTACAAAGCCCATTTACGAACTCGACTGGTCCGCCGACCCAACGAATCCTCACACCAAGTTTCATCAAAATATCTCATTCCCTTCGAGAGTTATCTTGCTTACAGACGGACGGACGGACGGACAGACGGACAACTTTTGCGATGTCATAGGTATCCCTCCACTTACGTTTTGTGATCCCAATAACAGCTACTTTTATCAAGGGCTAGACATACAACTGAGGATCCTTCTAGTACAGAATCGTAACTATGTTGGCAACTCTGAAAGAGCGAATAGAACTGTTAGAATGCCCGCCTACACACTCGACGACAAGATTTTTAAACTCCTTCGTGCCATACTACGTGAAGCACTACAACGACATATCCTCAAATCGAAGTGATCGCTCATCATGTGTGTTCTTCATGTTGCGTCTTTTTGTGTTTTTCTCTTCTTCTTGTTTGACGATACCCATGTTGTTGCATTGTGATAAAGGAAAGAATAAAGATTATTATTATTTAAGTCTGAAGTTCTATTTATAGTGATTTTAGCTTGATTTTATTTTTATTTACAGACATTTAAGACTTCCGCCAAAAAGAAAACAAAACTATGTTTCCGCGAGGCTCAATTTGTGGGCAGAGTGTGTGGAAAACATAGTCGTGTTTTTGCCGGAAGAGATCACAGTCCTCTCACACAAGCCCTCTGTCCTTTCTGCTGATTTGACCGTTTTTTGATTGAGACGAGTCTGGCGCTCTTCTCTTGAGTAGATTGGTCAACTCATCTTTGAGTCGCCAGTCTCCCTTCTCTGCAGGCCCAGGGTTGCCAAGAGGCTCATAAAAGTGTCACACTTGCTGACATAAAGGTGCTTCTGGACACCTCGAATTTTGTGTGCATCCCACTCCACAACGCGCAAAATTGGTAATAACTGAGTCTGAATCTGTAACATTTTTCGAAACATTTCTTAACTGTTCCATCACAGTTTTGTAACAAAATTTAGTCGGAAATGAGCTTTATTCAAGTTCAAACTGTTTTCGTGTACAAAATCAAAGTAAACTAGATGTTTTGGCAGTGTTTCGGGAACGATAATCCGTCACTTTAGTAAGTAAATGAAAAAGTGTTTTTCTGACCTAAAAAGTGCCATTCGTAAAAAAGGTGTCACTTTAAGAGCAAAAGTATCACGGTGTCAAGAGACAAAAAACCTCAGAAAGCACCGAAAGTGTCACACTTGGCAACACTGTGCAGGCCTGGCTAGAAAGGACAAAGGGGCTTGGTCCAAAAACGGTCAAAAGAGCAGTGAGGAGTAAGCGCTTGGTACAAAAGCTGGTAAACGAACCAAAAAATTGGTAAATATGTGACAATTAAGCACGCCACTAACTCTGTTTCCGAGACAAACACTCAGAAATGTCTGGCAATTGCAAACACCTCTATTTTCGAGTCCCTCCAACCCGAAAGCTCCGCCTCCCTCCATGGACCCGAAATAGTAAAATCGTCACTACTTACAACATCACTGACCCACCTACAGCAATTGGACAACTTATACAGAAGTACAAAAATAACATTAAGCATCAATGGGAGAGCATTCTTCTACAATAGGATAGTTTTGTAGATAGGATAATGTTGTCGCAGTCTCTATGTTTGTCTGGTCTCCTCTTGTTATAGTGTTTCCTTCTTCTTTTCTTCTTTTATTCCTACTCCGTCTATCCCGATGAAAAATTTATCTCAAAATAGTAGTACGAAGTTGTACAAAAAAGTAGCATGCAGTACTAACTGATGCTACTACTTCAAGGCTACCGTGTTACTGCATACTACTGCATGCTACTATTAGCAAGACTGGATGCTATTATGGCAAGACAGGATGCTACTGGATACTACTACTTAAGATTGGACCAGTCTGAGGCACATTAAATGATAGTATTCTTTGCTATTACATAGTATTACATGCAACTTTTTCGTACAACTACCATACAACTACGCAGGCTACAAATTTTTCATCGGGATGCCACGTGCTTTTTCATGGGTGAAAATAAATTATTGTTATTTGTAATTATTATCCGTTATACGTACCTTCTTGCATCAGTGCCGTATCCTCAGCAAAATGCGAATAACTTAGTCCCAAATGCCCGTCCAGCGCTTTTTCCATCTCTTCCGTCGTACAGCTCACATGATGCCCCGATTCTTTGGGGACTCCAGTGCTGTTATACCATCCTGTCTGAAACCAGACAGGTAGAAACCAGACAAAACCATTCTGTGCGGTCATCCCCAGTCGGTAGGCTTCACACATGATAACGCGCGCCCACCGTTCGTAGAATTCACCAATCAGGATGCGGGCCCCCTTGTCGCGAAGATCCTGTAGGTACTGAAAGGAAAAAAAATGGGGTAGTGATTGGGTCCTACAGACGAACGACGGTATAATTGCAGTAGACTACCCAAGACCACGACAAGAAAGATAATGCGCCCGAGTTTCATCGCCCTAGCCCATCTGCAAAATACCGTAACTGGCATGCCACAAGATTTCCGCCCCCCCCCCCCCCCCCCCCACAATAACTCCCCCCGCAATGACCGGATATGGTCCGAACCTAGGAACGCAAGATCTGGGACGTACTCTTGCCGCCATACAGATCATTACTGATTATATTGCTGCCCTTCATGAATATTTTTGTTTAATCCAATCTGTTTTCCGGAATTAAATCTAATTACGACCTTAACACGCGCGATCCTTCTAAAACCCGGTAACCTCTAAGAGTTTCTGAACGACCAAGAGTTTCATTGAGAAATACCATATTGAGAGTATGGCATAATTATCATAATGAAATTAAACCTGAACTTTCCACAATCAAAATTAAATCTATGCTCATAGAGAATTTCAATATAAAATAATAACAGTAATTAATGACAAATTTAGGGTTTATCGTTTAAGTCCCTATATAGTTTGGTGGTCTGAATCTGGAACCTGGATGGATGGGTAATTATATCTTGTGAGTTCATGTACTTATCGTCCGTTGTGAACGTAAATGTCCGTCATTTGGCCTGGAGCCCTCTCTCTGCCAAATTGGCTCTTTGTGATGAACTATAATTTAATGTAATTAATTTAATTTAATTTAATTTATTTCAAATAAGGCCAACATGGGCCACAATATGACATAACACACTCAACAAACAAACAAATGAAAGTACCAGGTCACTTACGTGACTGCCGTCACAAGCCCCACGTACAACTCACGAGTCCACGCAAGCCATACAGACAGAGAAAGCCGCATCTGAGGCCCACAAAGGATCCTAAGAAGTGGGCTAGGGGATCGGAGGTTCCTGGTTTGAAGGGAAAGAATTGACCGCCTCCGAAGTTCACCAAAAGATGGAAGCCCTTCACCAACAAACATTCCCGATGCACTACAGTTCCAAGGAAGACCGTGAAGCCACTATAATTATCAACAAACAGAACTCCAACTTCAAAAGCTATGTGACGAGAATTCCGGGTTGCGTCTACCCTTTCAGCTTCAGCTTCAGCGACCAAGTCCTTTTTCTTATCGAAAATAAAATCTCCTTTCTTCTTCTTTTTTCCTTTTTTTTGTGGGGTGTGTGTGTGTGGGGGGGGGGGAGGCAAGGGAGCTTTGTTGAAGGAAGATCGTTCATTAGTGGATTTTTCTTGTCAGTGTGTTATGTCTTCATTCTTATTTTCTTCTTCTTCTTTTTTTCTCTCCTTCTTTTTCTTTTTTTATATTTCTTTGGTTTGTTCCCCTTAAGACTATATGAATAAAGAATAAGCCCCGCCCGTTGCCAGGCCTTATGTTAGGCCTTATGGTGGGGCCACAAAGAGTTAATGGTGTTTTTATTTTTTTATGAAGAAACTAAACTAAACTAAACCTCCAACTCTCCTCAGAGCTACCGGATCTGGATATGTTGTAGTGAGAAGAACCTAAACGCTCCCTAAGATCACCCCAATTTTCTCCTCGAATAGATACACAAGTCTGCGAAAGTCCCTTGAATCACTATTCGATTCAAAGGGCTCTGATCAAGTGCCTTTTTTTATCACAAGCAATCTTTTCTTACATTTCTTAGTTCTATGACACTGCGTTATGGCATTGCTCATGAAGCGCTAGTCTTTACGGCATCATTCAGGTATATAAGGACCCTTGACCATGTATTAAGGAAGTCAGTCCTGAGTCAGGAAGTCAGTCGATCTTAAGCTAGTCTTAAGTCCAGTGAACAGTGTTACAGAGGAATAACAAGTGTATGCACTCCATGTATTAAGTAAGTTGAAACAGTTATTAAACCTATACTCACACTGTAGTTCGTTTGACTCTATAACGCTCTAGGAGATAGACCCCATGAGCCTCTCCCACGCTACCGAATACAGTAAAGGACCGAGGTCAAAAGGTATACATTCTTATACCGCATTACAATGTCTAGGGCCCTTGCTTGTTCTTCTCACCAAGTCCTATCATGACATTCATGACCCCTCCACTCTAAGAACGCCACGAGATTTCCGGTGCCCCATCCCACACCCCTACATGCTCATGTCAAGTATCAAGTTTCATTCCGATCTGGTCCCTCTTTCGAAAGTTGCCTCAAGATTCCGCGTTCCCAATCCACTGGTCCCTGAATGGTCAGATCTGGGAAATGAAAATCTACCAGTCAATCCGATTACGTTCAAAGTAAGCCTGACAACCTTCATCGTACTATCCAATCTAGCCCTAACCCTAGCTAGCGATCACCGGACTGACCGACCGATGGGGACGCGATCGGTATATGGCCCTTGGGCCGGAGGCTGCAAGTGCCATAAAAAAAAAATCAACAAAATATTACCTAATAAAGGATGTTCGGAAACTTCAAGTGATATTGTAAACTTTACATCCTAAATTACTTTTCAACGGACTATCATTCCCATCCATATGCTTTAGCAAATATGCATTTTTATACTTAAAGCGGGCCACAAAAAATGGTCTTTCTACCACACACACAATGCTAACCATCCCTACTGTCACTATGAATGTTCAAAACCACTTAAAACACTGTAAAACAATGAGAAAATAAAAAAAAAACGAATTTCCTAGGTTTGAAATAACTCTGTCTGGACAAAATCTCAGCCGATTATCCCGGACAGCTGTTATGGCACGTAGGGAGCCAAGGGTCAAAATAATAATTTCCATCTAATGCTCCTACTGTTTATTACAAATACAAATAAATTATAAAACCAAGACTAGTGTGGTACCTCTGAAGACATACAAAAATTATCAGTTAGGTCTTATAATTCTTTGCTAATCAATCCTGGAAAATTCCGCCATCTAGAAAAGAAGACGTTGCGTGCGGTTTTTTCCCGAGCCAAAATAGCAACTCGACAATCGAGTTCAAATCTAAACAAACCCGTGACATGCGATAACTAAGAGAAGGTAAAGAGAATGTTTGGATTAGGTCTTTAACTGAAAGTGCGATCACCTGATCTTCCCTTCTGTCTCAAGTTATTGCCCCAAACGGTCAGCTATCTCTCCTAACATGAGTTCTCTTTTCAATCATGACCTAAACAACACCCCTCCGTCCCAACAATCCGTGGCTGCACTGAAAGACTAAAGGATATTGAAATTCCCTTCTGAAATTCATGGTCTCGTAGGAACGAAATCGCTTTGCCCTAAAGCCTGTTTTAAAAACACCCAATACTCCAAGGCGCGGTGAATGGGATTGACAAAAAAGAGGCACGGCGCGGCATGGCACAGGAGGTACGAGTAATAAAAGAGATTACCAAGTAGCAGAAGTAGACAAGTAAGTGAGAGTTCGTAACTCCAGGGCCTAAAAGAAGGCACGTTAAAACATTGCTCCTGCCAGCATGAAGCCTGAAAGGGCCCTTTTAATTTTCGTGCCTCTTTTTAGTACTCGAAATTCCCTTGTGAAATTCATGGTCTCATAGGAACGAAATCGCTTTGCCCTAAAACCTTGTTTTAAAAACGCCTAATACTCCAAGGCGCGGTGAATGGGACTGGCAAAAAAGAGGCACGGCGCGGCATGGCACAGGAGGTACGAGTAATAAAAGAGATTACCAAGTAGCAGAAGTAGACAAGTAAGTGAGAGTTCGTAACTCCGGAGCCTAAAAGAACGTTAGAACATTGTTCCTGCCCCCTCACTCTGAAGCCTGAAAGGGTCCTTTTAATTTTCGTGCCTCTTTTTAGTAGTTGTCTTTATTTAGGTTCCAGTTTGAAGTATATATCCAAGTATTTCATTTACCCCAGCTCCACTACAGTCCCCATATGTGAGCATGTTTCTAGTGTTATAAGATTAACAGTGTCTTAGAACGGAAGAAGCATCAATTTAGGTTTCGATTTTGAAGTATATATCCCCGTATTTCATTAACCCCGGCCCCACCCCAGTATCCACATGTGAGCAAGTTTTCTAGTGTTATAGGATTAATGTATCGTAGAAGCATCAACTGTTTTAACATTATAAAATGAAAGGGTTTTGCTTACTAAGGAAGGTCCTTCACGTATGGTGACTGACACACTGTCAGAAGTTTCATAACAGGTAACACGAGGATGCGCGGTTTCAACATAATGCGTAACAGACAACACTTCGGATGTTGTCTGCTGTTTTTGAAAACGTTGCCAAGAGCCAAAAAAGCATCTACTGACTGTATTCCTTATCGTCATGATGTCGGAAAACTCAGCAGATGCTTTTTGGCGGTTTTTCGGTTCTTCCTGATGGTAACGCTTATTGTGCATAAAATTTTGAAACACAACAAATAACATCCGAAGTGTTATCTTTTATGCATTATCTGTTGAAACCGCGCATCCTCGTGTTATCTGTTGATGATGAACCTTCTGACAGTGCAGTGCACGTTTGAAGCTGTTCAGTCCATTGTCCGGTAACGAGTTTCACACGAAATATAGTTAATGGACATAGTTTTACGGCGCAATTTGCACAATCTGACAGTTGAGGAAACTCCCAAACATGTTAAGATCCAAATAAAAACTGTAACTACACCTGGTAAATTGAGATCATCAACGTAAAAGTACCGTTTTAAGCTGGCTTGGCTCAATATCTCGCGGGAACTTTCTGTTTTCAATAAAGGTGACGCCTTCTTGCTTGAGCAAATCTTGGAGGGATGAAATGTACTCGGCATACTTTTGTCCATCTTCCGTCAGTGATGCAACTCGTTTCCAGCCAAGTTCTTTGAGAAGTTGCATGTAGACATACCTGAAACAAGCCACGTTTTTAAAAGGCCAACTCCTTCTACTGGCCACCAATAAGAGACCTTCCCATTAAATCGACTGAACTAGCTACAGTTAGAAAATAATAATAGTAATAACATTTAACAAGAAATTGCGCGACTGTCTCCCTCCATGTGCTTCTTACATCTCCTTAAAGTTTAACTGAAGAGCCAACTTATTTTTGCATCATTTAACTGAGTACGCTGCATTATTTGGATTGTGTTAAGAGATTTTTTTTTCACTATTTGCTTTAGTATGACGTTCAGAATATCTACGGCCGTCCTCACAACGCAAAATTCTACTATGACGCGGGAAATTTGAATCTCAACACAAACGCGGCTTTTCATTTGCCAGCGGTGAAGTACGTGATCACTGCTCACTGCGCAAATACTTATGTCTCGTAAATCTTTTGCGTTAAGCATACAACAGAGGTGCAAGTGCTGAGGTAACATAAATCCGACAGGGAAATTCCACTATATGAAAGTCGACTATTCGTGAATAGCGGAGCAACAAAGTAACGCATTTTCATCGGGTCTTCAAGCCTAATTAAGTGAATGAGTAATGGATAACTAGATTGTTAATTTTCAGCCTTTTTCGGTTAAACTTTAATCATGTTTCTTTTTTTTTGTACTCCACGAGTTTCGTGTGAGGGTTAAAAATAGATCTGTGTTATTATCATTAGTTCTAAAGTAAAAGATACCATCCTTGTTCCAAGCAGTAGGAGCGTAATACGAGTTGAAACGACGGTGGTTAGCTTTTAAGAACTAATGGTCGGAAGTTGGGACCCTCCTAAAATTGTTTGAAGCATTTATGACCAGTCCTGAATATCTATTTTCTCCAGATGCAACATCATATGCAACTCGTTCAAAAGCTCCTGGATTCCCATTAAGTGCAGATACGAAATTCAGACCGCCGCCGTGTATCGATTCCTAGCTCAGTACTGGCACTGGAAAGTCTACCCTTGAATACTCTATATGACCAAGTCCAAACATGCCGGTGATTCTCAGGAAGAAGGAGTAAACGTGTCCGTAACGACGCAAACTTAACGACTCAAATCCTGACTCAGCGCAGCTTTGACACTGTTTCTTCATTTCTTCCGCAGGTACCCGGAGATTCTGCATCGGCAGGGAGAGATAGTCATCAGAGTATTTGTCTCCTCCAATTGACTACCACCTGTCCACAACCCTATCGGTATGGTCTTCATTTGCGAATAGATTTCTGCATACGTCTTTTAAAATTGTTTGTTCTTAATGTCATTGCTTCATTCCTTCATTCATCGTTCATACATTCATGAAGAGCCGGGAATCGAATACTGTTTAGTTTCCAATGTTCTAAAATAGCTGAATCCTTAAAAAATAGGCCCTGTTTTTTTCACAAATTAACCGCGGCTACCCACGGCCCGTTGACTTTGTTTGACTCAGCTACTACGGAATCCCACCCAAACTCGTGGCGCTCATCAAGGCCCTGTACGAGAACACTGAGAGCTGCGTGCAACTAGACGATATGCTGTCGCATGTCTGGAGTCAGGCAAGGGTGTGTTCTCCCCGTTCCTCTTCGTTCTTGCCATGAACTTCATCCTACGGGACTGCACTGATTACGGAATCGAGCTTTCCAACAACCGACGCCTCGCCGATGACGTTGGACTCCTGGAATCCAGTAAGATAAGGCCACAGGAGTTGATGAACACCATCGAAGAGAAAGCCAGCCAGTTGGGTCTCTGGGTACTTCCGAAAAAAACGAAAAGCTGAAGCTGCGCCCGCTGAACAGCAACGTCTTTTCCATCCTTCTATGTCACAGTGAATGCTGGAACCTCAACGTCAAGGATTCAAACGTCAACGTCAAAGGATTCTCGCCTTCGACACGAACTGTCTCCGTAGAATCCTCAACCTAACTTGGCAGCAGCGAGTATCAAACCAGGAGGTACGACGTCATACTTCTCAACCGATGGTAACGGACGTTATCAGAACCGGAAGACGGCAATGCTTAAGGCGTATTCTCGCCGTTCCCCGAGGACTCCACTTGAGGAGTCCCCGCGTTTTTGTTTGTCCCGGGGACTCACTCCCCGTATTCTCGCGAGTCCCCACGGACGGGGAATGCTCCGATTATCATCACCATCATCAAAAAGGACTCCCTTTCAAATTCGGAGGGGAATCGATTTTTGCTGTTGTAGGTGCTATGTAAAATTAATTAAAAAGAATCAGAATAAACAAAACCAAAAATAGAGTAGAGCTAGACTAATTTTTTCAGCTGCATATTCATTTTTCGAACAAAATCCATTTTAGAAACATTCCCCGTATTCTCGCTGTTTCTGTACGCGGAGTCCGCGTGGAGTGACTCCCTCTATTCTCGTCGTTCCCTTCGATTCCCCGAGGAGTCCTCGGGGAACGGCGAGAATACGCCTTTAGGCCACGTCCTACGCATGGACGAATTCAGGTTGCCAAACAACATCCTAAACTGGCAACCAAAAGCAAGACGTCGACGAGGAGCACCGAGAAACACGATCTGTCGCACCTATCAGAGGGACCTTGCAAACTTCCACGCGATTTTGCAACCTGAGTGGGAAGATGTCACGCCAGCAGGCCAGCAGAGGGAAGACTGGCACCTATTCGTAGATGCCCCCTAGGGGCACAGGAGGATCTAGGGTCTACGGTAAGGCTACCATCTATATCAGAATATTTTCAGTTTCCTGATAATTTCAAATTCATTTGAAAATGTTGCTTTGGATCTTATATCCTGTTGGTCAACAGTATCGACTTAAAGGGCACGTCGTACTTATGATAAATGCCACTGCAAAAGGGATTCCCTATGACGGAAGGGCATCCTTTGACGCAGGAAGTGCGAAGAAGTAAAAAAAAAAATTGCGTCTCCAGGACAAAACCCCCTTTTGATTTCGTTGCAGAAAAGATAACGAGGGATCATATTTTTTATAAATAATAAGTTTTAAATGAAAGAAAATTTTAAGCAAAGGAGATATTAAGGAGGGAAAAAGTAAAGACAATTTCAACGTTTTAAAAATGAGATGAAAGGGTTAAAATGAGAAATAAGGGTAAAAGAGGAAATAAGAAAGAAGATTAAAAAACAAGAGCTGTAAGCTCATATGGCACTTGCATGGGTTAAAATTTGTAAGCAAAACCCTTGAGGCAAAACTGCTAATCGGCTGATGGGCATCATGAAAACGCATATATTGCTTAAAAGTATTGTTTGGGATCCCAAAACGTAAGTGGAAGGATACCTATGACATCGCAAAAGTTGTTCGTCTGTCCGTCCGTCCGTCTGTAAGCATGATAACTCTCGAAGGGAATGAGATATTTTGATGAAACTTGGTGTGAGGATTCGTTGGGTCGGCGGACCAGTCGAGTTCGTAAACGGGCTTTTTAGCCCTACATTTAGGGGTGGGGGAGGGGGTTCAAATTAAGGGGCAAACAAAATATTTTGAAACAGCTAATGTGATAGTCGATTATGGTGTAAGAAGACATGCTGAACACGATGGTGAAAACCATTTTGTAATCGGACAAGTAGTTCGCCCGGAATCCGGCCGAAACCGGAAAGTTTGTTAAAAGTAAAAGTTTTATTTGAAGTTGATTAGATGTTCGATTTAGAGGTAGGAAGACATGCTGAAGACGATGGTGAAGACCATTTTATCGACGGACAAGTAGTTCGCCCGGAATCCGGCCCAAACCGGAAAGTTTCTTAAAATTAAAAGTTTTATTTGGAGTTGATCAGATGTCCGATTTAGGGCAAGAAGACATGCTGAACTTTTATATGAAAACTATTTTCTACCCGGACATGTAGTTCGCCCGGAATCCGGCCAAAACCGGAAAATTGTTAGAAGTTAAAGTTTTATTTCTAGCTGATTAGATAACCGATTTAGGGGTAAGAAGAGACGCTGAATCCGTGTGTGACAATCATATTTTACCCGGACATATAGTTCGACCGGAATCCGGCTGGAGTCGGAAAATTTGTTATAAGTTAAATTTTTATTTGAAGTTGATTAGATGTTCATTATTGGGGAAAGAAGATACCCTGAGTTCGTTTTTGAGCTTTCTTTTTTCGCCGGACAAGTAGTTCTAGAGTTCGGCCGAAACCGGGAAATTGGCAGAAGTGGCAGGAACTTTTCGTCAAAACAGATATGACTTATACGGGTAAACACACATGCTGAATCCATATCTGAACTTGGTTTTCTCAGATGATTAGCTATTTGGCCTTAATCTGTTTCTGAATTTTAATTGTAAGAATGTTCTGGGATTCTGGCGATGACTGGATCTGGCTAAGACAGGACCCAGTTGTCTGGATCAGATATTGAATTTTTGGGATCCCATCGAAAACTGTCTAGGGAACCGGGAGCCGTACTTTGTGTCGTACGGGCTAGGGAACCGGTAGTTCTCACGGAAAGCAAACCATACGAGCTGCGATTCCGGGATCTGACGTCATTGACTAACGGAATCTTGTATGTGCTGGCTCCCGTTCCGGTAGTAATTGCAAATAGCTCACGGAAACTTCATCGCACCAGCTTCTCGTCCGGTAGTCTCACGGAATTGTGTACTCAGAAGCTAGGGAGCCGGTAGTTGATACCGGAAACTGTATACTTGGAGCTTGCGTTCCGGTAAGTGTCTACGTAGGATATAGAACCCACGGAATAGTTTGGATGCGAGCTAGGATGCCGGGATTTTCACTGACTTAAGAGAAATAACATGGAAAAAATGCACTACCGGAACCCATGGGGTCCATTACATAGACCAGATGTTTGTTCTTCCCAGCAAGTTTCACTCCGATACCATCATTCTAACCGTTTCTCGAGATTTCCGGTCCGACCCCCCCCCCCCCCCCCAGCTCCACCACGGTGCCCGTAGCCAATCAGATTCAGCCAATGACTTACCTAGAGCATCTGTTTGTTCTTCCCACAAAGTTCCATCCCGATCCCTCCATTCTAAACGGGTCACGTATTTTCCGCCCCCCCCCCAATAGTTGCCGGATCCGGTCCGGATATGAAAAAGATCATTGGAGAAATGTCCTCTGTTCAGTTCTTAAATTTCACTCGAATCCGATCACCCATTCCAAAATAACGCATGACTGAAAATTTCGGATTCCCCTCCCTCCACTCCCCCCACCATTATCTGATCGACAAAATTTTTATTTTGAAGTCAGTTTGATTGGGTCCCTGATATGCCTGCCAAGTTTCATCATGAAAATCCCCAAAACCACCATCACGGGAATTCCGGGAAACCCCCCCCCCCCCCATAAGTGTCCGGATCCATTACAATGGTCTAAAGGACTTATCTAGAGCAGAGGCTTGTTCTTCCCAGCAAGTTTCACTCCGATCCCTCCATTTTAACCGTTTCTTGAAATTTCCGGTCTCCCCCCCCCAGCTCCCCCCTGGCTACCGAATCCGGTCAAGACTTTAAACGGGACATTACAGATATATATTCTATTCAGTTATGAAGTTTCATTACAATCCGATCACCCGTTCGAAAGTTACACACTTCTCAATTTCCCGGATTCCCCTGCCCTCCACTCCCCCCCCCCAAAATAGTCGGATCAGAAAACTGATTATTTCTAAGTTTGTTTGGTCGGGTCTCTGATACGCCTGCCAAGTTTCATGGTCCTAGCACAACTGGAAGTACCCTAACTCGAAAAAGTGTGACAAAATGCCCTAAATTTTCAAGTTTCCAGCGCCACCACTTCCCCGCATATGGTCGGATCGGAAAACTTATTATTTCCAGGTTACTTTGGTCAGGTCCCTGATATTCCTGCCAAGTTTCATTGTCCTAGCTCATCTGGAAGTACCCTAACTCGAAAAAGTGTGACAAAATGCCCTAAATTTTCAAGTTTCGAGCGCCCCCACTCCCCCGCATATGGTCGGATCGGGAAACTGATTATTTCCAGGTTAGTTTAGTCGGGTCCCTGATATGCCTGCCAAGTTTCATTGTCCTAGCACATCTGGAAGTACCCTAACTCGGAAAGGTGTGACAAAAAACTCGGACCGACCGACAGACGGAATTGTGATCGGTATATGGCTCTTGAGCCAGAGGCTGCAAGTGCCATAAAAACTAATGTACAGATAGAGGAAAGTGTTGGTGACGCTAAATGTATAAGTCGGTAAAAAAAGAAATGATAGTAACTCATTCTACTTCCGTAGTATTTCCATCCATTCTCGTTCCCGAGACTCTTCACTACATAAGTGTCTCCTATCCCCGCATTAGTTTTCAACTGATTATGATGCTGTTCACGATTTCTTCCCTTAACGTGACCTATCGGATGCCCGATCATTATTCCTTGGGGAGCTGTTTCCGTCCAAAAACCGGTTATATACATTTTGCTAGGATTGTAATCCGAGACAAGGGGTAGGAAGGCTAAAAACAGCCGAAACCGTGTGTAATTTTCTGTGAGCTTAGTTTAGCTGAAAAGTGGCTTACCTCAGATTATCTGAGCAGTGCGAGGTGTCCTTTAACGAAAAAGGTTAATTACAGCTGAACTTCTTGCCTACTTCCGTATAAAGGACTTTCCACCAGTTTACGGAAAACTTCTACGACGCAGTCTGAGACGTCTTTACACCCCTCGCCCCACAGACTCCATTCTTCAAACTTCCCGGGTCCACACATCCATCGTATTTAAGCTCTGCTCTGTCGGGAATTATCATTTTGGTTGGTAAAATAATTCAGAAATCCGTCAACCTTCCCCACCCCAACATACTAAATTTACAAGATCAATAGATGGATTAGCGGCGAGACAAAGATTATCTTTATCGGAGGAAACGGAGACTGAAATTTAACTAATAGGATCGTTACCGTCTCATTTATCGTGAAGTCACGACCTCAGCGACCTCAGTTCGTTAATTTTAAGGCGCTTCTCCGACATCTTACGGGAGATTACGGAGTGGAGCACTGGAAATCTCGTGAAACACTTCGAGTGATCGGGATGGAATTTGGTTGGGAGAGCAAGCAAAAGCCCTAGATACGTTCTTGACAGAACCAGATCGTATCGGAGCTCTTTGGGGGGTGTTGGAGCCAGTTGGAGGGGGTTAAACCGGAATTCGGGTGACCGCGAGTTAGGATTCTTCCAAATATACCAAGGACGATAAAACATGGCAGGCATATTAGCGACCCGACCAAATAGACTTAAGAACCCGGCGCAATGCCCTAGGAAACCTGGATCCGGCCATTTTTGGAGGAGCTGGGGGAAGGGTAATCCCGTACTGACTTCCGTAGGTTGCGAACGGGTGGTCCGATTCGAGTGAAACTTTATGGGCGATAAGAACTGATGAACTAGGTATGCACAACCTGTGTACGAACCACACGTGGCCATGGTTGGGGCAGTTGGAAGGGGGCCGGAAACTTTAGGATGGTTTTTGCGAGCTGGAAAGCAACGTCGGAATCACTTTCCAATGGTTTTCGGGCTACTTCGGACAGTTGCCGAACTTTCCAACCCGGTTTTCGCGCTTTGGAAACCGAAGCAGCTTTCCCGAAAAGTGATTCCACGAGGTTAGTGGAAAGCTCCGCGGAAAGTTGAATCTTTCGGCGGGAATCTCAAAGGTGTGGAGAAACAAACAGTGCAGGTGTCACTAATAAATGAAAAAAATGGCAATCATAATTAAGGTGACTTCGATGGAATATATGAGAATCAAAGAACCGTTAAGTGAACCATATTTATTCGAACAAGTTTGTAATTCAACATTTCCTCGGCGATATCAGCTTTCCATGTGTTTTCGCGATCAGTCCAGCGGGAAAGTGGAAAGTGGTTCCGAGATCTCGCGAAAACCCTTCTTTTGTGACATGCACAAAAGCCAAACGAATGAACGGGATGGGATGCAAGTTGGACTGTACCGAGTTTATACGACCTAGATTTGTTATTTGGCGTCCGGACCCAATCTGGCCACGGAAGGAGGATAAGCGTGAACCAGAAATTTGCAGATATCCTCCGATTCGAGTCAAACTTGATGGATTGGAAGAGGAGATGTCAGAGATGCGACCTTTATGTGTCCGAGTCGTATTCGGACACAGTGGGGGGAGTTGGAGGGGAGTCCCGAAAATGGTGTGGCTCGCAAAGTGGTCAAACAAGTGGAGCGATTTGAATGAAACTTGGAAAATAGAAAGGTCATATGCGGTAGATGAGATATTTTCGGGTCCGGACCGGATCCGAGCACGATGGGAGATGACAGAAATTTACCCGAAAAATGCTCAGGCTCGGTAATCCGAAAGGATAACCTAAAATTGGCTGACTTCCGTAGGTTGCGAACGCGTGGTCCGATTCGAGTGAAAGTTTACGGGCGATAAGAACTGATACCCTCAAATGTATCGGAAAGAAATAAAAGATATTCTCTCCCGGAGACGACCGTGATCTACGATTAGTACTTACAAGTCCCTCTCCGTGACAGCGATGGAAACGATTTTGTCTTAGCCGCAACTGCATAAAACATACAACATGTACATCAACTAGTAGAAGTTGTAAGCCCCTCATCGCCGAAGATGATGGTCTAGCACTTGATTCTTACTTACAAGTCTCTCACTAATTTTTATCCGAAATCTTTTTTTGGTTGTGTTGCCAAAACTTTGAAAATGGTATATCTCATGAACGGGTTTTGTACAAAAATCTGACGACACATACTTTTATCAGCTCTTTAAAGACTATTGGTCAGCGTTGAAAAAAAAAATATCTGTCTTACCTTCGAAGTTGATTTTCTTACGGTAGTCCAACTTTCTACTGTCACTACTAAGAAAAGAGGAAAGTATATGCTCCAATTTTTTCGGAATGAGAAATTCGCATCAACCGAAATTCGCATCGCCTGAGTTCATGGGACTATTTTTTGTATAAGCACTGTCTACCGTAAATTCCAAAACGTGCATCAAAAACGTACTCATTTTCGGGGCGGAAACAAAGAATCTCATTAGCCCAAGCTGATAATCTGTCAATATGTGGTTGCTGAGTTCCAGCTACTAAATTAGATGGAGCCAGTTTTCTCGCTACGGATGTTGACGTTATTTATACTCTTGATGAAAACTTTCGCGCCGTTCAAGAATCGCCGTGTGCCCAGCAAAGAGCCAGAAATATGAGAAACTGCGAGTGACAAACATGGGCCATACTACCACCAGACATGTCGAATTGAGTTGACACTAGGTCTAAAAACAAAGAAAAACTGGTACCGACTACCACACGAACAAATCGGTTTTTAAACATGTTCGTTCCGTATTGCACATCAGTGTTTAAAGTCTTTGATTCATTTGGGCCGAGAAGGTCGGAGACACCATCATTACTCGATGGCTCGGATTTTTACGAACACAGTGTAACCTTTGTTTTCCCCAAAATCCTCACGGTAGCTAACGTTATCCACAAATTACTTGAACGCAATTCACTCCTGAAGGCCACTCCACCATTGCTAATTAACCGTTCATTGATCTCCTGACGCTGGTTAAAAGATTACTAGAACCTTCGAGAAGATCGTGCGGCGTGTAAGAGGATTAAAACAACCAAGTTTATCACCCTGTGGACGTTTAGATATGTCGGAAGAAGAAATCATCGGCCAGTTTGACATTTTTTTGGTCTCGGAAGCTGAATATTATTTAGCTCAGTTGCAGAATCTTCAAGAAATCACTATAACGAATTTAGTATAATTTACGGCGTTTGTTTATTGTGATCTAGTTTACATCCTTAATTCTTTGGACTTACGGGAATTAACAAGAAAAAACAAGAAAACAAAATACTTAAAGAGATCGATAATACAAACAATTAGTTGGATTTTTCTACAAATTTTCCATATGCCTGCTACAATAACAAGAGCTGAAAGCTCATACGGCACTTGTAAGAACAGTTAGCATGTTTGTCAGATACGGTTTGCAGTTGTCAACGCTGCATCTCTCTCCCGATATTCATTTCATCAGGAAATCCCTAGTCCCTAAGTAGCATCCAGTCTTGCTAATAGTAACATGCAGTAGTATGCAGTAACACGGTAGCCTTGAAGAAGAAGCATGTAGTAGCATCAGTTAGTACTGCATGCTATTTTTTCGTACAACTTCGTACTACTATTTTGAGATAAATCTTTCATCGGGAACATCGTATTTTGAGGCTCTCCTTAGCAAAACTAATTTAATTGTGATGCAAATTTTCTGCAATAGGTGCCATGCAAATATTCGATATCTCGCGCTAAAGACTGTTTCTGTAAAGGCTAGGATATCCCGAAGAAAAATTTATCTCAAAATAGTACTATGAAGTAGTACGAAAAAGTTGCATGCAGTACTAACGATGCTACTACATGCTTCTACTTCAAGGCTACCGTGTTACTGCATACTACTATATGCTACTATTAGCAAGACTGGATGCTACTATGGCAAGACAGGATGCTACTGGATACTACTACATAAGATTGGACCAGTCGGATGCTCATTAAATGATAGTATTCTATGCAATTACATAGTATTACATGCAACGTTTTCGTACTACTACCATACTACTACGCAGGCTACAAATTTTTCATCGGGATATCGCACCTCTTCCAAACCGGCAGAAAAACAACATGAATGTTCTGTTTTAATGTAACTCCTTTGATCTGCATCTTCTTTGTCTGTTGCCGCATCTTTAGCTACTTTTTTTCCAGAATTGCTTTCGCGAAACGACTGGAAAAAGTGCAAACTACTGACTGACGTAAGTTAATCCGAGGAACCAGGACATATAAAGAAAAGTAATTTCCATATGAAAAGTAGGAATTTCAGAATCCCTACGTCTATTCCAAGATTCAGAATAGAAAGTAAGAGCTCGAGTAGTTTAAAAGAAACGCAGGAATAAATGGATGAATTTTATTGGGTAGTTACGCGAGAAAAGCGCGGTAAAACGAAAGAAAAACTAAGCTATTTCACTGTAAAAAGTCTCTCCTTTATCGGACTTGAGTAGTTGTGCGTCACCGATTTCGGACATTTTTATTCCTAATTCGCAGAATTAAAATCCGAATTCGGACAGTTATAATCCGATGCAAGATAAAAACGCTAGAATGCAAAATATTGCAGTATATTCTGCAGTTTATTCGGGATTTACTTTCCACATATGGAACCCATTAGTTCAGTATATTCTGCAGTATTTTGCATTCTAGCGTTTTAATCTTAAATCGAATTATAACTCTCCGAATTCGGATTTTAATCCTTAGAATTAGGACTCGAAATCGGTGACGTACAACTATTAAAGTCCGATAAGAGAGAGACTTTTTACAGTGTTCTTACTACAAACTGGCAAAATTGTTGAAACGTTTGTCCTATGATACTGAAATAGTCAAGTCAGCAGCCATTACGGCATAACTGATCCGGCGACTGAAATTGCTGAGATAGAAGAAAGAGAATAGTTGCGTTTTTGCAGATACCACGGTATCTGATACCACAGTCTGAAGTCGTTTTCAAAGTTACCGTGGTGTCTGACTCCACGGTCAAAAGGCGTTTCTGCAGTTACAGTGGTATCTGTCCAGATACCGTGGTTTCTGATATTCAGATACCACGGTCGGACCGCGGTAACTGATCATGGTATCTGAAAAATCCATCTCACTTTCATCATCACTAACATAAGAGTCTAGTTTTTGTTAAATTGGTGGGAAGGAGGTTGTGTCACTCTAGATGTCAGTGGACATCAGTATTTCTCTTTGGATGATTTCTAAAAACCCAAATCCGGAAATTGTCGTTTTCGCAGAGCAACGTAGTATGGGACACCACGGTAACTGCAAAAACTACTAATTGCAGATCAAAGTTACCGTGGTAACAGATACCATGGTGTCTGCAAAAACGCAACTCATCAAAGCATGCAATTCCCTGACTCGCTGCTAACTCGTCCTACCACGTAAACCGTTGGCGAATATACGTTGGTATATGATAGACAGAAAGATATATAAAAAGTTTCCTGAAAAAATCGACTTTTGTGGTTATAAACAAAATTTGCGATTATTGTCAAAAAACAGAAGAAATTACAACGTATGTGTCATATGTCAGTAAACTTAAAAATCTGTCACGCGTCATCAAAGTTCCACGAACTCTGGAATACAACTTTTTGGGATCCAAAAACTTAAGTGGAGGGATACCTATGACATCGCAAAAGTTGTCCGTCCGTCTGTAAGCACTATAACTTTCGAAGGGAATGAGATATTTTGATGAAACTTGGTGTGAGGATTGTTAGGGTCAAGAGTAAGGTCGTGTTCGTAGATGGGCTTTGTAGCCCTATATTTAGGGATGGGGGAGGGGGTTTAAATAGCTAATGGGACATGGGGTAAGAAGACATGCTGAACACGATGGTGGAAACCATTTTCTCGCCGGACAAGTAGTTTGCCCGGAATCCGGCCAAAACCGGAAAGTTTGTTAAAAGTAAAAGCTTTATTTGAAGTTGATTGGATGTTTGATTTATTGGTAAGAAGACATGCTGAACACGATGGTGAAAACCATTTTCTTGCCGGACAAGTAGTTAGCCCGGAATCCGGCCAAAACCGGAAAATCTGTTAAAAGTAAAAGTTGTATTTGAAGTTAATTTTATGTTCGGTTTAGGGGTAGTAAGACATGCTGAACACGATGGTGAAAATAATTTTCTCGCCGGGCAAGTAGTTCGCCCGGAATCCGGCCAAAACCGGAAAATTGTTAAATCTTCGTATTTGATTAGATATCCGATTTAGGGGTAAGAAGAGATGCTGAATCCGTGTATGACAGTCATTTTGTACCCCGACATATAGTTCGCCCGGAATCCGGCTCGGAAAATTTGTTTTAAGTTAAATTTTAATTTTAAGTTGATTAGATGTTCGATATAGGGGAAAGAAGATACGCTGAGTTCGATTTCAGCTTCTTTTTTTTTGCCGGACAGGTAGTTACGGAATTCGGCCGAAACTGGGAAATTCGCAGAAGTAAGGCAGGAAGTATTCGTCCAAACAGATATGACTTATAGGGGTAAACACAAACATGCTGAATCCATATCTGAACTTGGTTTTCTCAGATGATTAGCTTTTTGGCCTTAATCTGTTTCTGAATTTTAATAGTAAAAATGTTCAAGGAGCCTGGCGAAGACTGGATCTGGCCCAATTGTCTGGATCAAATATTGAATTTTTGGGATCCCATCGACACCTTTGGTCTTGTTGTATATCTAGCTTGTTTTGTTAGGTACAGGACAGAGCTTGGATACCCCTAGAACTTACCACTCTTTCTGGTCGATTTCTAACATTTTGGTAGGGGGGAGGGAGGATTTGGGAGTGGAGAGGATGAGGTACCATGGCTGAACCGAAGTCAGTGCTTAGCTCCTTTCTGCGCTCCTGCAGTGTTTTGGGGTTAAAGTGTTTTAAAAGGTATGGAAGGAGTATGGAGGCTTTGGTCTACTATGGATACCAAGAAGAGCCCGCTTCTGTATTCTTTCCAATTTATCTCTTTGTTCCTGCAATAGTGAAACTGTATATGGTCGCTCGACGGCTCAAAGACCACTGATTCGCCGCTAACTCGTTTTTTTTATTTAAATACAGGCAGTACATTTCTATTGTTCCAGACGAATGTGTTTTCCCCTTTTTCTTTCTCTGGCAGAAAATTCTATTGTTATTATTTCAATTGCGAGACAAACAATAAACAATAAACAAAGTAAACAATTGCAAAAAGATTGATCGGGAGTGAAGCGTTCAAAGAAACCGGGAGTTTTAATAATTCTGGGGAGGCTTAAAATTTGAGTATTTGAAATAAAGAATCTTGAAAAGATCTCTTTGCAGCAGCATGTGACAAATATTGTTCTTCCCCTATTTTCTGAAATACATACTAATCGGTTACAAATATTATACTAATTACAAATTACAATATTATAATAGGGATATTATACTAATTACAAAAACATATCAATGACAAGTACCAGACAAATCCAAGGAAAATACAATAACCGATGCTATAAAACAAAATTTATAAAACGAATTTCTCTCTAATCTCTTTTTTTTTACTCGTGAAGCAATTTTTCTGATTTTTCTCGTAATTTCTATTCTATGGGCTAATCCTCCTCCACACGGTGTCGTTAATTTTTTCCTTAAACTCTTTAACGTCTTCTACTATTTCCTAAACAAATAAACACGCAACTTCAATTTAAAAATTTAATCTCCATTCCATTTTATATTTGACCATTCCATTTCATATTTCAGTCAGCTTGGGTTGAAGGAATATTTATTCCATTCCTACTGTACAAACTACGGTACTGTTTTTAGTTCCAATTGCTAGTTAAGGAATACTCATTGTCATGTCACGTCCTATATCCCGCAAACCATCACAGGAACTCAAACCTTATATCTTTTTTATTGATTATACTGATTTGATTATATCCAATAATCTCTAATCTCAACTATCTAATTAAACCTAATAAAAACTTACTTGTACTGCTTATTCTCCCCAATAGTTCGGTAGAAATAAGGATACCTCTGACGGTCGGAAAAAGAGGATCCCTCGGCGCTGTAGCTTATCACCACCGTTCGGAAGTGCTTCGACACCCCAGCAAGGGGTTCCACTGTGTCTGAGCAAGCAGGTCCTGAAATGGAGCATTATGTTACTAATCTGACCAGGGACCCATAAATTTTCCTGCAATGACTCGCCATTCAGGGGGCTTGTCAATAAGAGATTTTTGACGCGTTCTTGACAGAGCGTCAGATAGTTCGAGAAATACCCACGGGGATAAAATACCCGACTATCCAGATAGACAAAATTTTTCGCAGCTGTTGTGCTGAATTAGGAATATTTCTCTGTAATGTAAGAGCATCCTGGATCTTCTGTCCTAGCTTAGGTACCTGGTGGCATGCTGAATAGTCGCAACAAATTTTGTCTATCTGAGCAAGAACGCCGATTCGACCCAAGCGGAATTTTTGGAAACTAGGTGAGGCTCGGGGAACATCCCAACATAGAAGTATAGGAAATGACAAGCCCCCTGAATGGCGAGTCATTACAGGAAATTTACGGGTCCCTGATCACACGCAGTTAAATTGCCAAGTGATCGAGCTTGCCTCACCATTCGGGCATTTGTAGACATTTTTCTTTTATGAATACTCGAAAATAACTTTGCTCTAACCGATATGTGATGTCTGGCCTATCTTTCGATGTCCCACAGGTTATTGTCATATTATGACAATAAATCTTGTGAAGGTTGAAACGATACCATATCAGCTTCCAGAGAGGATAATACGAAGCCGTATCGACCTCCGCGGAAGTTTATCGAGAACTTTTCTAAAAGTACTGAAAATAGAATTTGACCTCCAAAAACTAAAAAGACATCACTTTCAGAAAGAAAAACAAAAATAAAAATAATACAGACAAAAAATGTTGAAAACATTATAGTATAGTGTTCAAAAACTGAAAGACAAGTTGCCTTCGTAGCCAACCAACCTGGGTCATACCTTTTTACAATCACATTCTCACTAGAAATGCAACTTGTCAACTTAAAACAACATTATGTTGTAAGAATGAACGTGTGGTAGGCGAAGTTTAAGGAAGATAAGTCTCCTGGGGTGTGGGCTGAAGACATTCTGACACCGTAGGTGCCCACTAGCCCAAGGACCAGTCAGGAAACCGGACATAAGAGACAAGGGAAAGCCTCGGGGAATTTTATAGCTCAGCCGCAGTCAATCCAGAAATCCCTAATCAAGCTGGGTCACACACCCTAGCGAAGCTTCACATTTCGAGTCAAGCCCAAGGTCTACTAGCCGAGATGCACCATTACGACAATAGTTAATTTACTCGTATTACATGAAAAAGATTATGAGACATAATATATAAGTAAGTATAAAGAAAATAGTGAGTTCCTAACTAAATATATAAATGATCCTTACTATAAGGTTTGATATAAAAGAAGGGTCTTGCTCGGACTAAGCGTGAAAGATAACTCTGTTGGCTACGGACTCACTCCGTAGCCGAAATACTTTGAATGAAATGCATCAAAGCCTGACCTTGGATTAGCACTGCAGCTAACTGGAGCTAGGGGATAAAGACCGAGTGACCTATTGTCATGATGCTGGGAAATTAATGACGGCGATGAACACCGAAGAGATATATAGAAAAGTATGTAATAGAGGGAGGCAATATAACTCGGAGGAAAATTATTACTAGCGGTAAAATCCTGTTGATTTTGCTGCAGAACCCCGCTGTGGTCATTAACTACGAGAAATGGGGCTACTCCGGCCATTCCGGCGACTGTCGGCGTTTGACGGCCTGGTAGTACCGACCCCGGCACTAGCACTGCCACTGGTAAAGTCGGAATCACCAAAAACGAATCTTGGCAGATACCTCTCGAAGTACTCCAGAAGATTCAGTCCATCTTGCATTGATCAATTTTTACTTAGTTACAACCCATCATTTATTTCAGGTCATATCTTGTAAGTGTATTAGTTAATTTGTTTCGGGTCTGTGCATTTCGTAAATATTGTATTCAACTTCTAGCTGTAAGCTATTTGGTACTTGATTAATTGATTGTTTGATCTTGCTGTGCTTCGTTTCCGTTATCGCATGGTCCTTCATTTGCTTCAGTTTCACGATGGGCTCACCTGTAGGCTTCTGTTTTTACTTGTCCAACTCATTCCTTACTTCGGGGTTCTGTTGCGTGTCAGGTTCCCGAGAGGGATCAGCTTCTGATGATTCTACTACAATCTTCTTGTAGACTGCTTCAATGGTTTCCCTCTTCTCAGCACTCATTAGCGCAGCCACCTTCATGATAGGAAGATCTATAGCAGTGTAACTTGGGTCCCCGTCGTCGGGAAGGTCGCTATAGCCGGAGTAATATTCAAGGTGAAAGAAGCCGTCAATGAAGCATTGACAAGTCCCCGAGCGGTCTTTGAACGTGATAGGTTCCCTCTTCTTAGTCTCCAGGATTGGCAGCCACCCTCATGGTACCTAGGTCTGTAACTGTGTAACTTGCTTACTTATCTTCGAAGTCATCAGGTAGGTCGCTGAGATTGGAGTTATGTAAAATGCACAAGAAGACATCAATATCAGCATCGCAATCAAGTCCCCGAGCGGTCTGTGGTTCCCTCTTTCCAAGTCTCCAGGAAAGCAGCGACCTCCACGGTAGTTAGGTCGGTAACAGTGTAACTTTTCTTCTAATCGTCGCAGTCTTCAAGTAGGTTGCTGAGGTTGAGCTATGTCCATCGCAGCAGAAGACATCAATGTCAGCATTACAGCAAAGTCCCCAAGTGGTCTGTGATTGTAACAGCTTACCCCTTCTCTAGTCTCCTGGAATGGCATCCACCTTCATGGCAGCTCGGTCTGTAACAATGTCGGTCGACAGGTAGGTCACTGAGATTTGAATAATCTCCAAGGCAGAAGAAGAGGTCAGTCAAAGCATTGCAATCAAGTCTCCCGGCGGTCTGTGAACGTGATTGGTTGAAGACCTCTGAGTCTTCAGGATTAGAACCGTCTTTATCGTCATGGTTGCTATGTCTTGGTCGTCGGTAGGTCACTGTCGTCGGAGCAATCTCCAAGTCGGAAGAAGACATAAATGGCAGCATTGTAGTTAAGTCTCCAAGTGGTGTGCGAACGTGATGAGTTCCCGCTATTGGGACTCCTGGATCAGCAGCCACTTACATAGTAGCATTGCACTCAAGTCTCTCAGAGCTGTGTGGACGTACGGATCGCCGGCGGTCTGTCAGTTCCTCCATCTGTAGAAGTTGTGAAATAAAATGATCCACATCTTCCAGAGAAATGTGTCTTTGCTCTTGAAGTTCTTCTTACATCTTCAAAAAATTACTGGCGGTATTCAACATGAAATTTTTACTCCTTTCCAGCCGGACGTTGTCGATTGACAACACTCCACTTTAGAAAATTCCTGACGGCGCTCCAACGCAAATAGGAAATTAATTTCAACAGCCCCAATTAATTCTATTCAATCTAAGCATATTCCCGTCACCTGCACTTCATTTCCGGAAAAGAGATTTTTTTTTTCTAAATAGAAATTTCCTCCCTTTCAAAAAAATTCAACGTCTGAACCTGCTTGGCTTCCAACCCGCGCCGGACCTGTTCCTCTAGCACAAGTGTTTATGCTTGTTCGATTGCTTACATCAACGGCTTTGACGGGCTTTATGATTCAGCCCAATATCTTCACGCAGAACCAAACTACGCAACTTTGAACTAGGCGGTGTCAAAAACGACAACGGTGGGTCGGAAAGGGCTAGATTTGTCATAATAAAAAGATGGTGAAATCAATACAAAATCTTTGATTGTGTTTAACATAATGTTGATAGTCCTCATATTAAAGACCTAATCCAAACATCCTGTTTACTTTCTCTTAGTGATCGCATGCCACGGGTTTGTTTAGATTTGAACTCGATTGCCGAGTTGCTGTTTTGGCTCGAGAAAAAAACCACGCACAACGTCTTCTTTTCTATATGGCGGAATTTTCCAGGATTGATTAGCAAAGAATTATAAGACCTAACTGATAATTTTTGTATGTCTTCAGAGGTACCACACTGGTCTTGGTTTTATAATTTATTTGTATTTGTAATAAACAGTTGGAGCATTAGATGGAAATTATTATTTTGACCCTTGGCTCCCCACGTGCCATAACAGCTGTCCGGGATAATCGGCTGAGATTTAGTCCAGACAGAGTTATTTCAAGGGTCTTACGAATCCTGGAACCCCGGAACTCCGGACCCTCCGCCACCGGACCGAGTGGCTACACGAAAACTGGACCCTCACACACGAAAACTGGAACGAGCGGCTCGGGGGACGAAATAATAACGTATCACACGAATCCTGGAACCTCACTATATTCGTATTAAGGCGCTCCATAATTTTCCGGACCCTCCTTACGACGCGGGCCCTTTTAGGTACAACTCAGATTAATATGATCATTACATTTAGAAAGTGCATTATTCCAAGAAGTCAGTTCCTAATCTGCCAGAGCGTACAACTGAACAAGTGTTGCCGCAGTTTTAGTTCACACGAATCCTGGACCCTGTCACTTGCGACATTCAATGTAGCTAGTGCGTTATTTTTGAGCTATGATAGTGCTGAAAGTCCATTTTCTAAGATCATTTTGGTGAGCAACAGCCTAAGATCCCGGATTGCTTATCGGTTCTCCCCCTGGCGTGTTGTTAGTCGGAGTAAAGTAAAACTCCGGTAGCACATGCGCGAATGTTAGGCCGTGGAAGGTTACGAACTGATTTGAGAAAATGGACTCGTAAGGAGGGTCCGGAAAACTATGGAGCGCTTTATTACGAATATAGTGAGGTTCCAGGATTCGTGTGATACGTTATTATTTCGTCCCCCGAGCCGCACGTTCCAGTTTTCGTGTGTGAGGGTCCAGTTTTCGTGTAGCCACTCGGTCCGGTGGCGGAGGGTCCGGAGTTCCGGGATTCCAGGATTCGTAAGACCCTTATTTCAAACCTAGGGATTTTTTTTTTTTTTTTTAATTTGCTCATTGTTTTACGGTGTTTTAGTGGTTTTGAACATTCATAGTGTAAGTAGGGATGGTTAGCATTGTGTGTGTGGTAGAAATACCATTTTTTGTGGCTTTAAGGAACACATATGATGATTGACTGATGACATGAATATGCCCCACCACCCCGCGAACACGGATATTTTCGGTCTCAGCGTCTTATTATACACTTTGTCGGTCGCAAATAAAAAAAAATCATCAAAAGAGGCTGAGATCAGATCAATAAGGATAAGGCCCGTCAATGTGTCGGGACAAGTTCGATTAAGCTCTTCTAAACGAAATGGTTATTGATGGTTCTTATCATCTGCAGGGACAGGCTAAAAACTAACCGCGGCAAAAGCAGCGGATTTCCAACATATTTTCTAGCGGTATAAACAAATCATCGTTCTGTCTGACTAGGGACTGGTATAATCCGTCGAATCAATTTCCTCGTCCCAACAGGGAAGTCAGAGAACACTCACCAACGGAAACGAAAATAGGAAAGACTGGGTTAGTTACTAAGGAACTTTCTAAAAAGCCCAGACGTGGCATGAGTGGATATAGATGTATGATATTTCAATGTCAACAAAGGATTGTTACCATCCGAAAATCCAGGGATTCATAACGCCCATTTTTGGATATCTGCACGTTTGGTTGTGCAAGTTAGTCCGAAGTCGGTTGGCATGGAAGCTCCTCTCTCCAAAGCAGCTATTCCACACTGAACATCATAGACGATTCCTTGTTAAATTTTTGTTATTGTTGGGATCCCAAAACGTAAGTGTCTGTCCGTCCGTCTGTCAGCACGATAACTCTCGAAGGGAATGAGATATTTTGATGAAACTTGGCGTGACGACTCTTTAGGTCAAGGGAGAAGTCGAGGTCTGTAGCTCAACAATTTTTTTTTTAACAGATAATGAAATTCGATTTAGGGGTAATAAGACATGTTGAACACGAATATGAAAACCATTCTCTCGTCGAACCAGTAGTTCGCCCGGAATCCGGCCAAAACCGGAGAGTTGGCATAAGTAAGGCAGGAAGATTTGATCAATTTCGTCAAAGTAGATATGACGTATAGCCTAGGGGTAAATATACGCATGTTGAATCAATATCTGAACTTGGTTTTCTCAGATTAGCCATCGACCTTCTTCTGTTTCTAAATCTTAATAGTAAAAATGTTCAAGAAGTCTGGCAAAGACCGGATATCTAAAATACCCATTTGTCTGGATCAGATATTAAATTTTGGGATCCCATCGAAACTTTTGGTCTTGTTAACCTTTATTCCAGCTTTCACTGATACTACAATATAAAGAAAAGAAAATAATACTACGAGATCACAATAATCTGGCCCCAAAACATGGCTCAGATTTGGGAGGCTGTAAGAAATGGGTTCGCTACCAGGAGAAAGAGATAGCTTCAACGCTGCTTTATACACAGCTCTAAAATCAAAGATGCGAGGGCTTTGCGTGCAAACTCTACAAACCTACACCAATGAAATGATTCAGGACAAATGCAAAACTCAAGCTCTCTCGAAGAGGAAGACGAATAAGACGACTAAAACTTATCTTGTAACGCGATTCTAATGGCTGTATCATTTTTAAATTATATATATAAATCTTTAATAACCGCCTTCGACGATTCATGTTCCTCTTCATCTGTTGCGTTGCACAAACCCAAGAACTTTGCCGAACAAGTCCAGAACACATCATGCAAGTTTCCAGGCGAAATCCGAGAACGTTCAAAAACGCCTACTTGCACTCTCCGTCACCCTTCTTGAAGGACCTTCTTAGCCTCGTTCTTAGCATGCAAAGCACTTTCCTTCTTATAATGATCAAGAAATCAACATTTCTATAGGGAATCATCACGGTTTCCACTTATTCTTGATTTCCTCTAACACTCCTCTTATTCTTGGTTCTCCATAGAGAATCGCTCAGCAAGAATTCCCTACATCTTTAATCATTTTAAGCCGCTTTCACACTGACGCGTTGAGCCTTTCACACTGAGCAACGCAACCTCTACGCCGCGCTTCCGTCGACGCAACGCAGACAAATAAAACGAAACGCAAGGATAGAACCAAGCTCTATTCTTGCTACGCGTCCACGCGTATGCATCAGATTGTTCAGTGGAAAACTGAAGTTTATAAGAAAAACTGGAGAAAAACCTACCAACTAATGATGAAGAAAACTTATTAATGGTGAGAGAAACGAGAATTCAGCAGAAGAAACCGAGAAATGAAAATGAGCGTACAGCGTGAAAGCTTCTCGAGCAGGTGTGAAAGATACGCTACGCAACCTGTACGCAACGCAAGATAAACGCATACGCAACGACGCGTCAATGTGAAAGCGGCTTTAATCGCGTTTTATTTTGTTTTATTTTTACACTCGGCTTGTTTTCCTTTTTGAAGTATAATGGGAACCTAGTTAAACTTCACTCATTCATTAACTAAGAACAAATGCTGGGATATGTAGAATGGGGAATAAAAATCCGACCCGTTCGAACTGGAAAGCGCCGGTGTACATGAAATAAAATAATAAATACAAATAAAATAGGATAACATCAGATAATATCATCTTATAAGATAATTAAAAAATATATAATAAGTACAAAAAGTACACTCTACTTTGACGTAGTTTACAGTAAGCTAAAAAGAAGACGACATTCAACAGTGAACGATGACCAGAACATTACATACGGTATTCTTGATTTTGACCAAGGCTAATTGGTAATCAAAATTTTCGGTACAATATGAGAAGTAGACGACTAGTAAATTCCGGAAAAGGAGACTAACGCTGTACTACAATTCCGGAGTTCGCACCCTTCCTGGCCCCAAGTTTCGTGATCTCTTCCTAACCACTCACGATACTCCCAGCTGTAGCCCCCCCCCCCCGACAAATCCCAGAAAGTCCCCAAAACTAACACGGTTAGTTTGGGAAAGTCCGACAAACTTCGTCTCATCTTTCATGACTCTCTTAGATTTAGTTCCTTAGACCTTAATTCCCTAGACCAGAAACGAATACGAATTTTTTTTTTTTTTTACAAACTATGATTGTGCTTACATTTTTGCTTACAGGACATCAGTTTCCTGACCTCGTTTTTACACTACCTCGATTGTTACCGCCAAAATGTTAACATGAAAAGTACATGCTGCCCTGACAGGTAAGTGGCAAAATCTGACTTTTTTCAACAGTCATGTGTCCGAAAATATTCAAATCTGTGCCTTTTCTTTGTTGTGAAGCTGCTTTGAAAAGGGATTTTCTGGCTATTGCCTTCGGTAACTCTACATTTTTCATCATTTTGTAAGTCAATCGATGTAAGATTAGAATGAAGTGATCTTGTTTGAAAAGAAAAATATGTTCAACTAGAAATACTGAAGCATCATTTATTTATCCAATATGTAAACCATTCAATTAGCTTCAATCTAGTATGTTTCTCATATTTGTTGGTTCCTTTTTAAGCCAGATAGATTATTCTGAAGTAAATACTTCTCCGGAAATTTGAAATCTTGTCTGAGGTCCTGTTCATCTGCATAAATTTTTACTTCTGCAAACCTAAAGCAAATGTTGAAGTGACAAAGGCTTTGTTTTCTATATTTACGCTGACGTTAAATGCGAATTGGGCACCACTTATGTGAACGACAATTTAAAATTAAAGCACAATGGACACTTCTAATGCTTTATTTTGTATTAAATGCTTCACAAATAAATATTTCCGACTTCCTTTAGAAGGCGCTACGAAAATCGGCCGTTTTCTTGTTATCCCTTGTCTTTACCTCTCTGGCATTTCGGCGATCCAAATCTTATGAGCTGGGATATCGTGGCAGGAAATTAAAAACTCCCAGCAATGCTTGATAGAAAAGGATATATTTGAGATGTCACCAATAAGTCAAGCCGCAGATGCAGTTTACCTGATTGTTCTAGTGTTTCATCAGAAGTTCCATGTTTTAAGTGCCTATTAAAAGTTTTTCTTTGTGGAATAGTGTTGTGAAGCTTGATTAAATAAATTTATAAAATGTACCAGAATATGCAATAAGTTTATAAAAAATAACATAGCTTCAAAAATCATTAAAAAACAAATAGCCATTATTCAAACAATGTTTACAACGGGTACGTCAGCTATGATTCTTCATCAGCGATATTTCGGCCCTTTTTGGCAAGGGTCCTCGTCAGGCTGGCAATCCTCTGGTTCAACTTCGGGGAAGGAAACAAACCTGTAATCTTACACGACGAGGACGAGGGACGACGACTGACGAGGACCCTTGTCAAAAAGGGCCGAAATATCGCTGATGAAGAATCGTAGCTGACGTACCCGTTGTAAACATTGTTTGAATAAATGTTTCAAAGTCAGCTTGGGCTCAAAGAATATTTAACAAATAGCCTATTTAAATCTGAATTAGACAAGCTGATTTATGCAGAAAATAAAGATCTACGAAGTGTTACAAGAAACATCACTTTTATCTTTGTCCAAGCTAGTAAATTGAGCATGTACTGGCCCAAAAAATTACGCTTTGAAATATCACAGAGAGGAAACTGTTGAAAAAGCTGCTGAGCTAGGGGGTAAGCATTGTTCCTAGGTTGTTACAGAGTGGGATTGGGGTAGTTTGATTTGCCCATTGAACTTTAAATGTTACTTTACTCTAAGTCAATCGAGGCAGTTACCTAAAATACCGGCCATTCTGTCAAAGCTCTTCAGTCTGGTATATTCAAT
Source organism: Branchinecta sandiegonensis (assembly GCA_030848855.1). Taxonomy (NCBI): domain Eukaryota; kingdom Metazoa; phylum Arthropoda; class Branchiopoda; order Anostraca; family Branchinectidae; genus Branchinecta; species Branchinecta sandiegonensis. The sequence goes on from JAUPMV010000009.1 coordinate 4,182,252, forward strand.
GAAAGACTTCATGACCACATCCGGGGTGCACATTCCATCAGACACGTGTAGAACCAGCTGATAGTTGGACAGGATTGCTGAACTGTTGTTGACTGCATCGATGGCCAACTTCGCAGCTGAAATCAACACATAAATTTAGACAAGCAGTGCTGATTTGAGGGGCTTAAACATAGGTTTCTAAAGGACACGTCCTACTTCTGCTAGTAATTCAGACAAATTTCAAGGTTCGTAAGGCAACACAGTCTATAGCCCAAAGAAAGGTAGCACTGTCTTCAAAATCTAATCCAAAAGCTCTTTGGAAGTGTGTGGGCCCCAAGAGGAAGGTAGTAGGAAACGCAAGCAAGATGAAGGACTCTGCAAGGACTTCGCCGCATCGCTGCTGCAGCACTTCTTTGCTTCTGCACAAGATGCGTTTCTGGATTCACTTCCTGCACGATCTCTTCTTGGTTGATGCAGCACCTGCAGGGAAGCACGGACTTGGTCGGCAAGCAAGTCCGCGATCCTCGAGAAGCGCTGCCGTCTTCCTCGGAAGCACTGCAGTGCAAAGACGAATGCAGAAAAAATCAGCCCAGAAGCGGCCGAGAAGTGGACCTGCAGAGTACAACAAAAACGAGGCTCGGAAAGACTGTCCAGGATTCACTTGCTGTTGCGGACATTTTGAACCACCGTTTTTCTACTGTGTTTCCTGACGAAGACCCATCCACTCCATCTGACAGGGATGCCTCTCAGCAAGACTTTCCAGACCTCATAGTTGACCCTGCACTAGTTTGCAAAAAGCTAAAGGAACTGGATCCAAACAAGTCTGAGCGCCCAGACGGTTTACACCCACGAATTTTTCAACATGAAATTGTGGAAACAAAGATAAAGATCAATTGTCCAGCTTAAGTATCTGATTTTGTGAATTTAGCTCTAATAAAATTCTGCTGACGAAGCCTATCCGTTTTCCACTGTCAAATATGATTCGCAGTCAGCTTGAGCTGAAGGAATATTTATAGGGCTCTTGTCTTAAAGGACCCCTTTTGCTTATTCTGTCTTTTATAATATACCTATAGCTCCCTCGTGGAATTATAAGCTTCTAAAATCCCCACCTTTCTCCATTGTTTCGTTCTGTTCGTATGAATTTTAGCGCTTTTTCGGCCGTGCAGAGTTTAGCCCCGTTACGCAGCTCAAAGTTTGCCAGAATCTTCAACGTCCGCTGAGAACTCTTTCACATACAAGGGTAAGAGAATCTTCTGTTTTTGACTTCTCTTATTTGCTTAGTTTTCCCACCTTTTACCCGATGAAAAATTTGTAGCCTGTGTAGTTGTATGGTAAACTTGCATGTATTGATATGCAGTAGTACAGAATACCTTAATTTAATGTGACTTACACCGGGCCTAATCTTGTGCAGTAGTATTCAGTAGGATCCCGCCTTGCTCCAGTAGCATCCAGTCTTGCTTGGTACTGCATGCTCCTTTTCCGTATAACTTCATATACTACTATTCTGAGATAATTTTTCATCGGGTAACCACGGCGCGTTTAGTTTTCAAATATTTTGCGCCCAGCCGCCACGTCGGAGAGCAGAAAGGCTGGATAAAATCGACAAGCGCGAACAAGAAAATAGCTCAGTTCAGTTGGAAGGTTTTTTTGGAAACGTTTTTGTGATCCACTTCATAGTGAAAACATCATTTCTAGCAATGAGTTGGGCTATAGGGAAGAAGAAGAAAACCATCAGAAACCATCAGTCAAGAATGTTGCCCTTCCTTGATTTTAGCGGCGCTTGCGGCCTTACTCAGATTCAGTAGCTTAGCACCAGAAGCAAATCAAAATGCAAATCGAGAGACGCGAAAGCTTAGGGATTCCGAAATCATTAGCCTAGCCCTCATCTCTTGTATGGATTCGGTTGTCCATGAAAAATATCGTAAAGAATGTTCCGGACGATTTCAAAATGGGGAAACAAGGAAAATGGATTAGAAAAGTAGACGCAAGTTACTAGGCAGATGTCAGGGAAACAACGCAGCGGCGGCAACAAGATTAAAGGTTCAGCGGAATCCCAAACATGGATCTGTTTAGCCTGCAGGATTAAACCCTATGTAGAATACTAGGTAACTGCAATTTCGGGGCCCTTTTGTAAATTATGTGTCTTTAGATGTGTGCACGTACAGGGGCGGTTCGAAGTGCTTGGGCATGGGGGGGGGGGGGGAGGACGATCTCAGAGCACACGACTGGCTAATGCCCGACAATTATTCCGATCAGTATCAATGGACAAAAACACAGCACAACAGGTGAAAACCTGTCCTAAACTTCAAAGAATATTAACATCGACTTATACAGAAGGTCATTGTGCAGGAACAAAATAAATAAACCAATAAATAACAGGAATTCTAGCACGATATTCATTTTAGGTTTCGCTGGAGAACGAAGTGGCGGTAGCAGCATCTAACTTGTGCACAAGACAAACTGCCGAGACACGACAAACAAAAGACAAACTTAAACTGAGCGAAGTAGGAGGATTTTTTTGTTAATCAGACTTTTTTCTTTGGCAAAATTCAACAGTTTCACATCTCAGACCCCAAAATCCCAAGCCTAAAACTTCAGTTAAATGATGCACTCCGCAGACGAGCTTTTTGGAAACATTTCTGATCATACTTTTTGATTTCCAAACGAAAATAAGGGCTGCCCAGGATATCACAGATCTGTCCGTCTGTCTGTCACACGACTCGGATCGGGGAAGGGCCAACATTATTTATCTGTTCATTTTTCTATACAAATCATCTCTAATCTAGCCAACAGGAATACTCTGAAGAAACCCGTCGGCACAATTTCACCCCAAATAGCTTCTGTCGGGGAAGAAGTCACGACAAAAGCATACAGAAGTTTTTTTGTCGGCACGTTTTCGTGCAAAATTACTGTTCTATTTATCGTATTCTGATTGAATCAACTTGTCGGCAACAGTAAAGAGAATTAATATCACGCTACGCATAAAACTTTGTTTCAACTTTCTGGTCAAACCGATAGAAAGACGTCTCAGGAAATCCGTCGGCACAATATTGCCCAAAATTAGCATTCGTCGGGCATCGGCAAAAAAATTGGCTCCGGTCAAAACCCTGCTATGTCAGGCCTGTTTTAGTCAGTATATTCTGCCACGAAATGCAACTTGTCGGCAAAATAAATAGAATTCCTATTGCATCTTGCATCATACCAAAAATTACAACTTCAACCATCTAATCAAACAGACAGTAATAACCTACTTATGAGGAAATCCGTCGGTACAATTTGTCAAATGCAGCGGCCACCGCGTGATCAGCGACCCCGTTTGACTTCCTTTCCATTCAGCGACCGCTGTATGATAAGTTGACCCTTTCAACTTCGTTTTCATGCAGTGGATACCGCATTATCACCGACCCCGTTAGACTTCGTTTTCGTGCAGCAGCCGCTGCATCATCTGCGACCTTTGTCCAACTTCTTTCCTTATGAGATAATTTAGCTTTTACTTTAAGAACAATATGAGACATAAAACCGAAAAATCATTGTCTCTTTTCATTACGACGATATTTCGTCGGCACACAAAGAAATTTGTCGGCACAGACATTTGTCCACCCCCCCCCCCCAAACCCGGATGGTAGTTACGCCCCTCGCCCCTGATCCAAACCCGATATGGACTTTGTGAGCGATCGGAGAGAATTACTTGACATTACTTGAACTAGAGGATGCGAAAAGCCGTATGGCTTACTCCCTTATTGAATAATAAAGAAACGAGAACAGTACGTCAATTAAGAAAGATCTGGAAGTCCACCATCTCGAGTAGAAACGGAACAAAAATGGAAAACTGAACTTGAATTAAAATTAAAAATGAAAAAACAACTCGGGGCAATCAGCCAGTGGTAAGACTTGGGCGGGGGGGGGGGGGTAGGGCAAAGGTTAATTTGGTTCCCCATCCCAGGTTTATTACGCAGCCCCAAAAATTATTAACTCTTTTGGGGGTAAATTTAGAGGAGTTTTCAAATATAGCTTAAACCAAAGTCATTGCTTTGCATTTTGCTCTTTGAAACCTGTTCAGGTCTGACGAGAACCCCCTGATTTGGGTATTAACAAAAGACTATTCTACTATTGGTAAACAAATATCACAAAGCAGAAAGTCTTTCATATCTAGCTCCCTCACCCCTCTTCCTATGGCGCCCCTTAAACGGCTGTTGTCACTTGCTTGATTAGGAAATATCTGGGTAAAATTTAGTTGGGCTTGTTTTCTAAAGCTCAGGGCTTTTTCAGTGAACCCAATGTAGCAACATTGAGCGGCGTTGACCCTTCGGATTTCGGACACTCCAACGGTACACTGTCAGAAGTTTCATAACAGATAACACGAGGATGAATGTGTCGAAAATGTTATATAAGGTTTGAAGCCAAGCTGACCGTTCATTTCAATTACAATAGAAAAAAACGAGATTTTCGGGTTTTTTTCTTGATCAGCTAGTTACCCCTCCAAGATGATGTGCGAGGGATAAATAAATTTCGGATATTTCGGTTGCACTCCAGGCAAACCATCCTCAGCGAAAAAAACCAAACTAAATCATAAAATCCACAACAATCACAACAGGAAAACGATGCGGAACCAACAGACAATAAGACGACATGTAACTAAAAACCAGAAGAACGGTGCGGACTGAACGACATGCAGATAAAAATAAAATACCGAAGATAAAATGTGCGTGTTAAAAGTGTTTATGTACAAATCTGTGATTATTTACAGTTCTGAGTTCTGTGTATATTTACAATTTACCATCCGTCTGGGAAAGAGCAGAAGCTTTCACCCAGAAAGCGGCCCACTCCAAAAATCCATAATAAGTTTGACCACTTTGAATAAAAACTTCCACAGAACTGGACTGGCCAGCAGTGCTTCCACTCGCGGCGCTCCCAAAATAAGTAGGTCCCTCTTAAAAATAAGTATTTAGTAAGTAGAAGCTAGTATGAAATGAAGAAGAAAAATAAGTAGATTCATTCAAAAATGCACAAGGGTATTTTCGATGGGGAGGATGCGGATTCAAAGTTTTACCGAATCTGTCAGAAATTTAGGGACAATATAAGCTTTAGGCTAGATTATTCCAATTTTTCGGACCAGTTTTAAGTTATTTTAAAACTTAAAATTCAAAAATTTAAATTTTAAGTAAAAATAGCAGCACGGCAGCTGATTAGATAGCAACTGGGCATTGCTTTTGCGAATACCACTTGGACATTACAGGCCTGTTGCTGCGGCCGATTCCACTGCAGCTTCTAACTACCGAACCCAAGACAAAATTCAACTGACGGCTGCAGGTGAGATTTTGAAATTCGCATTATCTTTTCTGTAGAATCTTCAGAAACATAAACAACGGAGAGGGTGAAACCCCAGCAGCAGCCTCTAGTATATTCCTGCAAGACAGGTCTCAAACGAATGTTTTTCATATTCCAAGCCTAAAACCAGATAAACCCCCACCTAAATTATGCCTCCTTCTACAAAATAGAGAATAATATGAAACGCGGCGCAGGCGAAATTTTTTTTGAGACGTTTTATCATGGTATTTTTTTGCATCAAAGATGAAAGTAAGGTAAGGGAATACAATTATAGATCTGTCCATCTGTATTTGACGAGTGCTCCACTCGACCATCTTCTCTCAATGGTGACAGCCGATTTTTGCTCAAACAATGCCCGGCAGGGGCAAGCAAATAATTTTTTAAACTCTGCGCCGCAGGTGAAAATTTCGAAAAAGGCTTATTTTTGCAAAAATGCAGAGATTTTGTTCACAGATTAAATGATGAGACAATAAGTAGGAGACCGGAAAATAAGTAGGAAATAAGTAGGTAAGTAGATACAAAATTTGGTAAGTAGAAAAGGCCAAAAATAAGTATTCTACTGCCTAAATAAGTAGAAGTGGAAGCACTGCTGGCCAGTACTGGCCACGCCACTGCTAACAAGATTCATGCGCGACTCGCGAAATAGCCTCTTTGCTCTGTATGCCCCGAGGGTGTTTTACAGCTTTATTATTTATTCAGCGCCTCACGAATTCGATGTTCGCAACACTGGCTGCGTGTCTAGTCGGTCGCGTATTAGTGGAAGGGATATTTGACGGGATTTTTTCGCTGAGGACGGTTTGCCGGAAGTGCAACCGAAATATCCGAAATTTATTTATCCCTCGCACATCATCTTGGAGGGGTAACTAGCTGATCAAGAAAAAAAACCGAAACTCTCGTTTTTTTCTATTGTATTCGAAAATGTTATAAATAACAAGCTTTGTTAGGAAGAGCCAAAAAAGCATCTACTGACTTTATTCCTTATCGTCATGATGTCGGAAAACTCAGCAGATACTTTTTGGCGGTTGTTCGGTTCTTCCTGATGGTAACGCTTATTATGCAAAACATTTTGAAACATAACAGATAACATCCGAAGTGTTATCTGCTACGCATTATCTGTTTGAAACCGCGCATCCTCGTGTTATCTGTTATGAAACTTATGACAGTGTAGCACTAGACCGCGCCCAGTTCGCCTCCTCGGTGCAGCGCTCCAAGCGCTGAAAATCCCCATAATCCATTATATTATTGTCTCTTGTTACAAGAAGCTAGTAAAATATAAATCTACAAGGTAATGAGCTAAAAATGCTAGCTTTAGCTTTCTAATCCAAATACAGACACTTCCATTTTCTACTTCAAACACTTCCGTTGCTCGGGATCGGGAAGCAGATTGCATATAATCTTCTCATCATCTTGTGGGTCTATTTTACCACTCATAATTTGTTCGGTTCAATCCAGGCGAAAGCAAAACAAGGAGCTAGTAATCTACTGATCTACAAGGTAATGAACAGAAAATGCTAGGTTTCGTTTTCTACTCCAAATACAGACACTTTCGTTTCTACTACAAATACTTCCGTTGCTCGGAAGCAGATAGCAGATAATCAGAAGTTTCATAACAGACAACACAAGGATACGCGATTTCAACAGATAACGCGTAACAGATAACACTTCGGATGTTGTCTGTTGTGTTTCAAAATGTTATGCATAACAAGCGTTACCACCAGGAAGAGCCGAAAAACCGCCAAAAAGCATCTGCTGAGTTTTCCGACATCATGACGATAAAGAATAAAGTCAGTAGATGTTTTAAAAAAAATCTTGCAGTATTTGCTTCTGGGATTAATCTTGTCCTTATTGAGATAAGATTATCCCTAGTTCGGATTAGTTTTATCCCAATAGAGATAAGATTAACCCCAGTAGCAAATACTGCATCCTTCTTCGGAGAAACTTTTTACAGTGTAGATGCTTTTTTGGCTCTTCCTAGCAAAGCTTGTTATGCATAACATTTTCAAACACAACAGATAACATCCGAAGTGTTATCTGTTGAAACGGCGTATCCTTGTGTTATCTGTTACAAACTTCTGACAGTGTACTCATCAACGTGTGGACATATTTTTATCACTCATATTTTGTTCGGTTCGAAAACAAAACATCAACTGGTGTTGTGGTCAGTCAATCCAGGCGATGGACGACTATCTCAGTTAAACTCTCAGGTACGCGGTGCTCCTTTTATGGAGTAGAATTACAGTCAAGCTTCAAACTTGGTAAGTTCGGGATCGACTAAAAGCAGGAAGGGAAGGGAACACAAGAAAAGCAGGAAGGTAAGGTACCTTAAGGTAGGAAGGCATACTAAAACCAGGAAAGGCATACTAAAACGAGGAAAGGCATACTAAAACGAGGAAGGATGTCACCAGAATTCAAGGCTACGAAACACTGGCCCAGTACCTTGAAAGTACTAAAACGAGGAAGTAATCTGGAAATTTTAAATTATTCTTCTTTTGAAAATTCTTCTTTTGAGTTTGAAAGTTGCCGACCACTCAAAGAATACTAAACAGAGGAAGGGAACGGTGCAGCTTTCCAGTTTGTCACAGCCTTGAATTCTGGTGACATCCTTCCTCGTTTTAGTATGCCCTTCCTGGTTTTAGTATGCCTTCCTGCTTTTCTCGTTTTCCCTTCCCTTCCTGCTTTTAGTCGATCCCGGTAAGTTCTCGCCTAATTTACAAATTTTACCATGTCTCTGGGAAAGTGCTTACAATGATGCGGAGCTATTTAAAGTTTAACCGAAAAGGGCTGGGATAGGACAATCTAGTAATCTATCATTTATTCACTTAAATTGGCCTGAAGACCCGCTGAAAATGCGTTAATCCGGTTTTTCTGAATTCACGAATAGTCGATTTTCAAATTGTGGAATTTCCATGTGATTTGTGGTACCTCAATGCGCTTGAATTTTTTGTGTATGCCTTACGAGAAAGATTTATGATTTTTTTTTGCTCAGGCACTAAGCTCACCAATCTCACCACTGCCCACTGAAAACCCGTGTTTGTATTGAAATTGAAGTTTACCGCGTCATGGTAGAATTACGCTGTGGGGACGGCCGCAGATATTCTGAGATACTGAAGAATCAAAAGTTCCCTTTGCAGGATCCTAATAACTCAGTGTATTCAATTAAATGACATAAGTTGGCTTTCAGTTAACTTTAAAGAAACTAGTCCACTCAGAAGCGCTGAACTGGTATGTGGCGAGTGCAGGCAGCTGACGAAGCCTCGCCCGAGTTTCTACGTTGCAAGTTTCTTCTTGGCAGAAGCCATAATTCAATTCAAGAACCACAAAATAAGCCGCGCGCCTTTCCGTAAAGTTAAGAGAGACTTATTTTGATTCGCAAAATACGAACTGAATCAACAATCATCAACAACCTCTTAGTTTCGAGAGGTTTCTACGAGCTCGGCACAAACTTTTGGAGAAAAAATTACAAATTCAGGTTTCAGAATCAAGGCCGTATCCAGGGGGGGGGGGGGGGGTAGGGGGTTGACCCCCCCCCCCCCCCGAAACATACAAAAATCATCATTTTTACAGGCTTTTCCCTCTGATCTTTGTCATTTTTGTACTTTCTTGTCCAACCCGCAGGCAACCCCCCCCCCCCCGAAAGGCGAAACTCCCCCCGAAATGAATTCCTGGATACGAGCCTGTTCAGAATAGTGGGAGACTTCACGTTACATGATGTACCGAACAAATTATATGCCATTCGCCCTACTGACAAAACCTATCGGCCTGATGAAAGGCATGTGAGCTTATCACATACCAAGACCTAAATGAGATATGACACAGAACTGACATTGGTTAAATATTTCACAGATCGACACTCGAAATCGTTTTCCACGACGTAACGCGGTATGTAATTAAACAAACTTAGTCAGGTAGCGTTCCAGCGACTTATTATTAGTTACGATCGTTACTATTCTTGTTATTTTTACCGTTCCAGAGCCGACCGTAATAAGTAAATAGGCTCCTCCCACTTATTATTTTCGTTTCACAACTGTTACGACTGTCACTATTTACTTATGATGGTCGCGAGCATCAACGAATACGCCTCCCGAGAGAAGCGGCTGTGAAGGTTACTACTATTTACTTATGATGGTCGCGAGCATCAACGAATACGCCTCCCGAGAGAAGCGGCTGTGAAGGTTCCAAAGTTGACACCTGTTTTTGCTAAAACAGACAGTTGTGCCTAATTTTGTGGCCCTTTTTAACTCAACAAAGTTTTATTCTATTCTAAGTGATAATAGCTATCGGTTCTGCAGGAACTCCCGTAAGAGTGATGACGTATATTCGCGTTGTTATTATTTTCGTTCCAGAGAGCGTGATAGCAACCACAATACGGCGCTTGCCCCTCCTCTTATCATCGTAACTTGTAATAACTTCACTGGAACGCTACCTCATTCTCGACACTTCTTGCTTACGTCAGGTAATTAGAGAGATCTGTTCCGAAGGAACTTGTGTCGCCAACGACAGTTAGGATATTAATTCATCAGTCTCCTAATTACCTCTGCATTTCTGCGTCCGAATACCAACGTCTATTTGGACAACTAAACAGTAATTTATTCTTAGGAATGTCTTACGAATCATTATTTTTCTCCAACTCAAAGAGTTGAGTTCTAGTGTTTGGTATAATTACGTGACTACACTGTCAGAAGTTTCAGAAAAGATAACACGAGGATGCGCGGTTTCAACAGATAATACGTAACAGATAACGCGTAACAGATTAAACTTCGGATGTTACCTGTTGTGTTTGAAAACGTTATGCATGAAATTTTCTGCATAACAAGCTTTGTTAGGAAGAGCCAAAAAAGCATCTATTGACTTTTTTCCTTATCGTCATGATGTCGGAAAATTCACCAGCTACTTTTTGGCGGTTTTTCGGTTCTTCCTGATGGTAGTGCTTATTATGCATCACATTTTGAGACACAAGAGATAACATCCGAAGCGTTATCTTTTACGCATTATCTGTTGAAACCGCGCATCCTCGTGTTATCTGTTATGAAACTTTTGACAGTGTACTAAGAATAATTCAATTTATCAAGGTCTGCAACTTCTTTCTTTTTTTCTTACAGAAAGTTTGTAAAATTGCTCAATTTTTGTACCATTAAACAGGCGCAGGAACGTTTCTTCGATATTTCTAATTACTCGTTTCCACACACTTCTAATTTTAGATGGTAGGCTACAAGTCGTAACGCCAGCAATCAACTCTTTTGGGTTGTCACACCAAAACAAGAGTTGGATCTACACGTTCAAAACAAGGGTAAAGGCGGTTTGCTATTTTTTGCAAGTAGAAGAATATTTTACAGGAGGAAACCATAAGACTAATGCTAATACCAATAATTGTTTATGACCCATCATACACTCACAAAGAGTAAGACGGAGCATAAATGCAAAGAAGAGGAACAAGACCAAAGTTTTCGATGGGATCCCAAAAATTCAATATCTGATCCAGACAACTGGGTCTTGTCTTAGCCAGATCCAGTCATCGCCAGAATCCTTGAACATTCTTACAATTAAAATTCAGAAACAGATTAAGGCCAAATAGCTAATCATCTGAGAAAACCAAGTTCAGATATGGATTCAGCATGTGTGTTTACCCGTATAAGTCATATCTGTTTTGACGAAAAGTTCCTGCCACTTTTGCCAATTTCCCAGTTTTGGCCGAACTACTTGTCCGGCGAAAAAAGAAAGCTCAAAAACGAACTCAGGGTATCTTCTTTCCCCAATAATGAACATCTAATCAACTTCAAATAAAAATTTAACTTATAATAAATTTTCCGACTCCAGCCGGATTCCGGTCGAACTATATGTCCGGGTAAAATATGATTGTCAAACACGGATTCAGCGTCTCTTCTTACCCCTAAATCGGTTATATAATCAGCTAGAAATAAAACTTTAACTTCTAACACTTTTCCGGTTTTGGCCGGATTCCGGGCGAACTACATGTCCGGGTAGAAAATTGTTTTCACATAAAAGTTCAGCATGTCTTCTTGCCCTAAATCGGACATCTGATCAACTCCAAATAAAACTTTTAATTTTAACAAACTTTCCGGTTTGGGCCGGATTCCGGGCGAACTACTTGTCCGTCGAGAAAATGGTTTTCACCATCGTCTTCAGCATGTCTTCCTACCTCTAAATCGAACATCTAATCAACTTCAAATAAAACTTTTACTTTTAACAAACTTTCCGGTTTTGGCCGGATTCCGGGCGAACTACTTGTCCGATTACAAAATGGTTTTCACCATCGTGTTCAGCATGTCTTCTTACCCCATAATCGACTATCACATTAGCTGTTTCAAAATATTTTGTTTGCCCATTAATTTGAACCCCCTCCCCTACCCCTAAATGTAGGGCTACAAAGCCCATTTACGAACTCGGCTGGTCCGCCGACCCGCCGAATCCTCACACCAAGTTTCATCAAAATATCTCATTCACTTCGAGAGTTATCGTGCTTACAGACGGACGGACAGACGGACAACTTTTGCGATGTCATAGGTATCCCTCCACTTACGTTTTGGGATCCCAAAAAGTATGGGTAGTGTTAAGGGGCGGTCGAGTGGTCTTTACTTTTGTCCAATGTGTGGTTGTATGGATGAAAATTTGTTTCATTTTATGTGTGAATGTGTGGAGTTGAATGATTTAAGAGTGGAAATATTTGGGGAGCGAATTTTTGAGGAAGGTTGGTTGGTTGAAAAGTTTAAGGATAAAAGTGTTTTTGGGGTTAGACAACTTGGAAGGTTTTTGCGGTTAGGGTGGAATCACAGGGAAGAGTTTCTGTAATTAGGATTTGTGGGGGGAGAGATTTGTTTATTTGTTGGTGTTTTTTTTTTTTTTTTTTTTTTATGCGATGGCCCTTGGACTTTAAGCAAATAAATCATATACGGAAAGACATAACACCATACAAAAAACAACACGAAACTAACTTCTAACAAATTAACCTAATAATGAACCAAAAAATAAAAAGAAAGAACAACAACAACAACGACAACAACAACAGAACCAGAACAAGAACAGAAAACCCTTCCAATGGTGGTTCGAAGGATTTTCTGACATCTTAGAAAAAAGTGTGTCCGCAGCATCAAGAGGATCCGGCAAGCTGTATCTCTCCCGCAGTCGTCCATTCCTTGTCCAAGACGGTACCCGAATGAAGACTTTGCATATTTGAAATAAGCCCTTCTAATTTTTATTTTATCTGATCGAGTTAAGCTAAGTGCACACACAGTCCGGTAAGATTCCGCACGCGAAAACGCGCATACGAAATTCGCGTCACGATGCCCGACAGGTTTTTCAGATAAAACGAAATTCAGACGTGAAACTTGGCCCCAGGTTTGAAAAATCCACTGCTTAGCCTACAGTCAGATGATGCTGATTGATTGCCGAATGAATGAATGCAGCTGACATTAAATAGGTCGTATAAACAGTTGAAATTTCAAACACAGCTTCTAATTTTTCAATTCTCAGAGCACAATTTCGCATGCTTTTAAAATTCGCTCCGGTAAAAGTAGAATATTTTCTACTCAAATCGGAACGAAATTATCGGACCGAATCCGCATGCGATGCGTCAAAATTCCGGAGCGGAGAAGGAAATTCGCACCGGACTGCGAAATTCGGACTGTGTGTGCACGCTACTTTAATGTCCTAATACTGAGATAACAGTGCCTAGTACAGTGCGAGGCAGCCTCAGAACTACTCAGAGGAAATACAGTACTAGTACTAGCAGTAGTGTATTTCCTCTGTGGTTCGGTACGACACAATATGACTTTCATGGCAAACTGGTTTCGCTCGCTAGTATACGACTCGAGAGCGAAGCAGATGCCAATTGTGGCCTTTCAGTTCAGTCCTCCCCACTTCTTGTTCTTCGTCGACATGTCGAACTGATGAGTGGCTTGTCCGACACCCGCTATACAAGCGTCGACAGTACATGATGACGCGGCTGTCGCTGTTCTGTCTTCACCCTTCATTTCTGCCCTTTTAATAATTACAACAATCCATTTCAACTAAATAAACTTCAAACCAAAACCAGGTTTGGGACTAGATGTCAGCCCGCTGCCATCACCAGGGGCGTCGCAAGGGGGGGGGGGGGCACACATACGTTTTATGAGATTTGAAATTTTATTAAAAATATTCGGTTATTCTTCGAATACAGAACTATTCTGGAACTATTCGTTATGTTTACGGGAATTCGATGGTTATGCAGAGTCCCGAATAGGCTATCGGTACAAATATATTCGGTATAAAAATGGGATTCGGTAGTTATCACGAACAGGATGAACGAATTTACTGAAATTATTCGGTAATTTTTCGTTGCCAGAATAAATTGGAGATTCAGTAACTACACAGAATCCAGAATAGGCCAAAATTATTCGGTAGCATAATTGAAATTCGCTAATTTATTCGGTATAAATTTTACGATTCGATATAGTTACGACAAATCCCGATTTTAGGTCCAGCTTCGCCGAAATTATACCGAATCCAAATATTATTCGGTAGTTTTTCGATGCCGAAACTGTTCGGTACAATTACCGGGAGTCGGTATTTTGCCAAATCCCGAATATCAGTCCATAATTATTTGCTATTATCCGGAACTTTGGCCCAATATCGACGTCAATCCTAAAATCCGTGCCCCCCCCCCCCCAACATGCCGCAGAGAATCGTACTCTCAGTTGAATGTTTTTATCTTGTCGGAATATCAACCAGCTTACCAGAATTACATGAAGGTAGTTACCAAACTTTGAATTTTGCAATAGGGCTTGTACCGAAATCTCCCTAAGAGCGGGAAGGGGCCAATTTTCGAAATTTTTGCATGCGACGCATAGTTTTATCATTAGCTGGTTCTGTGCAAAATCTTGCACTTTAGCAGAGAACCAGGTTTTAAAAATCATGCCGGGCGAGGTTTGGACGCTAAGTCGGATTTGTAAGCATTAAGACGAGGTCAAGTGAATCACTAGCCACAGACAAAAGGACTGATCTATGACTTCATCGAAAGTCTTAACTTTTATTTTGGATCCCAAAAAGGCGTCCTAATCATAAATGTTTCCAATAATTCTGCCTGCGTCGCCTTTTGTTGTATTCTCTATTTTGTGGAAGGGCGCGTCGTTTTTTAAACCAATTTGTAGGCTTGGGATTTGAGAGACATTAAAAGCTAGAATCTGACGAAAATAGTTAAATTTGGCAGGAAAAAGCGAACTTAAAAAAATCTCGCCTGTGGTGCTCATTTTATGAGATCATGGGTAGTATTGGATAGCCTCCAGTAGCTACAAGATGCTGCCGGGACGTCGCTCCAACCGGTTTTTATGTTTCTGTAAATTCTTGGGAACTTGCGGTTTAATCCACGGTAGAATTATAAGGGAAGCGGTCAAATTTTGCAGGAAAAAAAACAATTTAATACAGAAAATTTTCGCCTACGCCGCTCGATTGAATTTTGTCTTGGGTATACTAAATATAAGCTGCAACTGAAATTGTGCCCGGCAATATACTGTCTAAGTGGGCTTAGCAAAACCGAGGCCTATTAGCTGTCCAATCATCTTTTACGCTGCCCTTTAGAATTACGATTTGTGCTTAATCTTTTCTATTCAAGAATTCGAAGCTCCAATTCTCACTTTCTAGGATTCGGTAGAACTTTTGAAAAATTCGGTAAATTTTTTGGCTCTGGCCCCCCCCCCCCCAAAATATACTTGCGACACCCATGGCCATCACATCCATCAACCGACAATGCGAGTATGTTCATCATTAGTCTTTCTCAAATAAGCCCATGTCTAATAAGCAAGGTCAGACTATCAGATTGAGCCTTTCCGGACTAGAAATACGAGGATTACTCCACTCTAGAGGCGAAGACTGCCTAGATTGTATTGGCCCGCTTCAAACACAACAGATAACATCCGAAGTGTGATCTTTTACGCATTATCTGTTGAAATCGCACATCCTCGAGTTATCTATTATGAAAATTCTAAAAGTGTATCTAATATTGGAAGTTTAAACGTTATTTTTGACATTTGATTTACGTTGCATCTTTTTTATTGTTTCTGCAAGCGGGACGCTGAGAAAAAGTGAGAAATGAATCAGAGTACACCAGGAAGCAAATTAATGGTTTTCTTTTCATCCAGATCCTAAATCTAAGTTGGCAAGAGAAGCTGTAGCTTATCCGCATATTTTATCAATAAATAAAGAAAAATTGTATGGTCGTGCCTCGCTTAGTGTCTGTACGCAAGTGTAAGGGTCCAATATGAGGACTTCCCAGTTGGCGTGGCCTTCGAAAACTGTCACCACTACGGCTCGGATTATATCATTTTAGCACCTATGGCTCATCTGTACACTGCCATAAGTTTTATAACATTTAAAGCACACCTCCCACTATTTACTGTTTATGTTTCAATATCCAAAACTATTTAAATACTGTAAAACTAGGCTCTGTTTTTAACAAATTATACACGGTTTTGGCTGTTCTAAGCCCTTTTCCAGGTCCATTGACTTCTAACAAGGACACGGCAAAAGTCAGATAACCGCTCTTCCCCATCAATAGTATGATAACCGAACACTCGTCGGGAGTTTGATACGCATGGAGAATAGTGAAACGCGGCAAGTGTGAAAATCAAAGACGTGTCGTTAGAGAGTTAGAACGTAGCCTAACATATGAAATTCGGGTCTCCGGGCTTAAGAATTAATAGATACCATTACGGAAGTAGGTTGATTAGCATTGTAGGTACGACTATGACGGTTGCCCATAATACTGTATTTTTTTACCTGTTCCTACGGCCCAAGCTGACTGCGAATCATATTTGACGGTGCAAAACGGATAAGTCAGCTACATTTTATTCGAGCAATATTTCGGCCCTTCTTGGCAAGGGTCCTCTTCAGGCTCAAGCCGCTCAAGCTGGAAAATAAACTTGTGGAAAAACAATTTAAGATTCTTCCTTAAATATCTGCTTTTGAGAACTTCTTCTCTGAAAGTTGGGTGGGGTTAAAGCTGGTGTTGTGATTTTATTCTGGACTCGGCGACTGTTTTTGTTGTTCGATTGGGTCGTCGAAAGGGTAGAGATTCTTCTGCATTTTGGTTTTAGAGTCATCTGTCTCTTCTTCCTCTTTCCAGCTAAGATGGATACTTGTTGGCGGCATGTATGGGCGATTAGTTCCGTACTTCGGTGATAGATGTTCCTACGGCCCAAGCTGACTGCGAATCATATTTGACGGTGCAAAACGGATAAGTCAGCTACATTTTATTCGAGCAATATTTCGGCCCTTCTTGGCAAGGGTCCTCTTCAGGCTCAAGCCGCTCAAGCTGGAAAATAAACTTGTGGAAAAACAATTTAAGATTCTTCCTTAAATATCTGCTTTTGAGAACTTCTTCTCTGAAAGTTGGGTGGGGTTAAAGCTGGTGTTGTGATTTTATTCTGGACTCGGCGACTGTTTTTGTTGTTCGATTGGGTCGTCGAAAGGGTAGAGATTCTTCTGCATTTTGGTTTTAGAGTCATCTGTCTCTTCTTCCTCTTTCCAGCTAAGATGGATACTTGTTGGCGGCATGTATGGGCGATTAGTTCCGTACTTCGGTGATAGATGTTCCTACGGCCCAAGCTGACTGCGAATCATATTTGACGGTGCAAAACGGATAAGTCAGCTACATTTTATTCGAGCAATATTTCGGCCCTTCTTGGCAAGGGTCCTCTTCAGGCTCAAGCCCATAAACTAATCAACAAAACAACTAATCGCCCATACATGCCGCCAACAAGTATCCATCTTAGCTGGAAAGAGGAAGAAGAGACAGATGACTCTAAAACCAAAATGCAGAAGAATCTCTACCCTTTCGACGACCCAATCGAACAACAAAAACAGTCGCCGAGTCCAGAATAAAATCACAACACCAGCTTTAACCCCACCCAACTTTCAGAGAAGAAGTTCTCAAAAGCAGATATTTAAGGAAGAATCTTAAATTGTTTTTCCACAAGTTTATTTTCCAGCTTGAGCGGCTTGAGCCTGAAGAGGACCCTTGCCAAGAAGGGCCGAAATATTGCTCGAATAAAATGTAGCTGACTTATCCGTTTTGCACCGTCAAATATTTTTTTACCCTTTTAAGTATCAAGTTTCGCAAACAGATTACAGTTAAAAAGTTCATACAATAAATATTCTCAACAACCGTCATAAAATTTAACACACGGATGCGCAATTATGTATTGAGTGTTGTCAAACTTCTGACAGCGTAAGCAGCCTTTCTTATCCTGGAAGCATTTTTGCCGGAAGGCTACCGGAAACGAATTGGAAAGTAATTAAAGCACAACTCTTACGACAAAATTGTCCGAAGAACGCTTTATAGTGAATAGTTAGAGGACGTGCTGCGTTTGACATTTTACGGGTCTTCGAATGGTTGTACAGAATTCTAAATCCTTGACAATATATGAGAGTAACAACCCCCCGTGGTTTAACGTTTATTTTCTGTTCGCCAGAGCGCTACAAGGGGGATAGGTTTCCCCAACGAAAGGCAATAGACATACAGTATAGAGATACGCTTCTTCGAACATTTCTCTGAATTTTCGACTACCTTGAGTTCTGTTTTGTCTAAAAAACCCAAATGGAAATAATAAATTACGAGCTTAGTATCAGCTAAGAGTTTAAGCTTTCTTTAACGTTTAGTATGAAATCAGATTCCTGTATTGTTATCCCATTGTGAATGTCTTCTCGTCTGTAGGGATACTTCGGACGGCCATGAATGTAATGCAGAACTGTTCGGATGACGTAGCCTGGTTATTAGCTTTTGCACAAAAGTAACTGAGCAAAAAATAGTAAAAAATTAAATAGAAAAAGTGTACGGGTTTGTTTGGACTTTATTTTACTTAAATTTTAACTGAAAAGCAAACTTATTTTTGTATCTTTTAGTTGAATACACTGAGTTATTTGGATTCTGCTAAAAGATTTTCTTATTTTCCACTATCTGCTCTAGTACTGAGGTTCAGAATATCTACGGCTGTCCCCACAGCGCAAATTCTACTATGACGCGGAATATTTGAATCTGAACAAAAGCGCGGCTTTTCAGTAGGCGGTAATAAGCTTGGTGAATACTGCTTATTGCCTGATAAAACAAATTTCATAAATCTTTTTCGTGAAGCATCTGACACAGGTAGTACCACAAATCTGACAGGGAAATTCCACTATTTGAAAAGTGATTACTCGTGAATAGCGGAGCTACGAAGTAGCGCATTTTCACCGGGTCTTCAAGCCTCTTTAAGGGAATAAGTAAGGGGTAACAAGACTGTCCCATCTCTGCTCTTTTAAGTTAAACTTTAAAGTATCACAATTATTATTACTCATTTTTGTTTATAAGTATTTGCTAGGCTTGGATTTCACCATTCTCAGGCGCTGTTCAAGTTATTCAACGTCCGAAGTAACTTGCCTCTAGTAGATTGCAGGCTCATTTCTACAAATACAGGGCCGAAGTATCGCTAAAGAGAATTTTAGCTAATTAGTTCGAACACTAGATCAGGATTTCTCGGTCGGATTTCTGCACTTTCATCAAGTGGAAAAATCTCAACTTTTCCATACGGAACTGATGATGGCGCCGAAAATCCGGGCAGGAATTCAAGGCATAACTCGTACACTCTGAGTTATTTGTAGAAGCGTGTTCCACCCTGCTTACCATAGTTACTATGCATGACGTCACGGATTTTAAGCTTCTTAGCGTCAAGGCTGGAACGCATTTTCTATTTTCAGCAAAATATCGTGCCAAGGGCTACTCAGGCCAATACCGTCAAAGAGATCGTAGTTACCACGCTTAATACACTCCCGGGCCGAGCGTGGTAATAAGCGCCCGCTTGTGAAATTCAGATCATGCGCTATGGGGAGACCTGTTTGTGGTGCTTTAAATTTTCAGAGAGACGGAGGAAATTCGCATTTGACAGCGAAAATTAGACTGTATGTTCATATGCCTTTAGGGGTATCCCGCCGCTAGTGTTGCAGAGCACCATGGGTGCTCCATTGCCAAATCAAGCGGTTCAGCAAGCTTTCGAACTCGAGACACATCCGTCACAGATACCTTAACCACCCATGCATGGGCAAAATATTCGACACGTAATTAATTTTCAAATACTCACCCGGTACTAGTCCTTTCGCCGAATAGGAGTGTCCGTTCAGAGGGAAAATACCTCCAATCTCAATCTGCGGCTTTTCCTTCCCAAGCTCAGGAACCCACTGATTGAGAATATCCTCATTTCCTCTCAGCCAATTACAGGCGACTTCTTCTAGAGACAAGTTCCCTCGGGCGTTGTAAAGGTGCAACAGTTTGGAATAGTCTGATTGTTGGAAGTAAACGTTTTGGGTCACCTGCAAAACCCAACGTTTAAAGCACAACTACTAGAAATGATCTTTTCCCTTTAAAATAGATCAGGAAAAAGGTTTTCGAAAATACCTTTTCTTTCCACCTGACACTATCAATCAATCAATTTATTTAATTCGTGATATTACACATCACATACTAAAATTACACTAACACATGAATTTTCTTACTAAATATATACAATCATTTTAACCATTCGGTGGCTCGGGGCAATAGCAGAGTCGACGGAAAAGTCGGTAAAAATGTCCAGAACGGCATTCGATCGTCATACAGGTCATCATCTAAAAAATAACCTAAGTACTTCACTTTGTCCACTCTCTTTAAAACAAAATCACCAAGTCGAATAGCCGGAAATATCAGGGATTTAAAATGTTTCGGGATAAAAATCATGTAATTGCACTTCGCAGAATTGAAAATAATGTCATGCGTCGCTGCATAATTTGCGCAAATCTTCAACAGGAGATTCTCTTGTTAGCGCTTGTCGATTATACCCAGCCTTCCGGCTCTCCGACGCGGCAGCTGGGCGCAAAAGATTTGAAAACTGAACTTTGCCTTGGTTAAAAAGTGGGAAACCTAAGCAAATAAAAGAAGTAATAGACAGAAGATTATCACATCCTTGTGTGTGAAAGAGTTGTCAGCGAACAATGAAGATTCCGGCAAACTTGGAAAACTTGGCAAGGCCGAAAAAGCGCTGAAAATTCGTAGTTGCGAAACGAAACAATGGAGAAAGGTGGGGATTTTAGAAGCTAATAATTCCACATGGGAGCCAAGTATATTATAAAAGGCAGAATAAGCAAGAGGGGTCCTTTTGCTTAGTCTGACAGAAAAAACAGTAGGTTAGGGTATGAGCTACGAGAGGAAAAGCTTATCTCAGAGGGGTTACCCACTCTCGGTTTTGGTTTACGGCAAATACCAGGTGCGGGCACCAGCTGACAATAGCCGGCACCGGTTCCCACGTGTAAGAACATTAAATCAGAATATTTAGAAGCAGAATCGTCTAATTTATGGCAGGCAACGGTGCCGGCACCACTGATTGCGGCCTGTGCCGGGAAAGGGTGCATAGCAGGTGCCGGGGAGTGGATAACCCCTCTAAGCTCCCACTGAGTCTTGAGCGAAATCTGGAATAAAAGATCCAGTTCAGCTCAACGCCTTTGATCAGTTCTATTTTTATTAACTGGACGCCAAATTCACAATGGATACGAAATTCGGAAGCTGAATGCGTAAAACTACATCACAGCTTAATCATCTAGATGATTAAGCTGTGAACTACATGAAATAGTTTCTTCGTGTCCGCATGTTCGAAGCCAAATTCTATTTGTCGGTGCAAAACGGATAAGTCATCTACATTTTATTAGAGCTGTAGATTTTATTAGTACATTTTCCAGCTTGAGCCTGAAGAGGACCAAATATTCCTTCAGCCAAAGCTGACTGCGAATCATATTTGATAGTGCAAAACAAGTTCCACAAGTTCGTATTTCCAACTTGAGCGGTTTTGAGCCTGAGGAGGACCCTTGCCAAGAAGGGCCGAAATATAGCTCTAATAAAATTCAGCTGACGTACACGTTTTGCACTATCAAATCTGAAAAAGGACCCTTGCCAAGAAGGGCCGAAATATAGCTCTAATAAAATTCAGCTGACGTATACGTTGTACACCGTCAAATATGATTCGCAACCAGCTTGGGCTGAAGAAATATCTATCAGTCAAATTCTGTGTGGACTAAAATAAAGAAGCGACGTTTCCACAGAACTTCCTTCCATCTAACCTAGAGCTTAGTTCAAAGGCTAGGATAAGCGAGCAGTGAGTCTACCCAACGGAAACTGTTATTATAGAGGAATCCGAGGCAATGTTGATAGTAGCCTGCTGACCAACAGGAAGCCAGGCTTTGTCTCGAAGATGATACAAACTGACCAATGCGATGCGATACTTTATTTTTGTGGTAAAAGTTTGAAATCTTCAAGGTCTCATTTCTGACTGAACTTCACTTCAGAACTGTGATTAAACAATCAAGAAAGTGTCGAGAAAATGTTACCAACGACTGGCAACGACAACGACGTATAGGTTCGTAGTAGTTACCAAACGCCGATAGTTCACTATCAAAGTAAAGAAAAGTCAAATATTATTTAATTTGTTTTTACAGGATGATGGTGAAGAAACATCCATTTCCGTGCAGTATGCGGCAATATCTCTATTCGGATAGGAAGCCTGTGCTTACAGGAAATGAAGAGCGTTTCCAGCCTACTTACCGTAGTTACTACGCATGACGTCACGGATCCTAGCTTCTTGACCTCAAGGCTGGAACACAATTATATATTTTCGGCAAAATATCGCGCCATGGGCTGATCGGACCGTTCACGTCACAGAGATAGTAGTTACCACGCTAACTACGCCCCCGAGTGTGTTAAGCAAATAGTTACTATTAGTTACTATTTCGAGAGGGTTGGAACGGTCTGCGTAGTAACTTTTCACGAGGGTGGAACGGAAATAGTAGCTTATAGTTACTATTGTTAGAAGGGTCGAACACGCTCTAAATGGCTACCAAAGAAGACAGAAGCATCTGGCACACTGTAAGGGGACAAATGCACCCCTGCACATCATTTATTTTCCTGTCGCGCATAAACCCCACGCAATCGGTTCACTGACGTATGTCAAAGTGTAACAGACAAGCCAGTCTAATTCATTCTAATTCATCTCTTCAGGCTCAAGCCGCTAATTCATTCCGGTCTGTAAGGTCGCGACCGGCACACGATCTGGTTACATGGCTCCCGGGTGTGTATCGCAACTCAAATATGTTACGTTTTTAATAATTTTATATATGTCTGAGGGGCATGAATCTAACATGATAAGTTACCATTATCTCAAGGTGAAAGGGAATACGAATCGAGACTTGAGACAGGTTATTGGGCATTAAAAAAAACCTCTTGCTTATTCTGCCTTTTATATTATCCTCGTCTCCCTTATGTGATTACAAGCTCCTGGAATCCCCGCCTTTCGCCGTTGTTTCGTTTAGTACCTACGACTTTTTAGTACTTTTTCGGCCTAGCCGAGTTTTGCCAGTCACACAACGCAAATTTCGCCGAAAGCTTCAAGGTCCGCCGACAACAATTTCGCATTTAAGGACATAAGAAGCTTCAAAGTGTTGCTTTTATGGCACTTGCCTTCCGGCCAAGTGCCACATACCGATCACTTTTCCGTCGGTCGGTCGGTCGGTCCGGTGATCGCGAGTTAGGGTACTTCCAGATGTGCTAGGACAATGAAACTTGGCAGGAATATCAGGGACCCGACCAAACTAACCTGGAAATAATAAGTTTCCCTATCCGACCATATGCGGGGGAGTGGGGGAGCTGGAAACTTGAAAATTTAGGGCATTTTGTCACACTTTTTTGAATTAGGATACTTCCAGATGAGCTAGGACAATGAAACTTGGCAGGAATATCAGGGACCCGACCAAACTAACCTGGAAATAATAAGTTTCCCGATCCGACCATATGCGGGGGAGTGGGGGAGCTTGAAACTTGAAAATTTAGGGCATTTTGTCACACTTTTTCGAGTTAGGGTACTTCCAGATGAGCTGAGGCAATGAAACTTGGCAGGAATATCAGGGACCCGACCAAACTAACCTGGAATAATCAGTTTCCCGATCCGACCATATGCGGGGGAGTGGGGGCGCTGGAAACTTGAAAATTTAGGGCATTTTGTGACACTTTTTCGAGTTAGGGTACTTCCAGATGTGCTAGGACCATGAAACTTGGCAGGCATATCAGAGACCCGACCAATAATCAGTTTTCCGATCCGACCATTTGGGGGGGGGGGGTGGAGGGCAGGGGAATCCGGGGAATTGTGAAGTGTGTAACTTTCGAACGGGTGGTCGGATTGTAATGAAACTGCATAACTGAATATAATATATATCTGTCATGTCCCGTTTAAAGTCTTGACCGGATTCGGTAGCCAGGGGGGAGTTGGGGGGGGGGGGGAGGACCGGAAATTTCAAAAAACGGTTAGAATGGAGGGATCGGAGTGGAAATTGCTGGGAAGAACAAGTATCAGCTCTAGATAAGTCCTTTAGACCATTGTACTGGATCCAAACACTTCTGGGGGGGGGGGAGGGGGTTTCCCGGAATTCCGGTGATGGTGGTTTTGGGAATTTTCACAATGAAACTTGGCAGGCATTTCAGGGACCCGATCAAACTGACTTCAAAATAAAAATTTTGTCGATCTGGCTATGGCGGGGGGAGTGGAGGGAGGGGAATCCAAAATTTTCAGTCATGCTTAATTTTGGAATGGGTGATCGGATTCGAGTAAAATTTAAGAACTGAACAGAGGACATTTCTCCGATGATCTTTTTCATATCCGGACCGGATCCGGCAACTATTGGGGAGGGGGGGGAATACGTGACCCGTTTCGAATGGAGGGATCGGGAAGGAACTTTGTGGGAAGAACAAACAGATGCTCTAGGTAGGTCATTTACTGAATCGGATTGGCTACGGGCACCGTGGGGGAGCTGGGGGGGGGGGGGGCGGAAATCTCGATAAACGGTTAGAATGATGGTATCGGAGTGAAACTTGCTGGGAAGAACAAACATCTGATCCATGTAAATCTTTTACATAATTTGACTGGATCCGGACACTTGAGGGGGGGGGGGGGAGGGGGTTTCCCGGAATTCCTTTTTTGGGGGGATTTTCACGACGAAACTTGGAAGGCATATCAGGGACCCGGTCAAACTGACTTGGAATAAACAAGAATCCTCGATATGATAATCTTGGGGGGGGGGGGTTGAGGGAGGGGAATCCGGAATATTGAGTAATGCGTAACTTTGGAACGGGCGATTGGATTCGAATGAAATTTAATAATTAAACAGAGGACATTTTTCTCTGGTGATCTTTTTCATTTCCGGACCGAATCCGGCAATTATTGGGGGGAGGGCGGAAAATACTTGACCCGCTTAGACTGGTGTGATCTGGATCGAACTTCGTGGGAATGACAAACAGATGCTCTGGATTAATCATTTACAGAACCGGATTGGCTCCGGGTATTGTGGGTGGAGTTGAAGGGTGGGGGTGGGGGCTGGGATTCCGGTGATCGCGCGTTAAGGTACTTCCAGATGTGCTAGGACGATGAAACTTCGCTGGAATATTGGAGATTCAACAACATTTGCTTAGAAATTGCTACTTCCCAAAACCGATTATTCCTTAAAGTACCAATCTTGACCGCAAAGTAAAAAAAATACTTTTAAGCAATATATACATTTTCATGATGCCCATCAGCCCATTAGCATTTTTGCCTCAAGGGTTTTGCTTACAAATGAAGTTCCAGCTCCCTTAGAGTGCGCATCTCAACCGCAAAGTCGATTCTTACTTTTGATCAATCAAATCATCTTAACCCATGCAAGTGCCATATGAGCTTACAGCTCTTGTTAATTTTGGCAGAGATCGTCTATACCTTCCATTTTAAACTTCTTTTGATTTGCTTGACCGACCCCCCCCCCCCCCCCGCACAAATAAAAAAGGCTATCCCAAAAGAATCTCCTAGTCCCAAATAATCGCTACGCCACGGATAGTACAAGGGCTTAGCTGGGTACCCAGATTAGTTCATGTACCTACTTGCATAAGAATAGGATAAATGGACGCAGTATCCAGTAACCAGTGTAAGAATAAGCTTGTGCGTGCACAAAGGGTATGTGTCTGTGAAGCAAAAAGTGCTGGCTGGATGTGTTCTTAGTTTCGAATGCGTAAGCGCAGGCAGTACAAAGATAAACAAGAGAAGGGATTGTAGAGCGAAGGTGAAGGTTGATGGTGACGCGATAGTTGCTGAAGTGAACGAACACACGCATTCACCTTAAGCTGTTGTCAGTGAGTTGTTAAAAGTGAAAGATCAAACCAAAACCCGTGCCACTCAGTGTAACGATCCCCCCAACACATCCTTTCCCATTTCTTTCCCCTTCTTGACGAGGAAGCTACAGTTGGGTGCCGTTAATTTTTATTGTTGTACCAGAACTCACTTGACTTGGATTACGGTCCTTTTTGGATTCGTATTAAATGAAAAGGATTTGGGGGATGGGGGTGGGGGTAGTTCGCCGGGGGTGTTTTGGTACTGGGGGGGGGGTGCCACCGGGGGAGAAGGGGTTGGTCGGGGGGGGGGGTTAGCCGGGGCGGGTTTAGCCGAGGGGGGGGGGGTTACTGGGGGTCGGTACTTTGGGGGGGGGTCGGTACTGAGGAGGGGGGTCGCCGGTGGGGTTCTCACCTAGACCCGAAAAGCTAATTTGACGTGGGAAATAATGTTATTGTCGAAAACCCAATATTCTGAGCCACTTCATCTTGAAAACATCACTTCTAGTAAGAGTTGTGCTTAAAGAATTAGAACAATGCAAAGGTGGAGGCTCCGCTATTACAGTAAGGATATACTTCTTCGAAAGTTAACTTCGTCCGCCTGCAGTGTAAAAATTGTTGGTGAGTCACTGTAGCAGTCAGAAAAACTGAATTTAGGGTTTGTCGTTTTTGTTATCCCATTCAGCCAAAAACTGCCCTATTCCAAAGTTAAAGTTTAACTGAAAAGCCAAGTTATTCCTGTGCCATTTAACTGAGTTATGGATCCTGCAAAGAGATTTTTTTATTTTCCACTATCTGCTCTGGTTATGACGTTCAGAATATCTGCAGCTGTCCCCACAGTGTAAATTCTACTATGACGCAGGAAAATTTAATATCAACACAAACGCGGCTTTTCGGTGGGCAGTGGTGAGACTGGTGAAGATTGCTTAGTGCCTGAGCAAAAAAAAAAAAATCAAAAATCTTTTCGCATAGAGGTACCACGAATCACACGGAAATTCCACTATTTGAAAATCGATTATTCGCGACTTGCGGAACACCAGAGTAACGCATTTTCAGCGGGCCTTCAAGCCAATTTAAGTGAATAAATGATGGGTAACTAGATTGTCCTATCCCAGCCCTTTTCGATTAAACTTTAAGCAGCAATTTCATGTTGCATTCCTCCACTGTATCTCGTGACAAATTCTGTTTAATAAGAACTTACAATGCTACTCTTTTTGTATAGCCCAAGATGTACAAAGGCTCTTCAACGTCGAGATCGACTAAAAAGAGGCACGGCACGGCACGACATAGTGTAGGAGGCACGAGTACTAAAAGAGGCACGAAAACTAAAAGATCCCTTTCCGGCTTCGGAATGAGGGGCAGGAACAATGTTCTAACGTGCCTTTTTTTAGGCTCTGGAGTTATTAACTCTCACTCACTTGTATACTTCTATTACTTGCTAATCACTTTTTATTGTTCGTGCCTCCTGCGGCATAACGTGCCGTGCCTCTTTTTAGTCAATCCCGCCCACATCACCCCGCTTATTTATTCTCAAAGAGCAGTCATCCAGCGTAAGCAGATTGCGAACGATGACGAAATGTCGGTAAACGGTCAAGTCTGCCAAGATTGTTTCCAGTAATATGTTGGCTCTCAAATTCAAAGGTCATTCAAGTTGAAGACAGAAGAACCCACCTACAATTTTTCGTAGCCCTTGAAGCCCCCACAGCCTAAAACAAGAAGGGTCGAAATGTCACTTAAACAAACCTCAGCAGAGATCTGTCGGTCAAACATTCGCCAAGAACTTTGTAAACTGTGAATATAATTTGAACTAGCTATCTCGCACTATTTATTGCAAATTCATCCCTACAGCCTCTTTGGGTATTGAGGTTCAAAGGAATAATTTGAAAGCATTCCTTCATTTGGTTTAGGTCACACGCATTCAACTGAAGTCTCAAGTTCAAACCAAGACTTTGTCCGACATCAAAAGATCTGTTGGCATGAATCGAAAGTACGTGGCTGGTAGGTTTCAAAACAGTTCCCAGCAGAAAGTTAAAGAGAAAAAACTTTTAACTAGTTCCGTCATATTTTCAGGGGAAAAAAAGGTGTGTTTGACTAAGCGCAACGGGTACTACTAAGGCTGGTAGTTCATGGGAACCCGAAAGTGCATGGCTGGTAGACGTCAAAACAGTTCTCAGCAGAAAGTTAAAGAGGAAAAAAACATTTAGCTGGTTCCGTCACATTTTCAAGAAGAAAAGGTGTGCCGACTAAGCGCATACTACTAAACTCACTGAATAATTACTGAGCCACGGACCACGTTGCGTTAAAGGGTTAACCTAGTTCATGTTACATGTGAGTATTGTACCGTGCTATTAGGACTTTGCAAAGGAAACGGTGTATTTGTGTCCACATTTATATCGACCAGTTTATGTCTTTTTGGCATTTGCAGCCTCTGGCTCAAGTACCATATACCGATCGCAATTCCGTCTGTCGGTCCGCTTTTTTGTCACCCTTTTTCGAGTTAGGGTACTTCCAGATACGCTAGTCGATGAAACTTGGTAGGCGTATCAGGGACTCGACCAAACTAACCTGGAAATAATCAGTTTCCCGACCCGATCATCTGGGGGGAGTGGAGGGCGGGGGAATCTGGACGGTACATAAGCAGCAGATGCTTGTTCTTCTCAGCAAGTTCCACCCAATCCCTCCAGTCCAACAGTTTCACGAGATTTCCTGTCCCCCCCCCCCCCCCAGCTTCCCCACAGCTGTCAAATCCAGTCCAGACTTGAAATGGGACATCAGAGACATATCTTTTACTTAGTTACTAAGCTTCATTCGAATCCAATCACCCGTTCGAAAGTTACACACGACTCAATATTCTGGATTCCCTCCCCCCCCCCCCCCCAGATGGTCGGATTGAGAAACTGAATATTTCCAAGTTAGGTGATCGGGTCACTGATAAGCACATAGCTCGCAATCGTGGGACAGACTGCCCGACCGACAGACCGACAGACGGAATGCAATCAGTATATGGCACTTGAGCCAGAGGCTGCAAGTGCCTAAAAAGAGGAACGCCTACTAAAACGGGAACGGCACATATTAAAACGACCTATACTAATCGATAGCTTGATCCTGATTTCTCGAGCAGGCCAAAGCGAAAAATAAAGAGGGTCTAGGCAGGATCCAGGTCGAACCCAGACCCAGGCTAGAATTCACTAAAATAAGCTTTATGATTAATTAGTTAGCTTTATTATTAATAAGTCATCCGTTTTCACGACCAACCGATCAACTAAGTAACTTAACTGCTAGAAGTAAAGTCCTCTCCCTGGCCATGCCCGGACATGCTCTAAAACTCGTGACTAAGCAATCGACTAAGCGAGTCGCCGTTCCTCATCTTAGTACCTTGCCTCCTGTTGTATACTCGTTCCCCCTGCACCATACTCTTCCGTTCCATTCTCTCTTTTAGTCGGTCCCTGAAGCATGGAACCTAACTTATTATTCTCCAAGGTTTTAGAATTAAAAGTGGTCACTAACAAGATCAATGTTCTGCAGGCCTGTTCTAGGATGGGAGACTACATTTCCCGTGGCATTGTGGAAAATCCGCTGACATAAAAATGATCAAAAAGGGCTGAATATCCTCCTGGGACTTAATACTCTTACTACATTATTTTTCATAAACAAAATTGTCGACAAATTTAGCTTCAAGCTCGCCTACAAGTGACGCACTTTCAGGGTGAGGTGGCAGCGCGTAAGCAAAACACGGGACTACTGAGCGTATACTCTCTCCATAGACCATGTCAAGATGATAGTTGCGTTTTTGCAGATACCATGGTATCTGATACCACGGTCTAAAGTCGTGTTTGCAGTTATCGTGGTATCTGATACCATGGTCAAAAGGCGTTTTTGCAGTTATCATGGTATCTGGCCAGTTATCGTGGTATCAGATATTCAGGTACCACGGTCCGACCGTGGTAACTGGTCGTGGTATCTGACAAGTCATCTAACTTTCATCAATTATAGTCAAATTGGTGAGAAAGAAGTTTAGCACTTAGTGATGTAACTGGATATCATTTTTATGGCACTTGCAGCCTCTGGCTCAAGTGCCATATACCGATCACAATTCCGTCTGTCGGTCTGTCGGTCGGTCCGAGTTTTTTGTCACACTTTTTCGAGTTAGGGTACTTCCAGATGTGCTAGGACAATGAAACTTGGCAGGAATATCAGGGACCCAACCTAACGAACCTGGAAATAATCAGTTTCCCGATCCGACCATATGCGAGGGAGTGGGGGCGCTGGAAACTTGAAAATTTAGGGCGTTTTGTCACACTTTTTCGAGTTAGGGTACTTCCAGATGAGCTAGGACAATGAAACTTGGCAGGAATATCAGGGACCCGACCAAACTAACCTGGAAATAATCAGTTTTCCGATCGGACCATATGCGGGGGAGTGGGGGCGCTGGAAACTTGAAAATTTAGGGCATTTTGTCACACTTTTTCGAGTTAGGGTACTTCCAGTTGTGCTAGGACCATGAAACTTGGCAGGCATATCAGAGACCCGACCAAACAAACTTAGAAATAATCAGTTTTCTGATCCGACCAGTTTGGGTGGGGGGGGGGAGTGGAGGGCAGGGGAATCCGGGAAATTGAGAAGTGTGTAACTTTCGAACGGGTGATCGGATTGTAATGAAACTTCATAACTGAATAGAATATATATCTGTAATGTCCCGTTTAAAGTTTTGACCGGATTCGGTAGCCAGGGGGGAGTTGGGGGAGGAGACCGGAAATTTCAAGAAACGGTTAGAATGGAGGGATCGGAGTGAAACTTGCTGGGAAGGTAAGGTAAGGTAAGGTACAAATTTAATAGCAAATATGAATAAACCTGGAGTTTCTCAAAAGCATCTGACATGCCAGTGGCATAAAAAACGACGCTTCACTAATTCTGATGGGTTTGTAAAAATTATTAATACAATTCTAGCCTAAGGCATTGTAAAGAAAAAACAAACAAACAACTATCACACATCAACACTAAAATTTAAAGACAACACGAGAATTTACGACAACAGACATATGACTAACAAAGAACAAGCATCTACTATAGATAAGTCCTTTAGACCATTGTACTGGATCCGGACACTTATGGGGGGGGGGGGGGTTTCCCGGAATTCCGGTGATGAAACTTGGCAGGCATATCAGGACCCAATCAAACTGACTTCAAAATAAAAATTTTGTCGATCTTATAATGGTGGGGGGAGTGGAGGGAGGGGAATCCGAAATTTTCAGTCATGCGTAATTTTGGAATGGGTGATCGGATTCGAGTGAAATTTAAGAATTCAACAGAGGACATTTCTCCGATAATCTTTTTCATATCCGGACCGGATCCGGCAACTATTGGGGGGGGGGGCGGAAAATACGTGACCCGTTTAGAATGAAGGGATCGGGATGGAACTTTGTAGGAAGAACAAACAGATGCTCTAGGTAAGTCATTTACTGAATCGGATTGGCTACGGGCACCGTGGGGGAGCTGGGGGGGGGGGGGGGGACCGGAAATCTCGAGAAACGCTTAGAATGATGGTATCGGAGTGAAACTTGCTGGGAAGAACAAACATCTGATCCATGTAAATCTTTTACATAATTTGACTGGATCCCGACACTTGAGGGGGGAGGAGGGGGTTTCCCGGAATTCCGTTTTTGGGGGATTTTCACGACAAAACTTGGAAGGCATGTCAAGAGACCCGGTCAAACTGACTTGGAATAAAAAAAAATCCTCGATATGATAATCTTGGGGGGGGGGGGGGAGTTGAGGGAGGGAAATCTGGAATATTGAGTCATGCGTAACTTTGGAACGGGTGATCGGATTCGAGTGAAATTTAATAATTAAACAGAGGACATTTTTCTCTGGTGATCTTTTTCATTTCCGGACCGAATCCGGCAATTATTGGTGGGAGGGCGAAAAATACTTGACCCGCTTAGACTGGTGTGATCTGGATCGAACTTCGTGGGAATGACAAACAGATGCAGATGTGGGTGGAGTTGGAGGAGGGGGGGGTGTCTGGGATTCCGGTGATCGCGCGTTAAGGTACTTCCAGATGTGCTAGGACGATGAAACTTCGCTGGAATACTGGAGACTCAACAGCATTTGCTTAGAAATTGCTACTTCCCAAATCCGATTATTCCATAAAGTACCAATCTTGACCGCAAAGTAAAAAAAATACTTTTAAGCAATATATGCATTTTCATGATGCCCATCAGCCCATTAGCATTTTTGCCTCAAGGGTTTTGCTTACAAATGAAGTTTCAGCTCCCTTAGAGTGCGCATCTCAACCGCAAAGTCGAAACTTATTTTTGAAGTGCCATATGAGCTTACAGTTCTTGTTTCTTTTGGGATGACTTCGAAAAGTGCAATCTCGGCAATAGTCGCTTTTGCAGAGCAACCGCATGTCAGATCAAATGAAGTTCCAGCTCCCTTAGAGTGCGCATCTCAACCGCAAAGTCGAAACTTATTTTTGAAGTGCCATACGAGATTACAGCTCTTGTTTCTTTCGGGATGACTTCGAAGTGCAATCTCGGCAATAGTCGCTTTTGCAGAGCAACCGCATATCAGATACCACGACAACTGCAAAAAAAGACTAATTCCAGATCCAGTTACCGTGGTAACAGATACCATGGTATCTTCAAAAACGCAATTAATGTCAATGCGTAACGTTCCGCTTTAAATAAGCATTCCGCTCCGCTCGGATACAAGGACCGCTCAAACCTATAACACCAATGCAACCTACTTCCATACATGCATTCATTAATTCTTAAGCCCGGGGACCCGATTATCACATGTTACATTCTGAACCCGCAAACGACACCTCACTAATCTTTGCACTTGCCACAATACACTTTTTCCATGTGCATTGTGCTCCCGACGAGTGTTGGCGTATCATGCTAGTGATGCGTAAAAGCGGTTATCTGAATTTTACCGAGTTATTGCTTGAAGTCAATGGGTCTGGGAAATGGCTTAAAACAGCCAAACCCGTGGATAGTTTGTTAAAAGCAGAGCTTAGTTTTTAAGTATTCGGATAGGTTTGAATATTGGAATCAGAACTTCAGAAACCGAACGCTCCAGTGTAGTATCGATAATAATTTGCCCCAAGAGCCCCCATAGTGGTATGGTTTAGAGGGTGGTGGATAAGGCTAGGTCTTAAAGGACCCCTCTTGCTTATTTTGCCTTTTACAACAGACTTAGCTCCCATATGGAATTATAAGCTTCTAAAATCTCCACCTTTTTCCATTGTTTCGTTTCGTAACTACGAATTTTTAGCGTTTTTTCGGCCTTGCCGAGTTTTCCCGTCACCCAATAAAAAGTTTGCCGGAATCTTCATTGTTCGCTGAAAACTTTTTCACACATGAGGATGTAGTAATCTTCTGTTTATTACTTCTTTTATTTGCTTAGTTTTCCCACTTTTTAACCAAGGCACGTTCAGTTTTCAAATCTTTTGCGCCCAGCCGCCGCGTCGGAGAGCAGGAAGGCTGTGTATAATCGACAAGCACTAACAAGAGAATCGCTAGTTTCAGGTTGAAAGTAATGGTATTTTCGAAAACCTTGTTTCCAATCCATTTTATAGGGAAAATATCATTTCTAGTAAGAGTTGTGCTTTAACTGAATAGGGGTTACTCGGACCTTGTGGATAGCGTGATTTTCTTCTAAAGAACGGCAGGCCTGACCTTAATTTCCACTCTCAGAACCAATCAACAACGAGGGGTACAGATGTCCTAGTGCCGCCTAAAGCTGCCACCGTGAAGAAAATAGCGCTTATTACTAACAACACAGTATCTGTAACAGAACACACTTTAAAGCGTTACCACAAAAAAATGGTCTTTCTATGACACATACAATGCTAATCATCCCTACTGTCACTATGACTGTTCAAAACCACAAAAAAATACCGTCAAACAATGAGCAAATTAAAAAAAAAATCTTAGGTTTGAAGGATTAGGTTTGGACTAAGTCTCAGCTGATTATCCGGGACAGCCGATATGGCACGTATGGAGCCAAGAATCAAAATAAAAATTTCTATCTAATGCTCCAACTGTTTATTACAAACACAAATAAATTAAAAGCCAAAGACCAGTGTGGTGCTTCTGAAGACATACAAAAAATAATCAATAGTCTTATTGCTAATCAAACGCTGAAAGTTTTGTTATCTGGAAAAGAAGACGTTATGCGTGGTTTTTTTCTCGAGCCAAAACAGCAACCCGACAATCAAGTTTAAATCTGAATAAACTGGTGGCTTGCAATAAGTAAGAGAATGTAATAATGTAATAAACAGAATGTTTGGACTAGGTCTTTAACTGTTCTAGGGGAAATGACAAATCTGGTCCATCATGACGGCTTTAGGGGGTTCGCCGTACGACACCGCAACCAGCGTATACACATCATACACATCATCTCAAGACAATGTAAGCGCGTAATGTACTGCTTTAAATAAGGCTTAGTAACCGTGACAGGGTCTCGCTCCGCTCGGGTACTCCTGAAAATGTGTTACTCCGGTGTCCCGCAATTCACGAATAATCGATTTTCAAATAGTGGAATTTCCGTGTTATTTGCGGTACCTCTATGCGCTTGTATTTTTGTTGTATGCCTTACGAGAAAGATTTATGTTTTTTTTTTGCCCAGGCACTAAGCAAATATACATGGTCTAGGCTCCATATGAGTGTAGAAATAACAAACAAAAATTTAACGAGGAATTTTAAAACTTTTGTTTCGGTATAAGAGATAAGCTATTTGCTGCGCTAAATCGAGCGAGACAAAATCGCCCGCAAATAGTGAACTTCATTTGACACAAATGACGCCACGATATCCAAACCAGCGCTGTATCAGTCGAAGCGTTATTGAGCCACACTCTTTGCAGGCTAATGTCACACTCAGTTCTAAGCACTGACAAATCTTATCCTTATACCAAAGCAAAATTTTAAAAATTTTGCTTCATTGTGTTATTTGATTTCTAGATTCAAGGGATCACGCACGTTCTATCAGGTGCCTACACGTGCTTTAAGAAAGGCCAACGGCCATGCTGAGGACCTACGATCAGCGTCGTTTGCTCGCGACTTTGAATTCCTGACAGGATTTGGCACCATAATCAAATCCATACGGAAAAGTTGAGATTTATTTCCACTTCATAATGAAAGTGAAGAAAGTACTACCGAAAAAACCTGATCGTCTGTTCGCAGCATCATGCAGTTTGGCTTTGCAGATGGTTTGGGTTCGGAGGTCTTGCGTCCTGTGACGCTGAAAGCGCAGTTTTCCTGCTGAGTGAGACTCAATAAGCTTTTTAGAAAATAAGCTTTCAGAATACTTCCCGAAATGGCCTGCCAACTAGATTTCTTTTTTATTATAGGGGGAGGGAAGAGTGCCAGGAAGTGATAGTAAATGTATGTAGTCGTAAAGCTTTAACTGCAAAAAATCTTGTCTTTTATAAGCACCTGAAAGAGTTGACAGCGATGACAACCGCTTAGTAGCCTACGCCCAGCTTTCCCAAACTTTACCTTCTCTTAGTGATCGCATGCCACGGGTTTGTTTAGATTTGAACTCGATTGCCGAGTTGCTGTTTTCGCTCGAGAAAAACCCATGCAGAACGTCTTCTTTTCTAGATGGCGGAATTTTCCAGGATTGATCAGCAAAGAATTATAAGACCTAACTGATAATTTTTGTATGTCTTCAGAGGTACCACACTGGTCTTGGTTTTATAAGTTATTTGTATTTGTAATAAATAGTTGGAGCATTAGATTGAAATTATTATTATGACCCTTGGCTCCCTACGTGCCATAACAGCTGTCCGGGATAATCGGCTGAGATTTAGTCCAGAAAGAGTTATTTCAAACCTAGGAAATTTGGTGTGTTTTTTTTAATTTGCTCATTGTTTTACGGTGTTTTTAGTGGTTTTGAACATTCATAGTGACAGTAGGGATGGTTAGCATTGTGTGTGGTAGAAAGACCATTTTTTGTGGCCCGCTTTAAGCTGTAGTAGATAATCATGTCATCCAGCCCTATCGAGCGGTAAATGTTTGTATTGCTTTAGGGCTTTTACTCCAGATCGTTACACAGGATTGTAAAATCATTAAAATCAATCTGTACGGCTACGTAGTGTTATCGGCAATCTTCTGAAAATACAGAAGCGTGCCCCCATGTATACACCTATCGTAATAAAAACCCTAACAAGAAGTCGCAACATCAATTACAGAAATCATCTTCAGGCGACAGGAACTATTACCGCGAACAGAACTGTAAATTCTCTTTAGAAATCCTAACCAGGAAAACTTTAAAGGAACAGAAAACTTGACTGAAACTTGACTCGGGGAGCTAGTATATCAAGAATGTACTCTGAGTCGAAAAATTCTCGTTACGACCATTGCAGTTTCCGAGAATTCGACTTTGGAGTTAGTAGAAAAAAAAAGCAAAAGGTTTGTGTGCCGGGAGTAGGAATCGAACGCGCGACCTCTTGACTACTATCCCGATTTGTTGGTCAACACGGCCAAAGGCGAACTTTTACAGTGCATAAGTGCATAATTACAGTGCATAAGGGGCAAGGGCCTGCCAGCTAGCTTTGGGAACACTAAGGAGGGGGTTCGAGATTACAAAGAAGGAGGGTCCTGTCGACAATAAGTCCCTGTATCTTTATCTAAGCCCCCAAGGTCGGTTTGATGGCCGAAAGTTGCGTAGTCAAGTTTTCTGTGCCTTTAATCACAACTAGGAGCCACCATAATCAATCGTTTAGCACCACGATTCCGTCCATCTGGCCCGCTCGTCGATTGTTCGATGGGTTTGAAAGCATTTATGGAGGTTGGTGAAAACAAACTTTTTTCTTGAAAATACAATGGTAAGCAAAAATGATGTAGCCTAAAACCCGAGAACAAATTCTTGAAAGGACTACACACAGCCAAATATTCAGCATTTTTTTTACTTCTAACTCATATGCCAGCCACATTCTTCTCTTTCTCTTTGATTATTTGCGTGCTCCTTTTACAGCGCCCGGCCATCTGCTTTCGATCCCACCACCAGAGGCGTTACTAGCCAAAATGTTTGGGGGGGGGGGACAAGGCATTTACCGACTGGCTGGTAAATCTTAACGACTGTTTTTGCAGAAAAACGACTATTTTCAAGAAAAAAAAGACAGTTTTGAAAAAAGGTCGACTGATTTTCAGAAAAACCAACTGTTTTGACAAAAATCAACTGATCTTCAGAAAAACCGACTGTTTTCGGCTTCGCGCCGACTCGGTTATTTTTTACCGATTGGCCGACAAGATTGGGGGGGGGGTCCCCCTCCCCCCCCCCCAGTCGTGACGCCCCTGCCCACCACTAGACCTTCCGACGATCGTACTGAGCCTTAGCGACTTTGAATGTGGCGGCCTGAATACTGCAAATGCGTAATTGCTTCCGAACCAAAGTAGGGTCTCCACCGGCTCGAAATGGTAAGCGGCTGGAAGCCATGGTAACTTGTCGTAATCACCGTTTTTAGCAATTTTCCGCCAACAAGAGCGCGACGGGACTGGACTAGTCACACACACCCTCAAATTTTGGGCACTGTGTCCCAACGTCTGGGCATGCCCCAACGTACGGGCATGGTGCTGATACGCTGGGGCACCATACCCTGCAGTAAGGACATGGCACTCCAATAAATATCTATTGTCAATTGAATTGAGAATTTGAATTGGAAATTTGCTTTTCAAACAGATTTTTAGAGGGTAATGTGCCCTTGGTGCATGGTGCCCCATGTATGACCACCATGCCCAGACGCTGGAGCATCGAGACCAAAAATTTAGAATTTGTGTATGACTGGACTGGACGACCACGGTTTCGACGGCCTTACAATGGCCGTAGGAGCGCATTGTCGGAGCTTTAATATAGATAGCACAAGAATGCGCAGTTTCAACAAATAACATTTGGAAAGTTATCTGTAATGGTTTTGCAAACATTATGCATTAAACCTTATGCACACCAAGCATTGCCAGAGCCGGAAAACCGTACTTTTCCGATGTAGTCGGCGGTGTTTCGGCCCTTCTTGAATGCATAACTTTGTAATGAGTAATATTTGAAAACCATAACAGCTAACGAGCATCCTTGTGTTATCTGTTATGAAATTCCGACAGTGTGCCTCTTTGGCTTTAATAACACAACTAAATCCTTAGTGTCGACTAAGTTGTATCGGAATTCCATACAGTCGTGACGTATAATAGTGACGTCATGTGATTGAGGACCCAACATAGGATTTGATTGTCCCTAGGTCGTTTAACAAATGTAAACGCGACCGGCGCCTCACTAGCCGCTCGGCTCTATACATATATATTAAAATATTAAACCTTATGTCCTTTATGTTTCGCCCCAATTTTTAGAAATAACAGAACAAAGAAAAATACGGAGCACGAGCTTAGCGCCCCTCTCCTAAGCTCAAACACGGAGTTGTCAGCAAAATATAAAATAATAAACCCCACCGAAAAAATACATACAATTGAAACAAGTGCTCGAGCAAGAGCTTTAAATGCTTGCGCACACCATATTCTAACTCGATTCGTGGTATAGATTTTAGTACTATGTTTAGTGCGTGTACATATTTTCCTCAGTTTCTTTTCTTCTTTTCTTTTTCTTTATGTACTCCGCTTTTTCCCTTTTGTAAGCGGGCAAAAATAAATAATATATATATATACTCACCGATAGGAATAAACTACAATTTTTCGTTTTCTGAGGTAAAATAGATCAAATGGGTGTGGCGTCACGCTTGTATGGAATTCCGATACAACTTAGATTAGACCAGCTCCTTACCTCATAGAGAACCTTCGCGCCATCCTTCACGTGTGGCCAGGCGAACTTCTCGAACCTCTGCATCTCGTACGCACAGCGCGTGTCATTTTCGTCCGTCAGGTTTTCGCAGGGCGGAAAAGATACACTCACAAAATCACCTGATTCTGTGATGGTGCTTGGCTTCCACGCGAAGTATATGATTGACTTATTCAGTTCACTTCGTCGTTCGTCGCCCAGAAACTTCTTGATCGCCGGTTCGATCTCAGATCCCAGCCAAGCCACTTTCACCAGCAATTGCATCTCCTCGATTTGTCTCTTGAGAAAAGCCGTGTAATCTACGAAAGAGGAAAAATAAAAATCAACGGCTGAGTTATAAAAGGCTTTGGCTACTTAAACGAATGTCGAAGACAGAAATGATGGAGCGATACACGGGGTGCACTACCAAGTATCAATCACTATTACAACACCATCCGAGAAAAAAAGGACGAAGCGTGAAACAGGCGAAATACATCTCAATGATGTATTAGATAGTCATCCAAGATCGAACATGAGAACATCAGTCTACTTGCTGTCAAGCACAAGTTATCATGTTTATATCCCTGAAACAGATTGTGTCACACTTGAGAAAGGGTGAGGAAGTATTTCAATGTGAAACAGGGTGGAAACGAAATCTCCAGGAACTCGTGATGGAGGAACAAATCAGTTTTACCGGTCGGATTTTCTCCCCTTGCAAGTTGAAAAATCTGAACTTTTCCCTACGTAACTGAAAATCTGGCAAGAATTCCAGACCTCGGTCTTCTGCCTTCAACAT
The DNA here is from genome assembly GCA_030848855.1 of Branchinecta sandiegonensis. Classification (NCBI taxonomy): domain Eukaryota; kingdom Metazoa; phylum Arthropoda; class Branchiopoda; order Anostraca; family Branchinectidae; genus Branchinecta; species Branchinecta sandiegonensis. The sequence continues at coordinate 4,221,290 of JAUPMV010000009.1, forward strand.
CAAAATGTTATCTTTAGAATGGTTAAGGATGACAACGTTTATTTGGTAGTCCATAATATAGTAAGATAATGAAAATATCTGAACAATGAGCGCAGCACTTCCGTGGTGCTAGTTTGGATTAGAATGCTGGGACTGGCAGCTGGGAGAGAATTAATAAAACAAGTAAATTTTTCTTAAATATAGGCTAGTCGTTTTTTTCGATTTTTTTATTAAAACAGTCATTGTTTCTGGACAAACGTCGATACATCATTGCCAGAGCGAATCATGGAGAAGTTTTCATCGAATCATGGAGAAGTTTTTGGGATCCCAAAACGTAAGTGGAGGGATACCTATGACATTGCAAAAGTTGTCCGTCTGTCCGTCCGTCCGTCCGTCTGTCCATCTGTGCGCACTATAACTCTCGAAGGGAAAGTGATATTCTGACGAAACTTGGTGTGAGGATTCTTTGGATCAAGAGTAAGGTCGAGTTCGTAGATGGGCTCTGTAGCCCAACATTTAGGGGTGGGGGAGGGGGTTTAAATTAAGGGGCAAATGAAATATTTTTAAACAGATAATGTGATAGTCGATTAAGGGGTAAGCAGACATGCTGAACTCGATGGTGAAAACCATTTGGTCATCAGACAAGTAGTTCGCCCGGAATCCGGCCAAAGCCGGAAAGTTTGTTAAAAGTAAAAGTTTTATTTGAAGTTGATTAGATATCCGATTTAGGGTAAGAAGAGATGCTGAGTCCGTGTATGATAATCATTTTTTACCCGGACATATAGTTCGACCGGAATCCGGCTGGAGCCGGAAAATTTGTTATAAGTTAATTTTTTATTTGAAGTTGATTAGATGTTCAGTATTGGGGAAAGAAGATACGCTGAGTTCGTTTTTGAGCTTTCTTTTTTTGCCGGACAAGTACTTCCGCAATTCGGCCAAAACCGGGAAATTGGCACAAGTGGCAGGAAGTTTTCGTCAAAACAGATATGACTTATAAGGTTAAACACACATGCTGAATCCACATCTGAACTTGGTTTCTCAGATGATTACCTATTTGGCCTTGATCTGTTTCTGAATTTTAACAGTAAAAATGTTCAAGGAGTCTGGCGAAGACTGGATCCTGGCGAAGACAAGAGCTAATTGTCTTGAACAAATATTGAATTTTTGGGATCCCATCGAAACCTTTGGTCTTGTTTGTCTTGGACCCAACTATCAAGCTAAAAGAAATAAGCGAAAATCTTCTGCCACCATTCAACCGTCTTCCTGCCCATTGCCAAGTGCGCCAGCTAATGCAGTAAATTTGTTGTTCTTTTCGTGTTTCGTTGTGTATTTCTTGTTTTGCGTGTATATATCTTTTGCTTTCGCTGTAGATTTTGTACCCTCTGTATTTATTGCTAATTAATTTACCTTTTTTTGTATGTACTGTACAAATGCCATTTACTAGGCTGCACATAATAAATTCATTCATTCAGAGCCGGACCGGATCCGGGTATTGTAGCGAGAGTTGTAGAGGGGGGGGGGCAATCCCGAGTTAAGGTGGATGTGCTAAGACGATTAAACTTAACGAAGCAGGAACGTGTCGATGTGTGTAGATCAGCATGAACATGAATCGAATTTCCGGTTTTCACCGGATGCGAGGGGGATAGATCAAGGCAGATAGATCGATTCGTGTCAACAATTAACGGGCCACCTATCCCACTATTGACACACTCAATATTCATTTCGGATAAGAAAATTTGACCGAATTCCCAAAACGTAGGAATGGCGCTGCCCCCCCCCCCCCCTTGGGACTGATCCGAAAAAAAGCAATTAAATTATACTGATCTAAAACGTTTACTTAAACAAATTTTCGTTTTTTACCTTACTGCGAAGGGACTACGAGTCCGGTGCAAGAACAACTTCAGAAATAGGTTCAGCGTGTCAAATCTCAAATCACCTTCAGAATTATTTTTTTTTTACTTCTACCGAATTTCTGGTTTTGGCTGGATTAAGGCCGGACTTCTCTCAATCAAGAAAATACAGCGGAACAAGACCACAGGTTTCGATGGGATCCCAAAAATGTAATATTTGATCCATACAATTGAGTCTTGTAGATATCCGGTCTTCGCCAGACTCCTTGAACATTTTTACAATTAAGATTTAGAAACAGAAGAAAGTCAATGGCTAATCATCTGAGAAAGTCCAGATATGGATTCATCATGGGTATTTACCCCTAGGCTAAACGTCATATCTACTTTGACGAAAATGATCAAATCTTCCTGCCTCATACTTCTGCCAAATCTCCGGTTTCGACCGGATTCCGGGCGAACTACTTGTCCGTCAAAAACTAAAGCTCAAAATGAATTCAGTGTATCACCGTACCTCTATATCGAACATATAATCAACTTCAGATAAAACTTTGACTTTTAACAAATTTTCCGGTTTCAGCCGGATTCCGGGCGAGATATAGGTCCGGGTAGAAAATGATTGTCAAAAGTGAATTCAGCATGTCGTCTTACCCTAAATCGAGCATCTAATCAACTTCAGATAAAACATTTACTTTCAACAAACTTTCCGGGCGAACTACTTGTCCGAAAAGAAAATGGTTATCATATTCAGCATGTCTCATTACCCCTAATTTGAACATCTAATCTACTTCAGACAAAACTTTTACTTTTAACAAATTTTCCGGTTCGGGCGGCCGGGCGAACTACTTGTCCGAAAAGAAAATGATTTTCATACAAATGTTACGCATGTCTTCTTTTCGAACATCTAATCAACTTTAGATAAAACTTTGACTTTTAACAAACTTTCCGATTTGGGCCGGATTCCGGGCGAACTACTTGTCCGGCGAGAAAATGGTTTTCATAATCATGTTCAGCATGTCTTCTTACCCCCTAAATCGACTAACTCATTAGCTGTTTGAAAAAATTTCGTTCGCCCATTAGTTTGAGACACCACCCCTAAATATTGAGCTACAGAGCCCAACAACGAACCCGACCTCTCACTTGACCAAAAGAGTCCTCACACCAAGTTTCATCAAAATACCTCATTCCCTTCGAGATTTATAGTGCCAACAGACGGATAACTTTTGCGATGTCATAGGTTTCCCTCCACTTACGTTTTGGGATCCCAAAAAGGACACAGCCTGTCTCCTTACCGGACCCGCAGTCAAACCGCAAGTCAACTTTAGATAAAGAGTTCCCTTTTACCAATGTCTTAGCCGGATTCCGGCAAACTACTTATCTGCCAAGAAAATGAATTTCAACAAGAGCTGTAAGCTCATATGGCACTTGCAAGGGTTAAGATGATTTGATTGATCAAAAGTAAGGTTCGACTTTGTGGTTGAGATGCGCACTCTAAGGGAGCTGGAACTTTATTTGTAAGCAAAACCCTTGAGGCAAAAATGCTAATGGACTGATGGGCATCATGAAAATGCATATATTGCTTAAAAGTATTTTTTTTTTACTTTGCGGTCAAGATTGGTACTTTAAGGAATAATCGGATTTGGGAAGTAGCAATTTCTATGCAAATATTGTTGAGTCTCCAATATTCCAGCGAAGTTTCATCGTCCTAGCACATCTGGAAGTACCTTAACGCGCGATCACCGGAATCCCAGACCCCCCCCCCCCTCCTCCAACTCCACCCACAATACCCGGAGCCAATCCAGTTCTGTAAATGATTAATCCAGAGCATCTGTTTGTCATTCCCACGAAGTTCGATCCAGATCACACCAGTCTAAGCGGGTCAAGTATTTTCCGCCCTCCCCCCAAATTATTGCCGGATTCGGTCCGGAAATAAAAAAGATCACCAGAGAAAAATGTCCTCTGTTTAATTATTAAATTTCACTCGAATCCGGTCACCCGTTCCAAAGTTACGCATGACTCAATATTCCGGATTCCCCTCCCTAAACTCCCCCCCCCCCAAGATTATCATATCGAGGATTTTTTTTTATTCCAAGTCAGTTTGACCGGGTCCCTGATATGCCTTCCAAGCTTCGCCGTGAAAATCCCCCAAAAAACGGAATTCCGGAAAACCCCCTCCTCCCCCCCCCCCTCAAGTGTCCGGATCCAGTCAAATTATGTAAAAGATTTACATGGATCAGATGTTTGTTCTTCCCAGCAAGTTTCACTCCGATACCATCATTCTAACCGTTTCTCGAGATTTCCGGTCCACCCCCCCCCCCCCCCCCAGCTCCCCAACGGTGCCCGTAGCCAATCCGATTCAGTAAATGACTTACCTAGAGCATCTGTTTGTTCTTCCCACAAAGTTCCATCCCGATCCCTCCATTCTAAACGGGTCACGTATTCCCCCCCCCCCCAATAGTTGCCGGATCCGGTCCGGATATGAAAAAGAACATCGGAGAAATGTCCACTGTTCAATTCTTAAATTTCACTCGAATCCGATCAATTCCAAAAGTACGCATGACTGAAGATTTCGGATTCCCCTCCCTCCACTCCCCCCACCATTATTTTTTATTTGAAGTCAGTTTGATCGGGTCCCTGATATGCCTGCCAAGTTTCATCGTGAAAATCCCAAAAAACCACCATCACCGGAATTCCGGGAAACCCCCTCCCCCCCCCATAAGTGTCCGGATCCAGTACAATGATCTAAAGGACTTATCTAGAGCAGATGCTTGTTCTTCCCAGCAAGTTTCACTCCGATCCCTCCATTCTAACCGTTTCTTGAAAATTCCGGTCTCCCCCCCCAACTCCCCCCCCCCCAACTCCCCCCCCCCAACTCCCCCCTGGCTACCGAATCCGGTCAAGACTTTGAACGGGACATTACAGATATATATTCTATTCAGTTATGAAGTTTCATTACAATCCGATCGCCCGTTCGAAAGTTACACACTTCTCAATTTCCCGGATTCCCCTGCCCTCCATTCCCCCCCAAAATGGTCGGATCAGAAAACTGATTATTTCTAAGTTTGTTTGGTCGGGTCTCTGATACGCCTGCCAAGTTTCATTGTCCTAGCTCATCTGGAAGTACCCTAACTCGAAAAAGTGTGACAAAATGCCATAAATTTTCAAGTTTCCAGCGCCCCCACTCCCCCGCATATGGTCGGATCGGGAAACTGATTATTTCCAGGTTCATTTGGTCGGGTCCCTGATATTCCTGCCAAGTTTCATTGTCCTAGCTCATCTAGAAGTACCCTAACTCGGAAAAGTGTGACAAAATGCCCTAAATTTTAAAGTTTCCAGCGCCCCGCACTCCCCCGCATATGGTCGGATCGGGAAACTGATTATTTCCAGGCTAGTTTGGTCGGGTCCCTGATATGCCTGCCAAGTTTCATTGTCCTAGCACATCTGGAAGTACCCTAACTCGAAAAAGTGTGACAAAAAACTCGGACCGACCGACAGACCGACAGACGGAATTGTGATCGGTATATGATATGATATGATATATGATATGATATATATTTACACAAAAAGCCCGAGGGCCATGGCAATACAAAACAAAATAAAAATACATTTTCACTAAATTACTAATAAACCTAAATGAATCTTTCACGATGCTTCATCGAAAGCTTAAGGAATCTTCCCAACTGGCGAACTCCCGAAAAATATTCATTCTTCATTACTTTAACCAACCATTCCTCATCGTACACTCTTTTTCCAAACACTTCATCCCTCAATATATGGCACTTGAGCCAGAGGCTGCAAGTGCCACAAAAACCGATTCAGTATGTCTTCTTAGCCCTACAGGCTACACACGATGTGTGATGTGTGAATTTTGTATAAGCCTAGGAGTTCTAATAAGGGATTTAAGGACACAGTGGACATCTCCCCCCCCCCCCCCCCGAATTTAGCCGCCCCGTCCACTACCACGACAACAAGATTTGTTTTAGACTGATCTTAAATACCTTATCTTGTCTTCTTTACAAAGCGATGATTAACCGTCAGATCACTCGGAATCTAATCACATTTCGTTAATATGCTAATTCATCTTGAAGAGTTTCCTGTTGGGTCAAAAGTCTGCCAACAGAATGACGGTGTGATTTGTATGTTATTGGTATCCCAAAACGTAAGTGGAGGGTGTCACGAACAGCGCCAACTGGCTACTAGCGACTGCTGTACTGACGGGTTCACGAAACCCGAACCTCCAAAGTTAGGCCCTAAACAGAAAGAGCTAAAACACACTTACTGTATTAGAAATTTAACTTATTTATTTACAACTGTGCACACTTCTGGAGTTTATACTAATTGTCGCAGAACTCGAAAAGAAGACCCACATTAACTTCGAACGAATGTAACAATTTATTTATTACACTTAAATAAGAAAAGAATTCAATTACTGATAATAATATAAGAGAAGATAATTTCGCATCGAATTCTTTTCTACAAAATACTATATTAAACAAATATTAAGTTTAATTCCGTTAATTAATATAACTTTGATAATTCGAGTTCTATGACAGAGGATACCTATGATGACCTATGAAAAGTTGTCCGTCTGTCCGTCTGTTAGCACGATAACTCTCGAAGGGGTTGAGATATTTTGTTCAAATTTGACATGAGGCTCTTTGGGCCAAACAGGCCTAGTTCGAAGATGGGCTCTGTGGTCCTATATTTAAGGGTGGGGGAGGGGTTTCAAATTAAAGGACGAAAAAAGATATTTGTAAAAGCCAATGAGATAGTCGATTCACGGATAAGGAGACATGCTGAATCCGAATATGAAAATTATTTTCTCGCCGGACAAGTAGTTCGCTCAAATCCGGCCAAATCCGGAAAAATTGTTTAAAGTAAAAGTTTTATTTGAACTTGAAGAAGACATGCTGAATCTGTATGTATATGACAATCATTTTCTACTCAGACATATAGTTCACCCGGAATCCGGCTGAAACCGGAAAAATTGTTAGAAGTGAAAGTTTTACCTGAAGTTGATTAGAGGATCGAGGTAAGGAGGCATGCTGAATCCGTATATGTAAATTATTTTCTCGTCGGACAAATAATTCGCCCGTAATCCGGCCAAAACCTGAGCATTCGTTAAAAGTTAACGTTTCATCTGAAGTTGGTTAGAGGTTCGATATAGGGGTAAGGAGATATGGTGAATTCGTTTTTGAGCTTTTTTTCAACTGACAAGTGATTCGCCAAGAATCCGGCAGAAACCGGAAATTTGGCAAAAGTAAGGCAGCTCGGAGTATTGATCAATTTCGTCAAAGTACATATGACGAAAAATACACGTGCAGAATCGATATCTTAACTTGGTTTTCTCAGATGGTTAGCCATGGACTTAATCTGTTTCTAAATTTTAGCAGTAAACATTTTCAAGAAGTCTGGCGAAGACAGGATATCTGCAAGATCTAGTTGTCTGGATCAAAAATGAAATTTTTGGGATCCCATCGAAACCTTTGGTCTTGTTACCTTATGCATTCAACCAATCACTTTCTTTGAACGGAAACAACAGATAAGGCGAATACCGACTCCCAGTAAGAATCTTGAGCTGGGGAAACAATAATTTCGTGAGCTAAAGACTTTCAAGAAGATAATAATTTTAAAAAAGGGGGAAAGATCAAAATATACAAGAACAAGACCAAAGGTGTCGATGGGATCCCAAAAATCTAATTTTTGATCCAGACAATTGGGTCTTCTCTTCGCCAGATCCAGTCTTCGCCAGGCTAATCATCAGAGAAAACCAAGGTCAGATATACCTCTATAAGCCATATCTATTTTGACGATACTGACTGAAACTTCCTGCTTTGCTTCTGCCAAATTTCCGGTTTTGCCCGAATTCCGAGCGAACTACTAGTCCAGCAAAAAAAGAAAATTCAGACACGAATCCAGCGGATCTCGTTATCCCTATAAAGAACATCTAATCAACTTTAAATAAAACTTAGACTAAAAAAAATTCCGGTTACAACCGGATTCCGGACTAATTATATATCCGGGTAAAACAGTGTCTATCATTACCCCTAACTCTGTTATCTAATCAACTTCAGATAAAACTTTCGCTTTTAACAAACTTTCCGGCTTTGGCTGGATTCCTGGCTAACTAGTTGTCCGGCAAGAAAATGGTTTTCCCCATCGTGTTCAGCATGTCTTCTTACCCTTAATTCGAACATTTAATCAACTTCAAATGAAACTTTTACTTTTAACCAACTTTCCGGTTTTTCCCGGATTCCGGACAAACTACTTGTCCGGCAAGAAAATGGTTTTTGCCATCGTGCTCAGAATGTCTTCTTACCCCATAATCGACTATCACATTAGCTGTTTAAAAATATTTTTGTTTCTCCCTGAAATTGAACCCCCTCCTCCACCCCCAAATATAGGGCTAAAGAGCCCATCTTCGAACTTGACTTGTTCTTTGACCCAAAGAATCCTCCCACCAAGTTTCATCAACATATCTCAATCCCCTCGAGAGTTATCGTGCGGACAGACGGACAGACAGACGGACAACTTTTCGATGTCATAGGTATCCCTCCACTTACGTTTTGGGATCCCAAAAACAAGCAAGAAAAAAAGTATAGGCGGTGACAAATGTAAAAGTACATGTAAATACGGAAAGAATAGTGAATAGGCTGCGGGGTAGTCTTAGCTTCCGGTCTTTTCACTAAGCCCAATTTTGTACCTTTCACATTCCACTCCTAAACTTAGCCTATCCTACTGTTGAGAGACAAATTAAATCCATTGGGCGAATCGACGCCCTCGAGTCGACGGATATTTTGGGTCTTGTGACGGGTAGGCGAAGTTTCGGAAAAAGTGGGGTTTGTGACGGATTTTTGGGGCGAATCGATGGATATTTTGGGTCTTGTGACGGGTAGATGAACTGTCGGAAAAAGTGGGGGTTGTGACGGATTTTTTGGGCGAATCGACGGATTTTTGGGCGAATCGACGGGTTTTTTGGGCGAATCAACGGATTTGTTGGGTCTTGTGACGGGTAGACGAACTGTCGGAAAAAGTGGGGTTGTGACAGATTTTTTGGGTCTTATGACGGGTGGGCGAATCGACGGATTTAGAAGTGGGTGAATCGACACTTCACGAAACCGAGGTTGGGCGAATCGACGGTATGCGAATCGACGGGTAAACGAATAGGCGGATGGGTGAATCGACGGGTGGCTGAATCGACGGGTGAATGAATCAACGGTTGGGCGAATCAGCGGGTGGGCGAATCGACGGATATTTTGGGTATTGTGACGGTTAGGCGAACTGTCGGAAAAAGTGGGGGGTGTGACGTATTTCTGGGGTGTGATGACGGTTGGGCGAATCGACGGGTGGACGAATGGACGGGTCCCCCTTTAAATGTGACCGACGAAAACAGAGTCGAAAAAGTTCAGAGAAGGATCCCATACCTTCAGCACCTTCCATATTCACAGCGGCTTACTAGACTTCAGCTCATCATTAAAATTTCGAAGGCGTCGTAGTGACATTATTACCGCGTTTCGGATAATTAAAGGAGTAGATGATCTTGACCACACTACATTCAAGTTCAGTCACTACCATGCAACCCGCCAACACCCTTATAAACTGTACCCTCCGAAGCAACATAAGAAAATTGGTCAGTGTTCATTCGTCAATAGGGTAACTGAACCGTGGAACAGATTGCCAGCAGAAGTTGTTGATTCAGGCAGTATCCAAACCTTTAAGCGTGGGATAGTCGACACCCCATTTTACTCAGTTGCTCCTGCAGTTTGAAAATCTGTTGGCGTTTGTAGTGTGTCAGTTTCTGTGTGTAAAGTGTATCTGATCCGTTTGTACTTGTGTCGTAGTGGCGACAAGCTAAAAGCTTAACGCCAAATGCAAAAATAAATAAATAAATAAAACTGACTGTGCAAAACGGATATGTCAGCTGAGTTTTATTAGAGCTATGGGAAGAAGAAACATCAGTTCCAATGCGCATGTTCCTATATCTGGCACTGTGTTTTCTTTGTGAGAGCATACTAAATATTACCTGCAATCTCGACTAACATCATCAAGAAACATGAAAGGTAATTTTGCAAGGGTTCGCACTGTCAAGACTGGATGGCTTTTCCGAGAACCCCTCCAACTCCTTCGCAGTGGCCGGTTAAGATCCGAATCAGCCGTGCCAAGTCAATCCGGTCATTCATCCGAGGTAGTCGCTAACGAGGTGTCTCAGTTCGTTTTCGTTTTGGTTCTACCCTCGTCATTTGTTATTAGCTGTATGGTTATTTAGCGGATGGATATTACTGGGTATGATTCGACATTTTGAAGTTATTTTTAGTTTTACTTTTTTTTTCTCGTGTGCGCTCGAGCTATACTCTCAGCAGCGGAAAGTGTTAAAGATGCATTTATTTGTAAATAAAGATAACCTAGAACCTTGAACCAATCGCAGGTCTATTACTGAAACTCCCGCTCACCAAACTCCTGCCTCCTCCTGTAACTCCTCTGCATTGTCAGAAGTTTCATAACAGATTGCGCATATCACTTTCAAGAATAACACCTTTTCACTTAGAAATAAAGTGTTATGACCAATTAAGTTTACACTATTACGTGCCTAGATCTCCAACAACACCTTCAATTGGTAAAAATACTAAGGGGAACGAAAGAAACATAACATATAACATCCCAAAGTGTTATCTGTTGAAACCGCACATACTGCTGTTGTCGTTATGTAACTTCTGACAGTGTAGTATTTTTACCTATTGAAGGTGTTGTTGGAGATCTGGGCACGAAATAGTATAAACTTAGTTGGTCATAACACTTTTTTTTTAAGTGAAAAGGTGTTATTCTTGAAAGTGTTATGCGCATTCTGTTATGAAACTTCTGACAGTGTGTCGCCTGGTCCGCGGTGTACCGATTTCACAGCCCCCGAGTTGATAAATATCTATCTATCTATCTGTTGACTTAATGTGCCACACTGTTAGAAATTTTTATCTTTGCGCGTCCTTCCGTACAACGTTATGAGAAAATATCTGCTATGACCCTTTCAAATACTATCTTTTCGTGAAACATAACCCTTTAAGAACACTTCTTGCTTATTCTGCGTTTTACTTTATCTCTAGCTGGCTTATGAAACTATAAGCTTAAGAAATCCCCGTCTTTCGCCATTGCTTCGTTGTTTCCGCCTAGCCGATTTTTGCTAGGCACGCAACGACAGCGCATTAATGTTTCAAATATTTTGCGTCCACCCGCCGCATCGGAGCAGTAAAGCTGGATAGAGTCGATTAGCGCTAACAAGAAAATCGCTAATTTCACGTGTTTCCAAAAAACGATATTCCTGAGCTATTTCGTCGTGGAAATATCATTTTCGGTAAAAGTTGTGATCTAAAAGGGTCACAGTTTTCATATGTGCGACACATGGATGTCCAATAACATGCTAAGAGCCACAGCCGTCATCAAAACCCGTCGGCTACGTTGGCTTGGTCTCGTCCTCCAGCGCCCAAATGACCGCCTAGTCAAACAAGTTCTCCTAGCAGAACCCCTACGGGTTACCCCCACCCCCGGGTGGTCAACTCAAGAGTTGGTGGACGACCGTAAAAAAGGACCTTGAGCCTGGAGACGGTTTTCGACGTTTCGGCTGAAGATGGGACAACTGCTTGCTAGATTTTGCCCAGGAGCTGGCGCAATATAAGCATTGTCCTAATAGGTGCAATAAGCTGAATAACGCTATACGCGATGTTTACGTCTTAATACACACGCCTGTTCAAATACGAACCCGAGAGGCTCTTATCAATACAGCGAGCAGTGTTGCCAAGGTCATACAGTGTTTCGAGTTTCTGAAGATCAGAAAAGTGTTCTTAGTGTTACTTGAAGTACACCAGTACAATTTGACGCCCAATATATTGTAAAAAAAACAGTTAAATATGCGGATGGCCAGCATTGGTCTTCGAAGTAGCATTAAGCAGTCGCAGCAGAACAAAAGTGTTATTTTGAAGAAAAGTTGTTCCTTCAGCTTCCAAAAAAGTAGAACTTTACTGCTTCCCGTGGCAACCCTGACGACGCTGCTCCTTTCCTCGGCCCGCTGGCGGAACCAACCAAGCGATCTGATTGGCCTTGCATAAGCCAGAATAGAGCGCTAGTCTATTTTCCTTTATTCACCTTATTACAGCGCGCTCCGAGGAAAAGAGGAATCTGTAATAAGCTTTATACGCCGTAATACACCTTACAACACCAATTAGGACAATGCATTATGCGCGGTAATACACCTTATTACACCTATTAGGACAATGCTATAGAGGCAACTGGGACACCACCGTTCGGCAACCAATGGACGGCGGGTGAGGCGGCAACCGTCTGTTCCCGTTACAAGTAAAGTAAAAGAACAAGCATGCTACCAAACTTCTGCCGGTTCTTAAATTCCAGTCGAAGTCGTAGTGAATTCCAACAATTACCTAAATGTTCTGCAAACAATACAGCACACGGTGGTGGATCAATCTCGTTCTCACTCTTGCGACACTGAGGCGGTATATACATGCCATCTTCGCAGAATGTTCCATCGCAATGGTACCTAAAAGAAACACATTTTTTTTGTTATTATTTCGTAGTCCTTTGACTGCGAATCATTTTTCTTGGTGCTGATCGGGTTTGTCAGCTGAAATTTTTGTCCGGCAACATTTCTGTCCTTCTTTGCAATGGTCGCAGTTTTATAACGAGTTTTACGGTCTGAGGAGGACTCTCGACAAGGAGAGACGACATAATTGCCGGATAAAAACACTAGCAACACCAAACAATTTTTTTTAAATAGACAATGATTTTACCAAAAAATAATTTTAATGTATTTTTTCTTTGTTCTTTTAGTTGCTGTGGCCCTTTTATATTCCATAAGGTTGTGATGTAGATTGTGATGTAGTTCTCGTTTATGCTATTTATTTTATTTTTTATACTCCTCTAGTATATTTCGGCGGACAGCAACAATAGTCATAGTAATAAAATGTTGTAAGCAAAATTGCTGTACACAAACTGAGAAAACAGCAGAACATAAGAACATCTTTTATCCGAAGCTCGTGTCTTTTTCGGTTGTGTTTCATTTCCTCTAATCTTTAAGTTGTAGTTTAGCTAGGCCTACACAAGATTATTTTCCTTCTAGGCCAATAGACCAAGTTGTCCAGTGTTATACAATTTTAGTACGTAAATAAATACTTGAAATACTTGAATACTCCCATACGTTGTCTCAGGGGTCGGCTGGCTCAACGATAAGCGACCTGATTCATATTCTTTAGTTTTCAAAAATGGGGTCTGTAACGATTGGAATGCAATACCTGAGGAGATTGATATATCTGGAAATACTTCAAACGATCAATTGTTTTGTCAACATTCTATCCAACTGTTTCAGCAGACCCACTCCCGATGAAATATTTGTAGCCTGCGTAGTAGTATGGTAGTAGTACGAAAACGTTGCATGTAATACTATGTAATAGCAAATAATACTATCATTTAATGTGCCTCAGACTGGTCCAATCTTATGTAGTAGTATGCAGTAGCATCCTGTCTTGCCATAGTAGCATCCAGTCTTGCTAATAGTAGCATATAGTAGTATGCAGTAACACGGTAGCCTTGAAGTAGAAGCATGTAGTTGCATCGTTAGTACTGCATGCAACTTTTTCGTACTACTTCATAGTACTATTTTGAGATAAATTTTTCATCGGGCTGTTGGCAACATAAACCCAAGTTAATTTATTGATCATTATTTTGTTATCATTATGTTTTATACGGCCCCATGTATTCAATGTATCTTAGTGACATTTAAGTCCACCAAATGTGTGGAGAAATGAATGAGGATATATGCCACCTTTTGTGTGACTGTAGAGAGTTACGGGGACTCAGGGAGGAGATTTCAGGGTGGGGGGAACTGATAAGAAATGGATTATTAAAATGATGGGAAGTAAAGATTATAAAGAAATAAGAAATGTTGGGAAGTTCCTCAAGTTATGCAGCGTTTACAAGTACAGGAAAACTTGAACAGAATCCGTTCTTGGCGACAAGATTATGTTTACACACAGAGGAAAAAAACTAATTTTTCAAACCAGAAAATCTGACAAAAATAAATTCACTAGCCAACAAAAAAAAGTTTTGATATCATTTATGACATCAGCACTGATGACTGCTGCTCTCAAAGGCTAGCTAGACTTTTTTTTAGTATTTTTACCAGTGCCTCCGATGAGATTCCTTTCAAGCAGACCGGAATTCCTTTCATCATGAAAGGATTCCCGTCCCGCTAGACTTTTTTCCTAGTCGTGTTCAGGAACGGAATCCTTTCAAGTCGACCGGGATTCCTTTGTACTTGACGGGATTTCTTGTCCGTGTAAACGCTACATTAGCTTTTAAACACCGGAAAGATTTCTTTTGATGGGGAAGTTGTGTTTTTAGTGTTAATAAAGTAACCAGAGGAAATTAAAAATATTAAGAGTGTGTTAGTGTGTGTATACGCATGCAAGATTGTTCACTTTTTGTTTTGTGTTGTTGCATGATGGAATGATGGCTTTAATGTGCAAATAAATCTTTCATTCATTCATTCATTCACATCAACGAACCCGGCTCCTGACCCAAGTTCCATTTTCAGTCAACGCACCCGGATCCTGACCTCACTGGCAGGCTTGTGGAAGTTTGGAAAATTTTCTGGACCCGGACGTATCGCCAGCTCTTTTGCGGGACGCGCGGTCATGCGACTCGGATGATTTTACTGTCAAAGAACACCACTTGGGATCTCAGGAAATAAGTGGTGGAGCACAGTATCGTGAAGTTCAGAAACCTACAACAACGTAATCCCTTTTGTCACCCTAACCCTGGCAATTGGCAAGGGCGAGAAAAAATCCTAGGAGACCAACTTTATACCCTTCAGCTTATTACACCTATACGCTACCGACACGAGCAGACAGGCAAAGGCGTTTATTAGAACTTACTGAACTTCCCATTACTGGAGGATCCCGGCGAACTCGGCCAAACTATCGACTTTGTGGGAAAACAAAGCTGGAACAAGATTGATCTTCTATGCATTCTTATCCCTAAAACGAATTCGCCAAATACCCTGCTAACAGACGGACGCACAAACTTCCCGAAGTCACGGTATACTACCACTACTTTTTGCGATCCCCAAAACATACCACTACACATGAATGCCCTTTTTATGGCACTTGCCCTTCGGCTAAGTGCCATTTAGGGATTGAAATTTCTGTCCGTCAGTCGGTCCGTCGGTCCCGGTTTTGCTAGTTCGGGCACTTCCACATAAGCTAGGACGATGAAACTTGGCAGGCATATCAGGGACCCGACCAGATTAAATAGGAAATAATCACTTCCCAGATCCGACCATCTGGGGGGGGGGGGGAGTGGAGGGAGGTAGAAGCCGAAAAACTGAGGGATTTTTAACTTGCGAATGGGTGATCGGATCTTGATGAAACTTGATATTTAGGATGACCACAAGTCTCGGACGTCCTACTTTAAATCCAGACCGGATCCGATGACACTTGGAGGAGCTGGAGGAGGGAACCGGAAATCTTGAGAAACGCTTAGAGTGGAGGGATCGGGATGAAATTTGGTGGTAAGAACAAGCACAAGTCCTAGATATACGTCTTTGACATAGCCCGACCGGATCCGGGCACTGTGGGGGAGTAGGGGGGGGGGGCGGATTTCTAGCGATCCCGCGAGTTCGGTATACTTCCTGATGTGCAAGGACGATGATACTTGGCAGGTATGTCAGGGACCCGAACAGATTGACTTGAGAATAGTCGTTTCCCCAATCCGACCATCGGGGGGGGGGGAGTGGATGGATGGGGAATCCGGAATCTACAGACATGCATAACTTTTGAACAGGTGATCGGATTTAAATGAGACTTGTCAGGTGGAGCCTTAGCCTATCGCCTCAGATGTTCGGTGTCAAGTCGGGGTCGGATCCGATACCTGTGGGGGATGCGGGGGACCGGAAAACTCATGAAACGCTTAAAGTAGAGGGACTGGGACAGAACTTAGTCGAAAGAACAAGCATTATGCCTAGGTACGAAATTGACGGAGCCAGATGGTTTAGATTTCTCTATGGGGGGAGCTGCGTGGGTTTGTTTTCATCATTTGTAAGCAAAACAAATGAGATTAGAATGTTCATTGCCAGGCCCTTGGAAATTACGAGAATGTATTGTTCGCAAAAACTATTTTATTTGTGCATTTGCCTGTGATGATGCGCACTTTAAGGGCGCTAGAGATTCATTTGCAACGAATACTCTTCAAGCACAAATGATGATCAGCTCATTGGAATCATGAAAATGTATATTTTGCTCAAAGCTATTGTTTGTATTTTAAGAAATTCAGTTGCAAGCAAAACACTTGAGGCAAAAATGATCATGGGCCATTGGGGATCATGAATATATATCGTTTGGTTAGAGTATTTTTTTTACTTTTCGGTTTAGAAACGCATTTTAAGGGAGCTAAAATTAGTTTTTGAACGGCACCCTGGAGCTATAATGTATAATTTTCTTAAAAGTATTTTTGTACTTTGTGGTTAGGATTAGTACTTTCAGGGATGGTCGGATCTGAGAAGTGATAATTTCTAAGCCAATCTTGTCAATCTAATGTTCAAGCCAAGTTTCATCGCCCTGACACATCTGGAAGTACCTTGATTCACGATCACCAAAATTCCGGACCCGCCCCCCCCCCCCCCCAACTCCCCTCGAAGTGCCCGAACCCAGTCTGGTTTTCTCACTGATGTATCTAATTCTTGTCCTTGTTCTTCCCACCAAGTTTCATCCCAATCGCTCCACTCTAAGCGTGTAATAAGATATCCGCCCCCCCCCCACATTCATCGGTCCGGTCCGGACTTAAAACGAAACATCCGAGACACGAGGTCATTCTAAATATCAAGTTTCGTTTAGATCCGTCCACTCGTTTAAAAGTTGTACATACCTCAAGATTCCAGATTCCCCCTCTCTCCACTCCCCCACGATGGCTGAGTCGGAAAACTGACTATTTCTAAGCCAATCATGTCAAGTCTCTAATGTTCAAGCCAAGTTTCATCGTCCTAGCACATCTAGAAATACCTTAACTCGCGATAGCCGAAATTTCCGGACCCCCCCCCCCCCCCCCCACATTCATGAGATCCGGTCCGGATTTGAAATGGGTCATCCGAGACACGAGGTCTTTCCAAATATCAAGTTTCGTGAAGATCCGATCACCCGTTCCAAAGTTATACATTCCTCAAGGGATTTCCCTCCCCCCACGATGGACTGATCGGAAAGTTGACTATTTCCAGGTTAGTCTCGTCGGTTCCCTGACTTGCCTGCCAAGTTTCGTTGCCCTAGCCCACCTAGTGAAGTAACATAACTCCGTATCACCAGAATTCCAGAACCCCCCTCCAACTCCCCCCACAGCGCACGAATCCGGTCCGGTTCTTTCAATGATGTACCTAGGGCTTGTGCTTTTTCCTCCCACTAAGTTCCATCCAGATCACTCCACTCTAAGCATGTTACATGATTTCCGGTTCCCCCCTCCGACTCCCCCCCCCCCCTCCACACACATTCATCGGATTCAGTCCGGACTTCAAATGGGACATCTGAGACATTACGTCTTTACAAATAACAAATTTCATTAAGATCCGATCACCCATTCGAAAGTTATGCATGTCACTAAATTCCGGATTCCGGCTCCCCTCCCTCCCCCCACGATGGTCGGATCGAGCAAGTGACTAATTCCAAGTTAGTTTGGTCAGGTCCCTAAATATGCCTGCCAAGTTTCATCGTCCTAGCACATCTGGAAGTACTCTAGTTCGCAAACACCGGACTAACCGACCGACAAACCGTCAGACCGACGGAAATGTGATCGGTATATGATGATCGGCAATATTAATTGACCAAGAAATCCAGGTTTGGTTAGCCCGGATAAGAGATAGTGGATCCTTGAGTTTGTATGCAGAGGCTAAAGAGATTTGGGGTAAAGAAATTTATTTTCAAGCGGGTCTAAACAAAGAGGAAATGAAACTAATTTTAAATATGAGGGCAGATATATCTGCCCTCATATTTAAAAGCTTGCCACTTGGTGAAAGACGAAAGTATTTGGAAACCTGGTCCTTACTTTTGTCCAATGTGCGGTGAGGGAGATGAGGATCTAATTCATTTTATGTGTGGTTGTGATCAAACTGAGGAACTGAGGGAGGAAATTTCTAAGGGAGGGATTCATGGGAGGAAGTGGTTGCTAAATAGTATCCGGAGTAGGGATTTTCTTAGTATAAGAAGCCTGGCGAGGTTCCTCAGAGTGGCCAGTCTTTACAGGGAAAAGTGTTTGAGTGGGGTTCAGTGTGAAATAGTAGTGTGACCGTTTATTTTTGTATTTACATGTGCTTTATGTTGGTTTGTTATGGCCCTTGGGCTTTCAAGGCATATCATATCATATGGCACTTGGCCGGAAGGTAAGTGCCATACAAACATTTCAATGATAAAAGACTGATTAAAAACAACTATGCTGTCAGAGGTTTCATAATACAAAACGCGCGTTCTAGCGTTAAAAGCTGTCAAACTTCTGTTACCTTTCTGTAGGAAATTACAATCCAAATAGATTCTTAAGCCCATCTTTAAAGCTCAAGTCATTCTACATAGTATTGCTGCAAAAATTTTCTAAGATAGTCAACCCCTTTAACTTAGCTATGCTTACAGCAAATTAGACAAGGCTTCGGCTGTTTCTGGCCTCTGTCCACGTCTGTTGCCTTGGATGACGGTCTTGGCAATTGCATAGTCGTTCTTCGGACAAATAAGCCTCTCGGAAACTATCAATCAATCAATCAATCAATTTATTTAATTCGTGATATTACACATCACTAATAAAATTACACTAACAGAGGACTATTCTTTACTATATGTACAATCATTTCATCCGTTCGGTGGCTCGGGGCAATGGCACAGTCGACGGAAAAGTCGGTAAAAATGGCAGGAACGGCATTCTGCGTTCTCATGAATCGCCTTTAAAAGTGGATTTTCGGAGACTTCCAACCTTGCAACAAAACTAACTATCGCTTTCCGTCTTATAACATCAAAAGATTCAATTTCATTTTCTAAAAACATTTGACTAGCAGAGTAACGTCGATTATATCAAAGGAGATGACGGAATGCATTTCTAAAACAAACTTTTAGTTTACGCGTCGTCGTCTCAAGATAGTTATCAAAAAGTTGGAGACAGTATAGTTGCTTGCAATATGTCTTAAATAAAAGAATTCTCACCGACACAGTGCAAATGATCGGAAGCCTGATACGAAACGTAAATAGAACGAATGTGGCAAGCGTGTTAATCAGTATGATAAAGAACAAATAATCTGATAATACCTCCCACTCCCTATCTCTGTAATATGACAATGCGGAGTCTTATATTTCACCATACCCTGCCCGCTGCAAACGAGCGGAGGTGAGTAGGTTCGCGGTACACGTTTTGTTACCTGTACAAATAGCTTTTTCGCTGTGAAGCCGCGTAGAGAAAGTAGAAGTCAAAACCGATTGCTTCTCTGGACGCGCTCCAGAGCGGGTCAGCGCGCCTCCTGCACTTTATGCTCTGCGATGAACAACGGCGAAAACGGGAGTAGAGTAAACGGGTATCAACATCAGCTCCAGCTCAAAGCTGGAGCAAATACATCTAGGTCCACTCAGTTTTGTCGGGGTTTCCATGGTCGCTGCATGGGTCAAACAAGTGCGCAAGCGCTCAGACGTTTAGTGTGAAAGTAATATGTTTATCACATTTCATATACAAACAGCTTTAGAACCAAGACATTTCACACCCCCAATAACCAAACAAGTACTGAATTAACCTAGTGTGTAATCATCCCACTTTAAAAACTTTAAATGTAAACAATCCGCAAGTACAAATCCAAAGAAATGTTTGAAGATCTTGCAGGAACAGCTCAGCATCAGCTCCAGCTCAAAGCTGGAGCAAATACATCTAGGTCCACTCAGTTTTGTCGGGGTATCCATGGTCGCTGCATGGGACAAACAAGTGCGCAAGCGATCCGCAAGTACAAATCCAAAGAAATGTTTGAAGATCTTGCAGGAACAGCTCGAGTTCCAACAACGGTCTGCCAGCCAGTCCGTCCCTCTAACCTATTTTCCATTAGCAAGGTAATAACAAGTGCAATAAACCAGATCGTAGCAGCCTAATAACCCTTTGTCACAATTATAGGATACAAATATGGAGAGTAGAATCTCGAGAATAAGAACGGATAGAAATACTGCTGAAGTAGGGGGAATTACTATCATAAGTACGACGTGTATGCGGAACCTGGTGTTAACTGTTACCAAACTTCTGACAATATAGTGAGTGCTCCCTTAGATTCCTCGCTATAGTTTCTTGGCAAACAAAATTGGATCGGCAGAGGCGCCGACACGACGCAATCCGCTACGGACGCTTCCGGTGGAGAACATGAAGTCGATGATCATTTTAACGAGCAGAAGAGGTCCACTTTCAAAAACAAGTTCTGATTCGGATTTTTACGATGCAATTTTTGCACACTGAAGCATGCACTGAGGAACGTGTGGTAACATGCCCACCCGGGACGATCTGGTCCAAACCGGATGCGAAGTTTTCCGTCGTACCGAAAATCGGATGCGAGTTTTTCCTTCGCTCCGGAATTCGGACGTATCAGATTCATGCTTCGGTCCGAGAATTTCATTTCGATTAGAGTTGAAAATACTATCCGGCCTTCCGCAGAGAGTACATCACCATATGCTGTAGTAACATCCAGTTTGCTAGAAGTAGCATGCAGTAGCAACAGTTACTACTGCATGCTACTTTTTCGTATAACTCCATACGACCAATTCTCGAAAAATATCTATCAGGTAGACGGGTTATAGATAAAATCGATTACCTTCTTGGATCTATTGGTTTCATCCCTAAAGCTGACTCGGAAATGACTTATCACTCGAACTGAGCGTAAGATACGTAAAGCGTATGCTGGTGTAGTTGGAACACAGCTTAATCTTGGTAAACACCACCTTGCAAAAGTGTACAATGCTGTTTCTCTCCCTCTTACTTGGTTCCTTTCTGGGACATGTTAACTCAACCAGATAAAATAACAAGAGCTGGAAGCTCATATGGCACTTGCAAGGCTGGGTCGGAGGATTAAAGTAGGAATTCGAAAATTCGTGGGTTTGTTGTGATCATTTGTAAACAAAACCCTTAAGATAAGAATGGTCATGGGTCCTTGGAAATAACGAGAATGTATTGTTCGTAAAAACTATTTTATTTGTAAATCTGACCGTAATGATGCGCACTTTAAGGGCGCTAGAGATTTATCTGTAATGAACATTCCTGAAGCACAAATGATGATAAGCTCATTGGAATCATGAAAATGTATATTTTGCTCAAAATTATTGTTTGTAATTTGAGAAATTCAGTTGTAAGCAAAACCCTTGAGGCAAAAATGGTCACGGGCCCTTGGGGATCATGAATATATATATCGTTTGGTTAGAGTATTTTTTTTTCATATTTTGCTTAAAAGTATTTTTTGTACTTTGTGGTTAGGATAAGTACTTTAAGGTTAGGATTAGTACTTTAAGGGATGGCCGGATCTGAGAAGTGACAATTTCTGAGCCAATCTTGTCGAGTTTCTAATGTTCAAGCCAAGTTTTATCGCCCTAGCACATCTGGAAGTGAATTAATTCGCGATCACCGAAATTCCAGATCCTCCCCCCCCCCCACCAACTCCCCTCACAGTGCCCGAACCCGGTCCGGTTTTGTCACTGATTTATCTAGTTTTTCTACTTGTTCTTCCCACCAAGTCTCATCCCAATCGCTCTACTCTAACCGTGTCAGAAGATTTCCGGTCCCCCCCCCCCATTCATCGGATCCGGCCCGGACTTAAAACGGGACATCCAAGACACGAGGTCTTTCCAAATATCAAATTTCGTTAAAATCCGACCACTCATCGTTCAAAAGTTATACATACCTCAAGATTCCAGATTCCCCCTCCCTCCACTCCCCCACGATGGTTGGGTCGGAGAACTGACTATTTCTAAGCCAATCATGTCAAGTCTTTAATGTTCAAGCCAAGTTTCATCGTCCTAGTACATCTGGAAATACCTTAACTCGCGATAGCCGGAATTCCAAACTCCCCCCACAGTGCCCAAATCCGATCCGGTTCTATCACTGACGTTTCGTTTTCGTCCCAATCGCTCCACTCTAACCGCGTCAAAAGATTTACCCCCCCCCCCCGTATTCATCGGATACGGTCCGGACTTTAAATGGGTCATCCGAGACATGGGGTCTTTCCAAATACCAAGTTTCGCTCAGAGCCGATCACCCGTTCCAAGGTTATATATTCCTCAAGATTACAGATCCAACCCTCCAAACCCCCCACGGTGGTCGGATCGGGAAGTTGACTATTTCCGGGTTAATCTGGTCGGATCCCTGACACGCCTGCCAAATTTCTTTGTCCTAGCCCACCTGGAAGTAACTTAACTCCGTATCACCGGAATTCCGGAACCCCCCTCCAGCTCCCCCACAGTGCACGAATCCGGTCCGGTTCTGTCAATGATGTACCTAGGGCTTGTGCTTGTTCCTCCCACCAAGTTTCATCCGAATCGCTCCGCTCCAAGCGTGTCAAATGATTTCCGGTTTCCCTCTCCGACTCCCCCCCCCCCCCCCACATTCATCGGATTCGGTCCGGCCTTAAAATGGGACATCTGAGACACGGAGTATTTCCAAATATCAAGTTTCATTCAGATCCGATCACCCGTTTGAAAGTTATGCATGTTAAATTAAATTAAATTTTATTTGTAACCCGTCTAGGTAAAGACGGAGTATGGTAAAAAATAAAAAAAAAAGAGAGAAACAACATAGCATCAACAACAACCAAAATAATTAAAATTCAGTAAACCGGAACATCATGGAGCTCCATGGGTGGCTACAGCTTTCCTTCATCCTGTTGATGGATCTCAGGACAGCCGCAGACGGATCAGCTATACGGAACTTTTCGATGAGATGGCTGTTCCTTGTCCAGGGGGGGAGGCGTAGCAAATATTTAGAAAACCGAAAGAAAATGGAACGAATTTGACGAAAATTTTCGTTACTAAAGATGGTACAGAAAGGGGAAAGATACAAAACGTGTGGAAGAGCAGTGGCATTGTAAGTGTAGGCAAGAATCTTTCGGTTAAACCGCAACTTTCCAGAGACGACACGGGCATAAGCTCCACTGATGCGCTTCAGCAAATGAATGTCACATGTCACTTAATTACGGATTTCGGCTCCCCTCCCTCCCCACACGATGGTCGGATCGAGCGAGTGACTATTTTCCAAATCAATTTGGTCGGGTCCCTAAGATGCCTGCCAATTTTCATCGTCCCAGCACATCTGGAAGTACCCTAACTCGCAAACACCGGACTGACCGACTGACCGACCGACCGACGGAAGAGTGACCGGAAGGCAAGTGCCATTAAAATTAGAAGGGCCTATTTCAAATATGCCAAGTTCTTCATTCGGGTACCGCCACTAGTAGACGAGTTAGACTAAACATTATCCTGTACTATGTCAATGTTTGTAGATTTTATCCTTTGTTGTAGCAAAGTACTGTACTGTCGGCTTGTACGTAATAAGGTTCAATTTCGTCAATAACAAATGATACAACTGTCACTTTGTTTGCAATAGCCTCGACAATAGCTTATTGCCGAGGGGATGCTCACTCTCCTGCTGGCACCTTACGGGACCTCCTGGCACCTTCCCATTTTTTTCGTAAATCAAGTAATATGGCGCTGTCTAGCGTCAAAAGAAAGTACTATAACCGATTAACTGCACCATAATAATCAACTATGTTGAAAAGAAGAAATCGGCAAGTGCTTATTGCAATAAACTGCGCGTCTTTGTGCAAACGATACGATACTTCTGACACAGCGCGAATGTCGTGAACTACGCAGCTAGAGAAACATCAAGTAAACACATGCACATTTGTCTTAATTGGCGTAAAAGGATTCACGATATAGGAGACGTTATTTAGGAAAACAGTTTAGTTGGTAATAATGCCAAAATCCAAACAGCAGAGAAGTTTCTCAGTTTCCCTGCCAGTCCCGGCCAGTCCCTGACATTCTTAGACATGTCTTTAATCCATAATCCTTAGTATTCAAAATGTGTTAAAAATTAAAATTGTCGGAATTTTGTCTCATTGTTAAAGAGTACGTACAATTTTTTAATTATTTTATATATTGTTTACCTTTTTTAATGTTTTCATTCGTGCCTTCTACTTTCTTTATATTGTATTACTCCCCTGTCCCTAATAAGCGGGTCATCAATAAATAAAATAAAGCGTGCTCGATAGACCAGAACATACTCGTTGACTCTAAACTGGCGACTATCAGAAGGGATACTGCCAAGATCTCAAGACCGCACTGACATCACTTCGAACTGTTTTATGCTCAGTTACAAATTGTTGAACCCATTACAAATTCCTTCCTCTGTCTGTGTGCGGAAACTCGCTTGGACCTGGGCGATATTATGCTTGCTATATCTCATATCTCATGTGGCAGCTCTTATGCATTCATACTACACATTCATGTAAATTTGAGTTCGAAAAACTGTAGCCTCTGCAACTGCTCTGCTTATTTTCTTAGATAGCATATCTATTCTTTCTTCATGCTAACTGGCGATGGAAGCTTGCATCCGCTGCACATGCAAAGTTGTGTTAGTAGCTTTTTCTAAGTTTTTAATAGAACTTCTGACCAATCTAGTTCTTCTTCAGTGGTTACTCCAGATAATGATCCTAGTATGTCACCGACCACGGGGATTAGTGATTTAGCGTTACGTTTTCCTCTTCGCTTTCTATAAAACACTTCAAAGATTCTATTTGCAGTTGATTTAAGTTTATAAGTTTCAAGTTCAAATATGTTTCAAGCCGTGCACGGAAAGGGGTTAAAAGATCTTCCGATGTTTTTCCCTATTAAACATTTCTGTATCTTATTTGATGGTGGAAAACGGATACGTCAGCTGAATTTTATTGGAGCTATATTTCGGCCCTTCTTGGCAAGGGTCCTCTTCAGGCTCAAAACCGCTCAAGTTGGAAAGACGAACTTGTGGGAAACACCCACAGGTTCAGGGCCAACTGGGCCCAAGTTTCCCCCTTGTCTCAACTAACCACCCGAGTGTTTTCCACCATCAAATATGATTCGCAGTCAGCTTGGGCTGAAGGAATATTTCTGTATCTACTCGTGGTTTTTCTCTTATTGGTTTCTTTATTGGTTTCAGGATTATTTTTTCTGCTTTTGCTTCGTCTTTAATTGGGATCTGGACCCAGTCGCCTGCAAGCTTGCAGCAGGAGCGAAGAAACAAGCCTTAAAGTTTAACTGAAAAGCCAACTTGTTAATGGATCTCGTATCTGGATATACTTGATTATTTTGGCTCTATTGAGTTTTTTTTTCTGTGCACAGCAGGTTCTTTTTTCGACATTGAAAATATAGACGACACGACGAAAATCATGAGAACACCCCATGATTTGAATTTCACCGAGGGCATAGTTTTTCATTGTGTAAAATAACAACAACAACATTAAAGACGCTGCAAAATAAGTAAAGACAAGTCAGCATTCAGTCTACGAGGTTTGCTTATTAGCAGCAGTCAATTGCTACTGCGCTGCGGAATATTTGAAGCTACATAGAGCTACCACGAATCTAAAAGATCTTCACATAAATAAACAATCGTAATTCCCGATTACAGCAACAATTTTTAAGCGGTTTTCAAATCTGTGGTTTGTAAATTCGAAAAATGTGATTCGTAAGGAGTTTTTGTGCTTTAGCCTATTCAACCATCCAGGTTTCCCACTGGTCTCAACTAACCACCCGAGTCATATTGGTAACGTACAGCCTAATATAAATTTGTTTACGCCTCTTCTACTAATTTCTGACCTGATTTAATTTTCGAATAAGGTAAAACACACTCACGCCTCTACTCCACCATTAAAGGGGTCAAGGGTCATGGCCCGCAAGACCGCAACCGAAACAAGAGCTGTAAGCTCATATGGCACTTGCATGGGTCAAGATGATTTGATTGATCAAAAGTAAGTTTCGACTTTGCGGTTGAGATGTGCACTCTAAGGGAGCTGGAACTTCATTTGTAAGCAAAACCCTTGAGGAAAAACTGCTAATGGGCTGATGGGCATCACAAAAATGCATATATTGCTTAAAAGTTTTTTTTTTTACTTTGCGGTCAAGATTGGTACTTTAAGGAATAATCGGATTTGGAAAGTAGCAATTTCTAAGCAAATGTTGTTGAGTCTCCAATATTCCAGCGAAGTTTCATCGTCCTAGCACATCTGGAAGTACCTTAACGCGCGATCACCGGAATCCCCCCCCCCCCCCTCCCCCTCCTCCAACTCCACCCACAATAACCGGAGCCAATCCGGTTCTGTAAATGATTAATCCAGAGCATCATTCCCACGAAGTTCGATCCAGATCACACCAGTCTAAGCGGGTCAAGTATTTTCCGCCCTCCTCCCAATAATTGCCGGATTCGGTCCGGAAATGAAAAAGGTCACCAGAGAAAAATGTCCTCTGTTTAATTATTAAATTTCACTAGAATCCGATCACCCGTTCCAAAGTTACGCATGACTCAATATTCCGGATTCCACTCCCTCAACTCCCCCCCCCCCCAAGATTATCATATCGGGGATTCTTTTTTATTCCAAGTCAGTTTGACCGGGTCCCTGATATGCCTTCCAAGTTTCGTCGTGAAAATCCCCCAAAAAACGGAATTCCGGGAAACCCCCTCCTCCCCCCCCCTCAAGTGTCCGGATCCAGTAAAATTATGTAAAAGAATTACATGGACCAGATGTTTGTTCTTCCCAGCAAGTTTCACTCCGATACCATCATTCTAACCGTTTCTCGAGATTTCCGGTCCACCCCCCCCCCCACCCCACCCAGCTCCCCCGCGGTGCACGTAGCCAATCCGATTCAGCAAATGACTTACCTAGAGCATCTGTTTGTTCTTCCCACAAAGTTCCATCCCGATCCCTCCATTCTAAACGGGGCACGTATTTTCCGCCCCCCCCCCCCCAAATAAATGCCGGATCCGGTCCGGATATGAAAAATATCATCGGAGAAATGTCCTCTGTTGAATTCTTAAATTTCACTCGAATCCGATCACCCATTCCAAAATTACGCATGACTGAAAATTTCGGATTTCCCTCCCTCAACTCCCCCCACCATTATCTGATCGACAAAATTTTTATTTTGAAGTCAGTTTGATTGGGTCCCTGATATGCCTGCCAAGTTTCATCGTGAAAATCCCCAAAACCACCATCACCGGAATTCCGGGACCCCCCCCCCCCCCATAAGTGTCCGGATCAAGTACAATGGTCTAAAGGACTTATCTAGAGCAGATGCTTGTTCTTCCCAGCAAGTTTGTCTCCCCCCCCCCCCAACTCCCCCCTGGCTTACCTAGAGCATCTGTTTGTTCTTCCCACAAAGTTCCATCCCGATCCCTCCATTCTAAACGGGGCACGTATTTTCCGCCGCCCCCCCCCCCCCCAATAGTTGCCGGATCCGGTCCGGATATGAAAAAAATCATCGGAGAAATGTCCTCTGTTGAATTCTTAAATTTCACTCGAATCCGATCACCCATTCCAAAATTACGCATGACTGAAAATTTCGGATTCCCCTCCCTCAACTCCCCCCACCATTATCTGATCGACAAAATTTTTATTTTGAAGTCAGTTTGATTGGGTCCCTGATATGCCTGCCAAGTTTCATCGTGAAAATCCCCAAAACCACCATCACCGGAATTCCGGGAACCCCCCCCCCCCCCCCATAAGTGTCCGGATCCAGTACAATGGTCTAAAGGACTTATCTAGAGCAGATGCTTGTTCTTCCCAGCAAGTTTCACTCCGATCCCTCCATTCTAACC